>OY856187.1:345132421-345673449 GCA_963693315.1 Diogma glabrata
CATTGTTTAAAACCAAATCTCAATTTTTCCAACAATGAGACTGATAGTGGATAGCAAAATAAATTATATTTTTTTTTAATAATACTTATTTATATGAATTATATTTTATGTGAATAAATAAAAGACTGAAACAACTTGAATTAACTTCATATAAAAATGTTTTATATCAAATTACTTTATTTCAATAAATGGTCTAGTTCAAAAATTAAAGTCTTCTGCGCCACCTCAAGACCTTGACCTAGGAAGGTAAATTTTTTTTCAGTATGTTAAGGCTATGGAGCATCGATTCATCGATTCAACAAAATTAAAAAAAAAAAATTTCACTCCACCCTAATGCTCATGATGTGCACCATACCGTGCACATGTTGTAAAACACCTTAGCACATATATATGCACATAAACGTTAACCGCATGTTTCGCCGAATAATAAAAAACGAAGCGAAACGAAATATATTTAATGATAATAATAATATAAAATAAGAAAAAGAAAAAATTGGATCAGTTTGTTTATTTTTTCTAAAGTTTCTGGTTTCATTTAACTTTTTATATAATATGACTTTCGTAATTCCGATTAATTTTAATTTATTTCCATCTAAAATTATGTGCGAAAGAAATTTTTTAGAAAAGGTAATAAAAACAAAACACAAAAAAACAAACGGGCATTTTGAATAATTAATTTTAGTGATTTAAAAAACTTATTATATTTTCTTAAAATATTTTTTGTTTGTGTTTTTTCATGTCAGTTTACTGATATTTAAATTCATTTTTTTCATTTTCATTTTAATTCATTCTTTCAGAGAGAGAGAGAGAGAGAAAGAGAGAGAGAGAGAGAGAGAGAGAGAGAGAGAGAGAGAGAGAGAGAGAGAGAGAGAGAGAGAGAGAGAGAGAGAGAGAGAGAGAGAGAGAGAGAGAGAGAGAGAGAGAGAGAGAGAGAGAGAGAGAGAGAGAGAGAGAGAGAGAGAGTTGAAAGAGTGGTTTTATTGAGTAGCTTTAGATTATAGAAATAAAGATGAACGTGGAGCGGAGGGAGACAGTGCTATGAGTGCTATGTCAGCCGAGCTGTATTTAAACATCATGTACAGCACATCGATGACAAGCTTCAGTATAAGGCGATATATCTACTCGTTTAAGTAGCAAAAATGGTTGATAATTAAGTGGGGGCAATGTGTAATGAATCATTTTTGGCAAATAATTTAAATAACTGATCCTCGAGTATACGTTCGTCATCATATATCTTGTGTAAACGAAATATCGAACTGGTGCATGTAATTAGACTTCTATTTGCGAACATTGAATTTAGAAACGAAACAAAAATGTAATGAAAAAAGGGACAAGTTTATATACCGCAGTCAATATCTGCGAGGATGTTGAAACAAAAAAACAGATTAATTTTGTTTATCATCAGAATTGGTTGTTAAGAAAAAAATTCCTGCGTCGATATATTAAAATTTTGGTTTAATAATTTAAATAATACAAATCAATAATATAATAATGTTTATCATATTTGAAATACTATTAAACGAAATATGTACATTATTAGTTAATTATAATATTTAAATATGTAAATAACTCAAGCTAGCAATATCAGTAAATAGATCTCTGAAATCTAACAAAGTCGAAAAATAGGAACAAGCTCAAAAATCCAAACAATTACGGACAAGTACAGGGACACTTGTTTGAACAATATTATCAGTAAAGAGAACTAGAAAATAGAAACCATCTAGAAAATTCAGATTTGATTTGATCGGTCGACGTTTCGTTTTTTTAGAGGACGTAATAAAATACTGTTTAAGGCGAACATATTTATGTTGAGGGTAGTGTAACGGTTCTAGCAATCTATGAAGATCAAAAAACACATAAAGATAAAAAATTAATGAGAAGGAAAAAAGCAGAGGTTATTTATTGATCGGCTTTCTTTGTTCTTTGAGAGATCGTACAAAATAGAAAATGGGTTTAATTCAAGTAACAAAAATCGAAAAAATGCACCTGAGCTCGTTTACTCGTCATTTAAACTGATTAGCATTATAATGCATAGAATAATAGTAAGTAATAATAACTTCTCTCCACTTACTCTTGTAGAGAAATCAATTTCTTACTTCCAACTATAATCATACAAAGTCTAAAGAAATTAAATTAATTATTCCAAAAGATGGTTTGTCTTAACATATTAAGAAAATATTTATCCATATTGTATTTTTAATTTAATTAAAATTCAAATATGGTTTCTATCTATATATTTTTTTTTACATAAAAAATTTACCGTTTAAGTCACCAATATTATTTCCGGTTTTCATTTCTTTTTTTGAATTTGTTTCTTTTTTATTTATTTACATACTTATTAATTGGTTTTGATAGAAACTATAAAGTAAAATTTATAATTTTATATATTTTTTTATAATAAATTAAAATTAATAAAAATAAAAGAAGAACGAATACCGAATTCAGAAAATCAATCAGTTATCTTGTCTAATTTCTTTTTTTGGTGTTTGTGTGAGTAAATGTCGGTTTATTTAATGTTTACGTTTTAATTGTGTAATTTAATTTATTCGTCAGGCAATACTAATTATATTATAGCTGAGATTAATTTTAATGTTTTATTAGGTTTTTCATTGGAATTTTTTGAAATCCTGATCATGGGGATATCTATTTTGTTTTAATTTTTATTCTAATTGATCTGACTATAATAAAAAATTTCGTTTTAGCTCAAACAAAAAAACAGAAACCAATTAATACAAATGTGTCCGTAAGTTAAACAATTATGGTTTTATTTTATTGTTTTAAAACCATATTCGATTGTTTTAACTTTGGTCTTCTGCGACTTGTGAAATATCGGTCTTTTTTACATATTTGGAATAAATTCAATCATTTATCTTTAGATCAGGTACCATAAAATTAAAAAAAATATGTTGTGGGACATGTTTAAAATATTTAATTAATATATGAGAGATAGATGGATTATATAGTTATAAAATGTTAGTTTATCGATCCGACTACACGTAAGGTTGTTACCCTCAAACTGAGCCAAATATCTCCATTCGTTTTTCCAAGCAAACTCGCGTAACAAATCATTACACAACAAAGAAAAAATATTTCAAAACACCAATAAAATCAATAAACTTATATAAAAGTAAATACCTCAATACATTCATCGTATATAAATTCCACGTAAAAATTCAACTGAAAATAATCTTACAAAACACATCCATTACCAGTAACGAAACGATAAGAAAACAATTTTTATTTACTTTAATTTTTTTTACTATTAAGATTTGTGTGATCATAACGATCATGATGATCAGTCACACCAATATAATTACAACAAAAACAAAACTTAAAGATAATAATTTGAAGAAAATAAATAAATACGCGCTATAGTGGGGAATCAATTCAATAATAAAAAAAAATATTTATACAAAATGGGGAGCTAAGAACTGATAAATATATATATAAAAAAAACATATAAGATAAAAATAAAAAAAATTAATTTGAAAGACGCGATTTTATTAGTACCAACAATATGATGTAAAAAAGTGAGATAGATAGAAATAAATTAAGTCAATCGTTTATTTTAATATTAAATTTTTATTTTGTTTGTTTATTTTCAAATTAATTAAAATGGCGATGATTAATTGTTTTTTTTTTATTTGATTAATTTGGTGACAATTTGAATTTAATTATTTATTGTTTTAATTAAAATTATGTGATTATTATTGATTTAATTGATTCGAAGAAAACTATTTCGAAATTTTTGGTTGGGAAATATTTTTGTTTCGGAAACATTTAAGAGAAAAAAAATCCAGATGGAGGTAGGAAGAATGTGATCATCTTATCAGAAATTAATGTTTATAGAACTATTGATTTTCTTATTTATAAAAATAGAATATAACAAATTTATCTCGATAAAATATTTTATCATTATTTTTATCCAATTCGATAAATTTATTTATAATACTTTTTTTGTTTTGTTTCATCTCACGCCATATTATAAAAAAAGTAATCACTGATAAGAGAAAATTAAATTTTATCACAAAAAAAAATTAAATTTCTCGAATGAAATAAAATTATTATTGACAATAAAGCAAAGCACACATTTATATACATAAATTTAATTTAAATTTGATACGATTAATTTATTTTTCGTCTTTTATTACAAATCAATTCGATTTCGTCCTTGAGGATTGATTTTTGTGATATCAGTTATGAAATCATTAGAAATAATTATTCCTGTATGAAAAATGCAAATAATTTGAAGTGTAGTAAGGTGGTTTGATTCAATGTAGTTTGTCATGACATATTTGTAGTAGAAACAACATTCAATTACTGCAACTACAATATTATTTAATTAGAACTTAATTCCATTTAAACACTCACTTTTTTCACTTACTTGATTTATAGTATATCGCGCTTCGTATGTATTTGTTTACATTCTGCAAGTTCAGCTATTTATCTTCGATTTTTTATCCATAACTAAAACCTAGGGTTCTCTGTTCTCAACAGTGGAGGAAGCAAAATAAAACAGGTCTATAGATATATCTTCGGGACATAATATCGGCTCTATTGGACTTTCTTTTATTTATTTTTATTGGGGGAGCGATCGCAGCTGAACTAATTAGTTGGCTAGTTCGAGTATATATTATATAATATAATATATTTCAAAGAAAATATATATATAATAAGGAATAATATATTTCAAAGGAAATATATTATTATTATATGTTATTGCAACCAAAAGATCTATTGTGCTAAACCCTGATGTTGTTATACTGCAGATGACATTGGTGTCACTGTAGTATGTGAAATGTGGTCGAAATCGAACCCCTTAACACACTCAAAAAAAAACTAAGTAAATTTTACAAATTTTTTTTATAAATATACAACTCACTAAATGTTTTGAGAAAATAGTGTAAATTACAAAAAAAATTATTTGAAAAAAACCAGATTTAAAAATTGTGTTTGGATTTGAAGTAAAAAATTTGTACTTTTCTCAAAAAATTTTGTGTGTTGTATATTTATAAAAATTTTGTAAAAGTTGCCTTTATTTTTTTGAGCGCATAGTTAATTTGCTTGATTAGACTAATGTTTTCTGGTGGAGGAAGCACTATAGTCTCCCTTTACCGAGCATAATGTAGCTGCGCCATGCAAGTTCAGAGCAGTTGCAGGTAATGTGTCATGGTTTCTGCCTCCAAGTTGCAGAATCTGTATCTGTCGGTGGCACCAAGGACTAATTTGCTATGTGATTTATCGGACCGTGTCCTATCACGCACTCTTGGTTTGTCTTAAGCACGATTCTGAACTAATGAGCTTTGTAGTGGCACCCTTCTGGAATAGTCATTCTGCTACTACATTGCCGTGCACTCCTGTTTGACCAGTACCCACACAAGTGTATAACGCGGTTAGTTTCTGCAATTTTCTATAGATCTTAATCGCATTCCCATACCAGCTTTGATTTGAAAAACATCGAATTCACAGCCAAAAGCGTCACCTGACTGTCAGAAATACAGTATAGTTGATGTCAAAGGGTTCGGCTTAAAGTGCTGTTGCAGAGATACCCAAAACTAACACCCGTTTATTCCTAGAGGGTTAAGTTGGTTCAGGATCCATCCGTATACCTCAATGCCTTTCCTGGCCCCTATTTTGGCAAGATGCCATCTATATCTTGATCTAGATCGTCTATCACTATATCTTGATCTAGATCGTCTATCTAGATATTTAGCATACAGTCCGAAATGTGTTATGCCTCCACTTCATTATGCAGTTCCGAGAGGATCGTTAGATGGCCGGTCAAGTTTTCAGATTTGAGTGTTTTAACTAGCTGCAGTCTGTGAATACTAAATGCTGCTGCAGATCTGAAGTATATGTGCAATGGAGGAAGAACCTCCATTGCAAATGTCGGTGTAATTCTAAACGCACCTACACTAAAAAAAAAAAGACTAAGTAAACTTTACAAATTTTTTATAAATATACACTCACAAATTTTTTTGTAAGTTTACCAAAAAGTAATCTACAATTTACAAAAAAATTATTTGAAAAAACTAAAAATTTATTTGATTTACAAATGATTTTTGGATTTGAAGGAATAAAAGGAATAAAAGTGTTGTATATATTTATAAAAATTTTGTTAAAGTGACTTTTATTTTTTTAAGTGTATGTTACAGAGGCACAAAAGTCTCTGTATTTTTGTCTGAGCAGTCTGAGCAAATGTTTGGTTTGTTTTCGACCACCAGACCAAAGCTACGTATGACAAAATGGGTTTTAGTACACTTTGATGTAACCAAAGTATCATTTTGAGGCGTAAGGACTACGGTACCAGTTTTTTGCGTATTAACAGACAGCCTCACCTCGTTGCACCATTTCATCAATTTCAACACGACGTTCAAGGCTGCTTGGGTTCATTCACCAACAGCAGAGTCATCTTTACCTCTCACCATGACTGCTATATCGGCGTACCCTACAGTGGTGCGGCCAGAATTTATCAGCTTATTTAGAAGATTATCAACGACTGTCAGTCAAAGCAACGGGGAGAGTGCAAATCCCTGGGGACATCCTCTAGAATCCCTGACATTTACCAATGCATTTCCTAGTGTAGCTGTAATTTTCCAACTCTGTAGTATGTTAATGATCCTCGTCAAAATGAGCATGTTTAGATTTTTCTTATAGTGGCCATTTCTGTTATAGCTTGGAAATGTACATTATCAAAGGCCTCTTGCATGTCCATAAAAGTGCATGCGAGTGTATTCCAGTGTACTCTCAATCTCTTTCACGACTTTATGTTATGCCGTTTCCGTAGGCTTCCCGGTTCAATATGCCTGCTGGCATGAGTTGAGAGCTTTTGCTTAAGGCATGTAGGCCAAATGTAGTACAATGTCTAGTTCCTTTTCATCGTTTTCAGAACAAAAAATGTAAAACCTATTGGCCTGTATGATTTGGCTTGGTTCGATTTCTTGCCTGGCTTGGGTATGAAAACTGCTCTAACTGAACGAATGCGCGAATGTACGCAAGGCTTAAACTTGCTTTAAACAGACGCTCGATGTATGGGAAAATGACAGCTAAACCTTTTTGCAGGAAGATCGGGAATATTCCATCGCCTACTGGGGATTTGAACTGTCCGGACGATTTGGTTTCGCAGATCGTTCTGTTGTGAGAGAATATTCTGTTGGCTAGTTGGTCTGAAACCATCCTAGCTTCATGATCCAACGGATCAGAGTTTGGTATATATTCCTCTTCCGAGCTCACGCATGTAAATCCCGGGAAGTAGGTCTGTAATAGTGTTTCTAGAGTCTAACCGCAGGTGGGAGTTTAGGTATCGTCAAGTCTGCAGAACTTTCGTTTATTTTAAATTTTTTTCTACATAACCTACATAGATAGATATTTAATATTTTTCTGGGACAGAAGATCAATCATACGGTGTATGCGTAGGTTGAACACAAAATATATTAATACAATATACTTTCAGGTGCAATGTACAGTTATGCTCATACGTAATTACGTGCGTATCATTAATAATGAGAACATTGAATGTCTACGATATGGGTCTACGAGATTAATTAGTTGACGATTTTTTTTCATGAGAATTAGAGTTTAATATTTTTGGGTTCAGCGGTTAACCGTGAATTTTTTTGATAAATTTTTATTCGTTTTAATGAGCATGTAGGCTATATTCTTTGTCAATATTTTAGCGATATATGTAGTTAATTGACAGCTTAAAACAGTGACATTATCAAACCATCTCACAGAATCCTTTCAGTTGATTCAGTTGATCATCCATGATATTTATGAAATCTTTATTCATGATTAAAGGCTTTATTTGTTGACGAGATGCAATACTCAGGTCAGTTACTCCTACAAATCGTTTTGCTGGCAATTTGTACATTTTCTTTGTACAAAATCTGTACGTTTTCTTTGTCAACCAAAACAAGTAATCTATTATTCAACATCTATTAAAACAGAGTCAATTAGTCTTTGTTTAGAAATGTACTTGTGTAGAAATAAATTATTGAAAATATGGTGGGGCTGAAATCTCAAGCTCTGAGATATCAAGACTTTGGTCTGGGTTAAGGATTACGATATAGTTTTGGGCAAAAAACTTTTATGAGGACATGGATTTTAGTTTTGGGCAGCGCAGCGATGTATATCAAACATAACTCTTTGTTAAAGTACAAGTATTTTTTTATCTATGTTTAGAAATTTATTACAAAACTAACACGAAACATCAATACGTTGCCAGAAAATTATAACAGATCATAAATTAACATAATTTAGTGAACATATGATACACTCAGAAAACTACTCAAAAACCTCCATCTAGCGTTTCGAGAAAATATTACAAAATCACAAATTCATATTTCTTTCAAAATTCCAAAAATATTGTTAAATTAAATAATTTAATAATATTTAAACTTTTTCAAAATTCCAATAATATTCCAAAAATTCTTAAAAATTCAACTTTTTCCGAAATTCTAAAAATATTTCGAAAATTATTACAAAATCACAAATTGAAAATTTTTTCAAAATTCCAAAAATTATAATAAAATTAAAAATTTAAAATTTTCCAAAATTCTAAAAATATTGCAAAAATTATACCAAATTCAAAAATACAAACTTTTTCAATATTCCAAAAATATTTCAAAAACTATAACAAATTCAAAAATTTCCATGTCCAATTTCATTTTCAATTACATTTACGTCATAAAAACAGCTACATTTTTTTTTCCAAAATATTGACTAAAAAATAAATGAAATCATTTTTTGACACACGACATTATTTTGTTGAAAAACTTATAATGCCATAATTCTCGATAATAATAATAAAATTTCATTTCAAACAAATAGTTAATTTTATTTTTTTCTTAAAAAATTGGGTAAAAAAATAAATAAAAATCTTTCTTTTGACACACTTGACATTATTTTGTTGACAAACTTATAATACCATAATTCTCAATAATAATAATAAAATTTCATTTCAAATATATAATTAATTTTATTTTTTTCCAAAAAATTGGGTAAAAAAATAAATAAAAATCTTTCTTTTGACACACTTGACAACATTTTTTGACAAACTTATAATAACATAATTTTCAATAATAATAATAAAATTTCATTTCAAACAAATAATTAATTTTATTTTTTTCCAAAAATTGGATAAAAAAATAAATAAAAATCTTTTGACACACTTGACAACATTTTTTGACAAACTTATAATGCCATAATTCTCAATAATAATAATAAAACTTCATTTCAAACAAACAATTTATTTTATTTTTTTTCCAAAAAATTAGGTAAAAAAATAAATAAAAATCTTTCTTTTGACACACTTGACAACATTTTTTTGACAAACTTATAATGCAATAATCTAGTTTTTGATCTCTCATACCAATCTCGACCATCAAGATTTCTCCAAATTTAATGTTCCTACTCGTAATCACTTAAAATTAACGTTTTTAAGCCAAAAATATGAAAATTTGCTATTTTTGACATACATAATGATTTTTTGGACACACTTCCGGTATAGTTATCAAGCACAACGTCCTGTCGGACCTGTCCCTTGTAAATACCTATTTTTAAAAAAAAAAATTTTGAAATCCCTTCAGCCGTTTTCCCTGCAGCGTAGGTAATGACGGACGGACGGCCGGCCGGCCGACAGACAGACATACATTTTTTTTTGTTTTTTTAGAATCAGTAGGTCCTACGTCGAGAAATGCCAAAAAAGTGGGGTAAGAATTTCACTTTTGGCTCATGAATGTAATACTTAGGTCTTTCAGACCGAAGTAATTCAATGTTCCTACTCGTAATCACTTAAATGAACGTTTTTTAAGCCAAAAATATGAATATTTGCCGTTTTTGACACACTTAATGATTTTTTCGACACACTTCCGGTACAGTTATCGAACACAGCGTCCGTTCGGACCTGTTTCTTGAGTATACCTATTTTTAGAAACAAAAATTTTTGAAATCCCTCCAGCGGTTTTCCCTGCAGCGTAGGTAATGACGGACGAACGGACGGCCGGCCGGCCGACAGACAGACATACATTTTTTTTGCTTTTTTAGAATCAGTAGGTCCTAAAACGTCGAGAAATGCCAAAAAAAGTGGGGGTAAGAATTTCACTTTTGGCTCATAAATGTAATATGTACTTATGTCTTTCAGACCGAAGTAATACTGAAAAAATTGAATTTATTTTGGGGAATCCGGATTGGGAAATCTCTTATTTATGAAAAAAAGTCATGTCAAAAAATTTAATGATGAATACAAAAAAACTAATTTAACATAAAAATAAAAAAAACCCAACAAAATAATTTAACAATAAAAACACACAAAATCTATATAAATTGATCAAAACTAAAAAATAAAGCTTACATTATAAGTGTAAGTTGCAGTTAATCGACTGAATCGTTATTTTCGCCTTCGTGCCCTTTCATTCAATTAATTTATCCAAACATTTTATACTACCAATATATCCACCGTTACATATTTTCCAACACTTATCCCTTTAGATATATATATAGTATGAGCACTATCCATTCGGTTGTAGACCATCGGCCAGTTACTGATAACTTTATCTGCGTATGCAGTATCAACATATATATGATTTCTAATAGAACAATCAAATAAAATCAACAAAAAATATAACGTTGATAATCGAAAAAATATATATTTACTCAAACTCTTTATTCATAAAAATTACACTGATGATCATAAAACGGTTAAATTTATATTTAACAAAAAACAACTTTTGAATTTTTTTTTTCAAAAAATAAACTTGCCACTTTAAATTCAAATTTAAATAATGATCACTATTTGATAAATATTTACAATATGTGTTATTATGGTTTTCCATATTATTCACTGTTTGTGTGCTTTTGTCACTTTTGAATAAAAATGCCATATTTAAAAATATACTATTTTAAATGTTTATTTTTAATTTTTTATTTTATTAATGATAATATAAACTTCCTTATAGTAACAATTTTATATTTACATAATATAATGATCCCGATCGAACATTTGATCGAGTATAAATAATAATAATCGAGTAATAATAAACACGAGAAAACACTCTAGTCTACAACTGCAGACTGTAGCGGCACTTACGAGTGTAGCTATATTATACTCCACGTATCTCACTATAACTTTTTATATTAATAAACAGTTTTTAACTAAAACAAAAGATATCAAATTCCAAGCGCTTGACGCAGCAATTCTGTTATTTCGATATATTAAAAAGAAGAATATATATTCATTATGTGTTGTGCCGCGGTTAGTGTAACTTATAATAAATGAATATTACAAATAAATATTAAATGTTAACCTGTGTGTTTTATTCAATATAAATACAATCTGAAACATATATAAATATAAATCCTGAAATATGAATATAATATATGGCGACCTGGCCACGAGAGGCGAATGCTGAAATTAAAAAAAAAACTAACAACCGCGAGCGGATTGTAAAACTATAACAAACACCATACAATCCAGCAACCATAATCAATAACATCAATACATCATCCCATACGTTTTGTGATATTCAACTCATCATACCATACGGATTGTGAAACAACACCCAGCACAACACGCATTCAGCAACCACAATACAGATTGGACGATGCTAACAATCAAACAGATTCCTGTTGTTCGAGAATGAATCAAAGGATATAGTCAGGTACAAAATTTTATTTTCTAAAGTGCAAGTGAAATATCATTATCATGTGCTAAACGGAAAGAAAAATCCAATTACATATACACGTATTCAAATTTTTTATATACACGTACAAATGAGAGATTGTATCATGTAAAATTCTCATATAAAACTCATTCATATAAAAATTTTCAAATAATAATTTTAATAATAATCTTTCAATAAGATAAAACCTAAAGTAAACAAAAAAGAAGAATTAAGAATTATTTAAACTAAACTCTTTTTTACACTCAATTTCTATAAGAATAAGAAAAATAAATTTTCTATTTTTCTTTATACGATGTGCAACTCAAAAGTTGACGCACCGATTAAAACAAAAAACGAAAACAGCGTAATTCACCTTGAACACTTAGAAAAAATTAGCGTATTGCACGAAAAGGTAGACAACCAAACTATAGTAGAATTTTTTTGCCAGCGAATTTCTGACAGCTACGACGCAGCTAGAGATAAAAAGTAAAACAGAGATGTATTATTTATTTTGGGATAAATTTGTTTTCAAAACAATTATATTAGTTAAATTTCTACTTCTAGTTCGTACCATTTGTTTGTTGTGATATTTGTTTCCATAGGCGTCGTTATTTTTACTATAATTATTTTTAATTATCAAAATTATGTTATATTTCCTACAAAATCATTAATATTTCTACTAGTTTTTGGGTTTCTATTATAATTGGTTGAATTTCAATAGTAATTTATAAATTTTATGCGTTTTTTTTGTCCATTTCAATGGGACCCCAATAGTTTTTTTTAATATTTTAATCGAGACACTGAATGTGCAAACAATATGCGCATGTGCAAGCGCATGTGCAAACAATATGCGCATAACAAACAAATTTTGTGTTCGCTGGCAAAAAAATTCTACTATACAATATTATACTACAGTATAGTAATAATTGGTATAATTTTATTCCTAACATTTCTCTATATTGTATATAGAGCTACTTTAAAAAAAATAAGTGTACAAATAACCCGTGCGGTTACCCAAGAAAATTTAAATCAAATTGGAAATAACGTAAACATATAGATTATTATAAATAATTATAATTTTTTCTCCTTAAAAAGATTTATAGTTAAATACTTGTTTGATTAACCAAATAAATTCAGAAAACTCTAAATAAGAATACGATTCAAACAACTTAAGAATTGTTTTTTTTTTAATGCTAACAATTTATATGAAACAGTCTCATAGTTTTATTAGAGATTGGTTGTTAAATCTTTTATTCCAACAAACATATTTCCTTAGATAATTAAATAAAGTTAAAAAATAAAATTTTTATTCTTAATAAGAATTAGAATTGAGACGTTATACTTGATGAGACTAAAATGCCTCATACACTTTTGATTTTTAATAAATGAAAGAAAGTGTTAAGAAAGTAAATTTGTATTTACAATAATAATTTGTTTTGAATTTTATTAACAAAATACTTTTATATACTTATATATTTTATATATTTTACATTGAAACCATGTATAAAGAAATGATTAATCCGATTTAATATTTGATGACTTCAGTTAGTGCATTTTTTTTTACATTTGATTTCGCCGAGTGTTATTGTTGTAATTTTGTTTTTATTTGCCGAGTGTTGACACCACATACCCAAGTGAATTGAGATTTATTTTGTGATTAACAATTAAATAATCTTTCTTTGCATTATTTACAAGTAAACTTTACATAATAAACAAGGAAACAAATGAAATGCGAGTTAATTATTGCTTATGATTTAATATGATTTAATTCCGTTATTATTAAATAAAACAAAAATAAAAATATAATCAGTAATTTCTTATCTACTAACAAAAAAAAAATTTTTTTTGGTCTTTTTAAATGTTTAATGTATTTTATGATGTCCAATGATGAACATATTGGTTTATAGTCAGGAATGTACGTCATAGGTTTAAATATGAGTGTCTAAACTATAATATGAGTGTTATTATATTTCTTTTACGAATTTAAAACTTAAAAGTAATGATGCTTGTTTTTTTTTCATTCATCTCTTTTACAACAAAAAACAATTATTTCTAATTTCAAATACCGAAACGATAATTAGTAAGATAGTAAAAATAATTTGCGAATAATAATTTCTTGATGAGCAGTATAGAAAAAATAAGAAAGTGTATCAAAAATTTAAACATACTTTATGAACAATTCTATGATAAAAAACCAATATCCCAAAACGCTATCAACACCTACGAAGACGCGTGTATTGCCAATTGCAATAAATTTTTAGAACTTTGTCGAACAATCGATACCTTAAGTCCTATAGACAAGAACACACTAGAGCTTAACTTCGACTCTCTATTAACCAAAATCAAAACAACTTTTAGTTCTCTTAACCTAAAATACAATTATCCATCAAAATTATTCGAAAACGAATTATTTATAGTAAAAATACAAGATTCTAAACTAATAGACACATTAAAAATCATGGCACTTACAAAGGAACAAGTCGTTAACATGGTAGTACGAATAATGAGAGAAGATTACAACGGTGATCCTCTAATCCTAGATTCGGTGTTAGATAAACTAAAAATTCTTGAACTATCGATAGCTGAAACAGCAAATCAAGCCTTATTGTTATCGCTAATAAAATCTAAACTCATACGAAGGGCACGCGAAGTGACAGAAAACGCAACATCAGTTAAAGAAATAATAGATAGCTTAAAATTAAAATGTAAAGGACGGTCTACTCAACAAATAAAATCTAAACTAGAAGGCTTAAACGCAAGCAAAGGAAAAGAACAATTCATAAAGCAAATTGAAGAAACTGCAGAAACATTAAAAAACGCGTATGTCAACGAAGGCGTTTCTTCAGAAACGGCTAATATCTATACAATACAGGAAATAGTTAAAACCATTAAAAGAAACTTTTCAAATAATACTATATTAATGAGTACTATGACAAATAATTTTACGGAAATTTCTGAAATTATCCAAAAATTCAGGGAAATAAATAATGATACTTGTAGCATACCTTACCTGAAACAAATTATGATGGCCCGAACACAACAAAACTATCACAATACGAGAAATAACTACCGGTTGTATAAAAGGTTCACGAATAGAGGAAACCTGCATAATAGAAATTGGAATAATTACGAACGTGTCAATTACAATAACAGAACTAATTATAACACGCCAAGAAATAACTATACAAATTATAGAAATAGATACAATAATAATGGTAATCCTAATAAACCTTATCATAATAATTCTCCTGCGTACAGAAATCTTAGAAACCCACCATCAACATATAGCAGTCAACCAAATACTGCGTATAACAATAACAAACGTAGCATCAGGATGTATACTGACAATACAAATGACAATGATTTGGGGTTTCAGATAGAACAGATGAAACTAAAAGAAGATTAACGAAAATATTTAAAATAAATGAAAACGTACCAAATTTTATTATATTATATGTAAATAAACGAAAATTGCGATTCCTATTAGATACAGGTGCAGAAATTTCGGTTTTAAAAGAAAACTGCGTTAATAATCTTAATATTTTAGACTATAGCAGAATAAAAATACAAGGAGTTACACATGGGTATTCCCTTACACTAGGCTCGTTACCCTTTACATTATATGATAGTAATATAAATCAATTTACACAAACATTTCATCTAGTAAGATACGATTTTCCTATTCCATTCGATGGAATAATTGGAATAAACTTTCTAAAAAATCATTCAGCTATAATAGACTTCAGTAATTCCATGCTTACCTTAACTACGTGTAATGGCAACAGTACGGAAATAGAAATTAAAAGCGTATTCGATATTGAAAACAATACTGACAATATATCACGAGTATTACCCAACAACAAAATAACGATACCAGAAAGATCAGAAGCTATACACCAATTACCTTTCACATTTCCACAAGATATGTCAATAGAAAGGAAAGAAATTGAAAAAGGGATTTTTATAGGAAACACTATTACAAATCGAAATTGTCCAATTATTAAAATTTTAAACACAAATAATAAACCATTTACAATTGATTTAAGCAAAATAGATTTAAACGTTATACCTATAGATCAATACGATATAATTGATAGATCGAAAACTAAGAAAGTATTTAGTATAACTAGGAATTTAGATAGAAATAGAAACGAAAAACTATTCAACCTCATAACTAATAGAAACGTTACTTTAGATGAAGAAGTAAAACAGGGTTTGAAAAGGATGATTAGTAAATACTCAACAGAATTTCTTTTACCGGATGAAAAAATTACGAAAAATAACTTTTACAAACAAAAATTAAAGCTAAAAGACAATGAACCAGTATATATTAAAGCACACCGATTGCCTATATCACAAAAAGAGGAAGTAAAAAAACAACTGAACGAATTAATTCAAAATAACATTGTAGAACCAAGCACCTCGGAATATTCGTCACCTATCTTTGTCGTCCCGAAGAAGAAATCGACTACAGGCGAAGGGAAAAACTGGAGGCTTGTCGTAGACTACAGAGCGTTAAACAAAAAACTAGTCGGAGATGTCTATCCACTTCCACGAATAGACGAATTAATTGAATCAGCAGGAAAATCAAGATACTTTTCCATAATGGACTTAGCTTCAGGATTTCATCAAATAGAACTAGATGCAGACTCTAGAGACTACACATCATTTACGTCAGAACAGGGAAGTTTTAGATTCACAAGAGTTCCATTCGGATTAAAAATAGCTCCTAACTCATTCGCAAGAATGATAAACTTAGCATTTTCTGGTTTACCACCGGAAACCGCATTTATATACATAGATGACATTATAGTTATAGGAAACACAGTAGAACAACATTTCGCTAACATAGAGAAAGTACTGGAAACTTGCAAAAAATATAACTTAAAACTAAACCCAAGTAAATGTGAATTCTTTAGACCAGAGGTTACGTTTTTAGGTCATACATGTACCCAAAATGGCATTAAAATAGATAACTCAAAACTAGATCTAATAAAAAACTGGCCAATACCAACTTCCGCCGAAGAAATCGTTAGATTTGTTGCTTTCTGTAATTATTATAGAAAATTTATCGAAAACTTTGCAACAATTACAGCTCCATTAAATCATTTAACCAAGAAAAGAATAAAGTTCATTTGGGATAATGAAACACAATCAGCATTTGACACATTAAAAAGGAAAATACTTAATTCACCATTTTTAGAAAAACCTATTTTTAAACGTGAATTTATCTTAACAACAGATGCATCCAACACCGGATGTGGCGCGGTACTAAGTCAAGAAATAGACAATATGGATAAACCAATTTCATTTTTCTCTAGAAACTTCACCAAAGGCGAAAAAAATAAATCAACTATCGAAAAAGAGCTTCTAGCTATATTCTTTGCTATTAAATATTTCCATCCTTACTTATATGGTCAAAAATTCACCATCAGAACTGACCACAAACCTCTTGTTTACCTATTTTCTTTAAAAGATCCTTCATCACGCTTGACGAGAATTCGTCTAGAACTAGAAGAATATGATTTTAATATACAATACATAAAAGGAAAAGAAAACTGCGTAGCGGACGCGCTATCCAGAATTTCAATAAAAACTTTAAAAGACATAAACAATAGAAATGAAACAACCATAAACGCAATGACCACAAGGTCAATGAGCAAAAAAGAAAAAGATATTCCACTACAAAGAAGTATAATACAAAAAGAAATAATAAAAAGGTCAATAGAAAAACCTAAACTGATAAACTCAAAAATCGATTTTAAAACAAATAAAATAACTCTTAAAATAAGAAGAGCTCATGAGAATAATAAAGAAGTAAAAAACGGAGTTATAACAATACCATTCAGCAATATAGATAATATTGTGGATTCAATATTAGCTCAGCTAAGAAAATTAGCAATTGCGACGATGGCAATAAGTTATAAAATTTTTAAAAATGACGATATTTTTAAAATTATTACTCCTGAAATATTAGAAACAAAAGCTAAGGAATATAAAATTATAATTGAAATAGTGGAATCACCTAAATTAATAAGTAATCAGAACGAAAAATTAGAAATTTTAAATAAATACCACAATGATCCAATTTTCGGAGGACATACAGGTCAAAACCGAACTAAAAAGAAAATAATGGAACACTATACTTGGAAGAACATATCAAAGGATATCAATAAATTCGTAAGAAACTGCGAATCCTGCCAAAAAAACAAATACAATCCAAGAACTAAGGAAAATATGATACTAACAGAAACACCAAGCGAAGCATTTGAAACACTGCAAGTAGACTTAGTAGGACCATTACCTATAACAAAACATAATAATAAATTTATACTTACCGCTCAATGTGAGTTAACTAGTTTTGTAATACCAATCCCAATACCTAACAAAGAAAGTTCAACCATCGCTAAAGAAATATTCGAAAAAATAATATGCACTTTTGGAACACCCAAAATTCTTAAATCAGACAGAGGAACTGAATTTTTAAATGAAACTTTAACAGAAATTTCAAAATTATTAAAGATTAAACAAATTTTTAGTACAGCTTACCATCCACAAACAATAGGTAAGGTCGAGAGAAATCATAAAGAACTAAATGCCTATTTAAGACATTACTCAAACGAAAATCACACAGATTGGGATGAGTGGATACCAATTTATACTTTGTGTTATAATACAACTCCTAGCGCTTACCATGCATACACACCTTTTGAACTGATATTTGGTAAAACTGTTAATCTTGACGACATTAAAAAAACTGCAAAATCTTACAATTTAGAACAATATGCGTCACTTATCAGGCAACGATTAATAACTGCAAATTCAAGAGTTAAAGACATTTTAGAAAAAGAAAAACTGAAACGAAAATTAACTTACGATAGAAATAACAATAATCCAATATCACTCAAACCAGGAGACAAAGTGTACTTAGAACAAGAAAACAAACACAAACTAGATAATGTTTATGTAGGTCCATACGACATAGTTCGAAACTTGCCAAACAATAATATAGAAATCAAATTAAATAACAGAAAATACACAACTGTTCATCGAAACAGGGTAAAACTAGCTAACTACTAGCAACAAAAAAATATCATATAAAAAGAAAAATAACTATTGTTTTCAAATTTGTAATTTTTGATAATCCTAGAAGTATAGAAAATATAATGGTATAAATATAAATAAAGCATAAGTAATTGAACACATTTTTTGTATTTAACGTTTAATTTAAATGGAATGAATAACATTTTAAAGGCAAATAATGGATTTTATAAGCCTAGTTTAAAACAAACAAAATAATTTTAAGTAAGTAATTCAACTAATTTTTGTATTTAATGTTTAATTTAAACGGAATGAAAAAATTTTTTAACATTTTAAAGGCTAATAATGGATTTTGTAAGCCTAGTTTAAATAAACAAAATAATTTAAGTAATATACTGCGCAGTAATAAATTTAAGATTTTAAGGTAAAATAATGGATTTTAGTTATCTGAAATAAGTTACCAAGCTATTTGAAATAAGCAAATAAATCAAAATAAAACCAGTAATAAATTTAACGTTTTTAAAGGTAATATAATGTATTTTAGTTACCTGAAATAGGTTACCAGGTAATTTGAAATAAGCAAATAAATCAAAATAAAACTAGTAATATAATAAAAAATATACTAAAAATATAATCAACTATAATAATAAAGTTTTATATGTTAATTACCCAATAAAATAAAAATTCAATTTTAATTCATAATTTTACATTTTGACAATACTTTAAGTAAAAAAAAAAAAAGGGGAACGGTCAGCACTGATGAAAAAAAAAATATATGGAAAACAAAACTTAACAGATATGATTTATTGTAACAAACTAATTAAAAAACAAAATAACAAATGTAATATAAAGAACCGAATAACTACGGATCATAATTAGAGTAGCTAACTAATTACCGAAGTAGTGATTATTCAGTTGCTTATAAAAATATAATAGAATGGTCTCGAGCAGCTTGGATAAACTTTTATAATTAGCTTTTCACTAAAAAAAAAATAAAAATAAAAAGGGGAAGGTGTAGCGGCACTTACGAGTGTAGCTATATTATACTCCACGTATCTCACTATAACTTTTTATATTAATAAACAGTTTTTAACTAAAACAAAAGATATCAAATTCCAAGCGCTTGACGCAGCAATTCTGTTATTTCGATATATTAAAAAGAAGAATATATATTCATTATGTGTTGTGCCGCGGTTAGTGTAACTTATAATAAATGAATATTACAAATAAATATTAAATGTTAACCTGTGTGTTTTATTCAATATAAATACAATCTGAAACATATATAAATATAAATCCTGAAATATGAATATAATATAAGACAACCATTCTACTGTTTTATACATTGCACAACCGCATTATATCTACGTATAATATTATGATCAATCTTTACATTACAAAAATTCTGATCATTCATGTATTACCAATTGACATTGAGTGACACAATAAAGTAATTAATTGACAAAATGTTAAACATTGGTTGATTGACCTGTAGCACACATAAATATTTTTTGTTATGTTGAAATAGATTATTTTAATTTAAAGGTCGGAACCGAAATAAATTAGCAAATCATTAGAGAATTTCATCATTAGAGAATTTCTAGCAAATCATTAGAGAATATACATATATTCTTGTTTTGAGTAAAATTCGAAATAGTCCGTCGTTACATCTTAATGGGCGCGAATAATAACTTTGTCTTACCTTTGATTTTGACAGATTGGTAAACAAAGGAGTACTACTTTAAATGACTTAATTTCGTCTTAAGTTTTAAAACAGATATACGTCAAATCAAAGCTTCTCCTTCGTTGAAAATAATGAAAATCAACAATGAAAGGCCAAAAACTCTCGTAGATTGTTTATTGGAAATAAAATTATTCATTATTCATTAGGACATGATTCTTTAGAATCACCAATTTTTTTCTATTGTTTTAACAACGGTTAATGAGTTTTTTCATACAGTTTTATTCCTTTCCACCGAGCGCGAAAGCGCAGTTGAGCGTGTTTATTTCTTACGTTTTTACTGTCTCTGCGGTTCTTATTTCAACCTATTGTTTTATTCGATCAGCTTTAAAGCTACCATTTTTCTATCTAATGTGCCAAAACAATGTATTTTATTCAGATGTTAATCTTGAGTTTTGTTGATTGCACTCAAGTTTAAACGCCCTCAACCATCGTTATGAAAACGTTTATTAACTGTTAGAGACAAGCAGTTTTGTCAACACATTAACCTGTACGCCGTGTATGCAGTTTAAGAAACAGAGAGGGACAAGAAAAGGAGGGTTAGTCAGCCACCAGCGATAATTAAATGATTAAAATAAGATTTTCGTATAACACAATAAACTGAACATCCTATAAAATAAAAAAATCTTCATTCAAAAATAAATAGCATTTCCATACGAAATTATGCCTAACAGTCTAAATGACTATTGAGAGATGCAACTTAAGTATAAGTAGCTGATGATGAAGTTTAACCTTGGAACTATCGTCGCCTTGGTGGCGTAGTGCAGGGATTATTAACAAGAGGGCCGCGAAAAGTATTTGTAGGGCTGCTAAAAAAAACTTACCAGATTATTTTTAATTAACATGTTAAATAATTTTTTTAATGAAAATCGTTTTCAGAATGTGGGTGTACGAATGTTTGTGAGCTTATTTTTCAATAAATACTTTAATTACTAACTGTAGTGGAAATCATTTTTTATCAATGTATTTCGAATCTATTCAGTATGCAACACATACGAAGTGACATATAGAGTTAATTGAGATGCAGACAAAACAGTTGTTAGTTGTTAACACCCTGCGCCATCATTTTATCTAATTTTGTACAAACACATAAAAATCTTTTAAGACCTGTGATAACAACATGCGTTCTGAGATGTTGATGGACGCAAATTTTTATTTGTTTTTTTAGTTTTTTTATGAATGGGAAACTAAGCAATAACTCCTATCATATACAAAATTTGACGTAGACCAATATTTCAAGCAATAGGATGTAGGATATAAAAATAAAACAAGAGTTAAAAAGCAAATCTTTGCTATAGAACAAAACTAAACTGGGGCTACCAATAGTCCAACAAGTAGCATGTTCCTTGACCATGTGAGGAAGTGCGTTTCCTTAGGTCATATTCTTGATCAGGCAATAACGTGCCATCTTCAAAAAATATTTCATATAGCGATGTTTGGGGATGTTACAGTTGACTGAATAGAATTCATCCGTCAACTCCCTTGAGATATCATCAAAATAAGATATAAATCAATGTATAATAAATAATAATTAATATTTACTGCGGACAGTAAGTCTAAGTAAGTCTTTTGTTATCTGACATTTAAATTTACAATATTGCGAGCACTGAGTAGGGTTTAGGGGTAATAAACTTGGTCTTGATAACAAAAGACTTTGAACACGATCCCTCTGATAAATAATATATTACCAAACTATTGCCCATATGATGACACTTTGTTTAAATTGAGGAAGGAAGTTTTGAAGGAATTTTGCACATATGCATTTCAAATAAAGAATTGTTAGGCATATCTGCAATTTTTCACCATTGTTATATAATATTATTTCTGCTTGCACATATCTGCGCGAAAAATGGTTTGCTACAACGGTCAATAAAATACAAATACTATCTCTTATATGCGAATAGTGACAGAGCAACCACAGAAATTTTATCAATATATATTGATAAAAGTATCAATGATTTCTTTGCAATTATTTAGAAAAATATGTTGATTTAATCAAATAAATAGTTGCCAAACCAAGGACCAAAAAAAAATAATTAACTTTCACAATTTTCTTATTTTACAATTCTTATACAATACACAAAATGTTTGTAAATTTAACAAAAATATTTTAAATTAAAAAAAAAGTTGCTCCAAGGAAAATAGGTTATCGATCATTAATTAAACTCTTAAACCTGTAAGAAAATATACAAAAAAAGAAAAAAAACATAAAATGTCAACATATCCGCTAAAAATAGGTAGATTTCTTTCAGGTAGATTTCAAATCAAGTAGATTTCAAATCAATAACAAAATATGTTAAATCTACCACAGAACATATATGTAACAATAAAAAATGTGTAAAGGTTATTTATTACGTACTAAAGAATAAGAACAAATTGGAGGATTTAAAGGTTGTTGTTAAAGCAGATTGTTCAGGTACCTCTCACTGTAGAAGGTCTATATTTTGCAGAAATTGATAGAAATATTTCAAAAAAATTCTTAGATGAAATCTTTACCTAAAATTGCATGTCAACTTTGCAAAGCAACAGATTACGGCAAATGTTACTTATATGTAAAAAGTTCAGATGTTTTGGCATAAATATAAATTTGCTATGAAAAAACTTAAAATAATGTATTTGTAGGATATCGTACGATTCGTGCCATTTCTTTTATGGCGTAACGAGTCAAACTTGTTAGTAAAATTTGATTAATTAATCAGTTTAACGGCTATACGTTAGACAGCATATAAACACTTCAAAATGATTGGATATGCTCCATCTCTAACATGAGAGTAATACTCCATGCACGGATATATTTTAAAATGGCTTGATAAATGAAAAGAAGATATTTGCGGTTGAAAAAACTTATGACATCGTTCCAAATATACCAGTTCTTCTAAAAACAGCCTTCTGAGTGAGTCAGAAAATTTGAGTATTTCGCTTTATATCGATTGAAGCAGTCAGAATAGAAGCAGTGAGAGAGAGCACCTGAGAAACACCTGCGTTAGTTGGAAAATATTTTAATGAGTTCCCATCGACGTTGCCACGAATCTTCGGTTAGTGATATTTTGAATCGAAAAAAAATTCAAAAAAATTTGAGAACAGAGTGTTCCGAAGAATTTGTAGAATATCAAACACACGGTATCTTTGAAATCAAATTGACAGAGAACGGCTCACCCGATATCAACTATTGCGTTAGAATTGTAAAATACTAGCCTATTGAAAAGCAATACAGTACACACCGTAATCTATTTGCTTAAATTGTTAAAATGCAAACGAATAAATTTTTTAAAGATAACGCTAATGCTGACGATGAAGCATTTCTTGAGTTTTTTTTACCGCAATATGTTCCAATCTTACCCAACTCATACGAAAGTTTAAAGTTAGCGTTTTTCGTTTAGCATTATTCTAAAGATAATTATTTTTGAAAATGTGCATCTCTAGTCAAATATTTTGGTTTTAGATGAAATTCGTTAGCTGAACGACCGAAACTGAGCTAAGTGCATACAAGTAGTATGTATTGTATAGGTGAAATATGTAACGACCAACAAAAGTCTGTTCAATAGACATTATCATTTGAAATATAAAAAAGAAACAGCCAACACATTAGTCATACCTAAATTACGTAATATCAAACAACTTGAGATCATTTCAAAATATTATCTAAGCGTATACACATACAGCGTTCCACTGTATATATAATTCGTATTTTGGTATATAAATCATTTAATTAGTTGTTATATCTCGGTGTATAATTAATTGTTTTTTCTTTACTTTTTTTTCTATGTGAAACGAATATAGTTTTTCTTGTTTTTAACAAAAACCGAAATAAAGCAAATTGATCATGCGCAGAAGCGTTGATGTTGAATTATTAATATGGTACTTTATATATGAGTTTTGGCTGATATATATGTTTGCAATATCAATAATTGGTTAAATTTTGAAGGATATTATGGTTCTTTTGTTTGGTAGTATTTAGATGCTGTTTTTCAAACGAGTCAAAATAATTTTTCAACGAATCAAAATATGTAATACTTGAATACAAACAATTCTTTAGCTCTGGAAGTCGCGTTTCGCTGTTCCCTTGCAATGTTTTTTAATAAATTGTGTAAATTTCACAATATCTATCATAAAGTTTTTTCTTTAGTTTTGAGGATTTTTCAAAGCATATAATAAAATCAAAAAATGTTTCGGACATTCTTATAATTTAATTTATAAACCTTGCAATCTTTTGCTGGATTGGATGTTAATAAAAGAATTTGTAGTGTTTACAAATAATAATTTTTATATATACAATATATTTATTGTAAAAAAATTAATTTTACAATAAATTTTGTGTGTTATATCTTTATAAAAAAATTGTAGAATTTATGTCGAGTTTAGTTAGTTTCACTTAGTTTTTTTTAATGCGATTTGCTTAATCGTCAATAGAGATTGACAGCTGGCTAAGCCGCCACAAGGATAAACACCCATGCAATGAATTGGTTTACACACCATTTCCCTTTAGACCCCTTAGATACATCAGGAAATTCCTGAATTGGTTATTGGAATACCTGAATACGGACCTAGAAGGCCTAAAACCACCGGTAGGACTATACACCGTTACATACAAAGAAAACCTGAAGGAGCAACACAGGAAAGCGATAGCCAACAGAAAAAGGGAGTATATGAAAAACATAGTTCTTCATGGCCACTCAACGGTGCATTCATCAGAAAGGCTTTTACTCAGATCGACAAAAAACAACACTGTTCCAACTAAGGTCGGGACGGTGCCGTTTGCTTTATTTACATAATTAAAAATTACAATTATTTATGGAAATTAGACAACATCATATAACTGATGGCTGCCTAGTTGTAATTTAAGACCACATAACACAGGGCATTTGTTTAAATGCCCAAAGAATTTTACCAACCTGGAGCTTTATCATTATGGACAAACCCGAAAGAGGCTGCAGCTTTCTTAGGCTTGAAAACGATGGCAGACATACGTTGACCGGTACTAACATGTATGTAAAGGATGAATTTTTAATTCTATATAATTATCTTAAACAACGAAGTTCTATAAAATCAAAATCAAAATATGATAATAATTCGTATAATTCGTACATGACCTTGAAATTCTGTTACTATAATAAATAAACCATTTCTTATAATATTTATTTTATCTCTTAAAAAACAAATGTTTGTGTGAAAATTATATATTGTTTATGGTAAAATCACACGTTTTGTTGTTATTATTATTAATATAATGCAGTTTCTGTAGATTGAGAGAGTAATTAAATGGAAATACATTAAAAATTAATTAAGTGGAAATGGTGTTTAACTCCACTTGTGTGGTACATAATGGTTTTATAATATAGAATTAAATAGAAGTCGCGAATAAATTTGAATGAGAAATTTCATCGAAAATGTAATGAAATTTTTCGGATTGGATCATTTGATCCTTGGATTATGGATAACATGAGAGCCAAATACTTGGTAAATGCTGTTCTACCATCTGTTATGTTGTAGCCAGGGACGATAAAAGAAAATTTAAAATAACTTGGTTGGTTGTTGTCGCGTAATTATAATATGCACATGATACTACAACTTTCATGTATATAATTATTAATATATTCAACAGAACATTCTGATGAAAAATCGGTGCCCTAGATAAAGAAAAATGACAAAAATATGTTGAGGTTTTTCATATCATTATCTCATATTTCTCCATTTCCTTAAATACAAAGAAAAACAAAATTACATAACACAATTCTTTTTATCAATGAAAATATTTAAACATAATCTCATCCACATGTTCAGAAAAAAAAAATTAAAAGTTTACAAAAATGACAAAATCTAATCTTACATAAAAATAGAAATAAATAATGATATGTAAGATAATGCAAATCTTAAAACAAAAAAACATTTTTGTGCAAAAATTTAAATATTTAAGTTGTAGCATATATTCGTCCGTTTTTACTATTATTTTTTTTTTTTAAGATTTGTATGAGAAAATAATATTGTTTGTTGCAAACGAACTACCTTAACCGTTTTTATTCAGAATATATAGGAAATAGAAGTTTATGATTTCAAGAAGTCATCATATCTTTCCTGTTTTGAAGTATGATAATGTATAAAAATAATATATTATGTATATATGTTTAAGTAAAATGTCTGTAAATTGATTTACAATTTATTTTCTTTGTCATTTCTTCATTATATTTTAAATAGAAATGAATAGAAATGTCGTGATTTGATTATAAGATTTGCAGATTATTGTTGGTTATGAAATTTGTTTAGAAAATTGAGACAACATTTATATCGAAATTGTTTTTTCAGTAAAAATTGATGCTCAGTTAGATACTATGCTTATAGAATCAAATGATATTCTGGTTATCCTAGCATCCAATTATTTTGACAAAAGTCAGAGAGCTTTTAGGTTACAACTGGTTTTTGTTATGAAAATTTTAACATTGCTACACAATTCGTTTTTGTTAATATTTACCAGTGCAGGTTTTATTTAAATTCCAGAAAAATTTGTATTGTATTTAAGTTACATTATTTATTTTACATGTTTAGTTTTGTTTCAATATACTGTTTAAATGGCAACATTTGACAAAGCTAAATGAAATTACTAGATAAATTTGAAATTTACGGCTGTGATTCATTACCAATACTTTAGATCGCAGAACCCTTAACCAATAAAATCACTGCAAATCACCATTAAATATATCATGCTTGGCAAAAAACTCCAAAAGGAATTAGTCGACAATTTAAGGAAAAAAAGAATGCCTTTCCAAGTAACACAACACGTTATGCAGACTATCCTGGTCATTTTTTGCCGCATTACGTGCAGAGTTACACGTTAGAGTCTAATTAATTCCAATCTTAGTCATAAAAACGAGTTTCAAAATATGTATTGTTAAAAAATTCAGAATTCGATTGATGACTAGGGTCTTCTGATGCGTATGAATTTTTCTTTCACTAATATTTTTGATTACGGCATTACGTCAAATGACGCGAATGGTCGTATATTTAAATTATAAATTGAAAATGTATCGGAAATGATGCGCTTATTTTTTGCCATTGTTTTAGAAATCGAAAATTTAATTATTTGATAGTAATAATTTTATTTTTTAGTTCCCATTAATTTTGTAATGATTTAACTATGCAAAAATAAATTTAAATATCAGTATTCCACCATGAAACAATGCAAACGAAAAATATTAAATATATATTTAAATCACTAAAATTAATTATTTAAAATGCCCGTTTGTTTTTTGTGTTTTTTTCGTTATTTTCACTAAAAATTTTCTTTTGCAAATAGTTATGTAGCTAAAATATATCATCTAAAATTCATCATTTTATTATTACCAAAATCATATTTATTGAAAAAAAAATAAATTAAATAAACCATTGTATAAAATGTAGTTATATATACTCTTTCATTTTTTTGTTTATTATTTTGTTTTTTATTATTCGTTTAAATTTGAAATTATTATCTGTTCTTTCTTTAGATTAAATGTCAAACTAAGTTATAAATAGAAATAAATTTGACAACAATAGTATATTATCAAAAGCCTTCCACCGGCGACGTTAAAATTTATATATTGACTCCCCATATTTAGGTGGATATTTGAGTTCTTAAGACGACTCTTTGACGTCGGCAACTGACTTTTAAATTGTTAAATGAGGTTATTTTTGGTCGTATAAACCAGTTTGTGTTACTTGGGTTATGTTCAGATGCAGAACTGTATCCCAAAAAACGAAAACATTTCTTAACTACAGGATCTACAGGATCCAAATTCTGTACGTTAATTAAAAATTAAAAAAAAGAAAACAAAATGCTTACAAAAGTTTTTTCAAATACATTGTAAATGATTTCATAATTACTTATTTTATAATGAACACTGTTCATTCATGATAGTAGAATCACTATCAGATTAAAAACGTGATCTACGCAGGTGAAAAAGTCGAAATTTGAACTTGACAATTTTTGATTTTCCTGAAACTTGACATGTAAGTAGTATGGACAAAATAAAAAATACGACTTATTTTAAAATTTTTTTAAAGTGCTTAGTTTGAGCATAGGGGGCACCCCAACATGCATGAAACATGAAAATTTTGCCAATCCGATGTAACTTTGAAATTAAATTGCTCAATAACGGCTATACCGATTTCATCAAACTCTTTTTTGTTTGATAGATAATTAGTTAGTCCTTAGAAAAAAATTAATTTATTATTTTTATAATTAATTTTTAAAAAAAAATATTAAAAAAACTTTTTTAAAGATGGCGCTAGGGTCGAAGATCAATTGGAATTTAATTAATTTTTTTTTTTGAAAATAGCTCTATACTTACTCTAAAATATGTCAAATTAACTCAGAGGCATTAATTTTTGTTCTTAAGATATTTAATTTTAAAGATTTTTAGTACGACTGAAATTCGAATTTTTCTTCATTTTTTCAAACAAATTCCATTAACAACAAATTTTAAAATCAATTAAATTTTAACTTTTTTTTTAAATATAGCTCTAGCCCTACTATAAAATATATCAAATTTACAAAGAAGCGTTAATTCGTGTTCTTGAGATATTTAATTTTAAAGATTTTTAGTCCGATTAAAATTCTAATTGTTCATTATTTTCTCGAACTTCAGTGGTTAAAATTTTTTGATGATATAAATTGTTCGAAAAAATAATAAACAATTAGAATATTATCCGAACTAAAAATCTTTAAAATTAAATATCTCAACAACACGAATTAATGCCTCTTTGTAAATTTGATATATTTTAAAGTGAGGTTAGAAAAAGAAAAGTTAAAATTTAATTGATTTTAAAATTTTTTGTTAATGGAAGTTGTGAAGAAATGAAGAAAAATTCGAATTTCAGTCGTACTAAAACTCTTTAAAATTAAATATCTCAAGAACAAAAATTAACGCCTCTGAGTTAATTTGATATATTTTAGAGTAGGGATAGAACTATTTTCAGAAAAAAAATTAATTAAATTCCAATTGATTGACGTCGTTGAAAATTTCATTTTCCGAGACGCCCTCTAAAAAAATTCTTTGTGGTAAAAAAGCCGCGAGGGCATTTTTTTTAAATCAAAAGAAAACGTGCATGAAATAGTAGATTTTTTAAATATCTCATAAAATATGCAGATTTAAAAAAAAGTCACATAGACATTTTTGTAGGAAACTATTTTTTCTACAAAAAATGTCCAAGCAATTTTGTTCCCAAAACGTATAGTTCTCGTGATATTTTGAAAAAGAACTTGTAAGTGTTCGTAATTGATAAAAAACATAAATGAAGAAAATAAACTTTTTCTACTCTGTTCTTCCAATATCGTATATTTTTTACCAAAGAATGATAAAAAATGAGCTTTCAATAATATACAGTGATAAATTTTCCAACGACCACAGCTTCTTGTGAGAGATTTAACAGTACTTTTAAATGTATTAAAAATGAGCGAGGAAATTCTATGAATAGTACAATACTGAATGAAGGCTTTGTCAGTATTATCGATCGAGAAAGAGTTTCTACAATAATTAACTACTTAAAGTCGTCTTTTAAAGAAAAAGTTATTGATAATTTTACAGCTATAAAAATCGTAGAGAGGAATTGATCTACAAAAAATTTAATGTTTCAGTTTATTTTTTTAGATTATATCAATATAATAGTTGTTAGTTTTTGTTTATGGTGAATTAAGACAAATATTTAAAAATATAAAAAATTAAACAAAAAAAATAAAAACAAATTAAAAAACAAAAAAAAAGAGAACCTTTTAAAAAAAACAAAAATGAATTTTCTCAACATGCATCTACACCTAACACCGTAACGTTGTCAAAACCAGGGCTGCGGAGTCAGAGTCGGGAAGAATTTTCTAGTAACTGGAGTCGGAGTCGGAGTCGGAAAAATAATCAAAAAATTTGTCGACTCTGACTCCTATTTGAAAATTATATTCTGTTATTTTTTGTTTTTATTTTCTTATGAATACATAGTTTATTTTTTTTCTTCTACGCTTAAAACAGAATTATAAATTATTTTATTACTATTTATTACGTCAGTGTTGCATTGTAGTCATGGTCTACCACGCGGTCGCTCACTCTCTAGTGAACTGACGGTAATTTAATTATTCCAGACTCTAAACCGGCTTTACGTTTGAGCCTATATATCATCACTATCTAATTAATGTCTTGTACATCTTGAGTTTGTTGTTAGTTGAAACATACGATGATTTAAGAAGAGGTTTATTCGAGCCGTTGTTTCAGTCAAGCTTTGATTACAAATATTAAAAGGATTCAACTCCCTTGATTCCATTTTCGCCGCACATCAAATCATTTTCCTCAACCGCTCTTGAAAAAATCATATGTTTGATTTTATCATAATTTTTTGGCGGACCAAATTGTCTATCGCCCGTCTCAAGCGACTTGAAGTCTCACTGTTAAAAGATTCACTTCTGCCAAGGATGACAATATCATCAGCGTACGAGATCATATGTACTGATTTTAATGACAAGACATTGTTGTTAGCTGGTAGCTTTATTTTGCTGCCACATATTCCAAAGCCCATTTTAAAAGTGTAGAGAAAATAGCATTATCTTGTCTTAAGCCGGAGTCAACTTTAGGAAATTTTGCTACTTTGTGTTCTATTTCTGCACAGCATTAAGAGTTTATTGAGTAGAGACAGGACAGGTAAAGAGGTATGTTGAACAAATTTGTAGTTTCAAACAATTCTTCTAGAACAATATCAGAAAGTATTGGAGACAAAGGATTACCCATGGCCAAATAAAATGTTTGTTTATAAAATTTATCATCATACTGGAAATAGTTATTATCTTCAACACAAAATTTAATTATATTTATGAAATATATATATTTTAAAAATTTACTAACTTTGTTGTGCTTGATATAGATGAAAATGACCAAGCTCAAAAATTAAAACTTTACACACGTAGATAAAACATAAATTTTTCCAAAATTTAAAAAAAAATTGTTCAAGTTCGGAGGTTGAGACCATAGGGCTAAACTAAACTATAACTAAAACCAACGCAAACGGCCATGCCTTCATAATTTTTGAGTTTATTTTGTTTAAACTCCTTCTATCTTTTAGATAAACTTTTCAGCTATAACCTTAGAGATTTTCAGCTTTCTAACCAAAGAGGTTCCAATGCAATTAGCATTATACTAACCTAATGCACGGCACTCTCACGCCATACAATTACAATAACAGATTCCATAAGAAATATTAAATAAATTTTCTTTTGTTTTTGTTTCATTTATTTGAGTTTTTATTTTTTTCCGCAAAAATTTATATAAAAACAAAAACAATGTTAAGTCATTATTGTTTTGAATTAAGGAATATTTTCTTTGAAAATTCGAAAAATTTGGAAGCGGTTTAGTTGAAATAAATATATATTGATTACACATTTACAAAAGTTTTCCTAAATTGATAGATATTTGTATTTTTTTAGGGGTAGAAGTTGTTTGATAATTTTTGATTATAAATTATGTGTAAAAATTTAAATTATAGTTCACATTCATACATATATAAAAATTCTTTCTGTTTAAACAAACTATTAAGAATCAGCAAAAGTTATATTGAGTTATATATAGGAAAGAGCAGAGATAAAGCATGATCGGAAACAGCGGAGATAAAGCTTGATAGAAAATCAACAGAGTCTCATCAACACATTATCACCTATAAATTGGTGACCACCCGACTAGGGACAAACTTCTCATAGAGTTAACTTTACCAAGTATTAAATTTATTATTATTAATTTTAACTTTTTTTTCTAAATTTTAAGGTGTTTGTTTCATTTTTAAAAACTGAATATTATGTACATACTTTGGGAACTTTTAATTTGTTTATTGGTGTTGTTAGTCGCACACTCCATAATTATAATTGTGGCACAACACCCTATTAGAAATTTGTTCGCTGCAACTGCTTTCTACCTATATAGTTGTCATCAAAACTAGACTTTTCCGACGCTCATTTACGTCCCCAGCAGGTTAACCAGAACCAAAGGAAACTGCTACTCCTTCTAAGCCCAAAACCTTAACGGTTACCGAAGACCAGCTCAAGGCATTGGTCGCAGGTCGCAGCCGCTCTGAAATAAAATAATTCGGGAAGTATTATATACTTCTAATCCTCCAGCAGCTCTAATTCCTGCTGCGTCTTCTACACCTCTCCCAGCTACAACTTTTTCGGCGAATACGCCACAAATATATCATGTAGCACCCAAAGTCTCTGCTTACTGGTCCAAAGAGCCGGACTTTTGGTTCGCTATTGTAGAAGGACAATTCTCGTTGGAAAATATCAAGTCCCAACCCAACAAACTAGGTACTATTATTATATTATTACTCCCTATACGTAGCAGCAGTGGTCAAAGATACATTGGTTGAGCCCGGCCAAGATAGTCCTTACGATAGACTCAAAGAGGCTCTTTTAGCAGCACTTCAGATCGCGTTCGGAATTTATTATGCGGTATGGACCTTGAGGATAAAATGCCCTCACAGCTCTCACGGGATATGAGTGGTATGAGTGCTGAATCCCGAAATACGTTTCAAGAGGAAACTCTTAAAGTCATTTGGGTGGAAAAACTTCCACCTGCTATTCACGCTGTGGTCAATGAGGATCTACAGGAAAACGGCCACGATAGCAGACAATGTTCTCATTGCCCTATGGGTGTCCCAAATGTAAGCTAATCCTACCGCCCCTTCTCTTCATTCTTCTTCCTCTTCCTCAAGCCTCTTCTTCTTTCTCTTCCTCATATCGTTTGAGGAAAAATTCAATAAATAAAAAACACAACCCCTAAATGCCATTCAACGGAAAAATTTCTTCAGACCTCCTCAACAATACCGAAGTAGATCCAAGGATCGAAATGGTAATCGCAATCGGGATTCTCGTCAATTTAATCGCTCTCCTTGGCAACTTCGGTCCAAGTCGTGAACTCAATCGTTTGAAGGTATCTGCTGCTATACCATCATACTTTCCGTGGAGCAGCTAGAAAATGCGATCTTGAGTGCAAATATTTTACCAAGCATCACTGATTCCTCTGCATTACTTCAAAAAACGGTTAAACTCATAACATGTGACAGCGTGTGATGAGAGTAACTCTCAATTCCGTCTCCTGGTCCTCGATACTTCTTCACGAAAAGATTTCCTCGTTATCATCTCTATTCTCGATACTGTTTTCCTTAACAAATACAGCCTTTTAGTGGACATTAAAAATTGACGTCTTGTCAATCCATTAACCTCCTTATTCACTTCTCTTCGAATTCGTTCAAATGACATTCGAATTGCGGAACGTTGTGCAATCCTCCCAACGGCTCATGCACTCCCTTCTCCGAGACCTATATTTCTGTTTCATCTACATAGATGACCTCCTTGTTGCTTCTGAAAGCTTTGAGGAGCACCTCAAACATCTCACTACTGTTTTCGAGCGTTTTTCTGACGCTGATCTCATCATCAATGTTGATAAATGCAGTTTTGCTAACATCAAAGTTGACTTTTTCAGACATTCGATTGATTCAACTGGATTCAACCCTACTTATGAACAGGTCGATGCTGTTACGCGTTACAAACGTCGCGAAACGGATATGCAATTCCGCCGTTTCCTTGGAATAATAAACTTCAACACCCGATTCATACTTCACACAATCAAGCCATTCTTAATGATTTTCTTAAATGTTTATAAATGAATGACAAAAGCGTCATTCAATGGTCTGAATACGCCATTCAAGCCTTAGACTTGTGCAAGCGGCAACTCAACAACTCTTTCTCACCCCTCACACTTTGTCCACCCCTTACCCGCTGCTCTCATCTATGCTTTTTCGCAGAACCCTGCCAAAGCAAGTTTTCACCAATTCCGTCATTTAGATTTAATCAGTCAATTCACGACTGATATGTGCCACATTTCTGGAATTGATAATATAGTTGCCAATGCACTTTCTCGTGTTGAGCTAATATCACTTCCATAAAACATTCCCTAAGACGAAATTGCTGACGCTCAGTTCATTCAATGATCTCAAACTCAAGGAATCAGTGGACACTAGCCCCACGCTAAAATTCTGTCCGATGCTGTCAGGACTCCACAGTTCTATTAAACTCCTTACTAACAAAGTCATTTGAAGAAGGATTTCCGAAAAATGGCACAGAACAGCCTGGCTTGCAAAAAGGCAAAAGTCTCTCGCTATACTAAATCTCCTTTAGGTAATTATCCTCAAACTTCTCCGAGATTTTTTTCCGGTATTCATATTATTGGTCCACTCCCTATTTACGAGGACAAACGCAATTGTGTCACAATTATTGACCACTGTGTGCTTGATTATCTACGAAAAACTTAATAGCATTTGTGTTATACAATTGGTTTTGTCTGTAATATGTAAGAAATTATTGAAACTCAACAGAACCTGATAAAACACATGCTCAGCTTTTAAGACCTACGTAACACAACACCATGCGTTCTGGACTCTGGAGTGTTAATGAACACAAAATATTTATTTGATTTACTTTAAGTCTATTGATATAGATGTTTGACATGTTATATTTGCGTTTGTTTAAACTGCTAGCCTATGAAAGCGATAGATGGACAGAAATCCTTCCACTAATAGAAGAACCAACCATATATTAACAATGAACAGAAAACTGATACGAACAATTTGGTCTATGTAAGTTTGCTGAAAAAACCCGAACTTGCCAAAGATTTTAAACTTCCAAAACTGTAGACATCCGTAATATAAACATATTCTACCTCGGTTGAAATGCTTAAAAAACGATGATCATCATCACCAATATCTTTTGATGATGATGATTATTATGATGAGACAAGATTATCATCTCCCCTCTGTTTTCAATTTTTATACAAAATAATATAAAACTATAAATTATTTTATTTTATTATTTTTACCTGAACAACAAAGTAATTTTTTCCTTCTACTTTGAAAAGAAAAAAAGAAGCGAATTAAATAAAATTGAAGAAAAACAACACAAAAACACCAACAACAACAAATAATAAAAAAAGTTTAAAGAGACAAGCACAGAAAAATCGTATAATCAATTTCAAATTCAACTCAATGTTTCAAAGAGAGAGAAAGAAAGATTAAAAAATAAAAAAAACATCCGAATCCGATTATTCTCTTTTTCTATTTTTTTCTTCGTTTAGTATTTCTTCTCCCGTATTGATATGAATATTGAATTTTTTTTTAAATTTTTTTATCGTCCACTGATATGTTTAGTTATATTAGTGGTGAATACTGAGGAGACACCTCTAAAAAGAATAATAATAATCATAAAAAAGTGAGGAGAGAGAATAGAATACAATTTTTTTTTCTTTGCGATGCGATTTCCTTTTTCTCGTCTTTTTAAAAGCACGAATCGAGAAGTTTTTTGAAATGAAAAAAAAAACTTTTCTACTCTTTTTTATGCTTTTGATTGTGTTCACATCTCCGAAGAACGTCGTAGGAGAAACATCATCTTTTTGAATATGAAATAAATTTTCCAAAAAAAAAAAACAGATTGATAAAAAACACTGTTATTTTATTTACTTAAGATCAAAAAATCAATTAAAGTTAAAATTAAGAAGAAATCGAAGATTATATAAACTTAACATATGATAGTGTTTTGATTATGTGAATTATGAAAAAATAGTGAATTATTTTTGTGAAATATTGTGTAAATTTTGTGAATAATTTTCTTATTTTTTGGAAATTTGTGATTTTGTGCCATAAAGTACGAGAAATTTTTTTTTTGTTTTTTTGACCGAAAATAAATAGAAAAAAAAATGTTGATAAGATGAATAAAAATTGATAACAACATGAACACGAGTCACAGTGTATAAGTGATTTTCATCAATAAAAAAAATTTACCTTTATAGGTGAGTGATCGAAATATTTTTTATTTATAAAAACGAAGTGTTTTTTTTTTGTCTTTCCCAATCCCAATCGATTTGAAAATTATAATGATGACATTTTAATGTGGATTGGGGGGATTGGTTGAAAAATTTTGGATGGATAAGATGTTTTGGATTTTTCTGATTTCGTTTGTGGTATTAAACATCATTGGAAAATTTGTTGAAAATGCTGGCGTAATAAAATTCATATCTTAAATTATGTCACTAACACTTATACCAGATTTTATCACCAATACTGATATCACGTCCAATCACAAATTTAACCTTAGCACCTGAATGACAAACAATATTCGTCCTACCGGTCCGACGGTCGTAAATGAGGAACAAATACGATGCAAAAATTAATCAATAAAATTCGAAGCGCGGTTAACAGTTCAGCTAATTTTTCTGATATTTTTCCGACGGTAGAAGTTGAAACTTAGAAGACATAAACATATATTGGGGAATGTTTCATGGGCTATTCGGTGTAAAACTCAGGTACCGTAAAAGCAGAAGTCGCTCGCAAACCTTTGTGTGTATCATATATTACAAGGCCATCACTGCCACAGAATTGCGTCGATCATATATTTTCGAAATCGTAAAATTTAGGGAAGAATTCCATCTAGTGTCTATTTTTTTAAGTTTTTTATGTGGAAAATTCAAAAAGTTTAATAGGGAAACTGCATACTACGGAGTCCTTGATAAAGCAGAATAAATAAGAAAACTGACAAGTTCAAAAAGAATAGTTCATGGTCAGAACAACACATAAAAATCTAAGACCTAAGTCGCACAATAACATGCGTTCTGATGTGTTGATGAAAAACATTTTTTTTTCTGTTTTAATAATTTTTCATCCGTCAGCATCCCTAAGGCATTACCTTGGCTAGTGATATATCACTGCTATTACCAGTGGTATGTGATATGTGACGTTAACTAATATGTTAAAAGCAGGGACCGCAATATGCACGCGTGGTTGTCACATGCGTAGAGCAAAATTAAAAAACAATTTACAAATCAAAGAAAACTGAAGCCTACGTGCGGATTAAATACTTAAAATAAAAATTAAATATCAATTTGAAATTCAGCTGCAAAAGAATGCCCATCCCCCCTTATTATGCTCTCCTGGATCAAAAAACTTTTTTATCTTGTGCATTTTAAAAAGATTAAAGAAGGCTTAGGTACATCAACAACATGTGCTGTGAGTGTGACATGTTGATGATCGTATTTTTTTTGTGGGTCACCTGATACTTCTGCAACCAACAAGTTATTTCATTTATATGCAGTTTATAGACAGCGCAATCTCCACAAACTGTATCGAATGACTATAGTAATATACGGAGATAAGAACCCGAGTAGAAATTAGTTAGGATAAACCTGAATTCAGTCTGGGCGTGATAAAGGTCAGAAAGGACAAGCCATATTAGGGCAATGCAATTTGATGTAGGCATGTTCCAAGCCTGAATTGAAATGCCATTTTAAGGTTAACCTTATTTGAATAAGGTTAACGGCCGTGATTAGTTTTTTCCGTATTTGACCTAACTAGGCAATATGATCAGGCTCTGATACAAAATACCTTACTAGGGTTTGCCCTATTTAATTTTATAGGGCGAACATAATCAAGTCCTGATCTGACTATCCCAATCAGGGCCTGATTGGGCAAAAGCGTTACACTCATGATCAGGGTCCAATCGAACTACGATAAACCCTATCGTGAATATATTTAGAGTACGATTTTATCTGAGCCCGTTTGTGACGATATTTATAACTCTATCACCTCCAATATTCATAAAAATATTCCATATCGAGACAAACTTTAAAGGTCTTACAAGAGTAGAGAAAGCTTTTCGATCGAAGTTAAGCAGGTGACCGAATAAAACAAAACATTTTCGGTGATATGTCAAAATTTAAAGATCGAAAATTAAATTAAAAATTGTAATCTTTTTAAAAAATCACTTGACCAGTTCGAAAAACTTTTGCTTTGACCCACGAAACACAGTGGTCGGAATGTATTCAGTGGAATTCCTACTTTTCATATACACGCTTCTAAAAAACCCATAAGCAAGTCCCTTTTTTAACCAATGGTGAACACTATCGTCCATTTTGGCTTGGTTTTCTTACCAAACTCAACAAAAATAAAGATAAACGGCAAAATTTTTTTAAATATACAACAAACAAAATTTTTGTTCACATTCAAAAATAATTTGTAACTGAAATAAAAATGTGGTTTTTTGAAATAATTTTTTTTTCAATTTCCTTGTTGAACTTACAAAAATTCATAAAAAAAATTGTAAAATTTACTTAGTTTTTTTTTTTGAGTCCAAGAAACACAATCGGGTTGCTGTAGTCGCTGCTATAGTTTAATTATTAAAGGGCTAGCTTTGTAACTCAGGGGCGCCACGGTTCGATTCCCGACGGAGACCAATTTTCCTATGCATAGTTCAGAATGTGTGTTTCCAGACATGTTAACATGTTAAATGTGTTAACATGCTTATCGACATGTTAATTTGATTCATAAAAAAACTTTGTAATACGAAAATCTTCCCAAGCAGGAATAAAACCCCAATCTATATTGCGTTCCAAAATGTAAAAGATTGGATAGACAAATTCTTAATGGTTTGTTTTGTATTTGCACCAAATAAATTAATTTTTAAAATCCCCATGAAAAATATTTGTCAGAGGTCTGCCAAACCCAATCTGTCAAATCAACAATATCTGAGTCTTTAATTTTTTTCTCATTACCATCAACAAAAAAAATATAAATAACTAATTTTAATTAACTCAGATCCGCGATTAAATTATTAATCATAATAACCCTACCAACCTCATCTAAAAGAACGAAATAAAATCTCCCTCCTCACATACACAGACACTAAACTCCAAATAACTATAATCAAATTAAAATATCTTTAATCGATATATCAAATAACATAACGTTATCAATAACCAAGTACTTTCACCTTACCATCATCAACATAAACGAAAAAAAAATTATTATTATTTTGTCAACGATTCAAAAATAAAAAAAAAAATATAGTACAACCAAAATAATCAAAAAATAATTCCCCAATCAACAAAAAAATATTATTGGCATAAAATTAAATTATAAAATTTTAGAATATTTTATACCATTACAAAATCGTTGCATGTTTTCTATATATAATATAATATATATCATTATTATGATTATTATTATTGTTTGTTTTTGTTTTATTTATTTATTGTTTTATAATTGTTGTTGTTACTATTATATTTACTTATTAACAACAACAACATAAAATATATATAATGACTTTATAAGTTTTTGGTTTCAACACTTTAGAAAAAAAAATTGCAAACTAAAGTGAAAATTAAAAAAAATTTTATTAATTTAAATTAAATTAAATCATCAAAATATGATTTTTATAATTTTGTTGTTTTATTGAATTTCAAAATAGTTTGTGTTGTGATTGGTTGTGGTTGGATAGAATTGAATGGATGATAGGGTTTATGTTATTTAGAAAATGATGGTGGGATTAAGGTTATTGTATGGAATTTTTTTCTGTTGGAAATCTTTTTTTTTGTTTTTCGTCGGCAACGATATCTATAATTGTTTTTATTCATTATTTAAATATTTTTATGGTCATTTTATAATTTTGATGGCTGAATTTTCTAGTTTTTGCAAATAAAAATTAAGAAAAATACTTAAGGGAATTTTAAAAGTTGGTGACAGTGGGTTACAATTCTATGTGAATTGGTATTTAATACATGTAGAAATCAATTTAGATCAATTTTATCGTAAACTTTCAACAAAGGCGTATTTTATTTTTTTAATAAAATACATGGATACCTTTTAAGGCCTAGATCACAAAAACACATGCCTTCTTATGTTTCTGTGTGAGGGTTTTTTGTTTTTTTATGTTATTTAAAAAAAATGAATAACTAAACTATAAATCCTCTCAAATAATAAAATATGACGTAGGTCAATATTTAATGATAAGATGAAGGAAATAAATATAAAATAAAACGGAAAATCCAAATGTTTTTTAAAAAATTTACACAGACAAAAAAAATTACAAATTGACGAAAACTGATCCCTCCATGCGTCGCATATGTGTTGATTAGATGGATAATGCGTTTTTTTTTTTTCAATTGTTGTATAAATAGCATGCCGACCGGCATAACTGGGGCATACTATCAAAATTGAATAACATATCCTAGAAAAACAAATTTCGGGATCTGGGCGTAAATTAACATATTTCTTGGCATGTTGTAATAATTAAGAATAATTGTAAGGAGCAAGATTTATATAAGAGATATTCACAACCCATACAAAATTGTACAACTGGTCCAATAATAGTCCATTACTGGCGACCAACAATGCATTAATGGTCGAGTACTGGCAACCATGACTGGGCCATTAACATAATTTTACTGGATAATAACTTCAGACTTGTTCGGACTTATTCTTCTAAAAACACAATTTTTGAAATAAATCAAAAACGGTAATTTCGCATATTACAAAAAGAAATAGTTTTGGACTTGGAAAAAAAACTCTCCTTTCGTATATGACACCCCACTTATGAAGATCAAAAATATTTTTTTTTTCGAAATTTCTTCTCTCAACCCTCTCTAAAGAATATTTTAAATGATGAGCCGACCGCTATAATTTTCGTTCTATCTTTACAACAAAACCTATAACCTAGAACTTTTTCAATTTTTCGCTTCTGTAATGTTCTGAAAAAAAGGGGGCGGGGGGGGGGGGGTAAAAAAGAAATTTACATTTTCAAAAACAAGTCAAAAACTGTGCTTTCGGAAATTACAAAAGAAATTGTTTTGAACTACAAAAAAAAATCACATTTCATATGACACCCCACTTGACATGATTAAAAATAATTTTTTTTTCGAAACTTCTACTCTCAACCTCCTCCAAAGGACATTTGAAATCATAACAACCAAAAAAAAAATAATTTTTTTTGCCAAATTCCTACAACCGTGAATTTTTTGAAATTTTTTCTTTTGTGATGATCGTAGATAAGTGCTTTCTAAAATTACAAAAAAAATTGTTTTGAACTACAAAAAAAATCACCTTTCATAGGACACCCCAATTGATATGATCAAAAATAATTGTTCTTCGAAATTTCTACCCTCATCCCCTTTCAAATGACGTTTTAAAAGATACGCAGACCGCTATAGTTTGTGTTTAATCTTTACAACATTTCCTATAACCGGGATTTTTTAAATTTTTTTGTTTTTGTAATGTTCGAAGTTAAGGGAAGGAGGGACAGGAAAATAAACTCACGTTTTTTGGTAATACTTCAATCTTCGATTTTTGTAAATCAATGTCAGGTAGTTGTTTTTTGTCCGAAGGGCAACCTTCCCGATTTCTTCCTATTCAACAAACTAATAATCTAATAATCTCCTGATCTTTCTGTGTTTGTTCTTGGAATCGAATTTTCAAAGGATCACTGATCTAAAGATCTAGATAAGTGATCGGCAATATGTAATTCTTTGCCTGAGACATATTTTTATTGTCAAATCATAATTAAGTAATTTTAATTTATTCGTTTTAACAGAGTTGAATTTACTTTATGTAAATCGTTTCTAATAACCCCTACTAAGGGTTTATGGTCAGAGTGAATTTCAACCGATCAACCGATAAATACATAAATGAAACTTTACACAACTATACACTATAGGAAGCATTTCTTTCTCCAGCTGTGCATAATTCACTACGGTATTTGTTAAGCTTCTCGATGGGAACGCTATTGGCCTTTTATGTTGCAAAAGGAACCAACCCACACCCGATTTTGATGCATCAGTTTGTATTAAAAAACATGGAGCATCACAATGTACATGATTGTAAAACATGGAGCATCACAAATTTTATCCTTAAATAATTAAATTGCTGTGTTTGACTGTTTGTCCACTGAAATTCATTTTCATTTTTAGATCTCTCAAAGGTTGGGTTATTTCAGCCATATTTGGAATAAAACTTCTTTAGTAATTGGCCATTCACAAAAAACTCTGAAGTTCTTAATTGGATTTAGGATTTTCCAATTTAGGAATAGTTCTATTCTAATTACTATTACTATTTTATTACTTATATTATTTATTAATTATATTTTATCATTTATATTATTTGGACTTTAATCATTGAGAAAGACAGTGCGTCACATGATCAAGCAACATGCCACTAACTGGATTACGATTATTGATAACTCAATTTTAGTTATGGTGATGCAAATTTTTCTAATAACTTTGCTTTTTACTTTACGCTTTGTTTTGTATTTTATTTTTTTAATCTTCTCATGAAATAATTCTCTATGTTATATTTTAATATGTGATAGCATTTATTGTTCCGTTATCCATTCTTTGAAAAAAAATATAAAAAACAAACACATTTACGTCCATCACTCATCAGCATGAAAAAATAGTTCAAAGTTAGGCTAAGGACATTTGTCAAGGTTGTTGATTTGATATATTCAAGATTATCCGAGACCAATTGAATAACAAAAATGTTTTATTTGAACACAAAAACTAACCTGTCGCTCTTATATATTTCGCTTTCAGGTTGATCGATATCATATCCGAATTTCTCTTCACTTACATATTTCAAAATTAAAATATTTATGGAAATCCTTATAGTAAAACAGTAAGGAATTAAATTAATATTACTATCCGTAAGACTTCCAGAAAGACTTACAACCTTCAGAAAGATGACCAAATATACTGAAATCGCCTTGTCCACTTTTTTAAATCTCTCACATTTTTAAAACTATAACCAAACCTTTATCTAAACTAAAACCAAAACAAAATCATGACCAACCTTTAAATTTTGAAAAATCTTCTATATACATTTATCTGTAATTTCCGTCTTATTCTTAAATAAAAATATTAGTTTATTATCATTAGAAGTAACACTAACCGCAATTGATAACAAACAACAACAAAAATATCAATACATTTCAATATTTTCAATTAACATTTGTCACATGTTTCAAGATTACTTATATTTACCTGAAAACGTACATGGAAAATAACTATATGATGCAACATGAACTTAAAGAAATAAACAAAACCATTAATCACCTCACTATATTGATAAAATTGTTTAATTTCATTTATTGATATCAATAAAATTTGTTTTACAATTATTTTATCAAACCGTCAAAACCGCAACAGAAATAAAAACATTTATCTTAAATAAGTAATAGTAAAATCTTATATTATTTCTCATAAAAATTTAATATATTTTATCTTCTAACCTCAGAAAAAAAAATTGTTTCACACATCCTCCTTGTTATGGAATATAACTATTCTGAAACATGTTTTGTTGTCTATTTGAAAGCAAAGTGATAAGACAATAAATATTATTTTGAGGTTTTTTTTACTTCTAATCTAAAATTATATTTTTAAAATAAAACATTAATTATGTGCCAATTCTTAAACTCCAGTCAACAAAACAACTAATTTGTTTGTAACAAAAAAAATTCATCAAAATAATTAAAAATATGTAAATCTTAAAATTTTAAACTTCCTCCCATAAACAAGAAGATAAAATAAAACGAACCAAAAAAAATCCTTTGTTCAGACTCTATATAATCATCAGTCATCCCACTTTGTATAAAAAAATATAATTTTTTATTTGTCTTATTTCATTCTATTCTTATTATGATTATACGTATCAATTCAGGTGCCACCCGCTGTCACGACCACAGTCCGCCATCTTTTATTATCATCATACGTATATAGTTACCTTTAAATCAGATTTTTATTGAGAATATTTGATGTCATCGTCGTTATATTATTATTACTTCTCTTTTTTCTTATTTAATTCTTAATAATTTTTTTTTTGTTCATTTGATTGAAATCGAGGTGGAATTTCTCATCGTTTGTTTTCTTATTATATTCTTCTTATATCATGATAATGTTATGTGATGGCAATGGCGAACCAAAAACAAAAAATAAAAACCAAATCAAACCGCACAAAAAAATAAGAATAAATAATTTATAATAATAATAAAAAAAATTAATTTAAAAGAAATTCAATGTTTGCTCGTTACGATTCGATGCGCGCGCAAGATTCAAAAGATTTTTCTTTCAACAACAAATTTTGTTGTACGACGATGATGATTTTGATCATATACATACGTATATATAAAATAGAAAAAAAATCTTTATTTTTTCCAGAAAATTTTCCGACCCCGCCCTATTTAAAAGAAAATTCTCAATAATTCCGCCCTTCAAAAAACTGTGTGATACAGAAAAGTATAACCTTAAATATCAAATATGCGTGACAATTGCGCCATCTAATATTATGATTATTATTGATGCATTGACCTGTTTTTTTTTGTTTAATTTTTAATTAAATTTACATAGAATTTTATTTTAAATAAAAGTAATAATCGCGAGAATATGCGCTTAGCATGCATTTTACATCTGCAAGTTTTTGTATGTTCTTATTTTTTTATTGTCGCCGGCCGAAATATGATTTATTTTGTGTTATAATTAAAACAAAAACTGAACAATTTTATTGACAAAGCAATTTTGAAATTAAATATTATTTGTAATTTGGTCTATGTATGTTGGTTTTTATTCTTTTTTTTTTTTTTGTAAAAAGAATCTGGACTGTCTTGTGATAAATAAAAGAAGTAATTTGAATAAATCAATCAATTACTCACCTCAACAACCAAGCAATAACATTAGGAAGCAACCCTAATACAGAAATCTTTATGTATTCCCCTATATACAAGACATATGTGATATGTATATATTATTATCATAACACTACCAAGTACCAACGAACAATACGAAAACAAAAATATTTATTTCACCTGTTTTTTTTTGTTATATTTTCTTGATTGTTTTCTTTTGTCTCTTTCGTATTTTCATCCGAATTATCTACAAAATTTAAATAAAACACAAAAAAACGCCATCATAAAATGTACACGTAATGATCACGATTATTTTTGTTTTGTTTAATTTTAACATCACGACAAAATAAGACAAACATCAACAACAAAAACTTGTTTAAAGGGTCGTGCATTAGTTACCACCCACATATATATGATTTTATAATAAATTTATTTTCCATCTCTTTTGTTTTTTTTGTATTTATTATTTATTATCCCAAAAATGCAAAACTTAAGATAAAATTTGAAAAGATTCACCATTTTGTTATTTTTGGGATTAAAAATAAAGAAGCAAACCACAAGATAAATTAGAATGGTATTTAATCGGTTATTTATGGAGTGGTAGTTAGGGGTTGTTTGTGATTTGTTTTAAAATTAATTAGTAGATCAAATTGATGCGTTGATTGGGCTACCGTGATTTTAATATATTTTTCTGTTTTCTCTATACATATATTAAACGGAACAAAAAGTTAAAAGGATTAAAATTATTTTTGGATATTTTTTGGTTTTCTATTTTAATTTATTGTAAAATGTTAATAGTTTTACTGAAACAAACAGTACAATACATATTCGAGTGACCTAGCCTATATAGTCAAAACATAAATCAACAAAAACGAGTCTTTCTGAAACTGATGAATTGATGAATGACGATACATTTTTTCATGTTCAGAAGAAAAGAAAACTCACTTGAAAAATCCATGAAAAATTTAGCAACATTGTAATCGACGGTTATACTTGTTAAAATTTCTGAAAAACTATTTTTTAAGTTGTATGAAAAAAACAATATGTCAAAGCAAAAATAATTTTGTCAAATTGTCAGATTGAAAAATAATTTCTTTGTAGACTTTTATATTTGAACGGCCAGTAACTGACAATCTTCTGTTCGAGTGTCGCCGAGTCTCCAATACGAATTTCAAGATATGGAAAGGGTTAAGTTTATACAGGTACTCCCCCAGATACAATTTTCTCGTGTAGATCAAGGCTCCATAATCTTTGAGAAGATGAGCTAGGATCTCTTCTTCTAATAGACAAAAACTACATTCCTCTCTCTATTCCACCACAATGTTCTCGAGTTGTTTTCTTAGTTTACAGTGTCTTGCAAGGATATCTGTAAGTACTCAGAGGCTGTTCCTATTCATCCAAGAGCATATTACTGCTCTCCCTTGAATAAACTGTACAATCAACTCCTTGAACCACCTTAAGCCCGCGGTGTTGTTCCAGGTTTTGAACAATTCCGTCATAATTACTTCCCTCATCCTTACTTCCTCCATCCACAAAGGGGCTCGGAGCCGATAAAAGATGCTTAAGTACCTCGGCTTGCCAATTTGTCGGCTTCTTCATTACCAGTGAAACCCGCCTGACCAGGTATCCAGTAAACGTAACTTTGATACTATGCCCAAGTTTGTTTAGCTTCATTACGCAGTCTCCAACAGTGTTGGATGTGATAGTGTATAAGCTTAACGCATTAACTGCTGTCCGACATGATACCTATTCTCTTGTTCTTGTATTTTCTTCCTAAGCTGAAGTCTGTGCACATTTCGATAGCATATATTTCGGCCTAGAAGACGTTTGGGTGCTCATGGGCTCCAAGTATTTGGTCTTTGGTCCAAATACTCCTGCGTCGGTCTTTGAACCATCAACGTACCATTTGATTACATTGTTACTCAAATGGTACGTAGTGGATTCACTGTTTCATTCCGCTTTTTTGCACTACTGCGATGTATAATTATTATCGAAGTTGAACTGCTCAATCATTCCATCTTTAGAAAACTCAAGCTAGGTATTCTCTTCTCCCTTGAAAGACTTTATCGATATTTAGACTCAATAATCTTTCCCTTTCCCATACCCTGCTTGCTAAATCTCAGTATATAGTTTCCCTGGCTACGCTCTTAACCTGCAAGTGGAGTAGAACAATTCCTAACAGCATCTCCATTAACACAGTAGGACACGTTTTCATTGCCCTCGTGATGCAGATACAGGCCAGCTTCTGCACCTTTTCCAACTTTTTTTCCCTGTGTTTAGCTTAGCTCTTTTGTTCCATGCGACTGCTTCGTAAGTAATGGCTGGTCTCACTATCATGGTATATATACACCTTAGGATACCTGAGCTGCACCACCATGTTTTACTGGCAAGGTTTTTGCATATCATCAGAGATCTTATGGCTTTGATTACCACTGCTTCCATGTGGTTTATCCACAGGAGTTTGCTATCGATAATCACTCCCATATATTAAGTCTATATTGTGCAGATTCAATTAAGTAGCCCTTCATGATGATGGGTTTCATGCTAAGTTTTCTTGGTAAATTGAACCAGCGCAATTTTACTCAGATTGAGTTTTAGTTCCACAAAAGTGCACCAGGTGCCTACCAGATTCAGTCCCCAAAACATTTAATGTCCTGATTACTTAATACAAGCAGAATTTCATCTACCACCAGACTTCCCACGTAGAGTGATAAGACCCCAACTTGCGGACAACCCCTATTGGTGTCAAGCTTAATTTTACAATCACCAGCCTTAGTTTCTGCTACTCTAGTTCTCAGCATCTCACACATCCTGTCAGGTGTGGTGCTGTCAACATTTTTCGCATTTAGAGCCTTTTTGACTGCTCAAAAAATAAGGCCATACACAGCAACTTCTTTGTTGTCAACTGCCTTCCCTAATTCTTTCCTCAACCTGAACAACGTGGATACCGTTGATGTGCCTGTTCTGTACGCTTGTTGATTATCTTGCAAAGATGATCTCACCAAGATATTAGTTCGTATGTGGTTGTCGATCATCTTTTCAATCGTTTGTAACATGTAAGATGTTAAACTGATGGGTCTATGGGATCTCGGCTGGGTGACATCTTTTTTACCTATACTTTTGGAATAAATATCATTTGCCATTCTTCATGGCTCTGGAATATGCCCAAGTACCAGACTGCTGTTGAATATGCCCAGGAGGTGCGGTAATAGCCACTTCTGCTTCCTCTGCAAGAGAGCAGGTACTATTCCGCCCACACCTAGTGATTTGTATGGATGGAAAGTGCCTATGTCCTACTTAAGACGGTCCTCCGTAAACAGGAAACTCTCCAGTCCTCTGGGCGTGGTCTTTTACTTTTCTTCTTACTTACGTATTCTCCATCCAGCCTTCTCAACGAAGTTTTAATCTCGACACCGTCCTTCGTCAAAGCTTCATGCGAGTAAGCATACCTTTATATCAATTTTTTTAAGTATTAGACTTAAGTCGACTTTAGCAAGGGAATTATTGTTTCCGTCCAATGGAGCATCCTCTACGTCCCTTCTGTGGTGAAAACCTCTATTTTCTTTTACTTTAAAAATGCTGATCCAAAATTGCAGCTAAAATACTTAAGATTAATTCTGTTATTATCAATTAACTAACGTCGATTATTTTGATCTCTGATTCACAAATTTATTTTGTCGTTGAATTTTATCGTGTTTATCTGTTTATCTGTAACTAATTTGGATCACGAAAAATCAATCAGAAGCCAACTCGGCTGATCCGACTGAAAAGCAAGTTACCAATTTAAGGTGGGATGGGAACGTCCTAAATTCTTCTCTGACCCGCTTCCGACTTCTTACCTTGAAGTTAAGCTTCATTGGTCCCAGAAGAAAATCAGTCACCTTTTCAATATTTGTTGTGAAAAAAACAAATGGAGAATATTTTGTCGCTGACAATTCGCGTCGTTCTTGTGTAGCATTTAGCGATTGTATAATCAATCTGTTTAACTCCATATAATGTCCATTTCGAAGCACAAAATTTTAATTCGAAAAATCCAAAAGCAAAATATATATCATACCGTGCCCATCTAAAATTCCAACTAAAAATAAAAAAGAATCACAACACCATTTTCCATTTACAACAAAAAAAATACAATCGGAAAAACTTGTCTCCTCTCACAATTCATCATTATACCATTTTGTTTTTTCTTTTCAATCATCGGATCAGAGAGAGCAGAAAAAACAACGACACAAAACCTAAAATCTTATAATTGAATTAACTTAAACTATTTTATGTTTATTTTTGTTAATGTTTTTCTATGGTTTCAAATTATTTGTTTAGCTTTCAATGTATGCAAAAAAAGAAAAAGAAAAATAGGATGGAATTACCAATGTTTTTCTCTCTATATCCTCCATAATTGGATTAGAAAAAGATTTTCCTTTTTTTTTGCTTTCATCAAACTAAAAAAAATTCTTAATCGAGTTTTTTTTTCTAATTTACATTGTTGATTGATGGATGAAATTAATTTTCTTTTGAAATTAGAATTGATGAGAAAATAATAAATGAAAATTGGATATTATAAAAGAGGTCAAGGGTGGTTAGGTTCATATGGCTTCAACTTAAACACAAAAATAAATTGTAATAAATGGCGCAGCCTGTTTACAACCCTTAATAAATATTTCAGATTTCTATTTCCTAAGATGACCTATCAAAAATTTTATTTTTAATACTTTTTCCTTTTGTGTTTTTTTTTCACAAAAAAATTTTATGTATTTGGACGCGCTTGGTACTTATACAAAATATAAGAATAAAATAAAATCACGCGTCATTTTATATTTGAAACCATAAAAATATTTTAAATATAAAAAACAACAAATTCCCCTAAATGTAATCTTATATACATTATATCCTCCGATTTAAATATATATATGTATATCTACAAACAACCCCACAATGTCGCCATCTTAGTCATCATTATTATTATTATAATATTATAACGTTTTTTTATTTCATCATCATGATAGCGTCTAAAAAAAATAATCCAATTCCAAACATTCAACCCAACCAACCACCCACCCTATCAACCATTATCAATATTACCTTTCAGATAATATCATCTTGTATTTTATGTTAGTTTCAGTTTACTTCTTAGAAAAAATATATTATTCAAACCAACCAACCTAAAAAGTTAAATAAAATTTAAAAGAAAAAAAGAAAATTCTTTTGTTTTTTTCTTTCTGATGGCTATGTATGTGGATGGTGAGGAGGGTTTGGGTGGTTGTTAGTTGAATTTTCAGAAAGTTAAAAAGAAGCCACATAACAAAAAATGTAAAAGAAAAACTTTTGTGTCTCTCATTTTATTCATCATTTTTGTATGAATTTTCCTCATTTTATGAGCTTTGTCTGTGTCTGTGTGTGTTCTTTTTTTATAGAAGTTTTAACTTGTGTGTGACCCTGTCCGTTACTATACCAACAAATCAATAGATTTAAAACGAAAAAAAATAAGAGTATGAGATTGGTTTTTCAGAAAAATACAAGCAAATTTTTCTGATTGGATAAAAAAGAAAACTGTTTTTTTTGTTATTCTGATGGATAATTTTTTTTCCGAATATTATTAATTTAGGTTGTGTGTACGGGTAGGAGAGGAATTATGTTTCGTAGATTGGATGCGTTAATGGTGTATATATTTGTAAACTTTACATAACATAATAAAAATTTCTTATATAACGTACAAAAAATAAAACACAAAAAAAAACTATAAGATAAATTTTTTAGTAGTTTCTCTCTATATTCTTTTCTTTTATCGATTTTTATTTTGTTACCAAACCTACACAGATACAATAAATAGACCTGAAAAAAAAGTTATAAATTTTTCTCCAGAACATCGAAAACATGCAAGAAAAAAAACGACAACCTTACAAAAATAATCTATGGAAGAGGTGGTGCCAAACTTAAAATAAAACAACAACAAAAAAATCTATCTTTCACGAATTTTTTCCTATACAACACAGCTTTTTCCTTCCGATTTTCATTTTGCGTTTATGTCCCTACCTCCCCTGATCCTATTTATCCTAATTTTTTGTAGGTGTTGTATACACAAACATAGTTGTGCGGTATAATATATTTTCACTTATACTACATATAAAACGTACATACATAAAGTCGAAAGAATGGTTGCTAGGTAATGTTCTAAGGACAAACATAAAAGAGAAGTTTGATTTCGTTTTATTTATATTTGAATAGGAAAAACTCAGAAAAACTTTCATAGTTCGGAAAAGTATTTTATTATACTTTTTTTTCCAAGAAAAGAATTTTCTTGGAAGAGATATTATATGGCTTTTTTATGTTGGCAAATGTTGAAAGGAGGTTGGATATAATCAAATGAAAATGTCGGTTTGTGTTTATTTGAAGGTTGGTGAATATTATTTCGTTGGTTTTATACCTTGTAAATTAAGTTATGGTTTTCTAACATTTTGTTAAATTCTGAAAAGATATAAATTTTTAAGCATTTCCTTCCGTTCCTCCAAAACACAAATCTAAATTAAACAAACGTTATAGTACGTTTAAAAATTAACCACCACTGATTCATATGTATAAAATACACCTGCTTGTCATTTTACTCATAAATTTGGAATAAAATTTTTGTTTACATATTTACAAATCGATGCGAATCCATCTATCTGACTTACACATTAAAAATTTTTTTATAATATTTATATATATATATTTTTCTTTAAAACATAAATAAAATAAATTTAATTTTGAAATTACTCTCACGTGATTATAAAATAATAATAATATTTTTTCTTTACTTTTGGCGTCTCCATCTCGTTTTATTCTGAATTATTTTTTTTTTAAGTAATAATTATAACGAAAACATAAATAATAAACAAAAAATAAATTTTTTATTTTCTATATGAGTCACGTTAGCAGATCACTTTTTCTTTGTGATGCTTGTAGGGTTTGAGTGTACAGAGTATTTTAAAGCAAATATGTATTGTTCCTGGAAAAGCGCTTAGTTTAGATAAAAAAAAAGAAATCAACATTGCGTGACTTTTGATTCTGTTTTTTTTTTTAAATTCGGTTTTGATGTTTTATGATCGTGCTGTTTCTTGTGTATTTATTTATTTTTTTTTAAGTTTGAAAGGCTTTGTTGAGTGTAATAAATTAATCCTGGTAAATGGATTGAAATTTTTCTTTATTATTAAAACCAAACCTAATTTTTGATTTGGTGTTCAATTTGTGAGAAATATTTCTGGAAGTGTATACAGACACGGTGCATGTTCAAGTAGATTCGAAAGTGTTAAAAGTTTTCGATTGCAGGTGCAGCCTAGAGCCTTAATTATAGAGCATTTTAATTTTTTTAGATTTAACCTACTGTTTATCAGAATATTCTTAAAACTAAACAAGAATCGCCCTATTAAAATTTATAACGCAAAAGCTGTAATCCACTAACAAACCTGCTAAGTGCGACTTGTTTTACCACACAAAATTATTTTCGGGCTAGTCGAGTGTACTTCAGTATCGCAGAATTAAATTGAATGCCTGTTCACTTTGCCTGACTTGGTTGCCGTATAGTGAGCTTCAACTAGAATGTAGATTAGCTTAGGCATTTAGTTATAGGACGCAGCATTCCGATTTTAATGGAGCTGGCTTCCGTTCCAGTTGACAGAATACGAAATGGTACTACTCTTCGTTCTACCAAATCCAGTTTAATCTCAATCTCATACAAAGTATTCTTTGAGCAAGATAGTCTACCCCGTAATTTAAAATATTTAAACTCAGCTCAACTGATTGTCTGATTCTAGTGGCGACTCAACTGCTTCTAGCGACTTTTAAACCACATGTCCATAAAGGGACACAAAGCATATTTTTTATAAACTGTACGAATTAAAAAAAATTTTCAACAAAATTGGACCTCTGAAAAAAATATTGACTGAAAATAGGATTTGGATAAAATAAATAAAATCTGCAGCTTAACTGCTTGTGGTGGCGATCAGAAACTTTTAAACCACATTTTGGTGCCCATAAAGTGACATAAAGTATATTTCTTTTAAGCTGTACGAATAAAAAAAAATGTTTTCAACAAAATTGGACCTCTGAAAAAAATATTGAATGAAAATAGGATTTGGATAAAACTTATTGCCTGCAATGAGTTAAACAAAAAAGCTTGGTTCTGGAAAGAACCTGTTGCAGCGGATCTGCCAAAATATATGTCGTATGATAACAACAACCCTCTAGAGTCTAGGATTTATCGGAACAAAACAAGTGATTTGTAACCACCCTGAGCTTTCACAGACTGCCAGTTTTGGGCATCATACCCAGCAATCTTATAGATATATGTACCTTTAAAATATTTGGGAATTATACGACTAGGTGGGGACATACCTGATTGCGGATTATATAGAAACACAAATTGTCAGAAATTCAAATGTGGAGATAGGAATTAAAGCTAAAATCAGGTATAAAATACGGTCGCGAACACAAAATACGTCTGTGATCATTGGTTTTCATTTTTATTTTTCGCAATTCGCAGCGGCTGCCTATTTTGGTGTAATATCCATCAACATCTTTGTCGCAATAATATTGACGGCATCATCACACATTGCGTGAAAAGCACACTATATATACGATATTGTTATCATCTCTGAGGTGCAAATAGATAGTGTCTCTGTCTTTTTTCAGCTTTGATGGACTGTATATATATTGGCAGAACCAGAACCTATAGTATAAATTAAGAGATTACTTTTATTTCACTTAAAATTAATTTATTTAAATAGTTACCACAATTTTTAATTATTAAATTCCTACAAGAGTACAACTGGATTTAACTTCGTGTATTGTTCTAACAAAAATTATTAATTTTCATTACATGAAAGACGCAAATTTTATGTGTCATTAATATAACGGAACATTATGGTACCAATTGCGATTGCTATGATCCAGTGATATTAATTTGCTACGTCGTTCATGCGTTAAAATATAAATTAAATACAATTCTAAATTATAAAATAAAGTATTACATTTTAATGGTGAAGATAAATTGTGTATTTCGAAAAGTCTCCTTATTTGGTTTTACCACCATGACATGAAAATAATATCGGGGTGTGCTTGTGCAAACATATTCCGAGAACTTCACCGTACATAATATTTCATAATCGTGGTTTCTTTGGATACTCCTCCTGCTATATTCTTTGGTTCAGTTTTTAGTTAACGAAATTTTTAGTAGTTAAAACCGTTTTCCACTTAAAATATTTCCATTTATTAAATATGTATTTCGAAAATTTCAAAAGTGTATTTAATCGATCATTGCGTTATCTATGTAGTCACAAGTGAATGTTATTTTAGAAAACCACAATGTCAAAAATAGGAAACTCTCATGAGACTAATTTTTTTATTATTACATTATCAATAAATCCTCTGATAAAAGTAAATATAATTATAATTATTTCATATTATGATTTTTTTATATATTTTCAAATGATTCAAAAAAAAAATTACTGTGTTTGATGTTTTGCGCGCGATAAAATAACATTATTTGTTCAATTTTGTTTTCACCTAACCAACCCATTCTTTAAAAAAAAAACATAATTTGTTTACCTTAACGCTTGGATTCATTTAATTTATTGAATCCAAAATATATAAATTATTATTATTGTTTTATCTTAAAAATATCTTATTTGCTCAAAAAAAATTTCCTTTTTATATTATTGTTCGTGTAATTTTCTTATCTTTGGTGTTTTAATTTTTTATTTGGGAATTAATACTGCGTCATTTTCTTTGTTTCTTAAATTTCTAATCTTAAACGTAAGTATTGATTGATAACAGTTATATTTTATTCCATCTATATATTATCAAGATATTTCTAAACAAAAAATTTAATAACATCGTCGCTTGTTTTTCTTAGAAAAAGTAAAAACAAAACAAATAACACAAAAAAAATTAATTAGAAAAAATATATATCAAACCAGAACACATATTGCAATTCATCTGATTTTAATATTAATGAATCATTTTTTTTGTAATCAAAATAAAAATTATCGATAAAAATTTTACGACATAACAAATGATTTTTATTGTTTTTCTTCCACAAATCTCATATTACTGAAGCAAAATATTGAAATTAAACGAGAAATGAAATTGTGATAAATTGCAAAAAAAAATTTAACCAGACCATATTTGGATAACACTGAGAATTAATAATAATCAAACAAAGGAATATAGATTATGAATAAATAATTATATCCGTGAAAAACTCTCATTTAAAAAAAACCTATCATATCAAGAACGTAGAATATACACCCTGTAAACATTGTTTGAAAACACACACCACACTCATCAACTTACTTATCATTTATTTATTTCCCATGATTTTGATTTTATTTATATGTCAAAGAAAAAAAATTAATTCTTTTTCTTATCAGATATTTAAAAAAAATCGATATAATTTTTAATTTTTATTATATTGAGATACAATATTGATTTTTTCTTTCCAAAATTTTTACTAATTTTAAAATCATAACCCTCTAAATTATCTTAGAGTCAAAAGGTGATTATGTCAAAATGTGTTATTACAATACCATAAATTAATATATCAAATTATTCACACTTAAACAAGATAAATATTTATGTAATCTAACCAAAGTTCAACTTTTTTTACAAATCCCCCTATTTTAATATTTATCTATCTCACCCTATTTTTAAAAAAAATATATTTAGTAACAAGAACAGTAATTCCATCTATCCGCCACTATAACAAATTTCTAATCTCAAAATATTTTATTTGTTTTCTTAAAAAATTAAGGTGCGATATAGTTTAATTTTTTTTATTAATTTTCTCATAATTTAATTTAACACTTTTTTATGAGTTTAATGTAAAAAAAAATTAATTCACTTGACGAAAATTAAATAGAAAATCCGCACCTTTATTTAGAATTTTATAAGAATTATGTTATTTAATTTTGTTTTTTGGTTGTCATCTTTATACATAATTTTTTTTAAAATAAATAAAATTATAGCGATAAATTTGATTTAATTTGTTAAATGCGGTTAAAATTTAAAAAAAAATTGTATGGCAATATGAAAATTATCTTGGTTAGAGATTGTAGCTTATAGAAATGAGAAGCAATATTCGGCAAACCACCAAAGATTGGAAGTCACATTTGAATATTTGAGATTTACAAAGAAAAATTTCATTATTTTTTAGATATCGTCGTCATATTAAATATAATAATTATAATAATTATTATATTAATTTATTTATAAAAATTGCAAAATTTCTGTATATCTGTTCTGTTTCTCGCAAAAACTATAAATAAAACTCTTCTCACAGATCGAAGACTTGACACCTTGGATCCTGAACTTTGACTCTCTCTGTATTTTTGTATTTAATTTAAAATCATTTATTCTCACATAAAGTACTACGGTATTCTTTATATATGCACAAACGCCATTCTGGGAAGGAGAAAGAAGATTCAATTTCTTTATAGTTTGAACAAAGAAAGTTACATTTATCCTTCGACATCGGCCACTGACGTTTCCGTTAAAAAAGCATATCGAGTTTAAAATTTTCAAGATAAAGATGAACTAATACCACGTTTACAGAGAGATAGCAAATTAGTAGATGTAATTTAAATCTGTGCTGTAAACACTTATTATTCTAAGAGCTTGCAACTAATTTGATATCTAGTTTTTCTATCTAGCAAATTATTTTTAAATTGATATTTTCGGTGTAAACATCATTGCAAATAAAAAAACTTTGATTTATGTCTCCTGTTCCTAAAAATTTTATATCATCAGATACCCTTTCTCCGTCCAATATTTTTCAATAAAGTCAGACAAATAATTTGAGGAATGGTCTAGTAGTTATCATATTTTTAATTACTGTTTTAAAAGTTTGACAGATACCAATTTAAACGAAACTAAATTAAAATCTGTTTATATCATAAAAGATTTAATTTGCAATCTACGCTGTAAACTCATTAAATATGACAGGATGCAAATTAGTACACTATCTACTAATTTGCTATGTCGCTGTAAATGCGGTATGAGAGTCAAAATTTATTTTCAATCCTCTTATTTTGGCTCTTATCATTGCAACATACAATGTTTAAGTTTTCTGTCAAATCAAATAACGGAATCGTAAAATTTATTTGCGCTCAAAAGACATAAAAGTAGCTCAGATCCAGATTGAAAAGTAAAGAAGAGCATGAACCTCGACTGGAATGTAATTCTTGATACAAAATTTCTCTCAGCTAAAAAATTTTGACATGTTTCACTACATTTTGGTCCAAGTGGTTCGAAGTTCAAGCGAACATTTGGAGAGAAATTGTTAAAAATCCTAGATGAATTTCATAACTACCTAAATTTTTAACAGTTGGCGGTCATGTCTCCACAAATTTCGCACTGCAAAATAATATTTTGTGCATTAAACCCAGTATGGAGATTGAGTGAAGTGCAGTTTTAACGCAATCTCCAAAATTTCCGGTGAAACAGCCCTGAAAAACTTGTGAACTGAAATTTGAAAGCACATATTTATTATTAAACAAAATTACATAAAACAAATTAAATTTCAAAATTCAGCAGTGAAATATTGTTCAAAACATTATATTCCTGTGAAATATTATTCGTAGACTTTTGTGTTGAAAGATCTGAAATATAAAAATAAACAACATAATTCGACGGCAAACTGCATACCAAGATAAGCCCATGCATGGAGATTGAGTGAAGTGAAATTTTAACACGATCTCGAAAGTTCTCCAAAATATCCCGTGAAACAGCCGTAATTATAATAATTATTATAATTTTATTATAATTTTTGGAATTTTGAAAAAATTTTCAATTTTTGATTTTGTAATAATTTTTGCAATATATTTAGAATGTTGGAAAAAGTTACTTTTAAGAATTTTTGAAATAAGTATTATTGGAATTTAGAAAAAATTTAAATATTTGATTTTATTCTAATTTTTGGAATATTTTTGGAATTTTGAAAAAGTTTGGTTTTATTTAATTTAACAATATTTTTGGAATTTTGATTATAATTTTCCGGCAACGTATTGATGTTTCGTGTTAGTTTTGTAATAAATTTTTAAACAGAGATAAAAAATACTAGTACTTTAACAAAGAGTTTTGTTTGATATACATCGCTGCCCAAAACTAAAAACCATGTCCTCATAAAAGTTTTTTGCCGAAAACTATATCAAAATCCTTAACCCAGACCGAAGTCTTGATATCTCAGAGCTGTGAGATTTCAGCCCCTCCATATTTTATATGGAAATTTCACTTCACTCAATCTCCATTATTAAACTTAATAATCGCTACATTTATGGATCGCGTACACACAGGGCCGGATCTACCATGGGTGCAATGGAGCGACCGCATCCGGTGCCAACACAAAAGGCGCCAAAATTGAGTTTTGTTTTAAATTTGATTACTTGTTCGTTTTGGTTTTTAATAAATTTTAAGGCAAATTAAAATTTATTTTTCTATATAAAAAACAACAATTTATATTTGTATATTTGTTTTAATTTGGCGTGACAGCCCCGTGTACTCTTGTCGCTGCTATTGACATACTATTCAACGTGAAATATTAGATACCACTGACAATAGCAGTGAGACATTACCAGCCAAGGTGATATCATTCGGGAGCTGTCGAATGAACTCTATTCATCCAACAATACTCTCAATTTTATATGCAGTTTTCCTTTTTCTGCAGTTTTCCTTTTTCTATAAATTATTGTTATAAATTATGCGGCGTCATCTTCTGGAGAAACTCTTAATTTTTTTCAACTATATTTGATTTTTGTCAACTTCAGATACGCATATTTTTCGAAATTCGTTTGTTGTGTCGTTTTGATCTTTTTAGGCAGCAAATGAAAAGCTTAGTTTAAGGCCAGTAATGAAACTTGTTGGGAAAACTGAAAATCAGCTGTAAGACCTCTTAGATTTTAAACCGTAGAATTAAAAAACTTTAATTGCAATTCCTTAAGACCAGACACGCAAAACTATATAACAGAATTTGGAGTAAAATGCTAGCGAAGATAATGCTGCTTTAAATATCTTTGCAGTTCAATTTTGCAAAACGATCTTCTCTCCAAGATTAATGTTGTTTCTAAAATGATACAAAGTCTGAACTTGAATGTAATTGAATGTATTTTATTGAATGTATGTAAAAGTTGACGGGTTTCTTAGAGAGCGATTCGAATATTCCGCATTCAAATCAAATACGAATTCATCGTATAGGAAAGATTTTTGAAAATGAAACACAAGATAATATAATATATTAATATAAGATCCAGGATCCTTCACAAAATTTCTTTTTCTTCTATTGATTTTTTTTAACGGCGTTCATGCTCCATGTAGGAGCGTTGCCAGGCTAATCAGCTTTCAATAATACCACGGTCGTTTGCAACAGCGACATAATTACCATGGCAGCCGATTTTCTTAAGGTCGTTTATTACGTCAGTCTCCCATTGTAGTCGTGTTCTACTTCGTGGTCGCCCGCTCCCTGAGGTACTAACGTACATTTTTCTAATCATTCCAGACTGTGAATCGGCTCGTAGAACATGTCCAAACCAAGCAATCCTATTAGAACGGAAACAACCTATTATATCAGGACCCTCAAGGTTTCTGATCTCAAAGTTATATCTTATTGATATTGCTATTAATTCAATAGAACTATTTATTCTTACGGAAGAACAGTGCACAATGATAGATATGGCTTTTTATATAACATATTTTAATAAAAAACTAAGATAGGGATTAGATTTTAAAATATTTGAAACTTCTATAGAAAATTTTACACCTTCTATTTTTGCAAAACATGCAAGATATTTTCCGAATTTATTTAAAGCCAAGATGCTGTCATTAACAGTAGCTCCCGCTGAAAGGAGCTTTTCTAAATTACACCATGTGATGGAGCATGTGCCGGGAGAGGTTATATTAATTGAATCTGAAATTTCTTATTTATGAAAATACGAACCGGCAGTAAAAGAGTTTTCTGAAAATAAAGCTTCTTTATTTAATACAATTTTATTTGTATATATGAATGTTATAGAATTTTTGATTTTCATATTATAATTATTCTTTCTTGCAAATTAGTGTTATTTTTATTTTCACATTTATTCATAATTTTTTTTAATAATTTTTATTATATTGTAACGTAGAGCAACTCGGCCATTGCTTATATTCGGTTCGACTTCTAGATTTAACAAGCTTAAACAATGAATTTTCTTTACGTTATAAATATTATTCGTCCATTTATCTTATTCCTCTTTCTTAATCAGTTTACTATTATTTTTTCACATTGTGTAAATTATTTTTGACTATCTCATATAATTATACCGTATCATTGCTATATTATCAATAACTTCTGTCACCGATAATGTTCAACAAACTGTATCGTTTATTTTGAACTAATCTATCGCCAACGCAACCTTTTTTATGCTAGTCAAAAATTAAATAGCAAAAAAACAAAACACAATCTACGAAGCTTCGCACCTAGGAGTGAAATTTACAATTTTTAATTTGTTTATTTACCTACTCTACCATAGACTGTGGAGTTTTTATTTTATTTTCGTATTAGATAAAATTATTTAATTTTGTTTTTATCTTCAGAAACTTATTTAGGTGTTATTCAGTTTTTATTGCGTTAGCAGAACCATTTTCCAGTAGGAAAACTATCAATAGACTTTTTTTACATCGCACTCCATAATCTTTACAATATGTGAAATAATTTCGTAAAACATTTTTTATTTATTAAAATAAATTTTTATTTACTGTGCAATTGCTTGCTCGAAGATATGCCTCTATATATATATACATACCTAACTTTATTTGTGAACTTTAAGCATTGACCACGGGAGTACGTCACATGAATGAGGAGTATTCCATCAGCTAGATTATTAGTAACCTAGTTTTAATTATGTTTTTCAAATTTTTTATTTTGTTTTTATTTTCCACATATTATTATGAAATTTTGGCATATATCATATTTTATTATATGATAAGATTTATTGTCTAAATATCCAAAAATTGAAAAACCACAAAAGAAAATGTTGATCCAATTATAAAAAATGTTTAATACTTGAACGCATGTAATTCTGGGATGTAGATCTTAAAAGCTCTCTGTGTGTTGGTGTGACAGTGAAACATATTCTAATTTCTATTACACAACACTTTGTATTAAAACAAGTATTGCATTGATTTTTGAATATATTATCTTACAATATAATGTAATTTGAGGGCGCCATTTATCTACTCTGCACCCGGCGCTGAAATAGCTTGATCCGGCACTGCGTACACATATCTTTTTTAAAAGATGAAAAAAAAACAGACCAAAGAAAAAGATATGTAAACGCCTGTGTGCGAATAAGACAAAACATAATCAATTTTTTTTAAAAAAGATGTCAATCGTGTCTATTTCGCAAAAATTTGTGCCGCCTTTGTCCGAAAAGATGAAATGTTTGTCTTTTAAAATATAAAATAAATTTTTTAAAGATGTGTTAGTTAAAAAAATTATACACACTATGATACTTTTCTAAAATAAATTTTGTTTCTCGATAATTATGATTTATATGATCTATTCTCAAAAAAAAAATAAATAAAACAAAAACTTATTTTATTTTACAAAAAATTAAACAAAAAATTTCGAAATTCTATTTAATAAAATAAAATTTGTTAGGTTAAGGGCATTTTATTATTTATTTTCGGATAACATCGGTATAAAAATTAGCGAAATAGACACGATTGACATCTTTTAAAAAAAAAAAGTGATTATGTTTTGTCTCATTCGCACACAGGCGTTTACGTATCTTTATCTTTGGTCTGTTTATTTCATCTTTTAAAAAAGATATGTGTACGCGATCCTTTACTAATAAAGCCTAATACGGAGATTGATTGAAAAAATTTAACGTCGTGAAATCAAAAGTAAAATATTCCGTTTCATTTTTCACTCTTTTGGTACGGCATTTGTCAAGAAAAGTTATGTTTACAGAAACAAGTGTTTGACACGATATCAAGTGCGAAACGATGATGAATTTCCCAACTGTTTAATAGCCGAACGACAACTATTCGTAATATTTCAGGTGTTATTGTACAAAAATGTCAGCCTTAATCAATTTTTGGATATCTGGTAGGATTAAATTCTACATCCTTGTATGGCGTTGATGTTTACAAAATTATCAATGTATGGAAAGGTTTGAAAATCTAAAGGCAAAAAACGGAACAGTTGTACCAAGTTGTTATATGTCCGGACGAGTTCAAATCGGCTGGAGAATTATATAGGCTTCAAGAGCTATTTGCGTCAACGCACTCTTCAGAGTTCTGAACTACGACTATGTAGCAAGGTATTGTAAATGTGACATCGATCGAACAGGGTTGTCCTTTTATACCTAACAGTTTCTGGCCTCAATGATAATGAGTCTTTAAATAAACTTAAAACCATGTGGAGTGGCTCAAGATCTTCTGATGCCAACAGTGAGGAAGTAAAGAAAAGATGTGCACTTATTATTAACCAGTACCCCTTGCCGATAAAGTTAATTGGGGTAATAGGATAAATTTAATTGAACCGGGAATGATTCATTTATATCGCTTCATATTTTTTGAGGTGATTTAAATGCATGGGCGGAACTGTAGAAAAAATGGTAACCAATTGCTGTACTTGATCTAGTACTCCTTGGCCGGAGCGATGTAGACCGGGCAAGGTGTGGTTCATTGAACATTACGTTTAAGAATAGGGCTCTTGCCTGAGAAATGGATTGGCAAATATCTGAGCTGTATCCCTCATTGATAACCGAATACTGTTTTATGCGATCCGGACGTATGTTAGAATCCACCATAACAAACCCACTGATCAAAACTGATGCGGTGGCGGGTGCAAACCTTCGGTCACTTTTGATCACCATTCTAGTGAGCACTTGACGTATGAGTAATAAAGTCAAGTGAGTTGAATCCGCCCTTCCAATATCAATGCTGATCATTGATAGACCAAAGTCACCGATTGATGTGACTAAAGCAACCAAGGCTATCAGAACACTATCCCATACAAGGTTGTACAACTGGTCCAGTAATGGTCCATTACTGGCAGCCAGTAAAGCAGCAATGGGCGAGTACTGGCAACCAAGACTGGGCCATTAACATAATTTTACTGGATGATAACTTCGGACAATAAATGGTTGCCATTGTTGGGCCAAATACTGGAAACCATGACTGGGCCGTTAAAAAAAATATACATTATTATCAAATGTAAATTTAAATAAATTAAATACAAACTAATTTAAAATAAAATAAAAATGACGGAAAAAATTCAAAACTCCCTATACACTGGGTCAGATACAAGAATGGCTGAGTAATGGTAAACACCGCCCTGACTCCGCCAGTACTCTCACCATAAAAAAAAAATATAAAATAATATTTTTTATACATAAATTTAAATAAATTATTTACAAAATAATTAAAACAAAATAGAAATGAAAATAAATTAAAACGTATATCAACCTTTTCTTTGTTACCATAGCCTTTCAACCGACAAGGCGATAACTAAACTATATGTGAAATTTTTCAAACTATGTATTTCTAAAAGGGATAATACTCTAGTGAAATTTAAAAAAAATGACATAGATTGGCTAATTCATGACTACAGTACTGGACCAGTGCTTGGCTATTCAAAGGTAACAATATACTGGCTATTTTCTGTAAACCATAGATCGGCCGATGATTGGTTCTAGTATTGGGCAAGTAGCAATAGCCAAGTACTGTTAACCATTAATGGACCAGTGCTTGGCCGTATGTCAATGTCTGGCAAAACCTACTTGGGATCTTCCGTTAGAGAAATTCCTCAGTGTTAACATTGACATCGTTACAGATATGTTCTGCATTTCGTACGGTGTCTGATGAGCCTGTGTATAATAGCGGACAGAATGTCAATCAAAACAGTTGCAAGGAAGGATCAATAACTTCGAGCGACTAGACTTGGACAAGACCAGAATACACACGAACACATACAAAAATCTAGCATTAAAAAATGGATGACTTCTACAAAATATTTACGGACCTTTGCGATAATGCCAGATATCTTCGGCTGAACAGCAAGAAAGACAACCCAAACTGCCTCTACTGCAAGAGTAAGACAGAATCTGCAGAGCATGTGAAATGGATATGGTTTGATAAGTACGTGGATTTGTTGAACCGCATGGGAGAGAGCCAATAAATTCACAGTAATGAAGGTCTTGTACAATATATGTAATGAAGACGAACGGGAAGCAGTTGTGTCCTCAACATAAATAGCACCAACAAAAAATATAAAAAAATATGATTTAACGTGACTTGACAACGAGTGAGCGTCAACTTAGTCAGTCTTGAAGATAACATAAAAACGCCGACTTCCAAAACCGACCCATTTACAAGAACTTCCCATATCGGGCAGTTAGAAAATCTGAATGGCATGTTTGTCGTGGACGTTAGTCTCAAACTTATCCAGTGCAAATTGCATAATTTTGATCTTCCAAAAAGTAGCAATTGGCTCACTAATGCTAGCACGCAAATAAACCTGAAATCAATTAACGTTAAATCATCATTAGACAAGAACTAAATTACTAATGTTTAAACATATTGTATTGCAAAAACAAACGAACATGCAATAAATAAATTTGAAAGTTAACTAAACTGTAAGAGGGAACTAAAAGGAGAAGTTACTCAGAACATTATAGGTGAAACATTCAAGTTGTCTTAAAAATATGAAGTAAATTATTCCTGACTATTTATTTTAGCATATAAGTAATGAATACACAATCAAGTGTATCGAGCGGACTAATGCTGCAAAGCGATAATCCTCGTCGAAAAGAAAAAGTCATGTTGTTTTCGGGACTTATCTTGGTATTCGACTGCATCTGGGCGATTTGCGATTTTTTAAGGTTTCCCAACTAAGCAGATCATTTATATTTTTGTTGGATGGCATTTGGTGTTGGATTACCTACAAACGAAGGTGTTCGGTCTTGCAGCTACTGAGTTCCTTTTAAATGTACCAATTGCCATGGATTGTTGATTTTGGATGTATATGCACGCAACTTGCATTGTTATGATATCTTGTAACAAGAATACACATTTTTGTATCTATACTTATATGTATACTGCCGTATTCATACCTGATCTTGACACAAAAATAGATGAGAGTATTGCTGAGTATTATCGTTTTCTCTTAATTCTAACGCATATTTTACATTAATGTCGACATTCCAGCAATAGTATGTCATTTCAATATCATTTCAGTGTGCACTGTTTTCTGCAATCATTTTTCTTAACAATAAAGAACAAAGGATTTAGTAAATGTTGGCCAGTTGGATGATGCATTATGGAAAACCTTCTGATGTTTTTCAATGTTTTCTCCATAAGTATTTTCTGATTCTGAATAAAATTGATGATAATAATAATATTGAAAATACAGCAGAATAGTAACCATTCAGGAGCAATCAGAAAAGACCTAAAGGGAAAAATATCAAAAAATGGCCATAAAGCTTGCTAAGATTCACTAAACCAACTGTCCTTTAATGTAAAGATAAACGATTACGGAAACAAGATAAAAACTTTCGAAATTGGCCCAATTTCTGATGTTTTTCACTGTTTTCAATTTAAGTTTTTTTTTTTTAATACTCTTAAATGTTTACTAATATGTTCAATATTTTTATTATTAGCTGCATTTCCTGAAGCCGTGAGATCTGGATCCGCTTAAGTTTTACATGCAAACTGTGATCCAAAAACAAAGTTGGATCTCATTTTGCATATAAAACTTAAGTGGCTTCGGATCACACGGTTTCATGAAATGCAGCTATCATAATCTTATTTTTTTATGTTATGCTTCCTATGATTTGTTATAATGTTTATAACCGGTCATCCAGCTTTATTTTCATCTAAGTGGCGCAGCCTGATCAAACAAATATTTTTTTTAAATCGTTTTATTTGTTTTTTCCCACACTTCATCGATAAGAAATTTTAAGGCATTTTAAAAATAAATTAGAAAAATGTGTCAAAGGTCAAATCAGATAAAGATTAATTGAAAACCAATTATGAAATATTTCTAACTAATTTGTTAAATTTGAATAAAATCTAACTTAAACATACAAAGAGCAAACATAATGACAATTCATTTTCCAACGTTAAATTTGATTGGTTTTCTTTTTCTAGAATTTTTATTACATTACACAACCTATATTTATATCATAACCTAAAAATAGCAATTTCAAGATATCAAAATAATATTTATGATTACTTAGAAAATAACAAAAAAAAACTTATATACCGTATGAACATGATCACATTTATCAATAAATAAAAATCATATAATTTGATCACATTTTTTTGTATATATTTTGTGACAAAAAACTAATATACGAGTATATATGACTGACGCCTTTTATCAATATTTGTTTGTAAAAAAAAAGCTGCGCGACAGATTAATAAGTAAAAACAGATAAAAAATATAACTTACATATTTATTTTCATTTCTCAGAATAATGTATTGATTTTTTATTTCAACTAAATAATAATATATCAGTCGTAACGAATATACATATTAGCGAAATAATTTCTTTGAAATGTAACCTGTCCCTTAAACGTGGGTTAACCTGGGTGAATCCCCAAACATTTATTTTATCCCACCCAGTTATTTATGGTTGCAATTTTTTTTCTTTAATCAAGTGATCTTTGATTATCTTAACTTATTTAAATAGATTCAAATTAATCAAAGCAGCCTTAAAAATCAAATCTATTTGTTTTCGGGTTATATTTTTCATTATTAAAACCAGATTTTTCTTATCACAAAAACTTTATCTCATTGAATTAAAAAAACATATATTTATAAATAAATAAAATATTATTACAACAACAAAGAAGAAATAAAAATATTATAGGTGTGGATAATTTGATCTACTTTAGGTATTTTATCTTTGAATGATAAATTTCGTTTGGCGGAAATATAAAAAAAAATTGCAAAAAAACTATGTAATATTTTCATTTGTTATTGGTCTTAATCATGATTCACAATCTTGAAATTATATTACACAGTTTTGTCGTTTTATTATTATCATCTTAAAATAAAAATTAAGATTTTATTAATAAATAAATATTATGAGATGATGAAGATTAATTAAATATTTATTTTTTTTTTCTGTTTTAATTTCAGAGAATTTTTTTTTATAAATATATTGTTTTGACTGATAAATTAGTCTTCTCGTAATCTATCTCGACATTTGTTTTTTATGTATCACAAAATAGTAATTGAAAGATTAAAGAAAAATAAACCGCGCAATGAAACGTGGTACAAAAGGTAAAGCATCGAATTGTGTAAACAGTAATGGTGAGTTTTTCTTTATATGATCACATGCTTTTGGTTACAGATGATCTAGATGTTTGTTTTGTTGTTGTTTTTTTTTAAGATGATTTGATTAGTTTTTGAATTTGTTTGTAATGTTGTGCTTTACACATTTGATTTTTTTTTGTACTTAGCCGTATTCTTCTTTTGATTTGATTGCATGTACAATAAGTCTGTTTAATATATTCTCAAATATATTAAGCTTTATTCTATTACTTTATTTATGTGGTGAACCTCTTAAAGGTGGGGAGGGTTGTTCCTTCATTTGACCTACTGTCCGTAGTTTCGGTAGTTTGATAGCTTACATGACAGATGGTTTCGATTAAAGTTTGAAAGTATTACACAAATTTTACATGCGTTTGCCCTAACTTAAGAATCACGCTTCACCACTGCTTTCCTCCTCTGACCAATCACCTTCTTTTATATCGGTCGGTTTAGTGACAATAGAACGGTGATGTTGTTAATGTCCATCTTGTCGAGAACGATGTTATTAGTTTTCGACTGACAAACTAAATGTATTTAATGAAACAAAGTGTTGTAGTGATGCTGTACACCTTATTAAAACCATGTTGATGATCACCTGGTTTGCTGAGTCAGTAGTGTGCTACTCTGTTTTGCTAATTGTCATATTAAAGTTTTATAGATAGTTACACTGGCCGGTAAAAACAACTATGGATATTGAAATGAGCTAACTTTATCTTTATCAAGAAACAATTCCGTTATGGTTTTTGGAACAAACTATCATCCAAGAAACACTTTTTCTGGTGGACATAAGCATTTGACGAATTGCTCTATTCTTGTTTGTAAGTTTACCGGATTGGCTCGCCAGTATTCTATTTATCATTGATCTCTGTGCTCTCTCATTTTCACATCTAATGTAGCTATTTCAGTGCCTCTTTTTTTTGTTAATTTGTTTTATAAAAAATGTGTAGTTCAGTTTTTCAAAAAAAAAATTAATATTTTGTAGTATCTCACAGATATTTTTTGTTCGAAAATTTCAAGTTTTGCTATATTATGTTAATTCTAAAATTAATTTGTTTTCATTCTAGCACATAAAAAAACAATGGAACGACGGCCATCATCAAATTCTGAATCATCAATGGAGCCAATGGATATAAGTAATAAAACAACAAATTCCGAAGATAATAATAATACATCATCCACAATGGCTATAAGTAAATTGAATGAAAGTATCAACACTGGTGATTCAGAAAATGGTGTTGAATCCGAAGAAAATGATGAAAATATTGTTCGTCGTGAAAATTTACATAATCATAATAACCATCAAAATTTTCATCATAATATTATTGATACAAAAATGTTACGTAAAAAATTTCGTTTAATGAATAACCATAAAAATAGTAACAACAACAATAATAATAATTTTCAACCATTTGTGACAGTAACTACAACACCAACAACAATAACATCTGATCAAAATGATAACATTAAAACAACAACGAATAATAATATCGATACAAATTTAATTGAATTGAAATGTCCGATTTGTGATTTAAATTTTGAATCACAAAATAATTTAACAGAACATTTAAAAGAACATAAACTATTAGATAATATGCAAAACTATAAATGTCGAATTTGCTCAAAAAATTTATCATCGGCATCCGCACTTGATCGTCATATGTTAATACATTCAGGTGAACGTCCTTATATTTGCAAATACTGTAACGTTACGTTTACAACAAATGGTAATATGCATCGACACATGCGAACACATAAACAACATTTGAATGAGAATAAAAATTATGAGAGTAGTAATGATGAGCATGATGATGTTGGGAATGATGAACGTGATATGGGTGTGGTGTGACATCAGATGCATCATCGCAAGGTAGTCGGGATAGTGTTAATGATCGATCGTATAATAAATTAAATAATAATTATGTAAAATTTATGACCAATCAATTTGAAAGTGGAATTGGGAAACGAAAAAATAGTAATGATGATGATGATGATAATCCGAATAGTTTAAAACGGCAAATGAGACAATCGAACTACAACCATAACAACAATATTATAGCGAAACATCTATCGCAACATTTAACGTTTCAACCAACATTAAATCTTCCACAAAAATATTGTTGCCCTGTGTGTGATCGTAACGATTTTCAAAGTATGCTTACCCTTGACAATCATTTGGACAAAGAGCATCCTAGTATTCAAGCGAAATGTCGTCATTGTGATGTTTATATTCAAAAGCCATAAAGCATTAAACGCACATCGTTGTACAAAATCAAATCAGAATATAACACAAGGATTCAAAGATTTAACATTTGTTGATTTTTCGTCGGAAAAGTTTCCTATTATTGCTAAATCGGTTTTGTGAACAAAGTATTCGTACACCGATTACATCACAAAAATATGAATGTCCAAAATGTTATCGTGCATTTCCATGTACCAGTTCGGTTGAGATTCATGTTCGTGAATGTGGCGCTATAAATGATTCGTCGTTCGCTCAAGATTTTTCATTACGAAGAAAACGACAAACAAGCGAAACATCCGAAGATGATGAAAACAATAAACGTGATGATTTCTTTGCGAATTTAGATTTACAAAATAAATCCGGTAATACAATGACAACAACAATGTCTAATAATAGTTCACCACGATCAACAAATTCATCTGATAATATGCGAACACCATCGTTACATCAACATGATTCTAAGGATTTAGCTGATATTCAATCGATTATCAATGTCACATCATCTGGAGGATTTCTGCGACAACTCGATAAACCAGTGAGAGAGAATTTGAATTCAAATATGTCGTCATCGAAGGAGGATGACGAAGCACAGGATGCTTTTACAGCTGAATTTCGTAAAATGAAATTACGTGGAGAGTTTCCATGTAAATTGTGTACAGCGATTTTTCCAAATTTACGAGCATTGAAAGGACATAATAGAATTCATTTATCTGCAGCTGGTGCGGGACCGTATCATTGTAACATGTGTCCGTATTCTATTCATGATAAAGCCGCTTTGATACGACATATGAGAACCCACAATGGTGACCGTCCGTATGAATGTGCGGTTTGTAACTATGCATTTACAACGAAAGCCAATTGTGAACGTCATTTAAAAAACAGACATGCTAAAGCATCACGTGATGAGGTTAAGAGATCCATCATCTACCACCCATCTGAAGATGCAACAGCTGATGAACATCATCATCATAGTAAGAAAATGTCAATGTTTAGTTCACCGGATTTTATGGATGATGAAGATCATATTCCAAAAGAGTGTAGCACTCCCGTTTCATCCAGATTACAAGATTTATTATGTCCTGATAAACCACACCCACAACTTCTTCCCAAAACTCTATCATTATCTCCTTCTCCTCTTAAGATTCAAGTTAAAAGTTTGGAACAATTAATTCATGCAGAAAAATCGGTTGAAGATGAAATGGAGGAGGAAGAAGAAAATGAACAAAACGAGGAAGATGAAATTGAAGAGGAGGAAGAAGATGTTGATGAGAATAATGATGAAACAAAACCAATTGACTTATCAATGGATGCACTTGATTTAAGTAAGAAAAGTAATAAATATGATGAAAATAAATCATTGAACTTATCAATAAATAATAATGATGAGATTTCGATGTTTGAAAAAAACCAACAAATATTTATGGCACAACAGCAACAGTTATTAAGTGAAGCATTTCCAAAAATTGATCCAGCGCATTATTTTCAATTATCACATTTATATAGAAATTTAGTTTTTCCACCAACCGGATTTCCGATTCATCCATTTTTATTACAAAATCCATTAATTCAACAAAACATGAACGAAGCTAAGGATATGATGAGAGGACAAATGTCGGGTGGTAATTTAATGTTTAACAATCCACCGCCGATTACACCACCGTTAACCAAACAGGAACAGGTACCAAATTCTTCACCAAACCATAATAATAATAATAGTTACAATAGTAACAATAATAATAATAATAATCAAAATACTAGCAATAATAATAATAACAATAATATTAATAATAATAATAGCAGCCTGGCCAGCAATCTTGCTAATTCAAACCAAATTCATAGTCCAATACCCCACAATAATCCCAATCATAGTCCTAATATAAGTCACAACAATAGCATAAATCAAAATCATCAACTGTCAAACGGACCTGTCAAAATGGTTATTAAAAATGGAGTGCTAATGCCAAAACAAAAACAAAGACGTTATCGCACTGAACGTCCATTTGCATGTGAACACTGTAGTGCCAGATTTACTCTAAGATCGAATATGGAAAGACACATTAAACAACAACATCCTCAGTTTTGGGCACAGCGACAACGAAGTGGTCATAGTATATTGCGACGTGGAAGTGGTCCACCGCCCCCACCACAATCATCACAAAACATTCCACCCGTACAAATACAACAACTAGCAAATCCAAATAACTTTTCGTCAATTTCTGAACAAGTAAAATATGCAATATTAGCTCAACAACTAAAATACAATAAAGATCATAAAATCGGAATGATGCCAACGATCGCTCAAAATAATAATAATAACAACAACAATAATATTAACAACAATAACAATCCTCAGAACATAAATAATAATCAAATCTATCATCCACACATTGATCATGTAGAAGAAGAAGATGATCCACAATTAGTCATCGATGAAGATTCTCAACCTGAAGATTTAACAAAACTTGAAAAAAAGTCACAAGAACCGTCGAATGTAATTGAAGCGAAAAAAATTGCCGAAACAATATTAGAACAAGCGAGAAAAGCATCTAATGTAATTCCACCACCATCGATAATTTCACCACAGCAAATACACCAACCATCTCCAGATGTTTTGAAAGATTTTGATTTAAAAATTTCACCGAATTTAATTCCAAAATCCGAAACTTTACCGAAATATTTCGCACGTGATAGTGGAGTAAAGGAAGAAGGTGATTTGGTATCGGTATCAAAGTTAGTTGACAACGCAAATTTAATGTCGTTTGGAAATTATTTTCGAAATGCTGAAGTTCCAACACCGATTGAACATAGTGATGAGGAAGGATTAGTTGCATCAGGTAGTGCCTCTGAAAGTAATACATCAGGTCCGGAAGATCAAAATATTCCTCCGACTGAACCACAGAAAAAAAAATCTGCGTACAGTTTGGCACCGAATCGTGTTGCATGTCCATACTGTCAACGTATGTTCCCATGGTCGAGCTCGTTGAGACGACACATTTTAACACATACCGGACAGAAACCATTTAAATGTTCACATTGTCCGTTACTATTTACAACCAAATCAAACTGCGATCGTCATCTTTTACGCAAACATGGGAATGTTGAATCGGCAATGTCTGTTGCGGTTCCGATTGATGAGAATATCCCGGAACCAATCAAAAAAGAAACAACAAAAGAGATAACTGAAGAAAATGTAGCTAAATCCCCGAAATTAATTTCAAATGTTGCTCAAAATGTAAGTCTAGCGCTAGCCTTAAAAACAGAATCAACCGGAAATAGTAGCCCGATAAGTTCTGAACTTCCATTTAAATGTCATTTATGCGATGGTTCGTTTTCGGAACGTTTACAATGTTTGGAACATATCAAAAATTTTCATACCCAAGAATTTACATTGTTGATGGCTAAGGGAGCAATTGAAGGTGAACCGTTGAATAGTGAATCACCACCATCGAATTTACCACAAATGCACAGTGGAAATGATATTATTGATGGAGATGATGGAAAAGATGGTAAAGGAAAATATCCTGATTATGCAAATCGAAAGGTAAGCTAGACATTTTTATACAAATTTTATTAAATCTTTTAATTAAACACATGAAGAGTTGGACTTTTATCCACTTTTATCAAAAACTCCTATCAGCTTTCATTTTGAGCGCTAAATTTCCATACGAGGATCAGTTTTCATTTTCCCTTTAAAAAATGGTTTCCCACCACATAATTTCAAATATCCAAACAAGATGATCGATTAAACAACATAAATAGTCAATATAAAAAAAATAAATGACTCTGACTGGCGTGTTGTAACTCATAACACAAATTAAATCAATGCTATAGTAGTAATTAATAACTTGTGTATCAGTGTGTCACATCATATCACTTCTTTCATACAAGAGACAATGCTTTAAAGTTTGAAAGCTTGACCTGCAAGGAACTTAGAATTTCATCTTATAAGGAAAAAAATGAAATAAAAAAGATATCAAATTGCATTGGTACGAATAAGAAAAACTTAACCACTGTTTTTAGAATAAGTTACTATCATAATTAGTAGACGCTCTTATATAAATTTTACCAATTTTGCTCTTTTTGCTCTTGTTTTGCCGTTCGGCTAAAGCTAGTCAGCTAGCTTTGTCCCTCGATCTAAGTAAGCCAGTTTTGCATGTCAGAAAAAGTGAACCAGTTTTTTTCATCAAAAGTAAGCCATATTTGCGTCTTATGTAGACCACTTTCCTTGTTAACTTAAAAAGGTTATCTTACTTGTCAGTTTAAATAAACCAGATTTCTTGTCAACTTAAGTAAGCCAGCATTGTTTGTAGGTTTAAGTAGGCCCGCTTCTTTGTCCGGTTAAGGCTTTCTTGGAAAATTAAGTAAACCACTTTTGTCTGTTGGTATTCGCGAGGTGTTTTTGTTCGTCGGTTAATTTGATCCAGATTTGCTTCTTGGCTACCGTATGTCAGGTGTGCTGACATGTTTCAGTAAGAACATCGTGATACTCGACTTCACTAAAACAACCTTGTCTGTCGGCTTATATATATATATATATATATATATATATATATATATATATATATATATATATATATATATATATATATATATATATATATATATATATATATATATATATATATGTATATATATATATATATATATATATATATATATATATATATATATATATATGTATATATATATATATATGTATATATATATATATATATATATATATATATATATATATATATATATATATATATATATATATATATATATATATATATATAATATAATATATATATATATATATATATATATATATATATATATATATATATATATATATATACATATATATATATATATATATATATATATATATATATATATATATATATATATATATATATATATATATATATATACATATATATATATATATATATATATATATATATATATATATATATATATATATATATATATATATATATATATATATATATATATATATATATATATATATATATATATATATATATATATATATATATATATTTATATATTTCTCAGCTTTGCTAATCGGCTACTCTAAACCTGTTTTGTTGTTCATCTTACTTTAACCAGCCTTGTCGATTAGCTCACTTAAGCCAGTTATGTTGGTTGGGCTATATAAGGCAGTTTTTTGCCAGTCGGGATAATAAGTTAGTTTTGTCGGTCGCCTTACGTAAGCTAGGTTTACTTGTTGATTTTGCTGGTTGGCTACCACGAGTTTGCTTACTTGGTTAGGGTAAAGTGCTGTTGCTGGTATTGTTTGTCAACTACATTAAGCCTATTTTATGGGGCGTCTACCTTAAGTCAGTTTTACTAATTCGTTAAAATAAAGCTTAAGTAAAACAATCTTGGCCTACTACTTTTGGTTGCTTTGTTTAAGTATGGAAACTGTGCCAGTTGACTGGAGTAAATTAGATTTGTCGGTCGGCTAAAGTAACTCAGCGGTGGTCGGCTTAATTAGACCGACTCACAGTAAACAACTTTATTGATTTTCAACAATTGATTCACAATATATTTTGTTGAAACTAAAACTTTTTTTCAAAATTAACTATTTTTTTCGCTTATTCTATTTATATTATATCGCGTTTGGTATACAACTATTTTTTATTTTGTAATTCAGACAAGTGTATATAATGTTTTAACTAGTTTCTCGAAACGTTACATTATCAACTTTTTTGGCGTGTCGTTAAACAATTTCCGTTCTTCCTTCTCTTTTTAGGTTTTTCTTGCGTAAAATCTTCGTCACACTTTCTTTCGCTTTAGTTTTTTTTTGAAGAAAATGTTTATTCAATTTTAGACCGTGACTCATTGAAGGTTGAACATTTTTATTTTAATATTGTCGAATAATAATGGTCAAATTTTTCAAGGATAGGATCGATTTCACACAGCACTACAATAATACTTCACCCACATACACTCCCATGAGAAAGTGCATTAATCAATTTTTTTTCTTTTTAGGTCATTTGTGCTTTTTGTATTCGTCGTTTCTGGTCAACTGAAGATTTACGCCGTCATATGCGTACACATTCCGGTGAACGTCCATTTCAATGTGACATCTGTTTACGTAAATTCACATTAAAGCATAGCATGTTACGTCATCAGAAAAAACATGGGTCACGAAATAGTAGCCAACAACAAAATATTAGTGGTTCTGATATGTCAGATGAAGAACAACCAACAAGTTTGGTTACATCAAACAAATTAATTCATATTCCTGATTTGATACCAAAAGAATTGGCACAATGGAAATTAAATCAAATTCATTCAAAATTAATGGGTCTAAATAATAATAATGGGGGAGAGGGTAGTGGTACGAATTCTGGAAATGGAAATAATAATAATAGTAATAACAACCACATTCACAATCTCTATCCATTTCTACAATTACAACAACGTTTTGAGCGTAAACTTGCTAGCTTAGCTCAAGATGGTTTTCTAAATAGGGATCCGGAAGATGATTCTGATTTAATTGGTAATCTTCTTGGTATTAGTGATCAAGGTATTTTAAATAAAGTTTTACTATCATCCGCCGATGAAGCTGCTAAATTATTAGGAGTTGACAAATAAATTACAACTTTTTCTTAACTATAATATAATATTAATAAATAAATTAATTTAAAAAAAAACAACAAAAAAAATCGAAATATTTCTAGTCAAATATTATTATTATTTAATAATTAAATATAAATTAAGTATTCCGACGAATATAAAAAAAAAATTATTACATTAAACAAACAAACAAAAAATCAACGATCTTATTTGTGCCTATAAATAATTAAAATAATTACTTATTTTTTTTTTAAATTTAGATAAATTTTGTTTTTTAGTTTTTAAAAAAAATTGTTAGAAAAAACTTTAGATTCAAATAAAATTAAAAAAAATAAATAAAATAATATCATGACTTAAAGTCTTTTAAAGTAATTTATTAATTAATATAAAATTGATTAAATTTTAAGATTTGTTTGTGTTGTTAACAAACAGTTTAATGATTAAAGTTAAAAAAAATTATAAGTCAAAGTCCAAAATATAAAAAAAATTATTTGCCTTAAACCAAATCAAAATTAAATTAAATAATTATATCATTATTAGATAATAAGGTAAATAATAAATATATGTGTGTGTGGTTTGCATAATGTAACATTTTAAATTAAAAAATATAATAAATAATAAGACTTTTAAAAAATTTAATATTAATAATATTTTTTATTTCAATTACACTTTATAATAATAATAAATAATAAGTCTTTATAATTTATTTTGTTGTTTTATTTGTAATTAATTATTTTTTATTTAAACATTTTAAAAAAATGCCTTTTAATATATTTATAAGAAGGCCTTTTGTTTAACCGAAGTGGCTTATTTATTAAAATAAAAAAATATATATATATATATATATTATATTATTATATAAAATATATTATATATAAAAATTAACTAAAGTAGTTGGAAATGTGTAATTTAACTAAATTAAAATATAGGATTTTTTCGTTTTGATTTAAATTTTTATTAAATTTAATATGCACTAATTAATTTTGTTTTGATAAGTTTTAGTTATTTATTTATTTATTTCTTCTATTTTTTTTTTATTGCTTATTTTGTTAAAAATATTATCTACACATTCCGTAGCAGTGCAATTAAGACAGATCGAGAAGAATTCTATACCGTTCCCTCTTATAGGTGCATCCAATATATCTCTTTTGTTTTTTTCGTTTTACTTTTACATAACACTGACTGCAACATTCCTATAAATTCAATTTTTTTTGTTTTATTATTTATAATTTCTTGCGCCATTTTTTTTATTACCAAATTTATTTTATTATAATCATCATAAATACAAGATTTATAATTGTAATAAATAGATACAGCAATTTACCAAAGTAGATTAGAGCTTTCTTGTTTGAAAAAAAAATAAATAATAATAATAATATTAACTTAAATAAAAATAGATACATATATTCATAAATATTTATAGTAAAATTTTTTACAATTTTACTATAGTTAAAAAAACAATAAAATATAAATTGTCATTATAGACTTATTATTTAATAGTTTTTTGTTATATTCTTTAAAAGAGCAGCAATTAATTAAAATTAATATATATTACTATTAAGAAAAAAAGAATATTGTGTCATTATTATGTGTTTTTTTTTTTTGCCTTTTCGCCGGGTTTTGAATTCAACGAAATAATAAAAATAATTATATAAATAAAATTTTTAAGCATATAAATAATATTTAAATAAAATATACATCCAAATCGATGCACTTTTAAAAATAATTTAAAAAAATATATATATATATTTCTATTAAATAGAATAGTTTTCTTTATGTTTTTTTCTAATCGCACTTTTTTTTATGAGTTTTATAAAATAACTGTGAATAATTAAGAGAATATATTATTATTATTATTATTTTATCAAATAGACTTATTATGAATAATTGTATTATTATTAATTTAATTTTAATTATATATAATTTAAATTAATTATTGTAACTTTAATGAAATTTCAAAAACAAAATATGAAGAAAAAAATGGATTTCTAATAAATAATGTTTTTTTGCTCAGCATTCAGGTTTTGCTCTGAAAAATTATAAATTTTCTTTTTTTATTTCATTTTTGTTGGATGTGTTTTGACTTGTTGACTTTTTGAGAAACTAATTAAAAATCTAAATATAAATACGTTTGCATGCAGAATGACACAATTTTAGAATTTTCTACAATCAGCTTGAAGAATACGATACATTCTCCAAAGTCGAAGATTCATTAAAGATATTCGTAGATTTGCACTTTACATTTATCTGATTTAAAAAGAAACAGAAGTATTTGCATTTATCAATTTGAGCAAACAAAACAAGCTATATATATACAAAGAATACTCCGAATAATATAAACAATTGAAGAATAAAGAGATCCAAACCAACCCCGTTAAAAATTTGATGACCAAGATACACAATAAAAAACTGCTACAAGAAAAACTACTACTGTTTAGAAAAAAAACAACACTGGGCTATTATTTGGAAAACGTACATCGAAAAAAAATTGACTATTTTTAAAAAATCTGAAATTTTGATATATTGTTGGTATTGACGAAAGAAAAAAAGTAATTTCTGGTTTTATTTTTTGAGTGCTCTGAATCAGACTTATGCGCGGCTGAATTTTTGAAGCTTTTTCACCTAGTTTTGGTAATGGTGTCAATGTTTTGTTAATAGGTGCACAAATTTTATGCGATTTACGTATATTTTTGTAAAGAAAGATAAAAATGGTTGAATAATCGAAATGTGTAAGTTGGAAATTAATAATTTTTCTCTTTTCCGCTAAGCAGCGCCTAGGTTTATTTCAAAACTGATATCTCAAAAGTCGTCCTTTTTTTTTGTTTTTCACAAATTTTAAAGTAAAAACATGCAGCTACGAAATTAAAAAATAAAAAGTGAGAGATTCCATATGGATTTTTTAATACGATTTTTTAAAGTTTAGTATATGAAAAATTCACATGCGTTCTGAATCTTACATCAAACTAATTATGCTTTAGTAAATGTGAATCTAATATATTGAAAATTTTATATTTTAATATCTGTACTGAATATTGAAACATATTCTGTGCATTACTTATTGGAAAACAGGTTTTTATTGAGAATAAGAATTGGAGATTCCAACGATCGAAGATTGCGATTTACTTTCAACATCTTTACACTAACATAACCATGAGTCGATTATTAATAATTTTTTTTTCTATAAAAATCATAATTTAATGAAACAATAATAATATTACAAATACATTAAAAAATTAATTTATATATTTGTTTGCCTCTTAATCGAAATATTTCTGATTATCGGAAAAGGAAAACATTTTGGCCATTATTTTATCGACTGTAGTGTTATCTGGTAAAAACCCAAGCAAATTTTGGCAGACTTTGAAATACGGCCAAGCACTGGCCCATTAATGGTTAACAGTACATGGCTATTGTTATTGGGCCGGCACTAGAACCATTCATCAGCCGATCTATGGTTTACAGAAAAGAGACAGTATACATGTTACTTTTGAATGGCCAAGCATTGGCCTTAACAGTACTTGGCTATTTTGATTGGGCCATTACTGGAACCATAAACCGACCGATCTACGGTTTATAGAAATAGCCAGTACACTTTACTATCATTGGCCCGTTAATGTTTAGCATTAATTGGATATTGTTATTGGGTCAGTACTGCAAACATAAATTGCCCGATCTATGTCATTCGGTAAAATTCACTAAAGTAATATCCATTTTAGAAACAAATAGTTTGAAAATTTTTACCTATAGTTTAGTTATCGTTTCTGAGCTGAAAGACTATGATATTATTGATAATGTTGGTATGAGTTTTTAATTTTTTTTCATTAGACATTTCAATTTTATTTTAGTTATTTTGTATTTAATTTATTAAAATTTACATATAATAATAATCTTTTATATTGTATTACTTTTATATGTTTTTTAATGGTCCAGTCGTGATTGCCAGTACTCGGCTATTGCGGCAATACTGGTCATTATTATTGGTCCGTTCTAAGTATTAAAATACTTTTATATTTTACGGATGGTTCATAAGAAGAATTTCGTAAATTTTTGCAAACATATTGTTGATTTTAAAATACCTGCAGCATGGCATTTCCTTGCAACTGCACATGGAAAGGGTCCATCGGATGAGATTGGAAGCACACCTAAAGGAGAAGCCCGGAGAGCATCGCTTAAAGGAGAGAAAATATCAACAGCAAATGAATCATTTGAAATGACAGAAATTTGGTCGAAAAAGATCAACCACGTATGAAATTTTCATATGTGTCTTCAGGAGATATCGAACTACAGGAGTAATTTCTTTCGCGGTTTTCGGACATTAAAACAATTAGTGGACATCAAAGATCTCAGTATTTTTTACGGGATAATACTACATGCAATAAAATAATTGTCAAATCTTTCCCTTTTTCGATAGTCAAAAATATTTCCATTCAGAGGCAAAAATAAATTAATTTTTTAATGTATTTGTTTGTAATATTATTATTGTTTCATTCAATTACATATAATTTTTATAGAAAAAAAATTTATTAATAATCGACTCATGCTTATATGCTCGACTCGTTAGTGTAAAAATGTAAAAACAAAAAAGCAAAAGGACGATTTTGAGATGAAATACACCAAGGAAATGGACCAATGAAATAGACCATTGAAATAAACCAAGGTTTAACGCACTGCCTAGCGGAAAAGAGAAAAATTATTAATTTCCAACTTACACATTTCGATTATTCAACCATTTTTCTCTTTATTTGCAAAAATATACGTAAATCGCATGAAATTTGTGGCACCTATTAACAAAACATTGACACCATTACCAAAACTACGTGAAAAAGCCTCAAAAATTCAACCGCGCATAACTCCGATTCAGAGTACTCAAAAAATAAAACCAGAAATTACTTTTTTCTTTCGTCAATTTAAAAAAAAATTGTAATAGTTCTCAATTTTTTTGCTCTTTCAAACTCATGCGAGCCATTCACCCTTCCCCACTCCCATCCCTAAACACACAGAAATAACATCACTTGAAGCTTCGTTATATTTTTCGTTGAGAGTTTATCAAATTTCCTATCTCCATGAATTTTTTCAAATTTTTCTGTCAATCAACGAAGAAACGCATAGGGGGGGGGGACCAACTTTTTGTTGCAATTTTTTGAGAATAATTCGAAAACGGTGCATCGCAAAATTCTAAAAAAAATTGTAGTGTTTCTTAATTTTGTTGCTCTTTCAAATGACACCCCACTCATGCGAGCCAAAAAACCTTTTTTCACCCTTCCCCACTCCCATCCCCTAAACACATGGAAATAAAATCACTTGAAGCTTCGCTATATTTTTCGTTAAGGGTTTATCAAATTTCCTATCTCCATGAATTTTTTCAAATTTTTCTGTCAATCAACGAAGAAACGTATAGGGGGGACCAACTTTTTGTTGCACTTTTTTGAGAATAATTCAAAAACGGTGCATCGCAAAATTCTAACAAAAATTATATTGTTTCTTAATTTTGGTGCTTTTTCAAACGACACCCCACTTGACCGGGTTTTAAATGGTGTATTCAACCCTCCTCATATCCTCCGCCTCAATAAATATAATTATTAGTATTTGGTACTTTACTATATTTTTCTTTAAAAACTTACTAATTTTTCTATCATTCAAAATACTTTTTAAGATTTTCGATTACTTAGGCTCGGAGTTAATCCAGGAAAGAAAACATACTGACATAACGCCATAACGCCATTATTTAGAATTACTCAAAAAATGGTGGGGTGTAAAATTCCAAAATACATTTTTTAGAAATACTGAAGTGAAGCCCTTTCATATGAAACCGTACTTGACTCGATATAAAAATGTATTTTCTCAAAGGTCTCACATCGTAGCCCTGTTAACCAAACGAAAACAACTTTATTTATTTTACAACTCCTCATTTTGTGTGGACAGATTAGTTTTATACGCACGCCAAATTTCAGGTTCATTGGATTTATATTAATCGAGATAATCGAAATAATGTGAAAAACACGTTTTACTCTCACTAATAGTGTTCCGTATAAAAAACGAAACCCTGAAAACTAAAGGAATGGGGGTGTGACCAAAGGAGCCACGCCAAGAACTTCCCTTAAGATTAAAAACTGACCAGTTACTGCAGGATAAGGTATACTATAATACCAAACACAAAAAGAATTATACAATATAATTTAAGTGCATTGTCCAAAAATATGTTTTATAGAACATAAATACAAATAAAAATTGAAAAATGAAACATTACAAAACAAATATTTAATCAAATTTGAAAAAAAGTCAACAAAAAGTGAAAATTAGGTCAATTATAGGGTTTTTAAAGCCTAAAATGCGCAAAATTAAGATTTATTTATTATACGAATACGACACATCAATTGTAATAATTTAAATAGAATTTGAATGTGTGTGTGGGAAATCATATTTAAATTTAATAACATACAAACACTTGGGCTGCAAACTAAATTAAGTTGTCTGGCTAGACCGATTCAGACGGTATTGAAAGGTGAAGATATCATTAAAATGTCAATATATCAAAAATGATCTCCAACACAACAACCTAGCCTATCGGTAAGATAAAAGGTCAGCATTTTTTGATGAACACCGACCACTATATACAAGACAAGACATCTCAAAAGCAAATTTGTTCTATCTCATGTTAAACCCTTCATAAACCCTTCAAAAACCCTTCATAACTGTGGCTGTTGTTGTGATATATTTAAAAGAATAAGATAAAGCTATTTAACCAGAAAAAAACGGTTGTTGCAAAATTACTATAGCCATTACAAAAAATAATGCTCTAAGTTCCAACATAATTAAATGTCATGGACTGAGTGTTATTGAAATTTAAAAAAAAACAGTTGTTCAACGATCCACAGACATCCTCTCCGACTCCTTTGCCAAATTTTGAAAATAGCTCATATTTTCCATATTCAAATGAAGCCAGATGCGTTTGCAGCTCATTTTAATTCAAAAGTTTCATAAAGATCTCATGGGTTTCCGTAACGAAAATAACACCTATTTCTCTAATTTTCTTAAAAAACTCCAAAAGTAAGAGAGCAATTGTTTATACAAATGTCATCATATAAGTTGTTGACATGATGACAAACAAAATGCGAGGTAAATGGTCTTGATAGCGTTATTATAATATATATATATTCTCGTAATATTTGCAAGAGATGATTTTCAGTTTTTTGGAAACCACTAAAAAACAAATTAACTAATTTCGTTAGAAAAGAACTGGGCTGTAAGTTACGCTAAGATACATCGATTGTGACCATTGCCATTGAAATCGGATCAATCCGTTGTTGAGAAAGCGTTGGACAAATTTTGTCCACATACGTATTGCCAGCTAAAAATAGCTTAAACAGTTTCAGGAGGTCTTGAAACGCAATGATATCATAAAAATTCCGATTTCAAAAATCGACCCAAAAAACAATAACTTCCCATATCGGGAAGTTGATAAACAGTTGTGCAAGCGATCCACTCACGAACCTCTGACCTTTTTATCAAATTTAGAAAATAACTCATATATTCGATATTCAAGTAAACCCGGATGCGTTTGCAGCTCATTTACATACTAAAGTTTCATCCAAATATCATGCGTTTTCGTAACAAAAATAACACGTAGTTTTTTCTCATTTTCCTTAAAAACTCAAAAACTAAGATAACAATTGTTTATACAAATCTCATTACAAATGGCAGACATGATGACAAACAATATGGAAGCTTCATGACCTTGATAGTATTATTTAATCTCATGATATTTGCAAGATACAATAGCATGATATTGTTTTATACAAGAAAAAGAGAGAATAAAACAGAGAATAAAACAGGGAACAGAATTTTATTCTCGGATTTATTTCCTGTTCTATCCTGATTCATACAATACAAACGACTTATATCCAAGGATATATCTTTTATTCGCGTTCATACAATCGGTCCTATACTTATAAGTATATTTGATAGTTATATACTAAACTTACAGCACAGGATATCCAAGGATATATCTTTTATTCGCGTTCATACAATCGGTCCTATACTTATAAGTATATTTGATAGTTATGTACTAAACTTACAGCACACCTGGCCTGCCAGTAAATTAACGGGCTTTATTAGTTGCTACTGTCAATAGAAAAGTCGGGTATGTGTCAAAAAAATTTTAAATCAGAAATATAATTTTGCTGATTATGCATAGTACGTCAACTAGCCGACAGACAAGGAGGCAGAAAACTAAACATTGTCATCGTTTTAAATTGAATGATAGCGCTATATTTTTGCTTTTTAATAAGCAGCATGTGGCGCTACATCTTCGACTGTATACAAATTAAATTACGTATTTTTATGAACTTGCACAAGGCTACATGGCTACTGGAAATTTGCTGGTTGATTTCGATGTCGTGCATCATTACTCAGCATTTAATGAAATGGAAGAAACATTTACTGAATTGAGACCTTGGTTAGTTTGCACTACATACTCGATATTTGATGACCAGCGGGTGGGATTGTAGTTGCAACAATAGCAATCAAAAATTAGCTGGTAGTTCTATTAGCTTTGAAAACCGAAGGAATAAATGTCGAGAATGGTCAGAGATAGAGAGGAAAATTTGTTATACAAATGCGATAAAACAACAGTTTTTTTAAAATAAAAAGTGTTGTGTTAAAGGGTTTACAATATGTGTCACAACTACACATAAATACCTTTTAAGACGTATGTCCCACAACAACAACAACGCTTCTTTTAAACCTCTGCGGATCGAAACCACATGTGACATGAGACTATGGATTCCGACAAACTATTCCATTTGTATGCAGTTCGGACAAAGAAGTCTTTCTGCGATCTGCCAGTATGACAACGCGGGATCTCAACTATTATTTGACTGGTTGTGCTAGCCGATTGCCGTGTGAGACGGGGGTAAGAATAAGTTGGAGGCATGATGCTGCTGATTTCATCTGAGCACTGTTGATGACGATATTTGTAAAAAACAACGTTGTCAGCAACAATGCGACGATGTTGTAGGGAATCAAATTTTGATGTCAAATCTCGATCACCCACAATTCGTATAACCCACTTTTGAACAGAGTTCAAGAGGGCCAAGATGGAAACAGAAGCAGCACCCTAAACTTGACAACAGTACTCCATACAGTGACGAATAATTACGACTTATAAACATGGAGCAATTGGTATGAAGTAAAATTTTTTTTGCATCTATTTAGGAGATCGAGTTTTCTAGACGCGTTTTTTGCCATCGCCATTACTTGATCGTTCCAGAGTAGGTCATTTGAAACTGTGACACCCAATAAACGAATGTTTTTACTTTCACCCATTGGATCATCACACATATTGAATAAAATATCTTTGGGGAACTCAGAGTGTTTTGGTAGAGTTGAAATTGACCACGTTTTGGTCATCCCAATCGGCGATTTTTTTTAGGTCTTTATTCAGGTTTATGGCAGCGTCTCTCCGCGCGGGATTAATTCGTTCGTGCATTTTATCTTTTGAAGGAAGGGGCTCGAGCGACTTGTGCAGAGTACTTAGTACTATCATCTGCAAAACTATTTATTGGGTTGCTGGTGATTTTCAGCAATTCGTTGATATAAATCAAAAATAGGGTTGGGGATAATACTGAGCCTTGGGGTACACCAGCGTTAATTAGTTTAGACTCAGACGAAAATCTGTCTAAGGAGACCGAAATGTATCGGTTGGATAGAAAATTTTGAATCAGCTTCACAACAATGGGATGAAAACCATACGCAGCGAGCTTGTTGATTAAGTTGGCATGCCAGACTCGATCGAATTCCTTGGACATGTCTGTAGCGATAGCGTATGTTTCACCACCTTTATCAAGTATGCTATTCCAACAATGCGCTACATAGTTTAATAGATCGGTAGTTGATCTTTTCTTTCGAAAAACGTATTGGCATGTCGCCTATTAAATGATTTATTTTTATTTTTTTTTAACGGCGTTCATGCTCCATGTAGAAAAGTTGCCAGGCTAATCAGCTTTGAATATTAACCATGGTGATTCGCAACAGCGACACAATTACCATGGCAGTCAATTTTTTTAAGGTCGTTTATTACGTCAGTCTCCCATTGTAGTCGTGGTCTATCTCGCGGTCGCCCACTCCCTGGGCTACTAACGTACATTTTTCTAATCATTCCAGACTGTGAATCGGCTCGTAGAACATGCCCAAACCAAGCAATCCTATTAGAACGGATACAACCTATTATATCAGGACCCTCAAGAAGGTCTCTGATCTCAAAGTTATACAGGGTTCTATACTCTCCATCGTCTGTCTTAAGTGGACCAAAAATGTAGCGTAGGATATTACGCTCAAATACAGATAAATGCAGTATGCAGTCATTTTGTGTAAAGGTCCACGTTTGTGACCCATACATCACAACCGGTCTAACCAATGTCTTGTATAACTTGAGCTTGGTGTTAGTTGATACATACGGTGATCCAAGGAGAGGTTTAATTGAGTAGAAAGTTCGATTACCTGCAGCGATTCGAGCTTTTTTATCTGTAAGTATACTGTTGTTTGAGTCAAGCATTAATCCCAAATATTTAAAAGATTCAACTCCCTCAATTCGTTCATCGCCGCACATCAAATATTTCTTCTCAGCCTCTCTTGAAAATGAATGTTTCAATGATTTTATTGTAGTTAATTTTCAGACAACCAATTTTTCTAGCACCACTCTCAAGCGACTTGAAATTCTCACTCATAACAGCTTCACTTCGGCCGAGGATGACAACATCATCAGCGTAAGCGATCATCTGTACCAAGTTTATTGACAAGATATTGTTGTTAGTCTTTTTGGAATTTTCTTTTGAACGGCACACATATTCCAAGGCTAGATTAAAAAGTATAGGAGAGATAGCATCACCTTGTCTTAAACCGGTGTCGACTTTAAAAAACTTTGATATTTCGTTCTCTACTCGTACAAAGCACTGAGAGTTCTGTGCTGAATTTTGCATAGTGATACCAGTTTACCATGGATTTTCATTGACACCAGAGCAGACCATAGAGTCTCTCATTCGAGAGAGTCATAGGCCTGGCTGAAATCAATGAAGAGTTGGTGCACAGGTATGTTGATCTCTCGGCACTTTTCCAAAATCATTCTTATCGACAAAAGTGCATCGGTGGTACCTCGGCCCCGCCGGAAGCCACACTGACATTATCCAAACAGTTGTTAAGCAAAAGGATTGATTTTTGATAGCAAAATGTAAGAAAAGATCTTATATGCTGTGCAGAGTAGAGCGATTTCTCTGTAGTTTGCACATTGTAGGCGATTACCCTTTTTATGGATTGATATCAGCATAGCTGAGATCCAGTCCTGTGGCAGGGTTTCAGTCCTCTAGATCATTTGAACAAGTTCAAACAATCTTAAGGATAGAGTTTCACCACCATGTACAATCATTTCGGATATCGTCGATACCAGGTGCTTTATTGCATTTTAATTTTGATAGCGCCGCTTCGAATTCCTCTTTGGTTGGTTCGTCTACATGTACCTTTGACGCACGAATAAGCTTTGCTCGTCGCCCGACTTGTTGCTGGTCACTTAAGTTGAGAAGATTCTCAAAATAAGCGGCCCAAGTATCTAAAATATTTTTAAGGTATACTTGTAGCTCCCCATCTTCGTTTTGAATAGAAGTCGATCTAGTTTGAGGGCCGTTCTTTAAGGTTTTAACCTGTTGAAAGAAGTTACGCGATTGATGTTCCTTATTGAAGCTTTCAATCCCCTCACACTGTCTCTTCCACCATTCTCTCTTTGTTCGTCTACATAGCTCTGTAACGGCTTGTCTTGCCAGTTTATAGTTTTCCTTCGTAGATCTGGTGTTGCGTCCTTGTAGACACATCAGAAAGCAATCTCTTTTGTATTGAAAAGCGTCAAGGCATGCTTGATTCCCATCCATGGCTTCTGGGAGCGGTTCTGTGGTCGTCCAAGTATTCCCTCAGCAGCGCTTAAAACATCATCTTTGAGCAAATACCATGACTTATCGACGTCTCCATTAATGGTTTCTGGGGCCCTATTCCCGAACACATATTTGTCAATCGACAATATTGTCAATTTCACCAAAATGTTTAACAACTTTGTATAAAAATGGTATTTTGTAACACATATTTGTTTATATTAGACACAAACCAATTTTAACAAATTTTTACAAAATTATAACAGATTTTTGGTACTAGATTCGTACTTTTGACAACTAACTTTTTTAATCTTAAAAGATGCAAAATAAAAAAAAAGTATATTTAATAAATAAATATGTTTTAATGATATTTACATAAAAATATGATTATTTAATTATTCAATATTATTAAAGATTTAATTTGGCGTTATAAATTAATTTTTACGCCAGTCGATGAAATTTGTATAAAAAAGTCAACACACAAAACATAAAGCAAAATTGTGATTTTGACAGTAACTATATTGTTCTTGTCAGATTCACAATATTGTGTTAAATTTTCACCAAATTGGTGTTACATAATACGAAATTCACAATATTGTGTGAATTTACAATATTGTGATGACATTTATGTGTTCAGGAATAGGGCCCCTGATTTATCCAATGTTTCAGCAATATGGTTTTGATATCTCTTTTCCGTTTCAGCATTCTTTAATGATGAGATGTTAAAACGTTTCCGTTGATTGAATTTTGTAATGTCTGGATTTGGGAAGTGGAACCTTATCGTAGCACATACAAGGAAGTGGTCACTTCCAATGTATGCACCTCTAAAGGATCGCACATCCAGAACGCTCGAAAAGAAGTAACTGCAACTAGCACGTGATCAATTTGATTTCGAGTGTTTTCATTCGGTGAGACCTAAGTCTGCTTATGAATCGATCGATGCGGAAAGAACGTACTGGCAATTCTCAAATTATTTGATAATGTAAACTCAGTCATTCTCTCACCATTATCATTCGAATTCAAATGCAGGCTGTTGGGACCCACCACATTTCTAAAAGAGATATCTCTTCCAACCTGCCCATTAAAGTCACCAAAAACCATAATGAAGTCACGTGTTGGTGTTTGTTTCATAACCTCTTCTAGTGCTATGTAGAAAGTATCCTTCTCGTCAACGGTCTTAGCTTCAGTAGGTGCATGCACGGTAATCAGAGAAATATTGTTATATGTACCCCGTACGCGTAGGTAGCAGATCCTCTCACTGACCGGGATGAAGTTCATCAAGGCTTCTTGTATGCGTGCACCAACAAGAAAGCCAGTTCCAAATTCTCTTCGAGAAGGATGACCACTACAGTATAGAGAGTGACTATCCAAATATTGTTTTCCGATTATCGGCTGTCTAATTTCTTGCAGAGCAATGATATCCATCCTATACCTCTCAGCCTCTGTTTCTAGACTTATAAGAGCATCAGGAGCGCTCAGGCTGCGCACGTTCCACTTTGCGATTCGGTAGTCTGGTCCTTTTTCACGTCCAGGTAAAATTCTATCTATTTTGAAATCCAGGTCTGTTATTCTCTTTCTGATTTCCAAATTTAACAAAGTTTTTTTTCGGGGTCAGGGTGTTAACCTTAGGCCCAACCCAAGTTGTCGTAAATGGGTTCGTTCTATAACTTAAGGTTACCAGAAATAACCTTTTTGCATGTTTATTTCGCATTGGTTTTAAGGCGCCAATTCGCCGTAATGTAGCGTCATTGACTTGGACGTCGAATTTCGGATTCCGCTACCCATCATCTTTTCACTAAATTATATTAATTTATGATCTGTTATGATTTTCCGGTAACGTATTGATGTTTCGTGTTAGTTTTGTAAAAAATTTCTAAACAGAAAAAAAAATGTGAAAAAACCCATTGAAAACGATTCAGAACGATAGGATATTGCACTAAAATTCGCCTTTTACGATAAGAAACGATTAAAACGGATAGGAATAAACAAAAAAATAAAGTGAAATAACCCATTGAAAACGATTCAAAACGATAGGATATTGCACTAAAATTCGGCTTTTACGATAAGAAACGATTAAAACGGATAGGAATTAACAGAAAAAAAATAATGTGAAATAACCCATTGAAAACGGTTCAAAACGATAGGATATTGCAATAAAATTCGGCTTTTACGATAAGAAACGATCAAAACGGATAGGAATTAACAGAAAATAAAATAATGTGAAATATCCCATTGAAAACGATTCAAATAATTTACCAAAAACGATAGGAAACGATTAAAGCGATACAAACATTCTATCGGAAAAAAACGATACAGCCCCATTCATTTTCATTCAAACACCGCATAGGAAACGATAGAAAACGGTTCTATTTTTTCACTAGATTTTCATTTCTATCAGAAAATAACGATAAGAAACATCCAAAAACGATAGAAATTGCATCCGCCACAAAAGGCAAAACGTAAGAGTCCACATCCGTTTCTATGGGAAAAAACGATTCCGTCTTAATCATACTGAAACGATTCTTTTTGCAATTCCGAATCACAATTCAACGTATTTCGATATTGTCAACAATATCAAAAAGTGGGTTTTTTCGCACTGTTTTATTTTTCCGCATTGTTTTATTTTTCCGCACTGTTTCATAGAAAATTGTCTCAATGCTAAGTTGATAATGGAAATGTTTACTTATATTTTAATATGAATGTTGGTTGTAAAAAATTTGGTTGCAGAATAATTTTGTTTAATTGTGTTTTCGGAATTGCAAAAAACGTTGTGTGCAACTAGATACACAATAGTAGATTGTATTACTAGTGCGAATGCGTTTTCCAAACAAGGCAAATAATTCGTGTTTGAAAAACGCATTCGCACTAGCAATACACACTATTTTTTGTAACAAGTGCGTAAAATTTATAAATATTTATTTAATTGGTCATTTAATCATTTATTTAACAAAGTTATAAACAAATTTAAGCTTTTTAAATAATTAAAGTGCGCCATCTTCGTTGTAATAGTTGTAAATTATACTAGCTCGAAAATATAAACATAAGAATCCAACTAAAACAACACATAGTAATCCAACACATAGTAATCCAATTGTTTTTTCTTGCAATTCAAAATGATGCACTGTGTTTAAGTTGTTTTTACTATATGGTAAGTTATTTAAATTATTATTTTGATATTTTAGTGCTATAAAAATATTTTTTCTACACCCGTACTATAAAAATACACTTATATGACCAAAATCCGTTTTATAATGATATTCATTTCGATACAGATTTTATTACGATACAGATTTTTACTCAATAGAAAGAAACCCATAGTGTTTCAATCAAACATGCTATGCATTTGATGTTTGTTGAAATTTTCGTATGGGAAAAAAGTTGAACTTTGAAATTTGAAAATTGAAATTTACGTTGTAATTTTCGTTCTTCGTTATTTACCGGGTGTAGAAAAAATTGCGTATGCCACTTTCATGTAATCGTTATTAATACACTCGCAAATACCATACCAAACTCGGTTAATGCTCGTGTATTAATAACCGTCATTACATAATCGTAGCATAATATACTAATATATAGATAAATATATGGATAGATTTTACTACAAATCTCACATGCAGGCGGCGTACGTGCCCGTGAACAAAATATTTTGTGGTCATATGTGCGGAAAAGTTGTTTTTTCTTTTATTCTATTCTAGTACAAAATTGAATATTTTTTACGCATGTGTTACAAAAAGTACTATTACACAACAATCTTCAATACAGGCTGATTCTGACATACCCTCACAGATGTAAAAATAGTCATAGCAAAGACTTTTTTCTCTTAGCTAAGACAGTTTTAATAAAAATTTACACCACTGTATTTTTTAATTTCTGGACGCCTTCTATTAACTGAAATCATAACAACATATATTCACCATGTAATCTTGCGTCTATACATAACCACAAAAAGTTCAATGTTTAATTCAATATTTAACAAGCGATTACAGACTAAAATTTTAAACTGTAAGCCAATTTTTTATCAAAAGAAATATACCACGATGTCAGGAATCAAACTCTCAGATGTTGTTTCAGTATTAAACGAGTTTGCTAATGAAAAACTAGCCCAAAAATGGGATAATGTTGGATTATTGATCGAACCTTATACCCCAAGGTATATATATAAATTGATAATAATTTAATAAATATCTTAATTAATGTTAATTATAGATTAGTACAGAAGATATTCCTTACCAATGATTTAACTGAGCCGGTTATGTTAGAAGCAGTAGAAAAAAATATTGATTTAATTATTTCTTATCATCCACCAATATTTTCACCGTTAAAACGAGTTACACAAACAACATGGAAAGAACGAATAGTGACGATTTGTTTAGAAAATCGGATCGCTCTGTATTCACCCCATACGTCTTGGGATAGTGTACGAGGTGGTTCAACTGATTGGCTTATAAAAGCCTTACCAATTTCTGAATCAAAACCAATAACAGAAGATCTAACCAATTCCGATTATGGATCTGGACGAATTGCTAAATTAAGTCAAACAATTACATTACGGAAAGCGGTTGACTTAATAAAAACACATATTGGTTTAAATGATTTACAAGTTTCTGTTGCAAATAATGGTAGTTTTGATTCTGAAATCAATTCCGTTGCTGCATGTACCGGATCAGGAGCATCGGTGTTAAAAGGTGTTGAAGCGAATTTATATTTAACGGGTGAGATGTCACATCATGAAGTTTTGGATGTTGTTCATAATGGCAGCCATGTTATTCTGTGTAACCATAGCAACTCAGAAAGAGGATTTTTAAAAGAGTTTAAACAAAGTTTTGGAAATCTGTTGAATAATAAAAATATTGAGATTTTGATTTCAGAAAAGGATGCAGATCCATTAAAAAATTATTGATTTGCATACAATTAAACTAAATATATTTTTATTTCATTTTGTTCCCATCAAATAATACTTGTACATTAATAATATAATATTACATTATCAAAAATTTTGTATAAAAATGTTACAGTAAATAGTATTTCTTATATTCTAAAAAATCTAAATTATTCGTACGAGTATATTTACTCAAAAATTATAATTATTTAACAACAAAAACTTTGGCACTTTGGAGAAAATGGAGATATATTGAAATCACAATTTTAGTTAAGGCAACATTTAAGGACACTTTGATTTATTTGGATAAATCAATTAGTTTTTAACACATTTTCTTCGTATTGCAATAATGCATTTCCGATTTGTTTTTTCGAACCAATTCGTATACATTTGTGCGATTGTTGTGTATCATGAAATTCACATTCGGGTACATTTTCATGTTTTTCTAGATAATTCGAAATCGCTGAACCAAATCGTAGGTTTGGTTCAATCGCACGTAAAATATGTACATCGGTTTGTGATTTAACGAACATATCAACAATAGAATTCACTTCAATTAATGAACGATCGATTAGATTCACAATATCTTTATCGGATCGTACAATTGGTAATTGAATTTCTAATTTTTTTCGTGAATCAACATAATCCCGACTATAAAATGATATAACATCGTAGGATCCACGATCAAAGTAACCATAACTTTGTCCAACGTCACACGTTTCACATGATTTACAAAGATTTGTATAGCCACAGGGATATGTCATAAAACCAATTGGACTAAACACTTGAAATCCTTGTATTGTATTCATACGAATCCGATTTAAAAAGTCGGCACGGAATGTCATTGAATTTGACGCAACCATTACTAAACTTTCCAAACCAATTTTACGAAGAGCTAAATCGGTTGCGGCTAAACTTAATATTTCCTTATCGCCATAAAGCGTGTTCAACACAATTTCTTCATCTTTTAACGGTTTACTGAATTCTTCTGGTAAGCGAATTGAGACCCATGCAATACGTGAACCATCATTTTTGTATTTCTCTGTTAGGTTGATTGAAATTGTTTTTAATTTTAAGAAAACATCATCGTTAGCTTTATTTGATGCGTTTACAGGATAAAGAAAAACCTAAAAATAGATATACGTAAACGTAACTTAATACAAATAGAAAATCAATTTTCACCGACCAACATTAAAAAGGTGTTATCCTGATTCTCCATACACATTTTTTCATAACGACTAATAAAATCCAACGTTTCGTCAATTTGATGAACAAAAGTTGGTAATAGTATGGAAATTCTAGTACTTTCCGTTACATACGGTGATGGCACAATTTCAACTAAACCTAATGGCTTCACAATTTCATAACTTAAATTAAATTTTTATTAATAATCAAAGATAGATAAATTTCTGATTAAAATACCTTTTCAAAACATTTGTTTTCGGGTTAGTTTTGTTACGAAAATTTAATATAAGTTTATAATCCATTCCACGAACAGGATCAAATATTCGATATGCTGATTGCATGGATATATATTCTAAACTTTTATCCTTTCTATATGCATGCATTAAGGTTCGATTTAAAATTTTCTATAAATTATACAATCAAGTTAGAAAACAAAGAATTTTTGGTTTCGTTAAAATTATCCAATTTACCGCAATATCTTCTTTTTCTATCTTCGACAATTCCTTAACATTATTATCACTATCCCACATCAATGTATGTGTAAGATTTAAATACTGCCAATGTAAAATATCATGACGAGTTTCTGGACTTTCGGATATAGGAACACCAAGTGGCCATCTTATTTGCAAAACATCATTCGATATTGTTGTATTTCTTGCAACAGCAAGAGCTTCTCTTTCATTTATGATTTGTTGTTTCTTCATTTTTTCTAAATGTAACTGTAAAATATTAAAAGAAAATTAAAACCAGAAGCGAGAACGAAATTAAGAATTATTCCAAACTCTTGAAAAGTAAACATGAAGGAGATAATAATCATCTGCTGTTGTTATCGGATAAACAATGATCGCGTTATTAAAATTCTCATCTTTTTGTAAATATTGGAGATCGCGATATATTTTGTGCGAATGTAAGTTAAAACTGTTGACATCGATACCCTAAAAAACAGAAACATTTTCAAAATATAGGCATTTTCAAGTAGAAATCAATTACCTGCCATGACGTTTGACAAGAATCAATTTCACTCGAATATTTAACACATTTTCCGATATTTAAACTATGCAAATTTGATGCAGCATTACGTACACACCAATCCAAATTTGTTCTCATCTTTCGAATCACACTACTAGAAAATATAATTCCAGCCTTTAAATCACAATAATTTTTCGTACTTTCTGAATCGTTATTCTCGCTATTGATCATCGGTTGACCCATGTAAATATCAAAACTGATACTTATATGATATAATTTCTCTTTTAATTTTCTTGCATCTAAATATGTTTTATCGGATCCTATTAAAAAATAATCATAATCATCTAAATAATTATCGGCAATGTATTTTAAAACATGAAAAGGTTTTAAATTTTCTCTTGTATCCGTAAATCCAACGATATTTTTCAAACGAAAATTTGTTTTTACATCATCAGCGTTTATGAAAAATTTAATTTTATTCACTAAATGAGCCACGGTTTTATTAAAAGCGGTTGCAATCGTATCGATATTCTCTTGAGCTGTCATAACACCAACAAATAGTTTTTCACGAATACCCAACTCAGATGAATAGTAACGTGGTCGTATTATGTTTTTAACCATCTTTTTTGCTAATAATGGTTTTTGTGCTAAATTTAATTGTGGTTCGAAATCCTCACCATATTTATCATAATTTTCTATGCTTTCAGGACATTCTTGTGATAATTCACGTACTTCCTGTGGTAAATATATGCTTATTAATAAACCGATAATAATACCAACTATAAAATAATGATTTTTATTTAAATTTGTTTTTAAAATAGAAAACATTTTCATTTAGAAAAATAAAACAAAATTCACTGTCAATGAAACGTCAAATTATTGCGAAATTGTAATAGGGTTGTGTAAAGATTGTGCAAAAAATTATAGTCGATTTCAGTTGTGAACCATTTTATTTTTAAAACTGTTACTTATTTCACATCATTTAAATTCAAGCTGGATTAGTGTATTCCAAACGATGACTTAGTTGTGGGACCTAAATTAAAGTTTCTGCTATTGTAGAATATCCACCGATTGTTTTAGTAAAACATAAATTACGATTTGATAAAGTGATCCAATTTATAATAAAGTTTGGAACTGTACTACACTCTCTCTCTCTGGCGTTTACATCCCATGAAGGGATTTTGCCGTCTGTGCCACCAGCTTCCAATCATCTCGTTCCATGACCAGTTGACCCCAGTTTCGACATCCTATATCACGAAGGTCTTGGATGATGTCATCACGCCAGCGTTGTCTAGGTCTTCCTCTTCGACGAACACCAGCTGGTTGTTGTAGGGACGCTTTTTTATCATTCTTTCCAATGGAGCCCTTTCTACATGACCAAACCATCTAATCGGGTTGGATTTAATGAATCCGATAACATCGCAGCCTCCAAGAAGCTGTCTGATTTCATGATTCATTCGGATTCTATACTGATTTTAAGCAACTTTACATGGACCATAAATTGTTCGTATGACTTTCGTCTCGAATGTCGATAGAATTCTACAATCGGAGGAAGTCAGTGTCCAGCTTTCACTTCCAAATGTAAGCACAGGTCGGATTAATGCTTTGTAAAGTGTGAGTTTACACGACCGTGAAAGATGTTTTGATCGCAGAAGTTTTGAGTATGCGTGGAAAACTCTGTATGCGGCAGAGACACGGGCTTTGATATCTGCCTGCATGTCATTTGACGATGTTATTACAGACCCGAGGTATTTGAAGTTTTCCACGCGTTTCACTTCATAGTCGCCAGTATCCAGATTTCCGAGAGGTATGTTCTTAGATGTTGTTAACACTTTAGTTTTGCCGGTGTTGATGCATAATCCAAGCCGTTTAGCATTTCTTTCAAGCTGAGAGAAACTATCCTTAATATCGCTTGTTCTACGTCCGAGAAGCACAATATCATCTGCGTAGCCAAGAACTTGACTAGATTTGTTATATATGCAGTTTTGTGTCTCAGTTCGGCTTTTTCTTATCGCGTAGTCCAGCGCCAAATTAAATAGTATAGGCGGGAGTGCATCACCTTGTCGAACACCTGATGTTATATCGAAAGGATCAGAAACTGACCCTTCGATTACTATTCTACAATTTGATCCCGATGTTGTGAGTTTGCACAGAGAAACAAGTTTCTCTGGGATACCAAGGCATATGAGTGCGGAGTGCGGACAACCAGAGGTTGTCGCGGATGATACTATCATATGCTTGCCTGAAATCAACGTAGAGCTGGTGAATGCTGTTGTTGTACTCCCAACATTTTTCCAGAATCATCCTTAATGTAAAACATTGATCTGTGGTTGAGCGGTTGGGACGAAAACCACACTGATAGCCACCGATGATAGATTCGGCGAATGGGATGAGTCGAGCAAGTACAACATTAGCTAGTATTTTATATGCAGTGTTCAACAGTGCGATGCCACGATAATTTTCACACTTTTGACGGTCACCTTCCTTATGTAGCGGAACAATGAGAGCTGTTTTCCATTCAGCAGGTAGTTGTTCTTGGTCCCAGATTGCAAGAATCATCACTGTACTACACTACACATCTATAATCAGTTGTAACGAGAAAAAAGAAGAAAATAAAATATTTTCCATCCGGCACAATCTTTGGATCGTGCCAAACTGCCTGTAAGATAAGTGTTCTCATCAGGCCCGTACCCTATATCCCCAATACCAGCAGAAAAATTTTGATTGCAGTTTGATCGATCTCGTGAGTATTGTGCGCAGTGTGTGTAGATGATATTAAAAGCAACAAAGTCCTTCTTAACAAGGAAGCGAGATTATTTTATAAGCAATAAAACACACAAAAATGGCTTAAAATATTAGGTCAAATTAAGTGGAGAGAAATATGAATTTGGACAATAAATAAGGAAACAAATTTTTGAAGGAATAAATGGTTTAAACGGAGTAAACAACAAAGAAACAGGGAAACCTAGAGAAAATGTTAATATCAAGCCAATTATAACTACAGCACCTTCAGCAAGAAAAACATAAAAGGGGTCAATCTACTTCACATAGAGTGGAAAAGGTCTATTAACTACCGCCTGAAGCCTGATTGTGAGAAATTAAACCTTTTTATAAAGAGCGGTAAATCATTAAAAAGCATGATTATCCCCACAGTAAATGTTTTCGTCCAGGAATACTAGTTAACCTGGGAAGGTACAAAATTTAGTTGCCTCCTAGTATGCCCAACCGAGAACCATCTGAGAAAAAAAGTAGGGGATTTATTTATTTAGCGTATGGTTTTTTTTGTGACACATTAAAAATTAAACTTAAAAATAGGTAGACTCTTCTATGAAATCTACCTAAAACAAAACATGGATACACATTAAATGAACTTACAATCGATTTGATTGCGCGTCTTTTAAGTAAAAATTAAAAAGTAAAATATTTGAACATTGGGCAGTACATTTGAACATTAGATGTTTACATCGAGCGAGTCTATCCATGCTACTACATCGGGAGTTGCCAAATGGATGTCTGAGATGTTGCCATTGTAACGTCGAATTGGACACACAGTTGCAATGTGTTTTATAGTTTGTTGTGGAGCGCCGCAGTCACACTCAGGGGACTCTGAAATGCCCCACTTGTAGAAAAAATCAGCACAACGTCCATGATTCGTTCTTATTCGGTTTAATGTGGTCCAGATATGACGAGGCAAATCGAAACCAGGTTGGGTAGAAGTCGGGTTAGTAATAGAAAGGCCAGTTGTGTTCTAATGTTGCCAGGAGGTGTCCCAGGCATCCAACATATTAAAATCAGTTGCCAGCAGGCTGCCAGCAGTTTTATGAGGAGGCTTTCTTGACTTCAATCGACAACGAGTGTGGCCACCGTAATATTCGTGCAAGGGTAACGTGATGTTGTTGGTTACCTTTTTATGTTCACGCATGAGAGCATGCGAGCGTCTGAGTGCAGGTGGAGCGATATTGCTTAACACAGGGAGCCAAGGTAAAGGGGTGGATCTGATAGTACCACTTATAGTACGCATCGTGGCATGCAGCTGGCAGTCAACTTTTTGAGTATGTGTGCTATTCAACCAGACTGGTGCGCCATACTAAGCCACTGAGTAAACCAGACTTAGAGCAGTTGTTCGGAGGGTTGCTGGAGTAGCACCCCAAGTAGAGCCTGCCAGTTTGTGCAATATATTGTTTCTCGTTTTAAGTTTTTGTGACGTATTTTCTAGGTGGAGTTTAAAAGAAAGAGTTCTATCGAGAGTAATGCCCAGGTACTTTGGCTGTTGATTGTATTTAATGACAGTGCCGTTAAATAACACTGATAGTTCGAGTTTTGCCAGTTTGTTGTTTAAGTGGAAACAGGAGCTCTCGGTTTTACTTAGATTGGGAAATAAGCTCCACGTTCGAAAATAGTCATTCATTATCGCTAGGTCAGTTGAGAGCAAATCCTCCAAGACGCCCATGTCTTTGTTTTGAGTGGCCAGGGTCCAATCATCAGCGTAACCAAATTTCTTTGATGTTGTGTCAGGAATGTCATGAATGTACAGATTAAAAAGTAATGGTGCCAGGACGGAACCCTGTGGTAAACTATTGTTAAGCATTTTAGACCTACTACAGGAATTATTTAGATGAACTTTGAATACACGATTACTCAGCATGTTGTTAATTAAACGCGAGATGGTGCTACAAGGTATTGCATTGAACAGCTTATATATAATCCCAATTCGCCAGACCGTATCATATGCTGCAGTAAGATCGATGAATACTGCGCCTGTTTTTAGTTGTTTTTGATACCCAGCTTCGATATATGATGTTAGAGCGAGCAGTTGATCAGTGCAACTGCGATTGGGACAAAAACCAGCTTGTTCGACTGGGATCTGGTCATTCAATATCGGTGCGATACGATTGTATATGAGCCGTTCTAGCAATTTATAGCAGGTGCTCAAAAGAGCAATCGGGCGATAGCTTCCTGGTTCATTGGATGGTTTACCTGGCTTAAGTATCGCTATCACTTTCGTAGTCTTAAAATGTTTTGGTAGATTGCCGGTTTCTAGGACATTCGAGAAAAATTTAGTTAGCCACTTTTTTACATTTTTTCCAGCATTTTTAAGAAATTCTGGAAAAATGCCATCGTAGCCAGCTGCTTTTCCGTTTTTTGTTTGGGACAGAGCTGATTCTAGTTCTTCGCTACTAAAAGAGTTCGCATACTTCGATGGAGACGAGCAATTGCGCTTCATTTCTCTTAATTTGCGTTTAATTGTTCTCTTATGAAGGCGATTAATAGAAGAACGAGACATATTTACTATGTGATCTGCGATGTCCTCTGGATTTATTTCATTGTTAGCACAAGTAATTGAGTTTGAGCCACCCAGTTTCCGAAGGAGACTCCATGCTTCCCTGCTTGAATGGGAAAAATCAATTTTTTCAACAGCGTAAGAAATACAAAACAGCGTAAGAAAGGCAAAACCTTGTAAGACAGCCCTAGATATTGGAATAGGGTTTCGTTGTTCGTTTTTTGTGGAAAAACAGAGGTCGGGATTGTAATCGCTTCACCATCTTGCAGATCTAAAGGTTTTCAAGTCTTTCGCATCATATACCAGGAACATGTTGTTATCATCCGCCCAGTCGGTCAGTTGCACGCCATTGGTATTATTATTTGAGTAGGACCACTGAGTGTGATGGCTATTGAAGTCACCAGCATATATTGCTGGGTGATGAAATAGTGGTCGAGTAGCAGCTGGCCATCCTGTATTTGGGGGCTTGTATACGTTTACAATTTTCGTGTCCGATATATCAACAACAATGAGATGTATATCGTTGTCCGTCTGTGTAAGTACGTGCGTGCAGTTCAGGATTTCTGACTTAACATACGTGGCAGATCCATATGATTGATGGTAAATAGCACTAATTAATTTGTAACCAACAATGTTTCCTCTAGAGGTAAGTTGCGCATGCGCATGCAACCATCTGCTGCATGCGTTTCTTGCAGAATTATAACGCCGATGCCGTAATCTTTTAATAACACTAGTTTACAAATTTTGAACTTTTTTTGTCTCCCTGAATAAAACCCAACTTTTCTTATGGATTTAGATCTTCTGAACACGAATATCATATTCATTTTTTTTGGTTAGCTCTTGTTTTTGAGATATTCACGAAAAATCAAATTTTTTGGTGATCAAAAATGTTGTTTCGGTTTTTGGGTCTCATATTTTACAAAACAAACAAATTAAATATATTAATAAAACAAATGCATAGTAAATATGCCAACAAACATTTTGAGTTATATTTTGTAAAAATCCGTTAAGGATTCTGGAAGTTACAGTCGAAAAAAGTTGAAAAAATACGAAAAATTCACGTCTTTTTTAAATTTTTCCATTTTCAACACCATAAATTTTGAACAAATAAAGACACTAATTTTTTTTAATTTCTTGAAGCCTACAGTAACTTCAATTTTCTTTCTTTTAAGGTAAAAGATACGAATATTGATGCAGTTTGCACCAAGTTATTCAAGTTTTTCCAAAGAACCAAAACTCAAAATTTGGAAATAAAATTTAACTATTAGAATAATTTAAACTCTGCAACATAATTGATTTATATATAGGTTGTTTTCGTATTAGATCTAGCTCCTCCTACTTCGGGATTATTTTAGGAGTTGGAAAATATCAGTTAGTTGATTATGAAATGTCTTTTTTTGACAAAAGTTGTATATTATTTGTATATGATGTTTCCCGAAATTGAGATTTTTTTTGTGAAATTTTTTGACATTATCTAGCTCCTTCCACCTCGGACTTATTTTAGGAGTTGAAAAATATCAGTTAGTTGATTATGAAATGTCTTTTTTTTACAAAAGTTGTATTTTATTTTTATATGATTTTTCTCGAAATTGAGATTTTTTTTGTGAAGTTTTTTAACATGATCTAGCTCTTCACACCTCGAACTTATTTTAGGAGTTGACAAATATCAGTTAGTTGATTATGAAATGTCTTTTTTGGACAAAAGATGTATTTTATTTTATGAACGGTCCTATAAGCAGCTCACAATAAAACAACTTTGTTTTCCTTTTTGTTTAATTTTTCTGTTATTTATTTTACAATAGGCTCAATTTCACAAAACAGTGTTACAAATTTTTACAGTGTACCAAAGTGTGTACAGGAATCTTGTACAATAAGCAAAATTTTCCTCTATCGTTTATAATTTATTATTATAGTTTGTTTTTTTTTTCTTTTTTGTTTTGCAACTATTTACTAGTATTAATACTTCTGAAGCACATATTATAATTACATATTAACTATAACTCACTCCACTCAATTATAACTCATATATGTTAATATGTATTTGCTTTTGTTTTTATTATACAATACTAAGTTTTCAATGAGTTACACAAAACAGTACAACTTTACACAAAATAGTACATAAAACTTAAACTTCTCACTCAATGATTTATAATACAAAAAAGGTACACAAAAATCTAAACCGCTCACTTCACGACTTATAAAACCTAATCGTAAACTGTACTACTACACTACATGTTAACCGTTTAACCGTAAACTTGTGCCAACACCAAACAAAACAAATACCGAATTCAAACGGAACATCTGTCTATTTTAGAACTCAAATTAAAACCAGGAAATTTTCCTATTCCGTCCCCAAAATAAAAGTTTTAGAGAATTGTTGCCAATTCATTAAAAAAATAAGTAAAATTTGTAATTTAATTGGTTTTCAAATTACAATCAAAGAAAATTCAATTTACTTACACACCAAGGTTGATGAAACTTAATATCAACACATTAATTAGTTTAACATAATTCGTGTGTCGTCAATTAATTCATTTACCTTCGTTTCGTGTAATAAATTTTCAATGTAATACAATGCAAATGTTATTTCCATCAAATTTTATTGTTTGTAAAATATCAACCAATTTTTATTAAACAAATTGATTTTGGAGATGGTTTTTATAATTTTGAAGAATAATTAAATTAGAAGAATGGGAAAATGTAACAAATGGAAAGAAAATGGACAGGAAAGATTTTTCCATCCGGCACAAATTAAGAGTACCCACTATCGATAAACCCAGCTAGGAAATGAAGAAAATAAAAGATATTTTATTATATAATAGAAATAACGTGTTATACTTAAATTTCTTTATTATTTATATGATGAACATTTATATAAACTTATTTATTTTAATAATAATTCAGAACAATAGATTGTTATTCTACAAAAAATATTTTTGACAGTCTTAATATATGAATAAACAAAATATGAATGTACTAGATTACAGAAATATATATATGAGTCCATCTATCAAAATAAGGTGGAAACTGTATTTCAACACACCCCCGCAAGTTTACAGATGTTTTATTTTTGTTAGATTAATCCAATTTCACTCCTAAACTTTTCAAAGCTTAATCTGGGTAATGATTTGGTAAAAACGTCCGCCAGTTGATTGGTTGATTCAAGATACAATATTTTTACTTCGTTCTGTTGTATCATTTCTCTTACGTGATGGAATTTTATGTCGATGTGTTTGGATTTCTTGTGATGTGTTGGATTTTCTGCGATCCTTATACAACTTTGGTTGTCTTCGTAGATTTTTATTTCATCTTTCATTTCAATATATAGATCTAGTAAAATTTTCTTCAACCACATCGCTTCACAACATGATTGACTTAGAGCGATGTATTCAGCTTCTGCTGACGACAGTGCAACTGTTGATTGTTTTTGACTAACCCAGGAAACCGTGCATCCATAAACTTTAAAGATATAGCCAGTAGTGCTTTTCCTATCGATGTCTGAAGCCCAGCTAGCATCTGCATAGCCTAATAAAGTTTCATTTTGTATGTCTGGTTTGTATACCAGTCTTAAATCAATTGTATGCTTCAGGTATCGTAAAATTCTTTTCAGTTGTTGCCAGGCTTCTTCATTTGGTTGATGCTGGAGTCTGCTCAAATAACTTATCGAATAACTTAAATCGGGCCTCGTACATAACATAGCGTACATTAGACATCCTATTAAATTTTTGTACGGTTTGTCAAAATTTTCTTCAGCTGTATGTTCCAGTTTAAAATTTGAATCCATTGGAGTCTTGACTGGGTTGCACTCATACATGCCAAACTTCTTTAAAACTCCTTCTAAGTATGTTTTTTGTGAAATTGATAACTCTCCTTTTTCTTTGTTGTAATCGATTTTCATTCCCAGGAAGTATTTCAACTTGTCCATGTCTTCCATTTCAAATTTTTCTTTAAATTTTTCTTTCATGTTTATGATTGTTGACTCACTCTTTGAAATTATGATTAGATCGTCTACAAATATCAAAAGAAAAATTATTTCATTTAAATTATTTCCTTTCGTATACAGGCAGTGGTCCGATTTGGATCTGCTAAAACCAAGAGTTAGAATAAATTCGTTGAATTTTTCGTTCCAAGCTTTTGGAGCTTGTTTCAAGCCATATAAAGATTTATTTAATTTCCCAACAAGGTTTTCTTCATTAAACAAACGCCCATTGGAAATTGTAAGTAAATTTCTTCTTTTATATCGCCATTTAGAAATGCCGTTTTTACGTCCATTTGATGAAATTCCATTTTATAGGCTGCACCAATTACTAGTAGAATTCGCAGAGTTGTAAGTTTTGCGACTGGTGCATAAGTTTCTTGATAATCGATGCCTTTTCTCTGTTGAAACCCTTTTGCAACAAGGCGAGCTTTATATTTGACGGAATTTCCATAAGAATCATTTTTAACCTTAAAAACCCATTTGGATTTTATAATTTTTTTGTTTTTGTGATTTTCTGCAATAGACCAGGTATTATTTTTTCTATGAGATTCTAGTTCACCATTGATTGCGTTCAACCATTGTTCTTTGTCATCTCGTTTTTCAATTTCTTCAAAGCATTGTGGAACATCATTTATAAAGTTTTCAGCGCTCAAGGCCATCAAACTAGTATCATAGTCTTCCAACCATTTTGGTCTGTTTGTTTTCCTTTTGTTTTCTAGATCACTTTGTTGTGGCGACTCAGTAATTTCAATATTTGTATTGATATTTTCTTCAGTATTTACTTCACTGTTATCACAGATAACTTGATCATTTTCTCCACTTTCTTTTAAATCACTTATTGTAATTTCACGAACAATTTCTTTTTCTGGTTGAATAAATGTGGTTTCATCGAAGATTATGTCTCGTCCAACAATCACTTCATTTCTGGATGGATCCCATATCCGGTACCCATTAGGTGCATAGCCGACAAGATAGCAGATTTTTGATTTGTAGTCAAACTTGTTTCTAAACTGTTTTGGGATATGTAAATATGCCGTTGAACCAAAAATTCGTAGTTTCGAGACGTCAGGCTTGTAGCCATACCACTGTTCAGCTGGTGTGATTAGCTTATTAAGTGCTTTTGTTGTTCTCCGATTTACTAGATATGCAGCTGTTAAGATGGCTTCGTTCCACAAATATTTTTCTAAGTTTGAATTAATTAGAATAGTTCTTGCTATTTCCACTAACGTACGATTCATTCGTTCCGCTGTGCCGTTTTGCTCAGGAGTGTAAACTACAGTGAATTCAAATTGTATTCCCTTCTTACGACAGAAGGATTTAAACTCGTTAAATGTGTATTCAGCACCATTGTCACATCTCAAACGTGAGATTTTTTTGTTAAAATGTGCAGTTGCTACGGCTTCATATTCTTTAAAACATTTTAATGCTTCGGATTTGTGTTCCATTGTGTATATCATCGTAAAATGGGTAAAACCATCTATGAAGGTTATGAAATATCTTTTCCGTCCCATGATGTTGGTGTTATTGGTCCGCATACATCAGTATGTACGATTTCAAGAGGACGAGACGGTGAATTATATTTTCTGTTATGTGGAAGCTTTGTCTGTTTGCCCACTATACAGTTTTTGCAGATGGATGAACTTGAATTTAAGTTTTCTTTTATTCCTTTCACAATATTTTTATTTTTCATTAGTAATAATGAAGATATATTTAGATGCCCCATACGTTGATGCCAAATATCTGTGGCCGTTTCGTTGTTGATAGTATTAGCAAAATGTGACTTCACTTTTAAATGTATTTTGTACATGTCTCCTTCACATTTAGCTACTGCGACTAATTTTTTGTTTTTGTAAACCTTCGCACAGTTTTTGTCAAACGTTGTTATTAGGCCTTGTTCTGCCATTTTCTTTATTGACAGTAAATTATTACTCAAGTCTTTTACATATAGCACATGTTCGATTACACAATCTTGTTTTTGGTTGTTAACAGTAACACTACCATAAATATCACCGTATTCTGAAGCATATACACAAACTCCTGATTTTGCTACGTTTATTTTAACGGGAGGATCTAAAACTTTAATATTACTGAGAACATCTCTTTGATTTACATAATGACCAGTTGCTGCAGAATCTACAAACCATACTAGATTTCCTTTTTCAAAATCTGTATCATTATTTTGGTGACAAACAAATGCTACATTTTCTCTAGCTTCATTGCACTTGTTTTCACCTTTTCGATATTTCTTTTCTTGTTTGTTTTTCTTATTCCAAAAACAATTTTCTTTCTTGTGCCCTAACTTCCCACATAAAAAACATTTTATTTTAAATTTTGAAGTTTCAAAAGCTGCAGCAGGTTTAGCATTGTTGACAGTGAGAGATTCTTTCTTTTTTAATTCATCATCGAGAAGTTTCCCTTTGACAAATTCAATAGTCAGATTTTCTTCAGCTATTGTTTCTAATGCCGTAACTATTGTGTCGTACGACCTTGGTAAAGTTAGAAACAAATGACAGACTATATCGGGATCTTCCATTTTTGCACCACTTTCTTTTAGTTCCCTTACTATATTGTCAAAATCAAGAAAGTGTTTGTCCAAACTTTCTTGTTCATTTAATTTTAGAGTTAGAAGTCTTTTCCTTAACATTAATTGTGTTGATATTCCCTTCCTTTCGAAGGTGTTTATTAATGTTTTCCAAATGTCAAAAGCACTTGTTTTATCTTTTACTAATTCCAAGTACGTATCTCCAATATTTTGGATTAACAGAGATTTACACGTCTTCTCTTCTTTTGTAGCTTTGGTCTTGTTCTTCTCTTCCACAGTTTCAATGTTGAATTTGTTTTCAGTATATTGCAACAAGTTGTGTTCATCCAGCAAAATTTGCATTCGGAATTTCCAGTTATTGAAATTCTTCCCTTCAAATAAAGGAATTTTATATTTTTCGCTGTTTCTATCCATTTATATTTAGATTTAAGGTTTGCCCCAACTTATGTTGAATTTTAAAAATGCGTTTAACCTCAATCTTCACCACGTTTTCCTTTTCCTTTTAGTTTTCTTAAATCTGTTTTATTTTGCAGAACCACGCTCTGCTACCATGAAGAAAATAAAAGATATTTTATTATATAACAGAAATAACGTGTTATACTTAAATTTCTTTATTATTTATATGATGAACATTTATATAAACTTATTTATTTTAATAATAATTCAGAACAATAGATTGTTACTTCTACAAAAAATATTTTTGACAGTCTTAATATATGAATAAACAAAATATGAATGTACTAGATTACAGAAATATATATATGAGTCCATCTATCAAAATAAGGTGGAAACTGTATTTCAACAGGAAATAGGAAAATGTAATTTCAGGGTAGTCAGATCATCATACTTATAGAGGAAAGGCCATCCTTATTGATAATAACAAGCGACACGTCACACCTATGTGGAAGCTGGAAATATGCAGCTGCCTTTGTAGAAGTCGTACAATTGGTTAGCAAGAGCTGCCAACCAAGATGGAAAGTTGCCGTTTAAATAAATAATCGAGTGATCATCATTGCCAGTTAATAAATCTGCAGACTAGAATTTATTTCGTCCTAAAGTATTTAGCCATAATATTGCCAAAATATATTATTTTTCTTATTTAAGCTAATAGTCGCAATTCCAAACAACTAAACTGAGATTCACCACTGTCATAGAGATAATTCAATGGGACTTACCCAACAATCACCGCGTGCATACATGAATTTACCACGACGTTCTACTCGCTATGCCTTAACTATGCACTCATTGTGCTGCCACTCTTACCGTCATGCTTTTGCCATGCAAGATTGTAGCGCACTTGCAAGATTGTAGCGCACACTATACCTTCAAAATGCTGTGATTTTGCATGCAATAATTGAAAAATATAAACACAAAAACACAAAACAAATATAATGAAAGAGAAATATATATTTTCGAATATATATTTCTCTTTCATTATATGTTTATGCTTAGTGTTCGAACTATAACGCGCGCTATACACTTGAGCTAAGCTATGCGAACTATGCGAACTATGTTTTTTTGTATATAACGTAATCAAATGGATGACTATACACTTGAGCTAAGCTATGTCAGCTGACATAGCGTAGCTCAAGTGTATAGTCATCCATTTGATTACGTTATATACAAAAAACATATACTTAGTTTACACCAGGATCTAATAGGTACATACTATACTTATTAGGTCGACTATGGTCGATATAAACAATTATCAAAAAAGTACGTACCAAATATTTGGTAGGATGATTTGCTACGTTTCAAATTAGGTACGTAGCAAATAGGTATTATTTTAACGGTGTGAACACTAAAATTAGGTATGACATTTAAAATAAAAATAAATCAACTTATTTTATAAATATATATTTATGTTTGATGTGATTTTTTTGCTGAAATTAAAAGTAAAATAAATTTTAGCATTAATGTAATAAATGTTTTCAGTTTTTTATAAAAAATATATATGGAAATTATTTTTTCCTAACCAAAAAATTAACAATGAAAAGGACGCGCTAAAAATTAATATGTCATACCAAATTAATAAGAGTTTACATCACCGTATCAAATTTAAAAAACTTGATGGTGAAAATGGCTAGCAAATTTGATTCGTAGCAAATAAGATACTGGCGTAAACTTAGTAATAGTTTGCATAGTTCGCATAGCTTAGCTCAAGTGTATAGCGCGCCTAATTCATAAAAGGGTTTAAGAAATCATCCATCGACACATCAGAACGAATGTTGTTCGGGGACCTAGGTTTTAAAAGAGCTGGTTGTTGTGACACGCAAAAAAAACATGAAAATGTATAATAAATTCAAAACGTTTAACCCAAATAACAATTTTTCAAAACATTTCCCACAACTCAACTTTCGTTCAAATTTATCCCATCCCTGTTACAAAATATAAATTTATCGAAACCAAAATTTAAACATTAAACTCACCCGCTGAGTTTTTAATCACCGTTTTTTGACATTACATTAGTCATTTTTTTTATTCCCATTTAAAAACACATATATATAAAAAAAAGTTATTTTATTATTTTTTAGTTGTTGAAATAATAGTTTATTTTTTAAAAATAAGATAATTTAGTTTAATTGTAATAAATAGATAAATTTCACAATGGATAGCAAAGGAAGAAAAGTTATTGTTTGTGATAATGGAACAGGTGTATGTATTATTTTTAAGATAAATAAAAATTAAAACAAATTTTACATATTGATGACACGATCAAGCAAAAAATATAAGGAAGGATGATTGGGTTGGGCGATGTCAAATAATCTTTTTTTATAATTTTGAGATAAGAAAGTTTTGTGATAAAATGTGTAATTAAGTGTTAAAAAAATATGTTAATAAATTTGTTATTTATATACGAAGGAATAGCGTGAAACGTAACAATTTTAGTTAACTCATAGTTGGCAAATGATTTGTTTTTATTTTAGGTTATGTTTCGGATATCTCTTGGTATTTGCCGACATAATTGGATTTAAATTTCTATTTATATTTTGTGTTCGTTTATAGAATAATTATGCTATGTTGGGTATTACAATCAACAATGTATGAATTAAAATAGATAAAATTTTGCTGTTATTTGTCTTATAGCTTGGTGGTAAAAATGAGTAATAATGAATGAATTATGAGATGAGCAAAAACAGTAGTTACACAATTGTTTTTGGAACTTATATTCGGGGTTGGATCAGTAATACGTCACTCTAGATAAAAAATTAATCTGTTTTGTTTTTGTTAGAGCTAGATTTTGATTTCTTACTAGCTCTCATATCATTTAAAGAAGTTCATAACATCTGCGACAGCTGCAGCTCCAATTGAATGCTTTTGTAATCGATGCACCATTGTTCCACAATTACTTGGTTACCAGACCTATAAATGTCAACCGCTGGAGATGGCTTCTCAAGATGGTCGGGACTGCATTGTAAAAGCAATCGGCATTCAGTTTCGGCTAAGAGTCAATTGCACAATTTGGACAAAATGCGCAACTCTGTTGTTTCAATGTAGCTGCTGTCGTTGGATCAGCTAAAACATCGCAAGAGGGACTGTGCTAACAGATTTCTAGAATTAACATAGCATCCAAACAGTTGTAAAGAATGGTATCACATTTGCTCAGATCTCACCAAACCCTACTATCAATTATACCTAAGATCAGTAAGTGCAAAAAAAACTGGATAGAGCTTTACAATTTATGAAGCTGTGGCGTGGCCTTTGTCATACATAAAGGCGTTATCTACCGTCAACCTCGTTATCGCATTAGACATCTCAAGAACATTTGATTGAATCTGGCATACCTACTTCATCAACCAGCTCGTGTTCGAATTTCATCCTGGGTAGCGATTTTGTACCATTATCTCTCTTGTTATTTCTCTAGTGTAGAGAATTATCTCTCCTGGGGAAACTAAAAAAAAAGTCTACATACCCACACTCAAATTTCCCCTTAAGATAAATTCAAATAAAATACAAATCGAACCAATCACGACGTGATATTTATGGACACATGACATATTTACAATTTAAATGAATCAATCAAAGACAATTGTATATATTACAGTTTATCTCTCCTTTTATTTCTCTAGGAGAGATAATGGTACAAAATCGATACCCTGCAGTCGTGAAGTTGAATCAAAAATTTTCTCATCGATTGATACATTTTGTTATCTATAGATGAATTTGCTTTGGCGCCTAAATTGGTTAACGTAGATTTATCTCACGGCTCAATTTTCCCCCCACTATTTTTAATTTATTTTTTTTTTTTATTAGTTAGACATTTTTAGCACACTCGATAAATTTGGCCACTCTGTTAAAATAGTCGTTCTGGAAGGACACAGTTCTACAACGAGGTATTTGTACAACAAATGGATGAGATAACTCGGCAGCTCTTGTTTGTCGATTATACTGCGCACATGGGGAAAGGATATTCTGAATTTCCTTAGAGGAGAATTCGCTAAACTTATATTTATAGTAGATTGACAATTCAGCCACATTTCTTCGGTGCTGGAGCGCATCAAGCTGGTCCGTTAGTTTGGTGTTGTCAATCAACCGTATTGCTTTTCTCTGTAGAGAGTCTAGACATTTTATTGTTGACTGACAGGCACCTCCCTAAACACGACAGCAGTATTCCATACATGGACGAATAAAGGACTTGAAGATTAGCAAAATTTGATCGGGATTGAAATACTTTTTACATCGATTCAAGAATCCTAATTTTTGCATTGCAGATCTAGCGAGGTTGAAAACATGTTTATTCCATTTCAGGTTATTTTGAATATCCAATCCAAGAAGTCTAACTGATTCAACTTCACGCAGTTCCTTATGGTTTATCTTAATAGGAAAATTTTTATGTCGCTCTATTCGTGAAAGACGGCAAAGTTTGGTTTTGATTGGATTAAATGAAACAAGATTACGATCACCCCATTCCATTATACGATCCAGATCTTTGTTAATAGAATCAATTAGCAGTTCTCTATCAGTGGTAACTGCAGTATGAAATCGAAATTTGGGAGATGCATGTGATGCATGCAATGTCCTGTCATCAGCTAAACTATGGATTGGATGCACTGTGGAAATAAGTAAATCATTAATGTATAGAAGAAACAAGGTTGGTGAGAGTGCAGAACCTTGGGCAACCCCAGAATTGGTTGTGAAAATATTGGATGTGATACCATCTAAATTAACATGAAATGCGTCCTGTAAGAAAACTATGAATCCATGATGCCACACTTTATCAAATGCTTTAGAAATGTCAAGTGAAATACTGAATGTTTCACCATGGTTTTCCAGCGATTTGTTCCAGAGATGGGATACGTAGGCTAACAGATTACCTGTTGCATGGCTTCTACGAAAAACATACTGCTTATCATCAATAATTCGCAACATTTCCAAATAATCTAATAGATTGTAGTTAACATATTTTTCAAATATTTTAGCCAAAACCGATAGAATTGCAATTGGTCTATAATTGTAAGGGTCTATCTTACTGCCTTTCTTGAATATGGGTTGAACGCTGGCCAACTTCCAAGGATCGGGAAATATTCCGGTTTTACGTTACAACTGGGGAAATGAAAACGAAAAATAATTGGTTTCATTTCGTTACAACGTCAGTGCGCGATGAATACTTAAGCCATTCTTTATTATGGATATTAAAGTCTCCCAGAATGGCCAGTCTTGCTTTGGGGTAGTCCGTGGTAAGCTTGTCTAGGTTAGCCGATATTTGATCGAAAAATGGACATCCTGGGGGGGAATTTGGGGATCTGTATAATCATATTATAAACATAGTTTCATCAACACCTGAGATCTTCAGTGCTAGAAAATTATGGTGCTTAGAGTTCAACTCGTAAGCCTTAATTCTCATACATGAAAGTGAATTTCGAATAAATACACAGACACCATGCTTGTTATAAAAGGAATGTTCCAATTCGTAACTAGGCATCCGGTATTTATCGAGATCCAATTTCGATGCTTTGCCACTGACAATTGTGATAATGGATAAATGGAGAGTAACTTTAAGTATAGGATCATGTTGTTAGTTTGCATCTGGATGTGAGATCATGAATTTGTTTAAGTGTGTCAAAAGAATGATGTCCGTGTATCAGTAGTAATTACAATATGTGTAACAATTATACATAAAAACCTTCTAAGACATGGATATCGCAACAACATGCGTTCTTAGATTGACGGACAGAAAATTTAACACATAGAGGTAATTATTTGGATGACATTAAATATAATTGAAGGGTATTTTCTGGGTGAATGAGGTACTTCAAAGTAATAGGGATTGTAAAATACTAGGTTTTTGCATATCAAAATTCCTTTTTCGCAAATTTGTAAAAAAACTGAACAAAAGAATAAATGTTAAACAATTTCGGACAAGTTTTAGAAAATAATAGGTAATGTCAGATTATATGCTTTTTTTTGCATAAAAGTTCTAATTATTAAAAACAAGCCTTTTCGCTAAATCTATAAGTTTAATTCCAAGTTTTCTGGACTAATTGGATGAGTTGTGTTGAAAATATAAGCTCGTATCAGTTGGTGTAGTTATTGGAAAGTAAGCAGTTAGCTATATGAAGAGGTTTTCTAACCAGTTAACTAATAGGGACAGTTGGGAAATACTAGATATTTGCAGATTTAATGTCGTTTTTTTTAAAGTTAAAATTATTAAAAGCAAAATTGAGAATTTGTTTGAGAAATTTTCTGAGTGTACCTTATTAGTCACCCAATTTTCAATTATAATAAACTCACGTCTTGATACCTCAGAGCCTTGATATTGCAGTACCTTTATATTGTCTTTTATTAGAATAAAAAAATTGAAATTTTAACAATAATGTCTATATAACAGATGCAGATTATATGTCTATATAACAGAAGCACTTTCGCGATGCACTTTTCTCGTTAAAACCGAGTTCCTAGATTCGATTCCTGACGAAGGCTGGAGATAAGAAAAATGCATCTAAGTGTTTTTCTAATTATTTAATTAATTGTGGTTTGGAAGCGTCTAAAATTTAAAGTTTAAAAGGGTCAGGTATATCAAAACATACTACATAGTGTATCCAATTTATTTGACAACAAATAATCGGGTAGTTCAATAATTAATTTCTGAATTACCCGAAATAGACGTTTATCTGAAATCCAAATATTTGAAAACGAAATAATGATTACCGAACAAGAGAAGTGTAACTATGGTATAAGGTGCAACCGTGCGGGTTAATGCTTTCAAAAGCCATGAGTTGAGCATTGGGTGAGTGAGTTCGTGACATTCCTTTTCAGGATCTTTATGAAACTTTAACAAATGATCTAGGTTCACTTGAAAATGGAAGATCTAGATTCATTTGAAAATTGGACAGGGTGGGGGGGAGTCTCCCGAACACCTGTAAGTTTAAGTCTTCAATAATTTCTAATCCCGGCTTTCAATAATTTCTAATCTTATTGAGACTTGGTATAATAGGTTTTGGTATTGTTCCCAATAATTCTGAATATCAACTTCCGGTTTGTCACTTCCGGTTAAAGTTTTTTTTCAGGTGTTTATTTCTACTTTAACCTACAATTACAGATCGATTTTCATGAAACATTGGTAAAAGGTTTCAAGCAATATGAGAAAGATTTGATTAGCACCGTTCACTGTTTTTCATGTTTGTTGGGAGCATACAACATTCGATCGTGAATGAATTTTGATCATACTTTTAAAAAAATGCAAATATGTAAGGTAAGGAGCTGGCTGATTAATTTTTGAGCGGTATTAAACAAAGTGGTGGGGGTTTATGAAAACTTCATAACATCTGTACCTGTCAATGGAATTGGATGAAACTTGGTACATAAGCATTTAGTTACGGTTAAGTTAGTCACGTTTCACAATAGTGCTGCATCCCAACTTTCTTTTTTTTTCACTTCCAGTAAAAAAAATTTTGCAATTTTTTGAACTTTTTTCTGTGTCTTTATAGTTTATGCACACTACATACATATATGTATTTAAATTGTTTTTATTATTACTGTTAATTTTTGTTGGTGAATGGTTGCTGTCTAACTACTTTTTTTTTATTGAATGTTAATTAGAGGATAAGATGTTAGACTGTATGGCTCATTAAAATGAGATTGCAACAAGTTATAAAGGAGAATCCTTTAAGACAAACGGGAGAAAATAAACAAATACAGGGTGGCTTAAAATAGTAGATGTACTATAGTATAAATCCTGTATAGATTTTTAAGCAATGTTTTATTAATCTTTTTAAATAAATTACATTAGTATGAGCAATATTTTTTGTTTAAACGGAAGAGGCTTTCTTTCTACTTTATTTCGCTACTCATCCTCTTTGCAAAAAGTTTTGAATAGCCTTCGAAACTTTTAGACGAATTGGTCTTAGATTTATGGGGATTGCTACTTGTTAATTAGGATGTGGTTCTTGACCTATTAACGAGGCATTTTTATTATTATTTTTAACTGAAATATTTAATATTTTTGCAAGTGACCGATTGAACGAAGAACGATGTTTTTAAATCGGTCAGTGCAAATGAACGATCCGGTCTGAACGGATCGCTAATTTAGCTGAGGTTACCCATCACTACACTACAGCCTACAATAATGAAGTGATTATGATGAAACTTATGAAAAGCGTTTCAATTAGAGTGAGAAGATAATGATCAACTTTTGGGACACATTAATCATGGTGGCGGGTTGTTCATATTTATTTATTTTATATATTTTATTTATTTTATTTGTTTTATTTATGTTATTTATTGTATAATTGTATACTTATGTCTCCATTAAACTTTGTATGTATGCTTAGAGCATGATTTGTAACAGCTCTGTATTCCAACTTGCGGTTTGTCACTTCCGGTAAAAAATTTTCTCGTACAACAGAACTTAATTTTGTTGGGATACAACAGCTTTCTATAATGTTTATATAATTAGAACTATGCGAAATTTATAACCTTGGATAGCCATTAATTAAAGTATTTGATGGATATTAGCTCACTATATATCCAGAACATTTTGTTTCCCGAACTGTGGGTAGCCTATGCATCAGCGTTGCAATATTTTTATTTGTACTTGTCCAAGTTAATGCCAGGGGGTCAATTCTAGCTTGATGAGGTGACTCAGTCATATGACTGTTAAAAAAATCCAACTTAAAGAGAGTCACTCATTTATTCGAACTCAAAATTCTATGTTTCACTGTTAAACTAATCAAAATTATATTTTTAGTCAAAAAAATTTCAAATTTTGGTTTGAATCAGAGAGATAGAAGGTTATATTATTTGTTAATGTTGTAAAATATTAATTATTGTATAATTAAATAGAAAATTTGATACTTTTAAGAAAGATACGGTATTTTTAAAAGAGTAATTTTTGAATGAAAAAATTGATTAAATGGTTTAATTATATGATAAAAATGTCCATCGACTATTATTATATCATCTTTGATGCATAACTCATTTTTGACAAAAAAGCAAGATACGGCCTTTGTGCTTAGCACGGCAGTACATCCTGCCATTGCTCTGCAAGTTTGCATTTTCCATACTCTGCAGATGAAAATTGGTTTGGAGCCAACTCTAAATGTTCCTCTAAATAATCAACTAGAGCAACCTTTTCACTGTTTGTGGGTGCTTTAGCTAGTTTTTTTTAAATTTATTATTCGAAATTTTTAATACATAACGGTAGTCACAGCTTTTTTTTTAATGACTTTTTTGACATTTCAAATGAGTTTGGAGAAACTCATATGACCCAGACAGAATCGATATTTATGACTTCAATTTCGAAATTTCGAAATTCAAGTCATATGACTTGAAGTCATCAAGTTAGAATTGACCCCCAGGAAACATATGTACTTTTCTGATAAATTAAACAGTTATAATAAAGTTTTTTAAGCAATGGTGTTGCGTAATAGCAATTATAGTATTTGTCACATGTATACTTATCAAAACCTAGGTCCAGAATAACATGCGTTCTTAGGTGCTGATGGGCTTTTTCTTTGGGGCTTGAAACTATACTGTAGATTCCAGTCATTCGTTCTATTTAGTTGGACAAAGAAATCTATATTCTGTCACTATGACAGCGTGGGATTTCCATAGTTTGATTGTTCGCACTAACTAACTGATGATTTAAATTTTAAAGAATATGTTTGATAGATAATGTATGACATATCTCATTAGGTATAAATTGCAAGAACTTGCCTTTCAATGATATGAATTCGAGTTAAAAGAGATACCCAGGTAGTCGAGTATGTTATAAAAGTCAAAAGTAACCTGGTACCCGGGTAAGTTTTAGACTCGCGTAAAGTTAGTTACTATATGCTCCCTAGAGGTGTACGATTAATGATCATGATGATGATATAAGAAATCCATATGCTTGGTTTACAATTTGTAGTTCGGTTCCTGGCTATGCCACATTTTAAATGAACTTTTTTTCCATTTTTTAAAGACACTTCCTGTTTTTCCAAAAAATATGCTGATAAAACTCTCTGCGAATTGTTACCCAAAACCCGAATGAAAGCCGTCTCATTTGGTGCTAATACTATCTTGGGCAAAAGCATATAAAACTGCATACACTGCCGATATCAACAAAATAAGCAATGTTAATGATTATGATATATAGACTAAGAGCCCGCGACGGCCAGACCTTCGTTATTTTATAAAAGCTGAAAGTTTCTCTGCGCATACTCCCTACTCAGGTAGGAACGATTAGCGACATATGAAGTTTGGATCATAGTGGCTTTGGCAGGAGGCAGGATCCAAAGGGGCTTCCAAAGTTTCGTGAAAGTATAAAAGCTAATTTTTTTATATATTCTTCGGGATAGTATTAGAAGTCACGTCACTCATTGCCAGACACTTACTGTCGTGGAAACCCCCTGCCAGACACCTTTAAAGTTTAAGGGTGTCTGGCAGGGGGTTTCCACGATAGTAAGTGTCTGGCAATGGGTGACGTGACTTCTAATACTATCCCGAAGAATATATAAAAAAATTAGCTTTTATACTTTCACGAAACTTTGGAGGCCCCTTTGGAACCTGCTCCCTGCCAAAGCCACTATGATCCAAACTTCATATGTCGCTAATCGTTCCTACCTGAGTAGGGAGTATGCGCAGAGAAACTCTCAGCTTTTATAAAATAACGAAGGTCTGGCCGTCGCGGGCTCTTACTCTAATAGGCTTGATGTTGATCAGAATATTGAATCACTAAAACAAAAAATTTGCGATGCATTAAGGTAAGTAAGTGGGGCATGTAAAAATAAAATAAAAAACAGGGTAACCGGGTTTTTGGTTATTTAAAAAGCTATCTTTAGTAAAACAACATGTTAAAATTCACTTGACAGTATGTAAACCAAAAATAGAAACGAAACTTAACTTACAATTTTTTTTAATAAAATAATATTTAAGAAAAATTAATGCGTCCAACAAGTCAAATTTCATAGATGAACGTAATCTAGTACACAAATTACCTGCGATCGAAAAGACTGTCTGTTGAAGTGGGTTGAATTGATACCAGAGCATTGAATAAGTTATTGATTTTCATCGATTTTTTCTTAGAATAGTAACGCAAAACATTTTCATTTCTTTTTGGAAGGACTACTCAAAATTGCTATGGTTTGCACATTCGTTAGAACCATGTAATACCTCAGAAATGGAATGCTGTAGTTGTTGTTATATAAAGAACCACCCGAGCAAAAAATTGTCATGGTTTAAATAGGGTCTTGATCAGCTTTGCCCTAGGCCGGATCAGGCTTACCAGATCAGACCCTGATTGGGATAATTGGATCAGACCCTGATTGGGATAATTGGAGCAAACCTTGATTGCTGTAGCCTGACCAGACCCTGATATATATATTTATATATTATATATATAAATTAATTAAAATAAAATAAAAAAATTAAAATGGACAAAATTAAAACATATACCACCTCAATCACTTTTATTATATTCTTTCAGCACAGAAGCAATAACTAAAACATACATGAAACGATTTTAACGATATATTTATAAAATAGAATTTTACGTGAAATAACGTGAATTTTATTCAAATGAAATTACAACTAGGAGTCAAATACGAAAAACCAAATCAGGGCCTGATATATTCAAATAAGGTTAACCCTAAAAGTATAATTGACTTTGTTTGATGAACTACTTAAAGTGTTTTTTATATTATTTTTGATGATTAAAAAACGTCTTAACACTTTAACAACTTTAAAAAAAAGTTTTTAAAGTGTATAAGACGTTTTTTAATCATCAAAAATAATACCCAAAAGTATATTCAGGCCCGGAACAACCCCACATCAGATTGCCCTGATAAAGCCTGCCCTTCCTCTATTGAATAGGACCTGATCACGCCCTGACTGTACTCAAGCTTTCCCTAACTAATTTCTGCTCGGGCAGATGCGGATGTCATTGATTCGACGAAGGTGTACTTCGTGAATGCTCTCTAAAATATTTATTTCGATTTAGGAGTAAAAACTATTTTTCTAAAAAAAATGAATCTATATTCTATTGCATCCAGAATACGAAAAACTAAATTTACTTTCTAGAAGAAACAATAAAATGAACTTTCGATGTTTACAGAAAAACCCGGTTTTCATGGCAAAACCCTTTTTTTACGGTTTTGTAAAAATCAACAAAAACCCGGGTAACCGGTTTCGGTTTTATCCGATTTACAAACCCTATAAGTAAGTCATATATGTATGACATCATTTGTGAACAAGAAAAATAAGGTTTGATTTTGAATAATATATAAAGTCGCGCTAAAATAACGAAACCACGAAAAGTTTTTTGTTCTACAACTAACGATTTTATTATATGTTATAAACTATTTCATTTTCTCATAACCCCACCACTACCACCAGTGTTACGAATCATTTTCGAGCCAACCAATGACACAAATGTCACAAGGTTTTGCAAAAAAAGAAATCTGACAAACTTAAAAATTTTGTTAGCGTTTGCAACAAAAATTGAATGATATACAAATGTTGGTATGTTATATTTGCTAACTACAGAAGCGCATTTTTGCATTCTTTATTCACATTAGACATAATAATTTAAAATCATATTTGCTATTGCAGCAACTATTTTTGCATTGTCAAAAAAATATTTTATAATACATAAATAAATTAGAATAAGTTTAAAAAATTTGACTTCGTTTTTAATTTTTAATCGTAATTTTTTTTATTTTTAGTTTGTAAAATGTGGATACGCTGGTAGTAATTTTCCTGCATTCATTTTTCCCTCCATGGTAGGACGTCCTATAATTCGAGCTGTTAATAAAATTGGTGATATCGAAGTGAAGGTAATATTGTTAAATTTATTATTTAAATATACATCAAACATTATTTATTATTATTATTTCTTATAATTTATATCATAAAACAAAATATGTGAGATTAGCAAGTAAATACAAAAAGAAAAAAAACATTATTATTTCATAATAATTCATTTATATCAAACATTTTTAGAATCTAAAATAACTCATTTAAATACAATAAATAAAATTTTTAATTTTTGGAATTTCCGTAAAATTTGATTTTCTTTTTATATTTTTTTTTCTTAATTTATTCCAGGATTTACATGTTGATGTAAGTCTGATATGTTTAAAAATTTAATTTTGTTTTTTATTTATTATGTTTTTTCGTTTTCTACCTTGTTACCACATTAGCTTTAATATATAATCAATTAAAAATTACCTATTTAATGTTGTGTATTTTGTTATGAATTTTAATTGAGTTGATGTTTTTGTTTATGAATAAATAAGTTATTGTTTCCAGCACACATAGTTATTTTTAACACATTTTAGTTGTTTCTCAATTTCTATTTTCATAATTTCTTACATCTCCAACATTTTTTTATTTCTGGTTTTCCATTTTATAAAGATGCTTTTTCTGTTTTTCATTTTTCAATTTCCCAGTGTGTTAATGTTCTAATTTTCCAACTTTCAAGTTTATCAATTTTCTGAATTTTAAATTTTTAATTTACGGCATTTCTACCTTTTAATTTGTTTAACAGTTAACTTTTTTTTAAATATGTCGAGATTTTTCTCAATGTCTTTTATTACATAGGTCGCCTAGACCGTTTTTAAGCCCTATGCGTTCTCAGTTTTCTGTTTACACCCTCCAGTTTTTTGCCACATAATTAGCTATCTTTAGCTTTCTGTTAATTTCTATTTTCTAATATTATAATTTTACAAATATTTAATTTTCGAATTTTGTAGTTTTTAAATTTTGTTATTTCCAGCTTCTCTAAAATTTCTAATTTACAATTTTACTATGATTTTAATACAACTAAAAAATTATTAATTTCTTCTGTTTTAATTTTTAAATTAAGATGTCTTTTGAATCCTTATTTTTTAAGTTATTTCCGATTCTGTAATTTAGTAGTTGAGATTTTCTATTCTGATTTTTTTTATTTTCTTGTTCTCCATTTTATAAAATTTTTATTTTTTGAATTATCTTACTTTATAATTTTCAAAATTTTAATTTTTTGACTTTCCTATTTGTCTCTTATTTTTTTATTTTTTAATTTTTTAATACTATTTTAATTCAAATTTACTTCTAATTCTCTTTAAATATTTTAACTTTCGAAATTTCTACTTTCTACATCAAATTTCTATAACTATAACATCTTGTCTTGTTTTTCAAATTTATATTGATTTTTAATTATTAATTTAATATTAACTTTTAAAATATTGATTTTTAAATTTTTTTAAATTAAATATTAAAATGTAATTAATTTTCCAATTGTCTGATTTTCTGATTTTAGAGTTTTTGTTAACTTTCTTTTTCATATCTCTAATTTTCCACATTTCTGAATTTCAATTTATCAAATTTTTTAATTAGCAATTTGCTTTTTTTTTAACCGTTTTGGAATTCCTCACATGTTTAATTTTTTGATAAAACAATATTTGAATTTGCTAGTTTTAAATATCCTAATATCCTAATATAATTTTATTTTTTTTTTGTCAATTTTTTTGAATTTTCACAACTTGTAACTTTCAACTTCTCGAACATTTCTAATTATCCAATATTTTTATTTTTGATGTTGCCAAGTTCTAAACTTTTGATTTATAAATTTCCTAAAATTTTTTGTTTTTCCAATTTTATATTTTGTCAAGTTTTCCATCATTTCTACTTATCCTTTTCTTTAATTTTCTTATTTTGTTTGCTTTTTAACTGCTCACATTTATAATTTTCTAATTCTTTTCTAATTGAATTTTGATTTTCTAATTTTTAGAAATTTTTAATTAAATAGTTTACTAATTGTTCACTTAACTAAGTTATCAAAGTTCTATAATAATTTTCGAATTAACCATTTTATTGTCTAACCATTGGCCCGTAACCATACCATGAAAAGCACTTTTGCTACTCAAACACTAACTTTTTGGAAACCATCTACAAGCGACAACATCTCTGACGCTGTTCGTCTCGCAAAGATCCGTCAGATCGTAAAAGATACGTGAAAGTAGAAGCCTGATTCCATTTTTGACCCAGACCAGGACACCAGCAGAGAAGATGAAGAACTTTTTCCTCTCCTAGTCGTTGCAGCTGCGACAGTAATCATAGGAAGAACACACTCAGTCCGCTCGCTTGTTTATCGATAGGAAAGTGCCCAGTAATGACCCCTATAACCATGCTGATATCTCTCCAACAGTAATCATAGGAAGAACACACTCAGTCCGCTCGCTTGTTTACCGATAAGAAAGTGCTCAGTAATGACCCCTACAACCATGCTGATATCTCTCCGATATCAGTTGATCAGACCGGCTAAATTCTGGAACTGTAAAGCGGGGAAGTGTTAAAAATTTTTTCATTTCTTTTCAGTAAAAACTTATCACTTCACCGTTTCACAGTTACAGAATTTGGCTGCAGGAACAGTTCAGTACAGGCCATATTTGCAAGGCAATCACACATTTGGTGCCCTCTGACCATCTTATATTTGTGCGCGTATGCATAGGGCTTCGCATAGGAAAGATCCACTGATCATCCGGTGGTTAGAGATAACCAGCGCGTAGATCTCAGTGTCCTTCAGACACACCTTAGTTAAGTGCTCTTTTTGACATGAATTTGGAAAAAAATGACATCCAAGACTTCTTGCCTGTAACAGGTTATAAAGGGGTTTATTAGATACAAAAAGACAAATTTGTGCTAAGAATAAAATCAAGAGGTAACTAACATCGTGCATTGGTTTTTTGCTACCCCATATCACTTCGACTTACTCCTTCCTTACCCGTACCCTATCAGGGATTATATCCCCTTCAAACGGTACGTAAGCTGAAATGATCCAGAAATGTTGGTCAGTAAACTCCAAACCTACCGCCGTTTTATCTATAAACAACAGTTTCTAGTCCAAGTACCCGGTCATAAGAAACTCGGGGCTTTTGGATCAACACATAATCTAGCTCTTTTTTTTCGATTTGAGCAGATGAGCAGCAGTCGCTTCCTTACAGTGGTGAAGGTTGAATTGTTGAAACTTTAAAATGTTCTGTTTCCTCCTCCACAATCACAACATGCGACTCCCACTTGACTAGGAATAATAATCTAGGAGTTCGCAGACCCCCATTGATAAAGATAGCACCATATCCGTGAATAAGCGTTACTATCGGTAACAGTTGTTTGAGGCTGAAAGATATTAGATGCGCGTTCTTCTTCAGCTGAGGTTCCCTTCGTGTAAGAGCATCCATAACCGAAAAGAACCCTCTGTCTTATCCAAGTTTATCAGACCGAGGATGATAGCTGACCTATTATCATTCTTAGTAGGCTAAATCTTAGATTTCCTCCAATTACAAGTTGGAAGCTCTGTAGTACTATATTTCAACATTTCCAGTATCTTGCCAGGGTTTTGCGGGGTTTGCTGGGATTTAAGCACGAGTCCTCGGTCAACTTGCTATATCCTTTACATTAACCTCTTACAGTTGGGCACCTGCCCGTCATCCTGTAATCTGTTTATAACAGCTACCACCAGCTGACCTTTTGAAATTCCTCCTGTTACTTCTGCTTATTGGAAACAGACCTCAGTAGGATCTTCGGACCTAGATGCAGTAATTCTTTTAGTCAAATCGAAGGTGGCTAAATCCTATCCGTTTTATCAGCAGCCGTAATAGCATCTACCCGTTTAAAACCTCTAAAGTTTGTCCCGATTGATAGTGTCCTTTGTTCTGACAAAGTGTGCCTAGAGATTCAGTTGCTCTTCTGAATTTTTAGATGGACCGGACTCTCTTGTACGATTTTTTTTAAATTTATTTTGACATTCTTCCCACAAGAAGAGGAGAAAAACAAGGTACATCTAAGCCAAAAATCCGCAATGCGTAGACCTCGCAAATTATACTTGGAAATTGTGAGTCACCTGGTAAGGGTCTTTGGGGGTCAGGTGACTCTTTAACAAAGTGTAATCTCAATTTCAGCTTGGCGGGATCGAATGTACGTCCTTCTGATCAGAGTCAATGGCTTATTACTTAGCATCCTGAACCACCGAAGAAATGCCGAAGAAATCCTCTTAAAGCAATAAAGTCGTTAAGAAAATCAATTAACAATATCACAAAGTTAACAACATCAATAAAGTCGTTAACGAAACTCAAACCCAACTATAAACATAACATAACACATTTCTATTCAAAACATAAATAAACAAATAGATTTTTTTAATTAAATTATCCCAAACAAAATGTAATAAATTGAGAATGGCTTATAAAATTTTTTATTATATTGAATGTTTCTATAGTTTATTTGTTAATTTATTAAAAATTAAAACAAAACCATTTATTTGCGTTATTTGCACGCATTTCATTGATAATAATAAAAATAATAGGATGATATAGTATCAACTATTCCAGTAAGTATTGTTAAAACCAATGAAATTTGTTAGGATGTTTTTTGTTTGTTGTTTTTTAAAAAATTAATTAATAAATAAGCTTAGAAGTTTTATTCTGTTTTTGTTTTTATGTTGAATGTTGTTACAAAAAAACTAAAGAATATAAAAGTTAACAATTTGATTTTTATTTCCTATTTAGCATTAAACCTATATTAATAAAACTAAAATCCTTTTAATCCAAGTAAAATAATTTATATCGAAAACAACAAAATACTTAAATTTTTATAGGATTTAATGGTGGGTGACGAAGCATCACAATTACGGTCATTATTAGAAGTATCATATCCAATGGAGAATGGTGTTGTTAGAAATTGGGAAGATATGTGTCACGTATGGGATTATACATTTGGTCCAAAAAAAATGAATATTGAACCAACAAATACTAAAATTTTATTAACAGAACCGCCAATGAATCCAACAAAGAATCGTGAAAAAATGATTGAAGTAATGTTTGAAAAATATGGTTTCGATGCAACATATATAGCTATACAAGCTGTATTAACATTATATGCTCAAGGATTAATTTCAGGTGTTGTTATTGATTCCGGTGATGGTGTTACACATATATGTCCTGTTTATGAAGAATTTGCATTGCCACATTTAACGAGACGGCTTGATATTGCCGGAAGGGATATAACAAGATATTTAATTAAATTATTATTATTACGCGGTTATGCATTTAATCATTCAGCTGATTTTGAAACAGTTCGAATGATGAAAGAAAAATTATGTTATATTGGTTATGATATTGAAATGGAACAGAGACTTGCATTAGAAACAACAGTATTAGTCGAAACTTACACATTACCTGATGGACGTGTTATTAAAGTTGGTGGTGAACGGTTTGAAGCACCCGAAGCATTATTTCAACCGCATTTAATTAATGTTGAAGGACAGGGTATTGCTGAATTAGTATTTAATACAATACAAGCGGCCGATATTGATATGAGGTCCGAATTATATAAGCATATTGTTTTATCTGGAGGATCAACAATGTATCCTGGTTTACCTAGTCGATTGGAAAGAGAAATCAAACAACTATACCTAGAACGAGTGCTGAAAAATGATATTGATAAATTATCGGTAAGTTATAGTTATGATTCCAATTTTTGTTTAATCAATTAATTTTTCGTAGTTCTAAACAAATATTTTTTCAAATTTCTATTGAATATTTACATTTCTTTATTTTTTTATTCCCAATAAGTCTTGTAAAGATGGTATTCGGAATTCAAATTTTATTTGGTGCTCAACAAGGATTATAAAGAACTTATAATCGCATTAAATGGGACCATTTTTTAAACCCATATACTCATTCTAGTAAACTGACAAATACCATCTAAAAACGCCGTTTTTGGTTTATCTTCAACGGCTAATTGAATTTGATGGTAACCGTTTGCCAGATCTATCCTACTGATAAAACTGCTGCGGCCTAATTGCTTTAATAGCTCCGAAATATTTGGTAAAGGATAACCATCACCAACGGCAATAACATTTGCGCGACGATAGTCCACGACAATTCGCCATTATTTTTCTTATTTGAGGATTTTTTCGGAGCACAAAGCAGAGGAAAATTCCATTGCGATTCGAATTCTTCAATAATCTCGTCACTCATTATCTTTGCAGTTTGACTTTGAATTTCTTCATGAAGAATTTGTGGTTGACTATTTTTTTAATCGTTCGTTTATATTATTCTCCTGATAACCAACACAGTATAAATTATAATCATTAGTAGGACCTTTTTTCTCTACAATTAAAGTGACTGATGTATCCTTCAAAATTGTAAATATCTTGCTCGTTGGAATTAATCCAGATCTCGGTAAGAATGAGGATGTCAATTCTTTCATTTTTACTGTAGATCGCTGCCTTGATTTGATCCACTTTAGAGCCTGTGATGCTTCGGACATTCATACAAATATTTAGTTTGTTTTTCATGAGATTTGTTTAAATTTTTTTGCTATAGGAGACGTTTTAATTGATAAATTCTCAAAAACAGTCAATAGAATTAATATTATTATTTTGATTATCGAACATAGCAATAAAATATTACAAAAATAAATAAGCAAATAAATAAAGCTATGGTTGGTTTTGAAGGTTCCGTATTTTATAACGATCCCTCTTGGTGAGAGTAAAATTTATTTTCTCATTATGTATATCAATTATCTCATTCCCAGAATGGGAATCGATATCTTATTATAAATTATAAATCCTAAGGACCTGAAATTTGAAATCCGCACAAAATTAATCTAGCCATACAAGATAAGGGGTTTACAAAATAAATAAAGTTGTTTTCGTTTGTTTTACTGGGCTACGGTGTGAGGCCTTTTTCTGCCGTATATGTTCCATATAGGAAAGTAGCCAACAAGTGTCCCCGCCTGTGTTAATTTCATTAATTCACTCAATTTTATGGTTGAGTTTCACTTGAAGACGTTAATTTAAACGATTAGTTCGATCAACGATCAACCCATAGTTTTTCCAATTTATCAACTATAGTTGACTATCGGTTAATTAATAAACCGGTGTGTTGATGGTTGTTAATTATTTGCTTAATGTCTAGATGGGAGTCGAACCCGGGTCCTCCGAGTTGTGTTTTGTAATCGTCGTAATCGCCACACGCCACCATTTTTGTATAATTATGAATAACGGATTTTTCTTTATGCTTTCTTTCCTCGCTTAGTTCCGAACCTAATTGATCGAAAGTTTTAAAAAGTAATTGGAATGATAGATAATTAGTAAATTTTTAATGAAAAATATAGCGAAGTGTCAAATGCTCATAATTATATTTAGTAAGGGTGTGGGAATGTCATTTGAAAAAACACTCAATTTTAGAAACATTGCATTTTTTAGAATTTTGCAATGCGCAGTTTTTGAATTATTGTCCAAAAAGTGCAATTTTTTTTTTGTTCTCTTGTTGTGGGCCCCGTACCGTCAGGTTAATTTAATTTGAACTTGCTGAACAATAAAACAAACACTGGCGAATTCCACGGACTGCGTCTGGGCGAAATTATGTCGTTTTAGAGCAAATCTTGGATTTGCCTATGAATTTCTTTTCTATGCACCTTTGATAATCTGTAGTTGTTCTGATTAATTGGCATTGTTCCTGGCTTGGCTTGACTTCTATTTTATGACTGACATCGTTGGTGTATGTTAACATTTCCCTTGCAATCGTCTTCTGTTCCTTTGTTGAACCGATTTAGTTGATCTAGCGGGAATTAGGTTTCTACTGAGGTCCACTAGCACTTTCTACTAAATTAATTTCTGACAGAAAAATTTCTGATCCCAATACCTTCGTCATCCTCCACTAAATTATATTTTTTAAATTCATTACTTTCATTGGGGTTTTCAATTGATATTTGTATTTCGTTTTTTGGGATACCATTGTCTGCTAAATTAGCTTCTGATAAAAAGATTTTCGGTTTAACATTGGTTTCGTCCTCTCTACCAAATAGATTTCCTTAAATTCATATTGATTGCTTGAGTTTTGAAATGGTTGTTCGTTATCTGTATTCTGGTTCATTTTTTGTAATTTGTGTATAGTATTTTCTTTTCTACTTTCGGATTGCTTAAAACTTTCTACTTGCTTTGTAAATATATCTTTGTTACTAGTTATTTTCTCTACATGGACCCGAATTGTGCTTTGTCTGCTCCCTTTGGTCCCCATTACGAATGCTTCAACTACTGAGAATATCTCCTGTTTATCATGGTATAAACAGGGAGCATTGTGACTTTTAATTGTTGGTACCAACAATTAACTTTTACTTGGGGTCGGTCTCAAAACAGTTTGTTTACCTGATTCTTTCTTTTTGTTATAATTTATAAATGGTTTTTGTCTTGGCCAGGTTTCTGAATGAATTTTTAAATCGTTTGTAATGAAGGTAATGGCTGCCCTTTTACTTAAAAAACCAATATTTAGTATGCCGTCCGTCGTAATATTTATTTCATCTAGTACGTACGGATGGAGTGCAACACCCTTCTATGTTTCGACGTTGATTGCTACACACATTTGAAAAAATTCACAAAGATAAGAGTTTGATAAATTTTTAACGAAAAATATAGCAAAGTCGATATTAATTTTAGTTTGGTGTTTTTATGGGACGCGAGTGGGAAAGGTTGAACAAAAGATTTTTTGATCCCAATGAGTTGGGTGTCATTTGAAAGGGCACCAAATTTAAGAAACATTACAATTTTTTAGAATTTTGCGGTACACAGTTTTTGAATTATTGTCAAACACGTGCAACTTAAAGTTGGTGCCTCTTCCCCTACGTTTCAACATTGATTGAGAGAAAAATTTGAAAAAAATCACAGAGACAGGAATATTGATAACGAAATCTCAAATAATTTTATTTCTTTCGTAAAAAAAAAATTTTTTTGACCCAAATGAGCACAAAATTTAAAAAACATTGCAATTTGCGGAGAATTGCATTACAATAATTTTGCGGCTTTTGAATTATTGTGCAATTTTTTGTATGTCCAATGTATGTGACACTTCCGAATATTCTATTAGGTTATATTTTTCAAATATTTTAACCAAAACCGACAAAATTGACAGATGATCTATATTTATTAGGGTCAATCTTACTGCATTTCTTCGATATGTGTTGAACACTAGTCCAGCTAGCATAGAATCAAGATCTGTTTTTTTTTAATAAAATGTAGTAGGAATTATAATAATATGTGTCACAACAACACATAAAAACCTTTTAAGACCAAGGTCCCACAACAACATACGCTCTAGTGTTGATAGACGCAAATTTGTTTCTTTGTTTTTTTTTTATAGAAGGGATAACTAAAACAATAAATCCTATCACATATAAAATATGAAATAGGCCAATATTTCATGATAGGATAGAATAAGTAAAAATAAAAAAAAGGTGAACAGCAAATGTGTTTAACAATTTGCAGGAACAAAACTAAAATGTGGTTGCCAATAATCCAGTTAGTGGAATATTCCTTGACCATGCGACGCACTTCCTTCCTCAATCATTAAATCTCATGCATAGAATTTTATGAAGGCTCGATTCTTCGAGTAAGCAATAACGTGGCATCATCCGTGAATAGCTAAGATTGAAGGTGTTACCGTTGACTGAATACAGTTCATCCGCCAGCACCACTAAGATATCCTCACCGCTAGTGATATCTCATTGCTATTGCCAGTGGTATGTGATACCTCACGTTAGCTCGTATGTCAATAGCAGGGACTGGAGTACGCGGAGTTGTCAATCCCGAAAATCAAAAATAAAAAAATTTACAAATAAAAAAATTGATCCCTTCATGCTTGTAATATAAATAGAAAATTTTTGTTAGAATTGGAGCTAGCTGCCTAGCAAAGTTTTTAAGAACGAGGGGTGGAACACTCAGCTGATTTGTTGCTGTTTATTGAAGCATTTTTCTTACAATTTTGCACCAAATAATAATTGGCCTCAATTTTGTTTCAACTGGAGGAGGAATGTAAGCTAACACTTTTCCTATAATAAGAGACAATATCACGATAAATTTTCGTTGCCCATCCTGATTTTACATATTCAAAGAAATTTTTAAGAATTTTATTATTTGCTGTTTCCTTGGCAATTTCTTTTAACGATATTGGACTTAATTTCGACGAATTAATGAATTAAACTAGACTGCAACTATCGATTTCTGTTTATCCGTGTATGTGTAAACGTGAAAGGCATTGACCATTTGGGCACTACGCCTATACTCTATGCAGTGGTGGCGAACCTATGGCACGCATGCCAGAGGTGGCACGTATGAAAAATTTGCTGGCACTTGAAAATTTGCTGGTGCAACGTTTATGTTCACAGATATACGCGAACGGATTATGCCCTCAGAGATAGAAAAACATTTAGATAACACTCCTAGAATACGCCTAATATGAAAGTGACAATTATGTTTTGGAAATTTGGGCGCTTGAACACGGCCAGAAAATAAAGCCGTCAATTATTCAGCAATTATATAAGTTTGCGTACAACTGTGTCTATATCTCGGCCTTTAGTCTTTAGTCGTTAGTCAATCGATACAGGCATAATATTATTCATAATATTCGCGCGTTCTGGAGAAATCATATCAAAATAGTGGCAGATATATTATTTTTATGTGTGTGTGGTGTGTTTTATTTCAACGTTGTATATGAGGGTAAATAGTTTAGGTTTAAGGATTAATTAAAAATTATTTAAAGTGCAGATGATGCAGTGTTTTTTTATCAAATAAATTGTTACATAGATCTATTGGTGACTGTCACTGGCCAGTGAAAAGAAAAAACAAAATTAGATGAATCAACAAGTAGAGATTTTCAAAGTTCCAGGAATGAAGAACATGGTATGATCAGGCAAGATAATAAGGCAGTATGTAATTTATGTTCCGGCATAGTTGTATGCAAAACATCCTGAGTGATACGACATTATCAATCAAATCATAAATCGCTCCTGAAAAAATAAGGAAGAACAAAGAGAATTTATTGCTCAAGTAGTCAAAAATATAAATGTTCAACCATCTTTTGGGAAATATATTGGCGTCCGTTCAAATAAAACTGCTGCTAGGTTTCATACCTCTAACGTTATTGCCAAACACCGGCAATCTTTAAGCTATGGGGAATATATGAAAGAAGGAAGCTTGGTTAAAATCCGTATCAGTTCTTTTCGAAGATTTTGAAAATAAAGATTATATTATTAAAAGAATAAAAGATATCCCTTTAGCCAGAAAAACGGTAAAGAGTGGAATCTTCGAAATGGTTGAAACAGTCACTGATCATCTGAAAAGTAGATACACAATCTTGAAGTTTAATTTTTCTATGTCTTGATGAGAGTACCGACATAACGAAATCAGCTCGCTTAGCAATTTTTTTTCGCTATATTGTGTGGGAAATAAAATCAAAGAAGAATTGATGAGTTTAACTTCTTTAGCAACAACAACAATAGGAGCAGATATTTGCGTCGATGTTATGCCCTTGTAAATGCCCTTGCTGAAAGAGAAGTAGATATTTCCAATGTTGTATCAGCTAGTGACGGTGCATGTAGTATGACAGTACTAGCTTTGTTACTCTATTTGCCCAGCATGTTTGAAATCCGATTCTGGGGTTCCCTTGCATTATGCACCAGATAGATTTTATGTGCGAAGGCGAGTTTTGAATCGCTGGTAGATATTATGAACTTTGTCACAAAAATAGTCAATTTTATATCTGATCGGGCTTTAAATAAAAGAAATTTTTTAGAATTGTTAAATGAGGTTTGTGGAATAGTTGTTATAAGACCAAACACGGCGACGGCGCTATGGACCGTAGAGTCTGCGTGCAAGGACAAGCTGTGCCTCGTGCAACCTGTCTAACCCTTTCTAATCTAATCTAAAATTGTTAAGTGAGGTAAACTCAGTGTACAGTGGATTACTTATGTTCAACAATGTCTGATGGTTAAGCCGTGGTGAAGTTAAACAAAGATTTGTAGAGTGTATAGACGAAGTTAGATTTTTTTTTGGATAAATAGAAAATCATTGAAAAATAAACTCGATTAATGGACGTCGAATGTCTTTTGAAATTAATGTTCTTTAGTGGCTTTTATGTTCATTTAAATAAATTAAATGTTAAACTGCAAGGTTTAATACTTTAAGTCTTTAATTTTTATTTTTAATCTAAGCCGAGCATTTGAAACAAACCTTGTAAATCGCGACCTTATATCCAACACATTTAAATATTTTCAAAATCTAAAGAAATTCATTGCAGATGTAGAATCCCATGAAAAACCGGATCAAGTTAAATTACCACAGGAATTTTTCCACAATTTTTCAGTCAGTATTGAGGAATTTTCCTCAAGATTTACATAATTTAGAAAATTTGTAGAAACCTCATAATTTATTTTAAATCCAGTTACATCACCATATATTCTTAATTTGAATATTTTTAAATTGCTAAATTTAAATGAAACTCAAATGCATAAACCTGGAGGAGCATCACCGAAAGCTTCAACTGTTTAAAGACACTAACGACGGTTACATTGTCAATTTTTCAATTTTTTCTTCCACATAAGCGTGGGAGTCATTATTTTCAGAAATGAATTTACAAAGGACAGGTTTGATAAAAATCAATTTTATTTTAACCGGTCAATCTCAAAACAATTTTGAATTGTTTAACGCACTCGGGTATTTTATTAATTATTTATTCAACTTTAAATTGTAATATTTCGGCACCATGGCCATAATCAATTTTATAAAGGACAGTTTGAGAAATAGAATGAATCTAGCTCGGCATTCATTCTGTTAAAAGTGACGAATTACGAACTCTGCATTAAATATTTGTCATCCAAGATGCAGCAACAAATATCGAATTATTTAGCTTAAACTTAATATTAATTTTTATTTTCGGATTGGTTTTTGTGAACAATTTTATATTTATATTTCAATTTAATCTTTAAAAATTTTAATGTAGAGTTTAATTTTTGTTAATAAAATTCTGGAAACGTTTGTTTTTCTTTTATTTGTAATGATTGGCACGTCAGCAATTTTATTAAACTAGATTGTATTTTTTTGGCACGCGTACTGAAAAGGGTTGTATAGCATGCAGGTACCTCGCCATTTCATTTATTAGGACTGCAAATTTCGTTTAGAGCTTGATGATAGCTACAAACTTTAAAGGATCAACCCAAAATATATTTGTATAATCTCTTAACTGCAAATATAATAGCAAGTGTCTCTTGATGAGTCTGCGAGTAATTTCTCAAAGTTGTAGATATAAAGGAGATCGGTATTTCTATTCTATTGACTATATGCGTTTACAGAATCATTTACCCATATCTTTATATTCCATTGACATATTCGAGATAAATCTTCATTGTAATTAAGAATCCCAAGGTATGATTGGGTTTTGTCAGTTTTGTGGAGCAGAAGTTTCCACAATCACTATAGATGAATAGTCGAACCAAAACACTGATAAAATAAAAAAATTGAATCTGGCCATTGCCGATTTTCTTGATGATACTTCGATAATCACTAGTATAACAAACCAAATTAATACGTGTTTTTTTTATTTATTCACCAGTTTTGACACAGGGTATTTGTTAATTTAATGTTGACAAACAGCCTTATTGATTCCACACAATTTTTATAAAAATATCACCACTTCAAATATATACAACAAACACAAACGCCTTGTTGATTCCACACAATTCATATTAATGAATTGTGTGGAATCAACAAGGCTGTTTGCCAACATTAAATTAACAAATAATTTGAGATTCCACTTCACTCCGAACCAAAATTATAATTTTTGACACAGGGTGCCTCGAAATTTGCTAAGAATTTTACAGGCAGCGAAAGTTTAAAGTTGAATTGTGCTCAATTGAAATAACCGATATGAATAATTTAATTTTTTTTTTTTGAAAGATACTAAGTAAGGCTTTTAGTATTCTATACAGTCAAGAGATTTTTCATTTGGGTTTATAAGTGTTCAAGGCTGTTTCCACAGACCCTTGCAAAATGTATGTTCCGATGTTAACAAACTTATTCGTTCGACTGAATCTTTCAAATAGTATCTTTCTAATTTTTCCAATATTTTCAAGAGATAATGTATTAACTTGAAAGTCTGTGGGAACGGATTGAGAACGAAATTTGCTTCAGTTCAGTTCCTATAAATGCTTTATTATTCATTGGAACTGAACTGAAGCAAATTTCGCACTAGTACAATCCTTCTCCTGAAAATAATTCTCAGTTAGAACATTGTCAAGTTAATAGTTTGTTCGATATCCGCATGGATGATACCATCCAATTCTGCAGACTGGAAGAGCTTAACGCTTTCAACAGCCCGCAAGATTTTTCCTATACTAATTATATGACTTGAGACGTTCTGAAGCCCTGCCGACGCTACAACATTTTTTGTGACGATTTAAAATTAATAATTGCCAAGTATGTCAACAACGTTAACAATTAATAATTTTGCTACTATATATTAATTATTAATGTTTTCTTTGAATTTCCGTTTCAATTAATTTTAATTTTTAAAATTGTCGTCGAATTGATAACATTTATCATAGTTACGTATATAACAGGTCATTCAATAAGTCCGTAGGATAAGTAAGAAAAAAACAACATTTTGACAAAACTCGATTTTTTTATTCAACATAGTTGCCTTCGAGGGCGATACAACGAGTATAGCGATTTTCCAACTTTTCTATACCACTTTTATAGTACGATTTCTCTTTCTCGTCAAAATAGGCCTCAGTTTCAGCGATTACTTCATCATTGGACTTAAATTTCTTTCCAGCAAGCATTCTCTTGAGATCTGAAAACAGGAAAAAGTCGCTAGGGGCTAAATCTGGAGAATATGGTGGGTGGGTAAGCAATTCAAAGACCAATTCATTCAATTCTGCCATCGTTTTCATCGATCTGTGACACGGTGCATTATCTTGGTGAAACAACACTTTTTTCTTTTGCAAATGTGGCCGTTTCTTTGCGATTTCAGCCTTCAATCGATCCAAAAGTTCACAGTAATACTCGCTGTTGATGTTGGTTCCTTTTTGGAGATAGTCGATGAATATTATTCCGTTCGTATCCCAAAATACAGACGCCATCACCTTACCGGCCGACTGTTGCGTCTTTGCTCGCTTTGGATTCGGTTCGTCGACTGCTGTCCACTCAGCTGACTGTCTTTTGGATTCTGGTGTGTAATTGTGAAGCCATGTCTCATCCATTGTCACATATCTACGATAGAATTCCCTTTTATTGCGATTTAACAGTGCCAAAGACTCCTCCGAAGCATCGATTCGTTGTTGTTTTTGGTCGACTGTGAGCTCATGCGGCACCCAATTTGCACAGAGCTTTCGCATACCCAAATGTTCATGTAAAATGGTAAAAACACTGGCATCTGCTACCTTTACAATGTCAGCTATTTCGTGCACCTTCAATTTGCGATCGTTCATAACCAATTTGTGGATTTTTTTTATGTTTTCTGGAATAACAGCCTCATTTGGGCGTCCACTGCGCTCTGCATCTTTTGTGCTGGTACGACCACATTTAAATTCAGCCATCCACTTCTCTACCATTTGTCTCGATGGAGCAGAGTTTGGATAATGTTTATCAAGCCATTGTTTGGTTTCCACTGTATTTTTTTTCATCAAAAAGCAATGCTTTATTAAAATTCGAAATTCACTTTTTTCCATTTTTTTTCAAAAACAAAAGTTGCTTCACACAAAATGCTATAACTCACGAATAAATAGTCAGATTGCTGTCAAATTTATACACGTATCGTTTGAAGGTTAGTACTAAATAAAAATCATATGGAAAAAAATTCTAGTAACGCCATCTATGTGTCATCCTACGGACTTTTTGAATGACCTAGTAAATATTCTGTTTGGTGGCATGAACTCGTAGGCAAACGACATCCACAACTTGTAGTCCGTAACTAGTTATAAAATTAAGTAATAACTTACCTCGTGACACTGCTATCAGTAGGTACAACAGATCGTATTGTGTGAGTGACACTATCAGGGATTAAAACCGTCATAAAGTAAAAACTGGTCATAAACTGACATGAAGCAGAAATTCTAGTTATTAATCTCGAGGTTCGTTGTCGCTGGATCTGCATCGCTATAAGTAAGTAGAAAGATGTTTTGTTTGCCCTTAGGAACGAATCCTGCCTTCATTTTTCACAAAGACAAATTTATGGTTTTGTGTCTTTCGCACTCAGTCGACACAGTTCTTGGATCAAGATGTTTTACTAATTTGGGCAAAAGAGTAGCAATAGTTTCGTTACAGTGGTCAAAGTTATGAAAAGATAACTTCATATCTATAGAGCAAGCGTTACTACACACAAGGTCTGTTTAATGCGGTATGGTATCACATGAGCGTACTTCTGCCGAGTTTCCTAGCAAATGCTTTCAGAGTGACTACCTTAAATTTGAAATATATCAAACCATTACTCTCACTATCACTATCGTCCAATTGGAAGTTGGAAGGATTCTGGATTGCTGTATATGAACACATTAACCATTTGTAATTTGGCTTCAGGCCTACCTTTCCCGATTAGCTGAGCTGATGCCCCTTCTTTACAGAATCACGGATGAAACCAAAGTGCATTTACGTAAAGATCCATGGACAAGGCAAACTACATCTAGAATTCGCCCAGTACGCAAGTGATCCGTTTGCAACTGATCTATTTGAATGAACCTCTATCTACATCAACACGGGTCGGATAACACCTTGAGTCGACCCATCTGCCAATATTTTGCGTGACTCTCTTAATGGGTAAAATTAGTGCTAGAAACATGTTAGAAATATGCAAACGTACAAAACACGTAGACAGGGAGGCGAATAGCATTGTAAAGCAGGTACAACATATTTGTCTACCAGATTTTCGTTTTCTTCGATTAGGGCTATCACTTTCTTAAACAAGATAGTTGTAAACTGTTTTTGTGTTAATAGGATACCCTGGCGTATGTGTTACGACCGGCAGTTTGCTGTTACTTGTGTTGGATGATTTATTTGATCACTCTTCGGATACTGACAAACTAAAAAATTGCGGATCATTGCGGATATTTTTGCGGATATTTTTTAAGTTAAACATCTTTTCATAACCCTACCTACTTCTTGGTATCCTATAAATTTACAAACACAACGCCTATAATAAGATCATAAAGACAAATAGAAATTATTACTTTGGAAAATAATAAAAAAAAAATTTCACACATCATTTTCATTTCTACAATCCTTTTACTTACAGAAATTTAAAATTCGTATTGAAGATCCACCACGGCGAAAGGATATGGTATTTATCGGTGGTGCTGTATTAGCTGAAGTAACAAAAGACCGTGATGAATTTTGGCTGTCAAAACAAGAATATGAAGAACAAGGATTGAATCTATTAAAAAAATTACAATGTCGCCCGCACTAAAACTAACAAAAAAAAACTATTATAATTAATTAATTAATTAAAACAAGAAAAAAAAATAAATTTATAAATATATTTACATTTTTTTTAACTTTAATTTAATTTTTATTATTTCTATTATTAGTTTCCGCTTACTATTATTAATTGTTTTTTTTATAATTTTTATTATTATTAATTTTATTTGTCTTCTGTTTTACTTTTCATAGAGAAAAACATCCAATAACACAAATTTTTGACCGAATACTAATCATTACATTATATTTTTTAAATAATTACTATCTTTCTTATTTTATTCTTTTAATTTATTTTCAGTATTAGTTATTTAAAGATAAATAACGTGGGTCTGTCAGTTTTTCAAAAAAAAAATAATTAATCTAAAATAAAATAAATAAATTCATTTGTTTCTCTAGCTCAAAAGTCATCATATAAATAATTATAATAATATAATATTGATACTGTAAATTTTTAATACGTTTAAGATAAATTTTTAAATAAAAAAAATTTAAAAAGAAAAAATTTAATTAAAAACTAAAGTGATTAAAATAGAGCCAAAAAAATATATAAACCTTTGTAAATTTTATCATTTTCATGTTATTTTTTTTTTATTTTAATCACTTTTATCATTTAAAATTTAGTAACAACAAAAATACATAGGATATAAAATATAGTTTTTAAAAGAAAATTATTTTGAATAATTAAAAAACATCAACCGTTATATCACTTTTGATTGATATAAAATTTATTCGCTAATATTATCGCTACCATTTTTCTCTACTTACTGACAATTTATGTTGTAACTATCCCAGTTTTCTTTTGTTCTTATTTTAATAATTATTATTTCTTTTAATACATTATATATTTTTTATTTTATAGGAAATAAAAATTATAAATAATTCGACAGAACAAATAATTGTAATGTTCAAATATTTTAAAATTGAAATGAAAACAAAAAAGTTAATAAAAAAGAGTTAATATTGTTCATATTAAGAAAAAAAAATAAGAATTGAAAATATGCATTCCAATTTTGGAATCTTTAGATAATAAAATGAATTAAAGAAGAAACGATTTTTTTATTTTCATTTTGGATGGAACAATAATATTCAAAAAAAATTTTTTTCTTATTAATTAGTTAGACATGTTTAGCACACTAAATATGAAATATTTATTATTCAGACTCTTTGAATATCCGAAGATACCATGTCAACTATAAAGGAAGGAGATGAGGAAAATGGAAGGAATGAGGATATAGGGATAACTATACTAATTGTTTTAAATGACGATGAACATTTTCTTTAAATGCCTGAGGGGAAAATTCATCGGGAACTACAGAGGAGTGCATTGAGTTCCCCAATTTGGCCACTCTATTAAAATAGTCGTTCTGGAAGAACACAGTTCTAGAACGAGGTATTTGTACAACAAATGGATGGGATAACTCGGCAGCTCTTGTTTGTCGATTATACTGCGCACACGATGAAAAGATATTGTTACGTTTTTCTAACCTTACTGGCCTTACTCTCAATTCAGTAAACGCAATTCCCAGTCTACTTCTGAGTTCGATCACTGATTATTAAGCAAACACACCAGGTTTTATTAAGTGTTCAACCCTTTAATTGTTCCACAACAACAGGAAACAATACAGCAAACAATATTGCTAACTTCAATATTCCTTCGACAGCTTCAGAAACTCCAACGGTTTATTGTAGAAATTTCCAGTAACACAACGTTGAAAATAATACACAAAATATTTCTACTCAATAAAACTTTACAAAAACTAATTTTAAATATCACTTTTATAATTTTAACTTCACTATCGCACGCTTAAAATAAAACTAATTCTATTCCACAAGAGGTAAACTGCTTATATACGATACTGCATAGTTCTCGACCATTGGAGGTCACTCTTTAGAAACTTGAGAAAACACTAGAATATTCGATTATTTTACGTTATGATGATTTGATTCATAAAGTAAATTTATGTTGACCCAAGTTCTAAGAAATACAACAACAACACTTCATTTCATTAATGTGTTGTTGTGATTTGATTTGTCTGGAAGTGATTGTAATCGTCTGGATTTTTCTGTAATCGTAACAATATTTTGAATTTCCTTAGATCAGAATTCGCTAAACTTATATTTATAGTAGATTGACAATTCAGTCACATTTCTTCTTTGCTGGAGTGAATCAAGCTGGTCCGTTAGTTCGGTATTATAAATCAACCGTATTGCTTTTCTCTGTACACAGTCTAGACATTTTATTGTTGACTGACAAGCACCTCCCCAAACATGACAGCAGTACTTCATAGTCCATACATGGACGAATAAAGGACTTGAAGTTTATCAAAATTTACTCGGGATTGAAATACTTTTTACATCGACTCAAGAATCCTAATTTTTGCATTGCAGATTTAGCGAGGTTGAAAACATGTTTATTCCATTTCAGGTTATTTTGAATATCCACTTCAAGAAGTCTAACTGATTCAACCTCACGCAATTCCTCATGGTTTATTTTAATAGGGAAATTTTTATGTCGCTCTATTCGTGAAAAACGGCATAGTTTGGTTTTAGTTGGATTAAATGAAACAAGATTACGATCACCCCATTCCATTATACGATCCAGATCTTTGTTAATAGAATCAATTAGCAGCTCTCTATCAGTGGTAACTCCAGTATGAGATCGAAATTTAGGAGATGCATGTGATGCATGCAATGTGCTGTCATCAGCAAAACTATGGATTGGGTGCACTGTGAAAATAAGTAAGTCATTAATGTATAGAAGAAACAAGGTTGGTGAGAGTGCAGAACCTTGGGGAACCCCAGCATTGGTTGTGAAAATATTTTATGTGATACCATCTAAATTAACATGAAATTGGCGACCTGTAAGAAAACTATGAATCCATGAGATAGTAAGATGGTCTATGCCATAAGATTTTAATTTAGCTATGAGATTTTTATGCCATACTTTATCAAATGCTTTAGAAATGTCAAGTGAAATACTGAATGTTTCACCATGGTTTTCCAGCGATTTGTTTCAGAGATGGGATACGTAGGCTAACAGATCACCTGTTGCATGACTTCTACGAAAACCAAACCATGTCATTCAGAACTATAAGGTTGGAATCGAGGATCGAGTAAAATTACTTAGGACTGATTTAACTGCCTGAAAGAAACTACGTGAGCCAGATGGGTGCTCGGCGAATTTCTTTGCTTTCTTATGGATAAACGCGTCTTTGTCCAAGTCCATTTTGAATTTACTAATATTTCTGGCTTTCTTATAGGCGCTATGGGTTTCGGGTGTTTTATTTGCGTTATATGTCTTAAATCCCGCGTGAACCAAGGCTCAGTTTTAGGAGTGATTAATCGATTTGGAATAAAATAAACCGCCACATTCCGTCTTTTATAATTTCAGAAATTCTTATTGCCGATGTGCTAGGATCTTGATCAACACAACAAATAGTTTTCCAATGTGTTTCATCATAAAAGTTGCCCAGTCCCTCCCAGTCAGCGCGTTTATAGCTCCAAACGCGACGAGGATTTGCTTTTATTTGTGTCGGTGATGTAAATTGCACTATTGCTGATATTACTTAATGGTCCGATGTTCCGAGGGGTTGTTCAACTTTTGTCTTCGTAGTATCTGGTTCGTTTGTCAAAAATAGATCCAGCAAATTATTGTTATGATGTGAATTGATATGACTCTATCATTTGCATCAAACCGTGATAATCTGCGAGTATCAGTTCGGCTTGTCTTCCTACGTCATCAGTGCGCGATGAATACTTAAGCCATTCTTTATTATGAATATTAAAGTCTCCAAGAATGGCCAGTCTTGCTTTGGGGTAGTCCATGGTAATCTTGTCTATATCAGCCGATATTTGATCGAAAAAGGGACATCCTGGGGGATTTCGGGGATCTGTATAATCCTATTATAAACATAGTTTCATCAACACCTGAGATCTTCAGTTCTAGAGAATTATGGTGCTTAGAGTTCAACTCGTAAGCCTTAATTCTCATACATGAAAGTGAATCTCGAACAAATATACAGACACCATGCTTGTTATAAAAGGAATGTTCCAATTCGTAACTAGGTATCCGGTATTTATCGAGATCCAATTTCGATGCTTTGCCACTAACAATTGTTTCGGTAAGAAACAATATGTCAGGCTTATTTTTTTCGGTGTAGTGATGAACCTCGTTTAGATTCGAGTTGAGACCTCTTATGTTGGTGAAGTCTGCTTTCATTTTGTTGAGACAAAGACATACCCTTTGACATTGCAGGTATAGATACTGAAATTTGGCCAGGCCTAAATTTCAACACTAAACGGTACAAAAGAAACTGGGCATCTCTGTCACAAAAACACGATAGCAGGTTTCATGCAACAGTTGCACGATAAGGGAAAATTAAAAAAATTGGGACACAAAAGACACTAACAAAATTGAAGAGTACAAATAAAGGGTTAAATTCAAAATTCCTACTAACAACTGAAACGAAATTTTACATTTCTTGTTACCAGGCAATACAAAACAAATTTATGCTTTAAAATAATAAAAAAATTTATAACATCAAAGCAATAAAAGGTAAAATTTTACCTGCCTACCAAATAATTTTTTAATAAAGAGCAATCTCACCAATTATATAATTGTACGCCTCCGTTCTTCACACCTTTTATTTTCATAAACACTAACACACACTTCAGTGTATTTTATCTTATTTTACCTTTACTGCCTTTATAAAGAAATACATGCAAAAATAAAATAAAACAAAATACAATTTTTTTTCTATTTTCGATTAATTTTTCTTTAAAATTTAGCAGAAAACCTACTCCGTCTGACTCCGGTTGATTAATGATGAAATGACATAATGTATAGGGGTTTGATCCATTTCTCTGAAATTGGCATCAGAGTCAGTAAACTAACGGAAAGTGATAGAATTAATTTAGTTTATGAAACTAGAATAAGTTATAATTGATTGCTGAAGAATTTCGTGTAAAACAAATAATATACCAGAGAATCTCCAAATATGTCAAAATTTAAATTTCATTGGAAAGTTAATGATATTTCGGAAAACTCATAAATTTTTAGTTCGTTTTTTTCCGAAAACAGCTCATTGCTGATTACAAAAACAATCCAAAAATTTCCTATTATTTTTATCAGTGTAAGAAAGATCGTATTTGCTCTACATTACCGACAGTAAAAACTCTGATATTTATGCGTTATGACCTATGAGCGTTCCGGTTAATTTGATATTGTGAAAATTTTTAATTTTATAATTTAGCTTTCTCTTATAGTCCCATTGATAGAGACTGCTCATCAAGCACTATGTTTTTCTTATAGCCTTTTATCGTATCTTGAGCTGTTTTCCTATGTAGTTCCTTAAATATTTCGTTGTTTAGCACTGTGGGTGGTATTAAGTGTTCAACTTCCGAAGTGTAAGACCCATCTATACAGTTTCTTTTTGCTCGGAGGTGGTGGGCGGACCAGTTCTTTGTAAGGATGGTCGTTCTTATGGCAGCTATGAGCTAAGTAAGTATTGACATGCGATCAGATCATTATGTGGTTTTACAGGTTGATCTATGTGATCTCTATGTGTAGATGGTCTTGGTGTACTATTAAGTGACAGCCAGTTGCAAGGCGCAATGTAACATACGAGCGGCAAAAACGGACTCCAGCAACTTAACACTTGTTCCAAACTATACGGCTCTTAAACATAATTCCACGGTCACGTAGAGCCTCTAAGGTTAAAGTGCAACTTGTCAGTAACTTGGGTCCCGACTAATTCAAAACCATCGGGAAAGAATTCGAGTCTTAAGTTAAACCGTGGTACATTACCCAGCTGTAGGAACTCAGGATGGCACCAGTACTTCTACAAGTCGATAGCATGCAAAGTCACTCTGCTCTACAAAATGGCGATAAACTCCTTGAGGGAGACCGGTGGGGTAGGTATTTGCAGATGATCGAAAGAATATCAAATCTCCAGCAAACCAAGAGATCGAACAAAAATTCCAGTGGTTATTTCAGTTTCTGAAAGCATCCTTGAGATTATTCGTTTGAGCAAAGAAAAACTGCTGATTTCTAATTGAAAGAGTGGAAGGGGCGCTAGAGGATTGGCGACAAGTTGTTGTTGCTCGTTGCCAAAAACAGACTCTAGCAACTTAACACTTGTTCCAGACTAAACGGCTCTTATGTTAAATAGCTAATTTCACTCGTATCAATATGTATTAGTATTTGTGTACTTTAGTTTTCTCTTTAAAAAGTCTTTATGTTTAAACTCAGTTGTAGTGTATATGTTAAACTGGAAACATTGTATTTCTTATGAATTATATAAATAATAAATTGTTTTATACTTTGTTAAAACTAAACGTCTGTGCTTTTTATTAGGTTATGGGCCCAGTTAATCAAAGTGAAAAATAAACAATTTATTAAATTGGATAAAATTTTATACAACGAAGATTTTGTATTTATATAATTTTAACAAGTGGTGAAATTCAAAGAAATAAAAATGGACGTGTCAACAAATATTTTTGGTTTAAAAATGATGCAGTTTGATGGCACGAATTACAACAACTGGAAATATAGGCTTGCTATTCTTCTAGAAAAGGAAGGATTAGAAGAATATACTAAAAAGGATTTAGTTGATATTTTAAGTGATGCTGAATCTGACAAACACGTAAAAATCAAAAAAGAAGAAAAACATTGTATTTCCATTATTGTTAACAGTATTCATGATAGTCAACTTGAATATGTTAAAGATCAAAAGACAGCTAAAGGTATGATTAATGTTTTAAGTCAAGTGTTTGAAAGAAAAAGTATTGCTGGACAGTTGTTGTTGCGGAAACAAATATTAACAATGCGATATAATGAATGTGAAAGTATCACGGAGCATTTTCTTCATTTCGACATGAAAGTTCGAGATTTAAAAGCAAATTGTGCAACAATGGAGGAAATGGATATCATATGTCATTTATTGTTGACTTTACCTAAAAGTTTTGACAATTTAGTAACTGCTTTGGAAACAATGAATCCAAAGGATTTATCACTGGAATTTGTCAAAGCACGTTTATTGGATGAATATGGTAAACGTCATGAAATAATTGTTGATAAAAATGTATCTACAGCTATGCAGTCAAGATCTGGATTTAAATGTTTTCATTGTGGTAAATCCGGACACAAAAAGTCAAATTGTTGGAGATTAAATGGTAAACCAAAGAAAACACCAAAAGGAAATAAAAGCGATAAAGCCAACAGCGTGGCATCTATCTCAATAGAAGACAAACAGGTTTGTTTATGTGTAATTAGGGATGATGCAATAACTAGCGTTGATAACGTAGTTGGTTTGAATGTTTCATCACATGAAGAAAAATATATGAAAAGTGATGTAATTCGTTTTATATTGGATTCTGGTGCTACAGAGCACATGGTAAATGATAAAACATGTTTTGACAAGTTGTTTGATATTGGAAATGTGAATATTAATGTAGCAAAAAGAAATCAACAACTAATCGCTAAACAACAGGGTGATATTAAAGTTTTATCCTTTTATAATGGTATTAAATCAGATTATACAATTAAAGATGTTTTATATGTAAGTGATTTAAAGTGTAATTTAATGTCAATCCGTGCATTGGTTATGAAAGGTTTCAATGTATTATTTGATAATAATTGTGCATACATTAAATTCAATGGAAAAACCAAATTTATTGCAAAGGCATGTGGTAAATTGTATGAAATAGTTTTTCATATTCAACGAGAAGTTTTTGCTGGTATGACTGATAATATAGATAAATTAAATCAAAATCTATGGCATTTTCGTTTAGCACATTTAAATGTTTTTGACATGAAACGAATGTTAAAATACGAAATGGTGAATGGTATTAATGGTGTAAATGTAAATACAGACGAAAAATTTTGTGAATCATGTGTCATGAGTAAGCAAACACGTTCGAGTTTTCCTAGAAATAAAAAGACTCGTTCAAGTCGTATTTTGGAATTGATACACACGGATGTTTGTGGTCCAATATCTGAACCTTCTTATAATGGATCGAAATATTTTGTTACATTTACTGATGACTACTCGAGAGCATCAAAGGTGTATTTCATTGAAAGGAAAAGTGAGGTATTTGATATATTCAAGGAATATGTTGCATATGCTGAATCATTACATAACTGCAAAGTATCAAAATTGAAAGCAGATAATGGTGGTGAGTACATTTCATATGAGTTCAAACAATTTTGTAAACAGAAAGGTATTCAACTATTATATACCGTTCCATATAATCCTGAGATGAATGCTGTTGCTGAAAGATTAAATCGTACACTTCAAGAAAAGGCTCTTGCAATGTTAACATCAAGTGGAATTGAACGTCGTTTTTGGAATGAGGCTGTTTTGGCTGCAAATTATTTGAAAAATCGTTCACCTACTAATGCATTTGGTGAACAATTTAAAACAAAAACTCCTGCCGAAATTTGGTATGGTTCTAAACCTGATTTATCAAATGTTAAAATTTTTGGTTCGATTTGTTACAATTACGTACCAATTGAGAAACGAAAGAAATTTGAAACAAAATCATCGAAATGTATCTTCATGGGTTATGCTGCAGCTCATGGTTCATATCGTCTATACGATTTGAAGAAGAACAAATTAGTTATTGGTAGAACTGTTATTTTTAATGAACGTTCGGTCTTAGATCGCAATAAAATGATTATTATTGATTCAGAGGCGGGTAATAAAAACAAAGAATCAGATTTGGATCATGATGATGATGTTAAGTTATTGGATGAAACTATTGCAATTGATGAATATCATAATGCGGAGGACAAATTAAATATTCAAAGTGTTAACGAAAATGAAATTGATAACAACAATATGGTCCGAAGAAGTTTTAAAGAAAGAAGAAAAATACAAAGATATGGTGGTTGGTTAGTTCGTGGTAAACATGGCCAATGGAAAGAAGATGCTATTTATGCTTTATCTGCTGAAAATTTTGTGCATAATGATCCGTTGTCAATTGAAGATGCAAAACAACGAATTGATTGGTCTATGTGGAAAAGTGCAATTGATGATGAATACGCATCACTTATGAAAAATAATACATGGGAGTTATGTGAATTACCTTCTGATAGAAAAGCTATTTCTTGCAAGTGGGTTTTTAAAATAAAATGCAAGGCGAATGGGAATGTTGAAAAATATAAGGCTCGTCTGGTTGCTCGTGGTTTCTCTCAGCAAAAAGGTTTCGATTATTATGAAACTTATTCTCCAATGGCTAGATTAACAACATTTCGCGTATTATTGGCCATTGCAATTCATCATAATTACTACATTCATCAAATGGATGTCAAATGTGCATTCTTAAATGGCAATTTAAAAGAAGAGATTTATATGGAACAACTTGAGGGTTTCAACGTAGATTCAACAAAGGTATGTAAATTACTACGTTCACTGTATGGTTTAAAACAAGCTTCACGTATGTGGAATCAACGTTTTGACAATTTCATGAAACAACTTGGTTTTACACGATGTTTAACAGATAAATGTTTTAAATATTTTCAAAGCTACGTGGATGCTAGTCTATGTTATATATTGTTATACGTTGATGATTTGCTGATTATATGTAATGTTTTGAATCAAATGACTGTTATCAAACAGTTATTGTCAAAGGAATTTGAAATGACAGATGCTGGTGAAGTAAATGTGTTTCTTGGTATTCACATTCAACGGAATGAATGCGATAAGATATCTTTAAGTCAAACACATTACATGAAAAACATGCTGAATAAATTTAATATGGGAGATTGTAAAGGTGTTGCTACTCCTATGGAAACGAACATTAATTTGATAAAAGAACTAAAAGTTGATTGTGATAATGTTCCATATCGTGAATTAATAGGCTGCTTAACATATGTAACTCAAACAATAAGACCTGATCTATGTGCATCAACAAATTATTTTAGTCGTTTTCAAAGTTGTTTCAAGAAAGAACATTTTATTCATGCAAAGAGGATATTACGTTATGTTAAATCAACAACTGATTTGAAAATGGTTTACAGCAAACATAAAAATGCTGTTTCACTAGTTGGTTACACTGACTCAGATTGGGCAGGTGATAAAAATGACAGAAAATCTATTTCTGGTTATGTTTTTAAGGTTTTTGGCAACGTTGTTAGTTGGGCATCCAGGAAACAGGCTACAGTAAGTTTGTCATCAACTGAAGCTGAATATATATCTTTGGCAGAAGGCATCTGTGAAGCAATATGGCTACGTTCATTGTTGAATGAAATTGGTATTGAGTGTTGTTTTCCAACAACTATTTTTGTTGATAATCAATCATGTATAAAGGTAGCTGAAGAACCAAAAGATCATAAACGAATGAAACACATAGATGTCAAATATCATTTTATTCACGAAGTAATTGAAAATAAAGAAGTTAAATTGGAGTCTAAAAATGAAATTAAAAATTAAGATACTCATTAAATTAAGAGGCGGTGTTAAATAGCTAATTTCACTCGTATCAATATGTATTAGTATTTGTGTACTTTAGTTTTCTCTTTAAAAAGTCTTTATGTTTAAACTCAGTTGTAGTGTATATGTTAAACTGGAAACATTGTATTTCTTATGAATTATATAAATAATAAATTGTTTTATACTTTGTTAAAACTAAACGTCTGTGCTTTTTATTATCTTAAACATAATTCCACGGTCACGTAGAGCCTCTAAGGTTAAAGTGCAACTTGTCAGTAACTTGGGTCCCGACTAATTCAAAACCATCGGGAAAGAAGTCGAGTCTTAAGTTAAACCATGGTACATTACCCAGCTGTAGGAACTCAGGATGGCACCAGTACTTCTACAAGTCGATAGCATGCGAAGTCACTCTGCTCTACAAAATGGCGATAAACTCCTTGAGGGAGCCCGGTGGGGTAAGTCCTTGCAGGTGATCGAAAGAATATCAAATCTCCAGCAAACCAAGAGAAAAATTTTACCTGCCTACCAAATAATTTTTTAATAAAGAACAATCTCACCAATTATATAATTGTACGCCTCCGTTCTTCACACCTTTTATTTTCATAAACACTAACACTAACACACACTTCAGCGTATTTTATCCTATTTTACCTTTACTGCCTTTATAAAGAAATACATGCAAAAATAAAATAAAACAAAATACAATTTTTTTTCTATTTTCGATTAATTTTTCTTTAAAATTTAGCAGAAAACCTACTCCGTCTGACTCCGGTTGATTAATGATGAAATGACATAATGTATAGGGGTTTGATCCATTTCTCTGAAATTGGCATCAGAGTCAGTAAACCAACGGAAAGTGATAGAATTAATTTAGTTTATGAAACTAGAATAAATTATAATTGATTGCTAAAGAATTTCGTGTAAAACAAAAAATATACCAGAGAATCTCCAAATATGTCAAAATTTAAATTTCATTGGAAAGTTAATGATATTTCGGAAAACTCATAAATTTTTAGTTCGTTTTTTTCCGAAAACAGCTCATTGCTGATTACAAAAACAATCCAAAAATTTCCAATTATTTTTATCAGTGTAAGAAAGATCGTATTTGCTCTACATTACCGACAGTAAAAACTCTGATATTTATGCGTTATGACCTATGAGCGTTCCGGTTAATTTGATATTGTGAAAATTTTTAATTTTATAATTTAGCTTTCTCTTATGGTCCCATTGATAGAGACTGCTCATCAAGCACTATGTTTTTCTTATAGCCTTTTATCATATCTTGAACTGTTTTCCTATGTAGTTCCTTAAATATTTCGTTGTTTAGCACTGTGGGTGGTATTAAGTGTTCAACTTCCGAAGTGTAAGACCCATCTATACAGTTTCTTTTTGCTCGGAGGTGGTGGGCGGACCAGTTCTTTGTAAGGATGGTCGTTCTTATGGCAGCTATGAGCTAAGTAAGTATTGACATGCGATCAGATCATTATGTGGTTTTACAGGTTGATCTATGTGATCTCTATGTGTAGATGGTCTTGGTGTACTATTAAGTGACAGCCAGTTGCAAGGCGCAATGTAACATACGAGCGGCAAAAACGGACTCCAGCAACTTAACACTTGTTCCAAACTATACGGCTCTTAAACATAATTCCACGGTCACGTAGAGCCTCTAAGGTTAAAGTGCAACTTGTCAGTAACTTGGGTCCCGACTAATTCAAAACCATCGGGAAAGAATTCGAGTCTTAAGTTAAACCGTGGTACATTACCCAGCTGTAGGAACTCAGGATGGCACCAGTACTTCTACAAGTCGATAGCATGCAAAGTCACTCTGCTCTACAAAATGGCGATAAACTCCTTGAGGGAGCGCGGTGGGGTAGGTATTTGCAGATGATCGAAAGAATATCAAATCTCCAGCAAACCAAGAGATCGAACAAAAATTCCAGTGGTTATTTCAGTTTCTGAAAGCATCCTTGAGATTATTCGTTTGAGCAAAGAAAAACTGCTGATTTCTAATTGAAAGAGTGGAAGGGGCGCTAGAGGATTGGCGACAAGTTGTTGTTGCTCGTTGCCAAAAACAGACTCTAGCAACTTAACACTTGTTCCAGACTAAACGGCTCTTAAACATAATTCCACGGTCACGTAGAGCCTCTAAGGTTAAAGTGCAACTTGTCAGTAACTTGGGTCCCGACTAATTCAAAACCATCGGGAAAGAAGTCGAGTCTTAAGTTAAACCATGGTACATTACCCAGCTGTAGGAACTCAGGATGGCACCAGTACTTCTACAAGTCGATAGCATACGAAGTCACTCTGCTCTACAAAATGGCGATAAACTCCTTGAGGGAGCCCGGTGGGGTAGGTCCTTGCAGGTGATCGAAAGAATATCAAATCTCCAGCAAACCAAGAGATCGAACAAAAATTCCAATGGTTATTTCATTTTCTGAAAGCATCCTTGAGATTATTCGTTTGAGCAAAGAAAAACTGCTGATTTCTAATTGGAGGACTGGCGACAAGTTGTTGTTGCTCGTTCGTCTTATCATTTCTAATGGGGAGCACCATCACGACGTCTGCACCATACAATTAAACATCTATGCTAAGAACGTAACCAAAACCTTTGCCTCGCAACTAGTTGACCTCTCGTAACTGGGGCCTCTTCGTCTTGAGGAAGCTGGCTCAGAAAGGAAAGGTAAGTGTTTGGTGGAATATTGTACCAGTTTGAAAAGCGAGCAGGAAGGCGTTGCAGTAAAGACTTAAAGAGTGCGCTTGGGAGTCAATCATCCGAAGATTTTATAAGCTACCTTCACATGATTGACCTGGGGATGTTGTCCGAATCTGAGGGGGTAGTGACACTCCTGTGGTGGAGGAGGTAACTAACCTTTAATATTTTCTTACTACCCAACTATAGTGATATCGATACGGTCACCATCAGCGTGGAGATCAATCAAAACTCTCTTTAGCTGGTCTCTTCGTATATGGCGTACGATTACCCTCCCCCTACTCCCTTTGAAAATTTTGGCTACTGTGGTAATGGAAGTTCAGAAAAGAGGCAAGGGATTGGTCATAAGCAGTGATACCAACGTTCATCATGTCATCTATGAAAGCTCAGTCACCAACGAAAGGGGTGAGCCACTTTTTAATTATTTGCCAACCACTAACGACATTGTATGCACCATTGACTGCAAACCAACATTCGTCAACAGAAATAGATCGGAAGTCCTAGATGAGACTTTTGTCTCTGAAGAAATCTATCATTAATGGTAAACCGATGAAAGGTGTCGAACCACTACATTCAATCCTCTCTAGTTATACAAACCGCCAATCAACCAGATTTTAGGAACTGCAAAAGGATGGTTCGGGTGCATCCCTCCTTGACTATCCTTTGAAAAGGGTTACAAAGCTTCCATACCGTCCAGGGAAGCTTGAAAGGAGTGGGCTTGGCGAAGGAGAAGGTAGTGCATAGGCATATATTTCCTTAATACTAGGTCTTCGGTGAAATCTGCAAACCCTCATACCTCCCAGGATTTCTCAGCGAAGACATGAAAGGCTTACAGTGGGTGAGGTAGTGGAAACCTTTACGGATGGCGAAACTTAAAAGCAGAGTGGAAGAAGGTGTGTTCCCAAAACAGTTAAATATTAATCTCCTTTCCGAGGTTACTGTAACTGTTACTTAGCCAACCAACCAACTCCCTTTTTCGGGCGGTTAATATTTAACTGAGTGAGATGGCAAAGCAGTTTGCTATCCAACTTATATGGATGCGATCAAGATCTAGGGCGGTTGCTTTCCTCTCTTAAACAATTATCTTAAGACAGAGCTACATGTATAACCGATAACCTTGATAGACCTACAACGTTTAAACGTATCCATATACCTAGACTTGCAACGCTCCAAAGAACTGAGATCAGTGCGTAAGCAATATCCTCCTACCTAATTTGGTCTATGTGACGCTTCCAGATCCTACCGTCATCTAATTTAATTAAGTAATGTAATTCACCGATTACTTCTGTAATGTATCCAAATTTCCATTTTATTTTGTGTAAGTACTCTCGTACAGCAACTCTTTGTCCTGTTTGTAATGCTCGTACCTTTTTATTTGTGAGATTACCTTTTCGTATTGTATTATTAGGTAACATCAAATCAAGTCTTGACCGTATGTCTCTATTGAAAACAAGCATAGCAGGCGATTTGCCTGTTGCAGGATGGACCGTCTTTCTATAATTCAGTAAGATATGATACAATTGTGCATTGAAACCATCGCGTGAACAATTTAAAGTTTTAAGTTTCTGTTTAATTGTCCTTACGTAACGTTCCGCTTGTCCATTTGTAGCAGGGTGGTATGGTGTGCCCATTTTATGCGTAATACCATTTAACCGTAAAAAATTTTGGAATTCACTAGATGTAGATAGATCCATGATCTGAAACAAAAATTGAAGGTATGCCAAAACATGAAAATATTTTCCTACAAATTTCAATAGTATTTTGTGTAGTAATGTTTTTTAAAATGTGAACTTCGGGCCATTTGGAGTATGCATCGACTATTATAAAAAAATAGACTCCCATGAATGGTCCCGCAAAATCCGCATGTACCCGTTCAAAAGGTTTGGTTGGTGTTTCACAACAATGAAGTGGAACTTTAATTGGATCCGACTGTAGTAATTGACATTTTGAGCAATCTTTCGCCATATTTTCAATGTCTTTATCGATTCCTTCCCACCAACAATAACTACGTACTAGTGATTTCATGCGACTTATTCCAAAGTGAGTGGAATGTAGTTCATTTAAAATACGATTTCGTAATACTGTTGGTACGTATACTCTTAATCCTCGCATCAAACAATCTCTTTGTAATGAGAACTCTGTTTGCTCAAATCCAAATCGATCGCGACCTGGAACTTCTCTTCCTGTTCTTAAGCCTTATATCAAATTATTTAAAAATTTGTCTCGCTTTGTAATGTCTCCAAGTTCCTTTACACTCACTGGTAAGGTTTCAATTAAGTTCATTTCCACTACATCAGCTTCTTCATATTTATAATCTACTGTTGATCATATTGGAAGTCGAGACATAGCGTCTGCATTTCCGTGATCTTTTGTATTTCGATACTTTATGTCGAATTGAAAAGTTCGTTAAAGTAATTCATAATGTTGCATTCTCATAGCGGTAAAAGTAGGTAGTCCTTTATTTGGAAATAAAATTTGAATTAATGGTTTATTGTCAACTAATAAAATGAATTTTCTTCCTAGAAGAAATTGTGAAAATTTTTTTATTCCAAAGATAATAGCGTAAGCTTCTTTGTCAATTTGGGAGTATTTTTGTTGTGTATTGTTCAACGTTTGAGAAGCATATTGTATTGCTCTTTCAGAACCATTTGGATAGATATGGCTCAATACTGCCCCAACTCCAAAACTAGATGCATCTGTTGCGAGTATAAGTGGTAATGTCGGTTCATAATGTGCTAGAAAATTGTCAGATTGCATTTCTGATTTTACTTTTTTAAATGCCGTTTCGCAATGGGTATCCCAAATAAACTCAACGTTCTGCTTTAGTAAGTTGTTAATTGGATATATTATTGTACTAAGGTTTTTTACAAATCTCCCGTAATAATTGATTAGACCGACGAATGCTCTCACATCGTCAACGTTTTCTGGTCTCTTCATATTTTGAATTGCTTCTATTTTATTTCGAAGCTTGTGTATACCATATTTATCAATTTGATAACCGCAATATTGTATATTATTTTTGAAAAATTCACATTTATCCAAGTTTACTCGCATATCATGATTTTTCAGCCGTAGTAAAACTTGTTCTAATCTCTGTAAATGTGTTTCATCATTTGGACCCATTATTTTAATATCATCAATAAATACTGTCACGCTTAGTATTCCTTGTAATACAATCTCAATTTTCCGCGGCCAAATTTCAGGCGCTGAAGCTATTCCATACATGAGTCTGGTTGGTTTGTATAAACCTTTATGTGTATTCAACGTCAATAAATGTTGATCTTCGGTTTTAACCGGTAGTTGTAAGTATGCTTGGCTCAAGTCCAATTTTGTAAATTTTTCACCTCCAGCCATAGAAGCAAAAAGTTGTTCCATTGTAGGAAGGGGATGATCGTCAATAAGTATGTTTGGATTTACCGTAATTTTAAAGTCACCACATAATCGTATGGTACCGTTAGCCTTAAGCACAGGTACTAGTGGTGTTGCCCATTGGCCATTATTAATTTTCTCCAAAACACCGTCCTTCACTAAACTGTCGATTTCAGATTCGACTTTTTTCTTTATCGCGAAAGGTATTGGTCTTGCTTTGCAAAATACCGGAGAAGAATTGGGTTTAAGTGTAATAGAAGCTTCCATCCCTTCTATTTTCCCTCTCGATTCACTAAAAACTTCCTTATATTTATCAATAAGGGAGGTAATTCGAACGTCATTTAATGGAATGTTTAGAGAATTTACGTCTTTCGTACTTTTATTTAAAATATTCGTCCAATCTAATTGTAATTTTTGTATCCACTCGCGTCCTAATAAAGCATGTTTGCTTTTGTATGGAGAATCTATTATATATATTGGTAATTTTTGTATTTTGTCATTGTACTGTAACACTGATAAATCCAATAACTTTAATGTCAGTACCGCAATAACTAACTAGTTCTAAATTTGTGTAATTTAATTTTGTATTAGAAAATAATTCATTTTTTTCTTTTAAACTAAGAATCGAAACTGGACTTCCCATATCCACTTCAAATTTAATTTTATGTTCATTTACCAGAATATCAAGCCAAATTTTGCCGTGACAATCAGAATCTATTTTACAAATTTCTAATTTATTAAAATTATTTACTTCCTCCTCCTCATCAAAATTTTCAAAATTTTCGCGTAATTGTATATCGGAATTTGAATTTATATTCGCGTTATTGAGAAACTCGGTTTCCCTTTCTTCGATTAAATGTGTGGAATTTTTATACGTATTTTTTAATTTTGTACACACAATTTTTAAATGACCTTTAACTTTACAAAATTCACAAAAGGAATTTACATATTTGCAATTATTTGCTAAATGGTATTTAGAACCACATCTAAAACACAATCTTGAATGATTTGTATTCTTAAAATTATTCTTAGGAAAATTATTTCTATTATTTGAAAATTTAATTCTATTTAAAACATTAGTATTTTTATTTGCAATATTTTTAAATTTATTAGTGTGAATAGCACTTACTGAGGATTTAAAATTTCCTTGATGAAGTTGAGCTGCATCCTTTGTTGAAGTTTCCATGGTGGTCGCTAACTCCACTGCTTTTTCTAACGTCAAATCCTTTTGTTCCAATAAACGACTTTGTATTATTTCACTCCGTAATCCAAATATAAAGTAGTTTCGTAATGCTGTCTGCAGGTAGTTTCCGAAGTGGCAATTAATGGCTAATAATCGTAATGCCAGTATAAATTGTTGTATATTTTCTTCTTCCTTTTGTTTTCGCAAATGCATTCTATATGTTTCCATAATTTCGCAAGGTTTTGGATTGTAAAATTCGTCCAATAATTTTAAAATATCATCGTATGTTTTTTTGTACGGTGATGTAGGAGCTAATTTGTCACAGACGGTACGAGAAGGCATCATCACTACTGTTCACTGGATCTTTAAAGAGCACGCATAAAGACTTCAGCCAGCATTAGTCAATGGACAGCAAATTCATTTTGGAACCCACACATTAAAAAATCTCACCGATTTGAGGAATTTTAAAATTAGGGCAATACTTAGCTTCATCAGAAGCTTCAAATGGGCGAGTGGGGAAAGATGGGTGTCGTCCTGACCTTGCGTTATGATGACAATCACTTCCACCTAGCCTAACATAACCTACACATTTTGATAACAATATGATATCGTTAGCATATGAGATTATTATTACTTTAGCTCTAGGTTCGAGTAAACGTTGAATTATTCGTATATTTGGCGACCACGGATGTATTTTGACAGCCATATTTTAATCATTCGTGGTAGTGTTAAGTAATTCCAGCAGCAGTTTATTGTGACTGAGGGTGTCGAAAGCACTCGAGAGATCCAGGACAACCAACACAGCCCGATTATCTTTCGGTATCTTTTTATCCCGATCTCCTGAAGTCACGTTGGTGGAAAACTGTAATGAGATGTTTCTGCAGTTTTGGAAGTATGAAAGACTCCATAAAAATTTAGCAATTGCTGAAAGTAAAGAAATTTGTCCTTCTGACTTGGATTGTATAACAGCTGGCATGCTGCTAATAGGTTCGGAATCTTCCCTCTGTTGATTGAGCTCGTTATATGCTTGATTGGTGACAGTTCATCTGATCCATTTGCTGGGAGATCTTAGTGCAATTGATTGACCGGGCTGATATCGTCTGTGAACTGAATGAAATCATCTAGGTAGTATTAGCTTGTGAATTCGTCACCGTGTGTTTTTATTTGTTTTATCCTGAACTTTATGGTGTGGCGTAAACTGTCAACTGAATGAATTCATATGATGTTAGTGGTTGGCTACCATAAAATTTCGGTTCCTGTATTAAAATTTGACTGTTCCAGATGTTCACCTCTGCTTTTACGTCGATTTGTGACTTCTGTCACGCGGTTGATCTCTTTGATCGGCCAGTTCTGCTACTTCAGTAGCTGCCTGATAGATTGAATGAATAATGCTAGGTAGACAGTTCTCTGGAATGGTTATTCACCCGTATAAAGCCGTGCATTCACATAAAACAGAAACAGAAATAGAAACCGAATTTCATACAAATTTGACAGCAACAGAAACAGAAACCTAATTTAGAAACAGAAACAGAAACTGAAAATTCGTCTGTTTTGTCTGGACCAGAAACAATTAAAATTTAATTGTTTCTGGTCCAGAAACTGTCACGTGACCATATTATTTTAAATTTATGTAACGGGATTGTACATTATTTTAAGAAATAAATATTTAGTCAAAAATAATTTACGTTGAATTTAGCTCGATTTTTTTTATGGATATTATTGAGAAGCATCAATATCCGGGGTAGTGACATCTAGCATCATAAAATATAAACCAATTGCGTATATAGAAATTTGACGTTTATGATTTGAATGCAGAGCGCTATGTAAATTCAACAAACAAGACTGGTTAGTAATTATTATTTTTAAATTAAAAATAATTTTAATTTAATTAGGTTTAATCATGTTCGATTGATAAATAAGTGATCTCTATAAAAACAATAACAACATTTGTTGATCAAACGTGATAATAATATAACGTCTAGGGAAAGTTGTTTATTTTTATGTGAACACTTGAACAATCGATTAAGCTCAACAGTTGTTATGTTCGAATCGAATAGTTATTGAATTTATTTGCAAGATAAATTATAATTATTTTAATTTAAAGTATTGTATATAAATATGAATTTTTAATTTTAGATCGTTCTGTGATAATGTTATCAGCGGCTTGCCCAACACTCGATGCATACGATAAAATTGTTGTTTCTCTAGGAGAAATTTTAAATTATTTTGATAGTTACAAGAGGCCAATTCGAGAGGGTGAGGCGATTTTAAACGCTGGCTGGATCCAAGCGATTGGAATTGAATCGAACTTGAATTCTACCATAACTGGTCTGGTAGTTCAAACTTCAGCGCTTTCCGCCAAGCCCCACGAAATTAAATTAAAAAATATTTCTAAAGCTTCTAATTTATGGAACTGTTCGTGCTCTTGCAAAGCTGGTGAAGGAGCTAAGTGCAAACATATAGCAGCATGTCTTCTTCATATAAACCGGTAAATAAAAATATATAGAATATTTTATTAAATTTTCAAATCTCGTTTGAATATTTTAGGAACCCTGAATTGAGAGCTATAAGCTGCACCGAAATAACGCAAAAGTGGGGTTGGGCCATCAATTTTTAAAAAATATAGTGGGATCATCGCTCAAAAAATGTGCCATATTCGCAGTAAAATTAAAATTAAGGAAACCATAACCGACGATTTGCTAAATGAATTTTCATCGCAATTTATAGATTGTAAAATATATTTTATAATATAAATACTTTATAAAACCTTACTTACATGTGTCTTATTGCTTTTTAGCTCAACCACAATCAGAAATATTTTTATTGACCAAATGTGTGCGATCGACTAGCGTAAATTCCACTGATACTAGGGAAACTATCGAAAATGAATTTTATAAATTTATTATTGTTCATGATGGCCTCAAATCATATGTTCCTTTAATGGAAAAATATGAAAATTACAAAATGAACGAATTTTCCACACTAAAAAAAACTGTAGATGATGCAGTGCAAATCTGTAAGGCCACATTATCACAAACTTGTGCGCAGTGGCTCCTTGAGCGGAAATCCAGAATAACTGCCACTATTTCTTATCAGCTATTTACGTATGCAACCAACAAAACCCCCGAATGGGACAAGAAATTAAATTCTATTTATAATAGTCTATTTAAAGGAAATGAAGCTACGAAATATGGATCACATGCTGAAAAAATAGCAATAACTATTTATCAAAAGCACTGTCTGTTTTTTGAATGCGGCCTTATTATTTCACCAGATCTTCCATTTTTGGCAGTAAGCCCTGATGGTATTGCATACAACGGGGAAGAATGGAAACTGGTTGAAATTAAATCACCCGTCAAAGGCAAGTTGATGTGTGCTAGAGATTTGATTAAAGTATTGCCTTGGATAAAATTCATAAACCAAGACTATGAGTTGCGTGAACGGCATCCGTATTACGGACAGATTCAGTTATGTTTAGCTCTAAATAACATAAAAATTTGTGATTTAGTTATATTTAGTTGTTACGATAACAGTTACGAAGTAATTAAAATAATAAAAAATGAAGAATTTATAAAGTCCTACATAACAACATTAACGCAGGTTTATTTTAATTTCGTCTTACCGTTTATTTTTAAGAAATGAAGTCTATTAAAACTTATTATTTATTTAAGGTTTATTATATTACTAATGGAGTGATTTGAATTGAATTTGTGATATAAGTAATTTTTGTTATTTATTTATTATTTTGTGATAATTTTTTAAGTTTATTATGCTAATTTGAATTATAGTCTGAATTTGATTCGTTACTGTAATTTTAAAAAATTTAAACAAATTATTTTTCTATATTTTATTATTTATGTAATATAAACATTTATTTATATATTTTATTTATATATTTATGTATTTTTCCAAAATACATATTTAATTTTGCTTATCTTCACCTAAAACTTATCATCATTTAAAATTGGGCTCGATAAATTAGATAGGGCGCTCACAACAATCATTATATCGTCAATGTACGGTGTAATGCTGGAACAAATTTTTTCTGACAGCACCTTCATTTGCTTTAATCGAGCAATTCGTCGCTCTACATGCACTCTAGCTGACGCGATTTTGGTTGACCTTTCCACCTGTGATTTTGAAAACCTATCATACATAAAATCGGGTCTTATTAGTTCCACTCCTGCATTAGCTAACTCTTCTGCGATTAAAAACCCTTTATCAACCATCACTGCATCATTCGGGTCGAGTTTCGTAACCAGATCAGAAAGGTTAAAAATCGCCTTGTCTGAAGATTTTCTAGTGACTACAGGACTCAAGTAGTTCACTGCGCCAGAAGGAGAAACGCCAATTAACACTTTTAGTGCGTGTCCACCTTTGTAATGAGAATAAGTACATATTCTACATTCCAAACACTTAGATTTAACCGTTTTGAATTCCGTACAATCCAAAACAGTTCTTTCGTTCGGATAACTTCGAAAACATTTCGGCAAATTGTTTATAGTTTGCTCCTTCGATTGCCAGTGTATTAGCCCTTTCATTCCTAAAGCTAATAACTGTATTATATCAGCAAAGAAACGCTTTGCTGTCGCAGCAGTTATTTGGAAGAAAATCCCTATATCTGCAAACGAACAATTCGTTTTTACTTTACGCATCGTAAGTAAAATTCTTGTTCTAAAATCAGTTACACAATTATCATTTGGTCTAATTTTAGTGCACATATTTATCATGACATCCAGAATTTTCAACGACGGTATGCCAGTCATGGTAAACAATTTTTTATCTGTGTCCCACATCGTTGTTATATCATAGATGTAATTTGTGAGGACTTGAACAGTTTTATCCTGCATAAGCTTTGAGCATTGAATGCCGATGGACGAGTATTCTTTTGCTGCTCTTTGAAACTCAATTGTTGGCACTAATTCGATACTATTTTCGATTACCCTAAAACAGTGATAAATAAACAAGATGCAATTTCATACTCATCATTTATAGTACAGTTAACCCTCGCTGTACGAGCTTCTAATCTTCTTTCTCGGGTTTGATCTACGTGCTTATCAGTCAAGATTGAAGACACAGGAAGATTCAAACTTGGAAAAGCGCCCTTCGCTAATCATTTCTTCCCACTTAATATTGCCACTAAATATAATATTTCCTTTGGGATCATGTGCATCGATATTTGTTTTGACAAACAATTGTTGCACTGCGGCACTCCACAGTGTCTTAACGATTTTTTATTAATCCGACTCTTTTTAATATTAAAATACATTTTTCTTATTTGATATCTAAAATTGAACATAAATATTTTTGAGAACAATAACGATTAATTAAGTAAATAATTACATTAAACATTCAAACTAATAATAACATAACCTCTTTATTATATGTATTTACATACAAATTCTTGATTTATTCACCGCGAGTTGTAACTCATCACGTTTGTTCAGCTAATATGTTTACCGAATGTTAAAGAGATTAGATCGTTACCAATTGAATGTAATTTAAATTTATGAAATTATATATAGTTTTAATTTAAAAAAAATAAATACAAACCAACCTTTTTTTCGTTTTTCACGACATTCTTCATACAAAATGCGAATGTCAAAATTTGTTATATACCATATCGGTTTACATTTTTTGCCGCCAGATCCATCGACAGTTCTCTATTATGTGCGATAACGAAAAAAATAAATTTCTTCTTCACTATACATTACAAAATTGTGTTATTTATTTATTTATATGAATGAAAAATAAAATACACAGTTTATTGAATTACAATATTTTTTTTATATTAATATAATTTTTTCAATTTTAATTGGGTTAAATATATATGGATTGGGTTAAATATATATATTTTAATTTTTGCATATATAATATAATATGACAGCTGCCATCTTAAAATTCGGTTTCTGTTTCTGTTTTATTATTCACCACCGTCAACCAAATTAGAAACAGAAACAGAAACTGAAAATTTTCAGTTTCTGTTTCTGTTTCTGTTTTATGTGAATGCACGGCTTAAGAATCGAATATATATCGTTTATTTTTAATATCGTTTTTTTCTATAACCGTTTATTTTTAACAGTGTATACTCTACACTATCGGCAAAATTACAGTTTAATTTCTGGCTTTTACTGTAAAATGCCGCAAATTCATCTGTCATCTTTTATAAAAATAAAAACAAAAAACTTTTATAAACGTGATAAATATAATTAATAATAATATATAAAATTTTATTTTACAAAAATAAAATGAGTAAACGCAAACCAGATTCACAAATTCCCGCAGAAGAAAATGATTTATTATTAATTCGTCCTTTGTGAGTATTTAAATTAAATATTGGAGGTTATGATTTTATTTTAAAATTTCTTTAATTTTAATAGAGGTGCTGGACAAGAAGTTGGACGATCATGTATTATGTTAGAATTCAAAGGAAAAAAAATAATGTTAGATTGTGGAATCCATCCGGGACTATCAGGAATGGATGCTTTACCATTCGTTGATTTAATTGAAGCTGATGAGATTGATCTTCTTTTTATATCACAGTAACTATGTCAATATTCAATAGTAAAATAACTTTATTAATATTAGAAATATATAAGTTTTCATTTAGATCATTGTGGAGCTCTTCCATGGTTCCTGCAAAAAACAAGTTTTAAAGGTCGTTGTTTTATGACACATGCTACTAAAGCTATTTACCGTTGGATGTTGTCGGATTATATTAAAGTTAGTAATATATCAACAGAACAAATGTTATACACAGAAGCGGATTTAGAAGCATCGATGGAAAAAATTGAAACGATAAATTTTCATGAAGAACGAGATGTTCTTGGTGTTCGTTTTTGGGCTTACAATGCTGGTCATGTTTTAGGTGCTGCTATGTTTATGATTGAAATTGCTGGAGTTAAGATATTGTATACCGGTGATTTTTCGAGACAAGAGGATCGCCATTTAATGGCAGCGGAAATACCGAATATGAAACCGGATGTTCTGATAACAGAATCCACGTATGGAACACACATCCATGAGAAACGGGAAGATCGTGAAGGGAGATTTACAACTCTGGTTCAAAAAATTGTACAACAAGGGGGACGATGTTTAATTCCTGTATTCGCATTGGGACGTGCTCAAGAGCTTTTACTTATTTTAGATGAGTATTGGAGTCAAAATCCAGAATTACAAGAAATCCCAATTTACTACGCATCGTCGTTGGCGAAAAAATGTATGGCTGTGTATCAAACATATATCAATGCAATGAATGATAAAATTCGACGTCAAATTGCCGTCAATAACCCATTTGTATTCCGTCATATTTCAAATCTTAAAGGAATCGATCATTTCGAGGATATCGGTCCGTGTGTTGTTATGGCTTCGCCGGGTATGATGCAAAGTGGATTGTCTCGCGAATTATTTGAAACTTGGTGTACTGATTCTAAAAATGGTGTTATTATTGCTGGCTACTGTGTTGAAGGAACTTTAGCGAAAACAATTTTATCGGAACCTGAAGAAATTACCACAATGTCTGGACAAAAGTTGCCATTGAATCTATCAGTTGATTATATTTCATTTTCAGCTCATACAGATTACCAACAAACCAGCGAATTTATAAGACTTTTAAAACCAGCTCATGTAATATTGGTGCATGGTGAACAAAATGAGATGAGTCGTTTGAAATCAGCATTACAGCGTGAATATGAAAATGATTTGAATTCAAATATTAAATTTTATAATCCAAGAAATACACATGCGGTTGAGTTGTATTTCCGTGGTGAGAAAACCGCAAAAGTTATGGGAAATATTGCTATTGAGAAACCAGAGCAAGGACATAAGCTTAGTGGAGTTCTGGTAAAGAGAGATTTTAAGTATCATATTCTAGCCGCTTCCGATTTGTCAAGTAAGTTTTTGTTTTCTTTATTTTTATTCTTAGTTCTTTTCATAAATATTTGCTTACAGAATACACTGACATGAGCATGTCAATTGTAACCCAACGACAGAGTATCGCTTGGTCGGGAGCACCAAATAGTCTTAAAATATTATTAGAGCGAATCGGTGGGCCAGGAACAGTAGTAAATTTGGAAATGGATAAAAAATTCAAAGTATTCGATTGTGTTGAAGTACAGCTAGAAGGAAAACTCGTTGTAATGGAATGGCAAGCGACCCCAGTTAATGATATGTTTGCTGATACCGTTCTAGCTAGTTTATTGCAATCAGAGTTATCAGGAAATACTATTAAAGGAACTATGACTGGTGTGAAACCAGATCGGATGCACTTTAAAGAATGTTTAATTGAAGCTTTACAAGATATGTTTGGAGAGGATTCTGTTCCAACAATATTTAAAGGAGAACTTTTAACAGTAACGGTTAATGGTAAAAAAGCTGATGTTGATTTAGGAACATTAAATGTTAATTGTCCAGATGATGATAAATTAAAACAAATGGTTCATACAGCTGTTAATAAATTACATCAAACTCTTGTCCAACATACTATTTAAAAATTTAAAATTAGTTTTTTTTATATTCGTTTCAATATTCGTTCAATTAAACTGAACGAAGAAAATAGTGTTGAAGTGACGCTAGAAAACACAACTTTTGTTATACCAACCTAAAGAAAATAAATTTAGTAAACATTTTTGTTTCTTGTGTCAACGCTTTTATTTATAATAAAATATATAATTTAAATTATATTTTTGATAATATTGTTTTTGTTATATTGTAATTGTTTTATTTTCTACGTGTTCCGTATGATTTGTAAATAAAATATTAGAGAGATTTATATACCGTACTGATATATTAAGAAGTGTTTTAGAATAAGGTTAGTTTTTATATTAAAATTTCTAGAGTAAGGATTTATTTGGATATTAATAGAAATGAACAGGTGCATCGAATAGGGATTTAAAAATTAAAAGGATGCTTGTTATACGATGCATAAAAATTATGTTAATTACAAAATTTAACTATGATAATATAGCTTTCCAATTGGTGCCTGTGATGTATTAATGTTTTGTTTTTATTTTGATATTTTTTATTGTTTGTCTATTCAAATTGATATTTTACGCAAGTTAAAATTTAATACTTGCACAATAAATAAATTAATACTTACACAATTACGTTTGTTGTGTCCATTATTTGTTTTTAGGGTTTTGGAACTAAGGACATGGTCACTGACTAAGCAACAAACTCAACGGAATTTGTATTTTGTTACGAAGTTCGGAAAAAAATCGCCTACGCTTGCTGTAACACAAATATGACCAAGATTTTTTGTTTGATTAACTGTAGTGGGGCACCCATAAGAATTTTGTTGATTTTCTGGCACCCACTAACCAAAAAAATTGAGTATTTAATGTTAGTGAGCAGAACACCCCACCAAGTAGTACAAAATCCACGACTGGCCCTATCCGTTGTATCAAAAGAAGAACCCACCGGAAATAAAAAATCGGTTTGCGCTGAAGTGTTGCAACAGGCAGTCGTTTCACGTCTTTTGCTCAGCTTTGGGACGGATGGGTCTTTGCGTCTCGATGAATTAAAAGGAATTTTTTCCTCACACTTAGATTTCTAAATAAAACCTATTTAATACACATAAATAATTATTTCTCTAAAACAAAAACGATTCCCAGTTCCCACAACACAAAGAACAACAGTTACTTAGCTGAGTTCTTTAATGACGTACGAATAGACCAAAATTAATATGCAACAAGTACCCACTTCTAAACTCATTTCTCGATTCCCATTTACCTCGAACTTTTCTTTTCAAGAAAACTAACTTTGGAGAGGATATTAGTCATTTCACATAATTTCTGGAGTTAAATAGTCAACTAATTTTATAAATGAGAAACAAGAAATTTAAATTCAATTATGATGATGACGAAAAGTTCGATTGAATACAATTTGGAAATGGACTCTGATATCACATTACTAAGTTGTGACGATGAAGAAGAGGAGGATAGAATACCTCTTTTCTTTGTTGCCGATAATATCGTGGGGACGTACCAAATGCGGCCCAAGAAAACAACTCTCAAAAGGAAAACGTTCCGACAAAAACTTTTGATACTTTTCCTTTTCCGAAGTATAGATTCTTGCAGCGTTAAGGGTTAAGGCTAAGGGGAGCGAATACACTCATACTTGGGTTCATGTTGTACAATCTGACTTTCAAAGATAAACGTAGATTCTATAGATTCTAGGCATTAGTGTCCTAGAATAGTGCAGTTAGGGGAAGACGAGAAATAGTATAAAATTAACTGAACTCTAATAGGGACGCTGTAGCATACAAATCTATAATTTTGTACAAAAATCTGGGCTTAAGTGCGGTTAGCGTGGGAAAAATTTTTTTTTTCTTTTAATATTTTTTTTTTCAAAAAATTTTAATTGTTACATAAAGTTCTGGTATCGACAACAGAAAGGGTTTAACATAGAAAGGGTATAACATAATAGAAACAATAATAGAACGGGTATACCATAGCGTTTTTAGAGTTTCCCACACTAACTGCACTTCCCCCAAAATCTGGCTTGACAGATGGCATGTTTAGACAAAATCCTACATCGCAATCGTGAGAAATCCCAAGCGCAGCTGCACTAAAAGAACCAGTCAGCGTCTACCAATTTATATAAATCGGGCGTGGATTAAGGAGTTTTGAGGACTGCAACTGGGAGCGAGTCAACTAGAATACTTCGAAAGGTCTCCGTCTCCTGTTTCTAAAGCTAGGGTGATCATAAAATTGTTCTTCAAACACAGTCCAGCCCAGTTAAGTACTCTGATTGGCACAAAGTCGGAGGCAAAAGTGACAGTTACTTCTTGTCTGTTAGAGGTTATAAGGGTGGATTTATTACCCACATTACAAATGTTGGTGTTTCTGCTCTTCAGATCGTATGTTGTGGTAGCATCACATCCCAATATAACTCAGGCTTTTCGCCTATTAGCATCCGTAATAAGATTACCTACCCTATCAAGGATTATGAGGCTATCATACGGTAAGCTAAGACGATCCAGATGTTCTGGGTTTTTACGCTTCAGGCTCACCGCCGTTGTGTCTGCATCGCTTTGGCATATAAGTAGAAAAATGATTAGGTTTCTTTTAACCCAAACACAGAAAAGAACTTTACCTACATTTTTCACCAACAACAGTATTTTTGAGTGTTGAGTCCATGTACTCTGTAAAGGAAGACCCATAATTTTGGTTTAAGAAAACATCTAGTTCATCTTTTCCCAATTGGAACAAAAGAGCGGCAGTCGCCCTTTTACAATGGTGGTGGTTTACCTGGAGAAACTTTAGCATGTGCTCTTCGTTCTACCTCAATAACTGTTACATCTGACTCATCACTTGAGTCAGGATAATACTCATCTGAACATTCGCAGACCTCCATTAGTAAAACTAGGTCCGTATCCGTGGCGCAAGCATCGCTATCGGTACCAGTTGTTTGAGACTGAGAGATATTAGTCGCAGGTCCTGTTTCAGCTGAGGTTCCCTGCGTGGCGTAACCACCTCCAACCGATTCAGGCGCCCTCTCTTATCCTCAGACTCATCCTTATATACTTTGATAGTGACTGCTCCAAATTCGAAGTTCATCATATCGTCACATTCAGGTAGCTTAGCCAAGAATTTCTTTTTTATGAGAATGAAAGCTGACTTGCCATCATTCTTGATAGGCTCAATCTTAGTTATCGTTCAGTTAGGGGTTTGCACGGAGCCAAGGACGAGCTTTCGGTGAACTTGGTATATCTTCTCCTTGAGCCAGTTTCATTTGACACCTGCCCAAACATCTTCTAGAAGACTGATCACCTTCCTTTACAGAGTTAAATATTGAAGATCAAGTGTGTGACATGATTCCGATGCCAATCATCATCGCTGCAGACCGGAATCGAGCCAGGCTTTTAACTTTATAGCTCAGCCACCACTACCTTTCACTACACCACTAAAAGACCTAGTTGCCATATCCTTTGGTCCTTTAGGAGCATTTTGGGAATTCCTCCTGTGATCTCTGCCTTTTGGAAACAGACGCACCTGGATCTTCGGAACTAGATGTGGTGATTCTTTTAGCCCAATTGAAGGTGCCTAAATACCAATTCGTTTTATTCATAGCCGGAATAGCCTCTACCGGTTTAAAAGCTCCAGGTTTCTTTCTGAACTTGTACGTTACGGCAGCCTGGTAAGCTTGAAAGGTTCAGACTCCTTAGTGTTGACACTTGCAGTGCAGTGCTACTAGAGACCGACCAAATTGTCCACTTCTCAGTCACTAGCTTTTCCGAATTCTTTTTTATGAATTAAATGGACATGTTCAGCATACTAGATATAAAATATTTATTATTTAGACTCTTTGAATAACCGAAGATGCCATGACAACTAGCATCCATCCTTAGATGGACCAGATTCTCTCTTAATTGATATAATAATCATTTTGTTTTGTTTATATTGTGCTCACGAGTAGAGGAAGGAAACCTAAGTACATCTACGCTTAGATCCGCGTAAATGGGAAGGTGGGTGTTGTTTGCTTAACTGTTATTAGAACAAAATTGACAACAATATCATTGGCGTTTGATCTAATTGTAACAAAGGACCGTTCGACACCAGACATTTATTTGAACGCTCGATAAATTTTACAAACCCCGATGTAATAGCACTATAGAAAACCCCTAAGAAGGTGGCTGCTTTCCTTGGCTAAAAAGGGTTGCGGACGGTTAACGTTAAAAGAACAAGACATCAGACTATTCAGCTGTAAAGGCCTAAGTAGCTAATCTCTTTTGTCTATATGTGTTCGCCAGTAAGAATGCAAAATGTGAAATTGAAGTACGTTGTGCTAGTGAAAACTTTGATGTTTCTTGTTTGCGGTATCTTTCCTAGTAAAATGGTTTGAGTATGGAAATGAGCTTAGTTTTTCTTCAAATATAGAGCATTTACGCATCACTAAAGCTTCTTTTGAACAGTTTATCGTGATATGAATGGATGGTGCTCAAACCGTTTTGCAGTAAAGGCGTTAAGGTTCCATCAACCCTCAGAGATTTGTACGGCTTGATTCGTTTGATTGCAGATTTTGTTCTGTTAGGTTAGGAATGAATGTTGTATTGGATATTTGGACTGCAAATTTCCTAGTTGCAGAATGCGAAGGGTAAAAATCTGCGTTAATTCTGTTTCGGTAAAAGTGTGTGTGGTAGAGGTATTGTCCGGCATAATTGACCCCAGTATATTTTAGAGGTGAGTTGCAGCAGATAAACCATCTATAGTTCTACCAAGCTATCCAGAATGTTCCTTGTAGATTGACAGATTTCTTTATTGTAGTTTGTTAGAACATTTGGGACTCTAATTAATCATTTGTTTTTGTTGTTTTAAGAGTTTTCAAACTTTGAACAGGTTATGCATTTTGCTTGGCTTTGCCGTGGTCCTTTTCAATTTTACACGTTTGGGATTGGTTCATTTTTACCTTAACGATTATCTTTTTTGAGGCAAGACTTAGGTCTTGTTGCTTTGGAACAGGATTAACATAATCTAGAGCAAAGATGATACACTCAGCAAACTACTCGAAACCCTACTAAGGGTTTCAGGAATTTCAACTTTTCAAACTTTTCAAAAACAAACAACCCATTATGTACCAATTCCATGTTCAATTACATTTTATGTTGTACAAATAATTAAATTTTTTTCAATAAAAGAGGCCTTTTTATTATTCTTGAACAAAGTAATAACTTGCTTGGTTTGTAGTTGTCAACTGACCCACCCGTCTTTGGTACAATTTTTAAAAAAAGAGGCGTAAACGATTTAAAGTAAAATCACAAATGGTATTGTATTATGAAACGCTGAAATTGCGAATTTGCAAGTATGTAGTTAAAGTTCCTAAAAAAGATTCAAATATCCGGATACTGTGAAAATTAAAGACACACAATCGATCGGCAGTTCAAATGTTCAAAACATAAATTTTTAAAATCGTTTTTAATTTAAATAATTTACAACTAGTTAATTTATTTATTTTTTCCTAACGTACGTTGTTTCTCGGCATGTTCAACAAGTTTTTCTGTTACAGCTAATCCCTTACGTTTTCTTACGGAATCCATATAAACCTTAGCACGATTTGCAGTATCAGCTTTTTCACCAAAATGTGTATACTCTTCTTCAGTTGATGGTACCCAAAATGGATCGATATCCACGACCTCCCAGTGACCAAACACTAGTTGTGGATATGCCAAACCTGATGTGTATGTTCGAAACTCTTGTGAAAAGTTGTATGATTCGATCACAGGTATAACTGCTGTTACTGAAAATGACCCACTTCCTTGAATTAAATCTGTCGCAAGTATTCGACCATTACGTCTCGATATAAAAGCATACATTCCACCTAACGCTTCTGATCGAACAACTATATTACAACTATACATTGGAGTAACCAATCGTTGCGGTTGATTTTGAAAAGCTTTCCTGCAGCCATCTTTGACAATTGACATTATTTGTCCAGAAAATGGTCCAAAAGTATCTTGAAGATTTTCATCTATAATGTTATATGTCCATTCGTAAACTATGAAACATACACCACGCAACGGTTCTTCGCATAACGGACCGGCTAACGTAGCCATTTGAAATCCATTAATAAACGAACTATCATAAGCACTTCTCTTATCCTTCTTATTCATATTACTTATATATGTTTCATAAGATGTTTCCCATAAACTTTGATGTCGATAATCTTTAGTTAAATTAACTAAAATATTTGGTCCATGTTTTCTTGGGCCTACACTCCATATTCTATCTATCATGGTTAGGTTATTTAAGATAGTTCTATCTTTGGAGAATATTTTTTGTAAATTTAATTTTAACTGTTTTAAAGAACGCACGGTATGCTCAGGCAGACTTTTGGTTTTTGATAAATTTGATAGGGCTTTTAAGACACTTTCATTTTTTTCCAAAAGAATAGTTATCTCTTCAGGTAAAGATATAGCCAGTATCTTAATCTGACTTTGTTTATTTGGTGTTAAAAGTGTTATAATTTTTTCGGTTAAGTTATCATTAGATTCAATAATCGCTTCGTTAACCATATCCATTGTTGCCTTTGGAACAATTGTTTCACGAAACGGTACGATTGGTTCTGATACGTTTATTTTAATTTTTGCAAATGTTTCTTCTAAATCAGTTTTACATCGTTCCAAATGAACTTCGCCTAACGTTACGATTACGAGCTCTCCAGTTTCTTGTATTAATACTTGAACGCATGCATCTGCTTGATTTAATAATTTTAAACCTTTGACTAGTTTTTGCATGTCTAATGGATTTTGTGGTTCAACTGAAACACGTAAAATTGGTGTTGCTGTTAAGGTTAAATCAGTGAATGGAGGACAATATATATTGTTACTCAACGTTCCTGTTTTAAGAATTTGATTTTGAAGTCCTGATATACCAACAATATTACCAGCTGGAACTTCATTTATTTCTTGTAAATCACGTCCCATTAGAATATATAAATTCTCGATTTGAACTTCATGGATATATGGTGAAGATAATGGATTTTCTGGATCAATTGTACGTGGATCATGTTTCGGTCCTAGAACATATATATTCATTCCTCGCTTCAGACAACCACTATATACGCGTGCAAATGCAATGAATAAATCTTCATCCTCATCGTCTTCTTCTTCCTCCTGCTTTTCCGGTTCTTTTACAAAAGTTTTTTCTTCTGTAACGAACGATGCATGACATTCATCTTTATTAGACTTTTCATCAGAATTAATATCCAAACGTGATAAATACTCAGCATGTTCGATTACTGCATTCTTTCTTAGCTGAGCCAATTTTCGCATCGATAAACATTTTGTTTTATATTCAGGAATTTGTGATTTTTTAACCGCAAACATTTTTGATACAAAAACAATCACATTTTTACTTTGTGGATCACTTTTTTCAAAGTCTAATTTTAATTCTTTTGTTCGTTTTGGAAATGTTTCAAAATCTTGATTCAACGAACACATTAAACGTTCGGCTTTCTCGCTACTTATTTGAAATGTTTTAACAAATTTTACAGCTGTTTCTAAAACAGCTCGACTGATTGGAAGCCATTGAGATAAGAGTGAATGTAACTGTGAACGGCTATCTGTTTGACGTAAATCACGAGCCGTTAATTTTATTTTGAGTTTATCTGCAATAACTGGAAGTTTTTCTTTATCTTTACGTACAACAACGGTATCGTAAATTGACCAAATATTTTCTAACACAAATTGTACAAACATTGGTTTACGACCTTTTTCTTGTGCTCCTTCTTTAAAATATTTATCTTTTGGACTATAATAATAATCACCCCATAATGCTGGAATTAATTTATCAATCGGAATTCCTGTTTTATCATTTCCTAATTTTTTTTCGTATACCTTGGCAAAATCGTTAACAACAAACGCCCAACCATCAATGGCTGAAGCAAAAACCACATTCATTTTCGCTGGACAAAAATATAAATTCGAGTCGTCACTATCCTCAAGACCGGATGTGTAATCATTATCAGAAGTTTTAACTTCGTTCGCCATAATATCAGATGCAAAAATATTACCAACTTCTGCATTCACTTGTTCCAGAACTTGAAGCAAATGATAATAGGCATCTAGTGGAGTCATTTTCTTTTCTAATATTAAACGATCGATTTTATTTAATACTAAAATTGGTTCTAATTTCTCTCGGTAAGCTTGTTGAAGCCATACTCTTGTTTGTGCACATACACCTTCAACAACATCGACTACAATTATTGCACCATCACATAATCTCACAGCTGTTGAAACTTCACTTGAAAAATCAACATGACCCGGAGAATCAATTAAATTTATTAAATATTCGTTTTCATTATTATATTCTTGATAATACAATGAAATACTACTACTCTTCATTGTTATACCACGAATTTGTTCATCCTTTCTACTATCCATATATCTTAATTTACCAGCTAATTTTTGAGAGATAATTCCATTGCTGGCAACTAAAGAATCGGCTAGAGTTGTTTTACCATGATCAACATGAGCTAAAATACAAATATTTCTTGTACAATTTCCATTTTCTTGTAATTCTTTAATTTTATCGATCCCCAACACAGGCATTTTGAATCAACTCTTTTTTTTACAAAAATTAGTTTTTCTGTCACGTTTTGCAAAAATAATTTCACAATTTTTTGCAATTATGTTAGGTTAGGATTGTATTATTTTCTGTAACCAATTATTAATTTCTATGAATAGTAACTGTAGTTGAATCTATTATATAAAAAAGATAATTTTTATTAAAAATATTTAAAAATAATTTTAAAATTATTATTAACCTGAATACGTTATTTTGTTGAAGTTTTTGGATTTTGTGTTGTTGATATTTTGACTGCGTGACGTTTCTCTTCAATAGTCCTAAGTTATTTTATTCATATAGGTAGTGGTTGACGTTTACATGAAATATTTTTTCGTTTAGACGATCTAACTGTATTACCGACATTTTCTTTTGAATTTTGTAAATATTCGTTGGACCAATTTTTTTAAATGCATAATTAGATCAGAGTATTGAAATAGGGTTAATTAATTGGTTTGTAAACATTCAATTCATTCGCTGAAGTGATTTTAAAGTCAAATATGTCGTGATCTTTCGGCGAAAGGGATGGGTTGAACGAGTTCAAAATTAGGTGTTTATATGTAATGTTCAGTAGAACGATAATTCGCAGTTTACTGAAAATTTTTCATGAAGTTTATTAGAAATGAGGACTAAATAAATTAGCCACAGCAGGTAACCTAAGCCTGACAAATATAACATAGCGAGCCGCTTCATTTACGACATACGTCAGTTGTATGTCGCGACTAGTCTGCAGAACAAAGGTTTAGTTTGATTATTCGTTTTAAGGCACCAATATCTCAATATGATGTGTTCATTGATATTTTATTGAACAGCGTAGGTTGTCCTAGAGTCTCATCCCACATCTTTACTAATTTAAAATTCAATTAATTTCTAGTTGAATTTCGCTTGAAGACTTTTTTTATTGGACGGTCTTAAGACGTTGGATGGTTTTGTGTATGGTTGGTTAGGTAAAGTTTGATTTATCAGCTGGGTTACTTGAAAATGGAAGATATGCATTCATTTCAAAATTGTACAAAATAACGAAGGTCTTCCTAATATCTGTTTATTTGAATCTTGAATAACTTTTAATCCGGGTTTTCAATCTTACTTAGACTTGGTATATAACATTTTAGTACTGTTTCCAATATTTCTGCGTACCAATTAGGGGTGGGTTGATTAATCGGTTACTCATTTTCTTATTTGAAGTAAACAATTAATCGATTAATCGAAAAGTAAAACTGATTAATCGTCATTGTTTTAATAAAAATGTGTATGAACAAAAATTTGTTACGCGAAAGATATATAAACTTAAGTTTACAAAAGAGAATAAAAATTATTCTCTTTTTCTTGTAATTCTGGTATTATTACTAATATACTGTTTTTCTAAATAAATTAACAGATATTGAAAAATAATAGTAGGGGAGCCCGAGATGCTAAATTTGCAGTTACTAGAGCGTCATAGGGACTTATTGGATTGTGAAGTTTACGTTCTAAAATGAAAAAAGTTTATGTCAAGTTTTCCATTTTAGTGGGGGGGAGAGCGTGTAAGAATTTTTAAAAATGTAAAAAAAAAACAGTCACATAAAAATACTCGAGCGCGTCAGATATTCATAGAGTATATGCGCTTTGTCTTTCTGATAATCGATACATGTAAATCTGACGATTAACTAAAGGGAGGTATAGAGGGCGTATAGAGAGGTGGAAAAACAAAAAAAACAAAAGTTATTCGAGCGTGTCAGATATTCAAGTTCTATGTAAAGTGAACTCAAAAAAGTGTCCTATTTAAATGACTGACGATTTAAACGTGACCAAAAGTCATGGCTGATTTCGAAAAATGTAAAAATAAAATGTGACCTTGAGATACTCGAGCGCGTCAGATTTTTATGCAGGGGGATCAACTTGATGTGTTCGTCCTCCAGGATGATAATCTGACAATTATATGGAGGGGTACTGTTCGTCTGACAATTTTAAAGTGACAATTATTTGTCGTTTCTATTTCTATGTAATTTTTTTCAAAAACAGTATTTTTAATCTACAACTGTAGTAAATTTAATAGTTAAAAAGCATAATTTACCATTTTGTTTTATGTTACTAGGATTATCTCAGTTATATTAATGCTTTTGGATTGAAAATTACGATTACTACAATTAATGTAATATGAAATATTTGACAATTGATTTTTCCTGCAATTAAGCGAGCAAACATTTACTAGATTTTGGAGTGTTTTTAATTTATTTTTAAACAGTGCATGAAATTCACAAAATAACTTATAAATACAACAAACAAATCAAAGCGTCTAGCAGCCACCAAAAACGTGTACACTATGGTGACAGCTGAGATGGCGTCATGCCAACAGACGCTCTAGTGGAGTTGGTGCGAGAGAGTAAGAGATAAAGAAAGAGTGAGAGAGAAGTGAGACGCGGAGTGGGGAATACACAGCTCTCAGCATCTGTACGCTCCATCTTTTATTGACGATTTTACCTGAATCGCCCCATGAAAACTGTCAGAATATATGTTTTCCGTAATCCTGATAGGATTACCTTCAAAATTAAAAAAAAGTTTATCGCGCTCGAGTATTTCAAGGTGTCGTTTTTTTTTTACACCTTTGTGACTCGCCTATTTCCTTATGTCACGGTCAAATTGTCAGATTATTGAAATATACACTTTTCTGGATGTATTTAACTTACCTTCTCTTAATCTGACGCGCTTGAGTTTTTCTGACGGTTGATTTTTTTTTACTAATCTGACGGGTTGCCCTCGACGCACCCCACTACATTAAGGGTTCATATTTGGTAGGAGTATATTACAGGGTGCAAGTTTTCTCCCCATATGATTTTCTTGGGCTCCCCTACTATAATGATTCTCAAAATATGAACAGTCTCAACATATTTGAGAAAATTTGTATCGCATTTTCTGTTATATCTGAAAGATGTTTCAATGCAGCTAGTGTTTTGTGCGAAAATTAAGAACGCCTTTAAATGGGATTATTCACTATGCTTCATAAGTACATAATAAAATTAAAGTTGTTTTCACTTTATAATCTCCTTAGTTTTTTTAAGTTGCTTCGAATGTTTTATGCATATATTTTATGTGAATTTCTTTTAAAATATTGTGAATTATAATTCACTAGACTAAAATTGAATAGTTTTATAATTAACTATTCTTTTGTGAACAATTAAACTCAAGGAACACTGAATCGTTTGATTTGTTTTCAATTCGAGAGCATGTTAGTTTTTTCTTAATAAACTTTTCTGTCCAAACCTAAAACTCCTCTTCTTGTGTTACATGTTGGATCTAACACGCAAAATTGTATTTGATCATTGAGAGAAAACCAAACATGATTTAAATTGAAACAATTTAAGTGATTCTATTAGTTATTTTAGCTTAATTGCTCATACAAATCCTAACTTATTCTATTCAGTTTCTTAAATTTTAGTCTGGTGAATTACTATATCGGCCACTTAATGGACCACTTCATTGCTGATGCAATGATATACACTTGCAAAGGAATACATATTAAAAATCTACCTATATGGATGAATAATTGTATATTATCTTATAAAATTATATTTATTTTTAAAATCGATTAATCAGTGTAAAATTGAACAGATTAATCGGTTATTGGTTAATCGATTTTGTTCAAAACCGATTAATCAACGCAGCCCTAGTACCAATATCCGGTATAGCGATGCGTTGGTAATCATTATGAGAAAGATTTTAAACTTTTGGGGTACATTGGACAAAGAGTTGGGAGGTCCACCATGTTTTTTTATGTTTTTTGGGAGCATACAACATTCGTTCCTGAATTAATTTTGATGATGCTTGAATTAGATGAAACTTGGTTCATAAGCATTTAGTACGGTTCGAATCAGTTCGCCAACCAAACTTCTGGTTTTACACTTCCGGAAAAAAAATTTTGTTTCATATTGAAGTGATGACGCTTATGAAAAAGGTTTCAATTACTGTGAGAAGTTTGGTGTGTGATAGTGCCAAAAAGTAGCTATATTCAATACCTTCGATAGATAATTCGATTATGATTGTTCTTGTACTTGTCTGTTTTTGGCTCAATCCATTAACTAAGTTCATGGTTGTATTGTGTACTATTTTGAAGCTATGTTTGATTGCTTTTAATCTTAGTTTAGTTTAATCTAGTTAAACAATCTCGAGAGCCATGAAAACAGAATTGAAAATATTTTTTTAAGAAATTGATCTATTAATGTAAAGATATTATTTTCTATTCTACTGGTATTGGTGTAGTAAAATTCCTTGATTTAACAATAAAGCATCACTTTATTTTGAATTTTATTTGAACGATTATTTTTTTAATATTCTTCAACATAGCCTACATTCAGCATTTAAAAGTAAAAACGGAACCCTTATGGTGAAACTTCAGTGTCCGTCCGAGATTCTGCATAATCGATTTTTTCACAAACTAAATCCATAGTCTCAGGTGGTTTCAATCCGCAGAGGTTTAAAAAAGCGTTCATCAACACCTTAGAGCGCAAGTTGTTGTGGGACCTACGTCTTAAAAGGTATGTATGTGTTGTTGTGACACATATTGTAAACCCTATAACACAATACTTTTTATTTTATAGAAAAAAAAATGTAAATGCTATCCACTTGAAATTCATTTTGAGTTATTACCAAAACATGTGTTTTTTATGTCCCTCCCCTTATATTCGAACATTACAAAAGAAAAATTTTTAAAATTCACGGTTATAGGAAATGTTGTAAAAAGTGAACGAAAACTATAGCGGTCGGCTCATCTTTTAAAATAGTATTTGAAGGGGGTTGAACATAGAAATTTTGAAAAAAAAACTATTTTTGACCTTAACAAATGAGGCGTAATATGATTATTTCATCTGAAGTCTTATGCGAAATGTGACTTTTTTGTAATTTTCGAAAGCATAGTTTTTGACTATCAAAATTGTGTTTCACAATTTTGTTACCAGCAATTTTATATTCCAGTAAAAAATAAATCTAACGAAAAATGAAATGAAGTTCAAAAACTGACGGTTTACCGATATTTCGAATGTTTAGTAGACAAATCAATTGATTTTCTTAACCATACCCTCGTTAGTGACTTTAATGTTTATTTCAATAAGCCAAACTACTGTTTTTTATATTACTATTATTATTTATTATTGTTATTACAATGATACATACAAATACCCCTTTACAAGCAAGCAGCAGCGGCAATCCAAATCTCATATTATTTGAACAAATTAGGCAGAGCTGAAAAATATTTGAACAACTTTAAAAAAACCCTCCAGTTATGTCAAAGCCTTCTAGACATCTGGCCTAATGGAGTTGTATACTTTAGGTTCGAAGACCTACAATTGAGAAGCAACACCTGTAGATTTGTGTTTGGAATTATGAAGTTTTTGCTTCTCTGTCTGGAGGAGACGATCACTCTCGACGACAGATGCTGCGGCAGCTTATTAGTTTTAATACGGTGCATGAAAATAGCGAGCATGTACTTCAGGTAATTATTTAAATTGCAAATAAGAATAGTGTAGGTTTTGGATTAGATATGGTCATGTCTTCTAATGTTATAGATGAATCTGGCACAGTCGTTGAAGGCAACCTTTAGCTTGCAAAAAATTACTTCTCTAAAAGTAATGATAGGTACAAGCAAGGACCTGACAAGCATAGAACGCAGTCCAGTTGGAAGTAGAACGTTAATTTTGCTTATCGCTACATCAGACTGGCCCTTAGGTACAGTACAGCCATACATAACTGGATGTCGTTAGCATTTCTTCACAACACACATTTCTTCATCACGTTTCTTCACAACTTCACATTTTTTTCAAGGTCATTAACATACATACAAAATAACAAAGGTCCTAAGATAGAGCCCTGGGACACTCCAGAGTAAAAATCTAGGAGGAATAGAATAGACGACCACAGTAAATTGCTGTGTTCCCAAATTTCTCCAATAAGATCAGCGGTTGTAGTAATGGCAGAATGATTCTTCCTAAAGTCCGACTGTTTGCTGGTGAGTAGCATATGATGATTGAGATGATCCAGAATTTGACTACACATAGTTTTTCAAGAATCTTGAATAACATAGTCCGAATACGGATAGGTCATCGACCGAGGTTGGCGAGTTTGCCTTCGGGACAAGTACTACCCTGCCACATTTCCAGAGCCAAGTGAAAAGTCGACGTCATCAAGCAAATTAATAATATGCGTAACGTGAACATATATATATATATATATATACATATAGGGTATGATAAGGTGTAAGAAACACCCGTCAATTAGATCACACCCCTTAGACTTGGATTTAATTGACGAGTATGCAATGAGCATTTCAAAATGGACAACATTACGGAACCCAAACTCATACTCGCAAGAGAAAGAGCCAAATATAAATAAGTTCTTTGTAGGGACATCAGAACTACAATACTTTACAAATGCGTCATTAACCAGCTCTGGATTTAAATCACAAGAAGTACTCTTTTTACTGCAGGCACCCAACCCTTTCAATTCAGTGCAAAGTTGTTTGGTGGAGATATTAGGGTTAAGTTTGGAAATTATAGCAAGCCGTTTTGCCCTAGCAATCTCGTTCTTAACAATCCTACTAAGATTAATATATCTTACATAGTAATTATCAGATTTATTATGCACCCAAGTCCCACAGCCTATAGTCTTATTCCTCTTTTTTTAAACTGAATAATTTCGGGTGTAAATAATTCATCATGTAACCTAGAAGAAAATATCTTTATTGGTATGAATCTATCAAAGAGAGTTAGAATAATGGTATTCAGATACTCCGTTTGAGTGTTGAGATCACAAGTAGAGTATATCGTACTCCAATCGATCAATTAGATCTTGCGCTAGGTGCAACATGTCAATATTTTTGAAATCCCGATATTTGATAACACGCGACAGCGAAGCAACACTAACAGGAAAAGAAGTAAGCAAGCTGTCATAGTCACTCAACCTCGGACGTGGAATTTGAGTATGAATCGAAGACAAGAATGTAGTGTCAGTAATCTCAAGGTTCATCAAAAAAGAGGTCGCATTATGTGTACTAGTTGGTAAGCTATTTAAGACTAAGATTTAGGGCAGCTAAATTATTCAAGAAACCAATCTTCATAGTTGAGTTCCCAAATAAATTGCTGTTAAAGTTACCAACCAGAAATATATTGGCATATCGGCAGGCAATTGGGCTGAAAACATTAAAGAAGTTTTCCAGATTAACATCATTCTGTAAACTCAGACAAGGAGTACCTCGAAATTATTATATTCAAGAGCTACCAATATGTATTCCGCACAACTTTTTTTCAATTTTCAATTATCAGACCTATCAATTATCTTAAACTTATAGTCCTCCCGTAGGTATATAGTCCTCCCGTACCTATTGTCGTAGGTATACATCCCGTAGGTATATATATGCCACCACCATGAGTTTTTTCTCTTTCATACCTTACCAAGTTCAAACCAAAGATTAATAGATACACTGCCAACAGATCACTCAGCCAACTCTCCACCGTACTGTTACAACTAGATTTAATATTATGAGAAATATCTTTAAACTTATCAAAGTTAGATCTAATTCCCCTAGCATTTAAAAAACTAACATTAAAATTATCTTCATTATAATAGCAATAAAGTCATTCAACAATAGCTGATTATCATAACTCGTTTAAAAGTTTACAAAGATTATTTATCTATAGCCAATATCACAGAAAAAATAAATTATAAAACACAATAAGAAATATTTAGGAATTAAAAATACAAAAAAAAAGAAAAGCCTTTACTATGTTTGTACCGCAGCAATGATAAGTCTTTTCTCTATTCAGCTTCAACTTCATTACGTAGACTTGGCAGTTCTTGACATCACATCTTTCGTCCGAACTGATGAAACGATAGTTGACACAGTCCACAATTTTTTTAGAAACGGCGCTGCAGTTTTTAAGACATTAAGATGTTCCTCACTAGGGCTTCCAATACCGGTAACGGTATTACAATACCGGTAACGGTATTGGTCCTAAAATCTCATTTCTGTATTACCGGTATTAAGGCCCGGTATGACGGAAATAAATAAAATATGATATTTCTCCAGAGAAATTTCGTCATATTTAAATAAAAGCCATAATAACACTAAAAAACTTTATCTACAAATTTAATTGTAGGTTAGATTAGGTTAGGTTGCAGTGATTGTCAACAAAACACAACTTCAGGACTACACTTAGACTAAAATAGGTCCGTTGTGATAGCAAGGATCTCCTTTCCCTACTCCAACCATTTGGAGCTTCTTCTAACGAACCTAAGTATCTCCCTAATTTTAAGATTACTCAGGTCGGTAAAATTTTCGTAATGTGTCCGTTCCAAAATTGCCATTTATGGGCTAATCTTGGACACATACATTATAGGTGGAACTTTAATTGTAACAACTTATTTTTTTCAAGTGTTTGCTATTATTTTATTTTATATTTATTGAAGTGTTTTTTAAAAGTTTATTTGCAACATTATTTTATAAAATTGTTTGTCATTAATTTTTTTTATTGAAAACAGTAATTAATTTTGATCTTTTTACTAATTAAAGTAAAATAAATCTTAGTAAAGATCGACTAATTTAAATATTTGGTTTATATATTTATTTTATTCAATTTTCTAGCAAAAATGCTCCAATTGTTTCATTTTTCTTCATTAGATATCCAAATTCACTCGTAATCACAGTCCATAACTTCATTCATAATCGCACTAATATCTACAGTTGAGAGGTTTTGTTCTCTTTCTTCAGTGCTCCTTTTCCACTTCATTGGTCTTTATTTTGATGTCCAAGCTTTCTCCATTTTCAGCCATACTTGATATTTTGATGAAAGTTAAATTTTCTTAACATTGTGACTTCAGAATATAATTCAATCAGTTTGTATAACAGACAAATTTTTGCCGCGCTTCCTGTTAAAATAGTCCTCCGAGATAAGGTTCGATTTTTTCTGATCTCTGGTTTTTATTGCTGTTTCTGAACCGTATATGTTCTCGTTTGGTTATACGTCTTCCTTCCCATTTTTCTACTCTCCCGTCCCATTGTTCCACTTCAATATCACACTAAATCTAGCAATACGATTTGTAAACAGGCAGCGGATTTTGAATCTTTTATGATAATGATAATCATGTCTTGTACTAAAATGTAATGTCTTGTACTAAAATACTCATCGAGGGCAAAAAGTTTTATTTAGTGATTATTTTTCGTTTTAGTTCCTGGATGATGGAGATTGTGCCACCTAATCAAAAGTTGATCGTTTTAAGGGTTTCTACAACTTTTAGAGTTTGTATTAAACTGGTGAATTTTGTATTGGACTCTTGAAGTTCGATAATTTTATCAAAACATGTCAAATTTATTACAATTTCATCTGTTACTGAAACCGTTTCTGACACTACAGTATCCGTATCAGAGATGTGTCGAATATCTTTTGTGAAACGAAGTGAAGGAAGGTGGAGATCTATATCTATCTTCGAGGTGATAGATCTTACCAAAGATTTGTGGCCAGTAAACAATGTGAACGAACGACCTTCTACAAAGTAATGAAAAAGTTTTATAGCTATAAAAATAGGAAATAGCTTGCGGTCAAAGGTGGAATATTTTTGTTCCGCAGGTGAGACTTAGCTTCTTTTGCAGTACTTGAAGCATCCGTCTTTATACACATTTCTTAATCTTATCTAGTTCAGTGAGATAATGGCCATGAGATGGAGTTTTTAGCCGGTTAAGTGTGGTATGATTTACCTTTTCAATAATTTATCATTCCCATAAGCCGTAGAAGAACTGTGTGAACTGATGACCGTTGAGGAAAAAGTTTTTCATGATTCGATCTGAAGAGGGTAAATAAATTTAATAAATAAGTTATATAATTAAATTAAATAAATAAAGAATAAATTTAACTGAAGAATGAAGTGTTTAATTTAAAAAAACATGTATTTATGGGCCAAACAGCTGATGCAGCAGCAGAGTCAAGAAAAAAAGAAAACTACTTCACCGCCTTCTATCGCAAAAACGGCTGAGCGCATGAGGAAATGTTTCATATAAAATTTGTTGCAAACACATGTTTTTTTAAATTAAACACTTCATTCCTTTTTTTCGAGGTACCCTGGTTGATGATAAAGGCTCCGCTATGGAGTTTTTACTGATGAACACTTTTCGATACTCGACAAGAAGTTAAAATATCTAAGAAGTCTATGTGACCATCATTTCAATCGATACTTACATTTTTTTCAGTTTTCAAGCCACGCATCACATTATCAAAATCACCTTCTGCAAGTGGTTTCTCACACCACAATAAAACACAAAATAAGCCTTAATTTTAAAAATTTTACGTCCGTCGTTGCCGAGATCGGAAACGAGAATAAACGACAATTATTCAAAGTTTAAGGTTATATTCACAGATATTCACGGTTGACCTTGCATTACAGTACGTATGGCTTAGCGCTGTGCGCTTCCCGCGTTCTGTCGCAAAAACAGTTGAGCGCATGAAAAAATGATTCAAATAAAAATGGTCGCAAATTTTATGCTCTACAATTTGTGTAATAGATGTTAACGTCATTGGAGCTATAGAAACCGAGATAATCGCGAACAAATGTTTTTTGTTACCTTTGACCTTGAATAACTTACGACGCAGACACGATTTTGTGAGACTTTTGAGGCAACTTTTAGAACGTCAAAATAAAGGTATATACGAAAATTCAGCTTATTATCTCTCATTCCAAGGTTGACCCCTTTTTTTATGCTAAAATGACTGGACTAGTTATCTAGACTGAAAAGTCATGATTTTATATTTTTAAGAAATATTTTGACTGAGTTTGATATTTTGACTGAGGTAGGTAACGAGTTAAATAAATAAGGAGCGATAAAGTAATAAAATCGCCGATAGTATTCTTTTCTAGTAAATGGAACGTTGCAACTATTTGAGTTATGCAAATAATGCTCTGGTTCCCCCCTTACAACCGTATGGCCACTTCTAGAGTAAAAGCTTCTTAGAACTTTAAAAATAAAAATATAACGCAGAGGAAGAATTGAACCTGATCGAAACAGTGGTAAAGAAGATTCGAATCGTTTTGTGAAATGAATTACTCTGAGGGCATACTTTTGAGCAACACTTAGTGGTGCCAAATTGCTATAATAATTTCCACCCCATATTGCAATTCCATATTCCAGTTGAGAGTGAAACAAAGAGAAGTACAAAGACAAATTTCAACATACAAATTTCTAGACAATAATCGACAAGGCGTAATCGATAGCGTGTCTGCCTAAGGATTCGAGCCAGGCACTGACGAGGAAGGTTCGAATTCATCCGAAACACGAAAAATGTGAAGTGGAGTTTTTTGGTGGGAAACTTCAAAAAATACCTTTGAATTGAAAAATTCCAATTACTTCTTTACTTACTTGAGTTTAATTGATCTCAAAAACCCCCGATAAATTTAAATTCTCTTAATGTAGTCTAATATTAATACATATAGGACTACAAATTGACCAAGTGTCAGTCATTGATTTCACATTGATTGGAAACAATCAATAATGACTATACAATCGCGACTCAGGATGTTAATTAAATAGAAATGTTCCCCATTCTATGAATTCACACAAAAGTATTGTCTAGAAATTTAATGCAAAAAAAATTTCATTTTTTAACTCATCGGAATGTAAATTAATTATATTCAATAAACACAACAACCAAAAAAGTGTAAAATTAAATAAAACTCGAGAGTTATTCTGTACATACAAATAACATGAATAGAAAGACGGGCTGAATATGTGCAGTTTACAAATATTTTAGCTACGGAATATTGTTACAAGAATAGTGGACAGAGTTTGGGAAGAGGTAAACGTTCTCACCACTTCTTCTTGTCGTAAACTTGATGGTTTCTCCATTGGCTTAAATCAACCGTCGACGGAATGTTAAACAATTTTAAAATTCGTTTGAGAAGTTTGAACAATGAACCACTCATAATCCAATGAGATCTCACCATAATCACATGAGATCGACAAGGGAGCAAATGTACCAGTAATCCCATTTCGATCGCATTCGAATTTATTTTAAGATGCAAGATAAGGAATCAAGATAATGAATTTCAGATGCCTATTTGGTTCTACATTGCTGCATATAGATTTGGACCGCCGTCCAAACAATCACATGCCATAGCATCAGTTATTAAACCTACTATAGTTGTTGACTTTCTGAATAAATTTGTTAAGCCAGCTGTTAGTCTTCCAGTACAAGCACTTATCTTCTACCCACAAGATGAAATCTCACACATGATTTGCTAGGATTGCATAGGCGGAGGCCTTCTTCATCTTGTGTTTCATCTCCACCGTATTTAGTTACGAAGAAAGAACTAAATGACTAGAGACTTCACGGTCTCTGACGAAGTTGCGATTCCAGATCAATCCCATATACCACACATCCCGGAACTCTAAAACTCGATAAATTTATCAACATACAGACTAGTTAAATTTATTGTTTATTTATTTAATTTATTTATATAACTTATTTATTAAATTTATTTACCCTCTTCAGATCGAATCATGAAAAACTTTTTCCTCAACGGTCATCAGTTCACACAGTTCTTCTACGGCTTATGGGAATGATAAATTATTGAAAAGGTAAATCATACCACACTTAACCGGCTAAAAACTCCATCTCATGGCCATTATCTCACTGAACTAGATAAGATTAAGAAATGTGTATAAAGACGGATGCTTCAAGTACTGTAAAAGAAGCTAAGTCTCACCTGCAGAACAAAAATATTCCACCTTTGACCGCAAGCTATTTCCTATTTTTATAGCTATAAAACTTTTTCATTAATTTGTAGAAGGTCGTTCGTTCACATTGTTTACTGGCCATAAATCTTTGGTAAGATCTATCACCTCGAAGATAAATATAGGTCTCCACCGTCCTTCACTTCGTTTCACAAAAGATATTCGACACATCTCTGATACGGATACTGTAGTGTCAGAAACGGTTTCAGTAACAGATGAAATTGTAATAAATTTGACATGTTTTGATAAAATTATCGAACTTCAAGAGTCCAATACAAAATTCACCAGTTTAATACAAACTCTAAAAGTTGTAGAAACCCTTGAGACGATCAACTTTTGATTAGGTGGCACAATCTCCATCATCCAGGAACTAAAACGAAAAATAATCACTAAATAAAACTTTTTGCCCTCGATGAGTATTTTAGTACAAGACATTACATTTTAGTACAAGACATGATTATCATGTAAAAGATTCAAAATCCGCTGCCTGTTTACAAATCGTATTGCTAGATTTAGTGTGATATTGAACTTTTTGTTGCACTTTTTTGAGAATAATTCAAAAACGGTGCATCGCAAAATTCTAAAAAAACTGTATTGTTTTTTAATTTTGATGCTCTATCAAATGACATCCCACTCATGCCGGTCAAAAAACAATTTTTCACCCTTCCCCACTCCCATCCCCTAAACACATAGAAATAAAATCACTTGAAGCTTCGCTATATTTTTCGTGTTCCATAGAATTATAGGCTCATCGCTTTACTAAAATTTTCAGTTCTTTCTATAGCAACAATTTTTTTATGTGTTAGATTACATAAGTTCGACATTTAGGTCGGTGCTTGAAAAACAACGTATAATTTTAACAATATTTAAAATTAACAAAAGATCAATGTTTGACTTAAACAATAGCATATTAAACAAATATTAACCCTAAAATAGTTGCAGGTTATCGAACTTACCATTCAATTAAAACTCAACATTTTCTAAAGTTATACAAGAAATTTATTAAACCAGTAATTATGAATGGATTACAAACGTGGATCTTAACACAAACTAACAAACCACATCAATCTGATTTGAACCTTGAGAATTTACCCCACCTTTTGGGCCCACTTACGGCATACAATACAATACAATATACAATAGATAGTAAAGGACCGTGATAATTTTGAAATAAAGTCTTCTTTCTTTTGGATAACTGGTTATATTCACTCTAAAAGAGTTGCAAAATTAAAAATTGCTCTAAGAATCAGTATAAAGGATGACATGACTAAAAATGTACGCGCCAGTCCCACTCGATATTGCTATTCGGGTTAAAAAAGCTTTATTTCACCTTACCATTCCTACCCTTTCAAAACGATTAATAAATATTTGATACACGGGGGGACGGTCTGAATTTTGAACATTTTTGATCATAACTCAAAAACTGTGCACCGCAAAATTATAAAAAAAATTGCAATGATTTTTAAATTAGGTGCTCTTTCAAATGACACACCATTCGCTTGGGTCAAAAAAAGTTTTTTTTTACCCTCTCTACCCCGGTGCCCTAAACACACAGAAATATAATTATTTGAGACTTCGGTATAATTTTCATACAAAATTTACCAAATTTCCTAGCTCTGTGAATTTTTTCAAAATTTTCTGTCAATCAGTGTCGAAACGTAGGGGGGGGGGGAACTGGTTGAATTTTGCACTTTTTTGTCCATAACTCAAAAACTGTGCACCGCAAAATTATAAAAAAAATTGCAACAAATTTTAAATTAGGTGCTCTTTCAAATGACTCGCTTGGGCCAAAAAAGTTTTTTTTTTACCCTCTTTACCCCAGTCCCCTAAACACTCAGAAATATAATTATTTGAGACTTCGGTATAATTTTCATACAAAATTTACCAAATTGCCTAGCTCTGTGAATTTTTTCAAATTTTTCTGTCAATCAGTGTCGAAACGTAGGGGGGGGGAACGGTTTGAATTTTGCACTTTTTTGTCCATAACTCAAAAACTGTGCACCGATAAATTCTAAAAAAAATTGCAACGAATTCTAAATTAGGTGCTCTTTCAAATGACACCCCACTCGCTTGGGTCAAAAAAGTTTTTTTTTTACCCTCTTTACCCCGGTCCCCTAAACACACAGAAATATAATTATTTGAGACTTCGCTATAATTTTCATACAAAATTTAGCAAATTTTCTAACTCTGTGAATTTTTCCAAATTTTTATGTCAATCAGTGTCGAAACGAAGGGGGGGGAGGGGGACGGTTTGAATTTTGCTCTTTTTTGTCCATAACTCAAAAACTGTGCACCGCAAAATTATAAAAAAAACTGCAACGAATTCTAAATTAGGTGCTCTTTCAAATGACACCCCACTCGCTTGGGTCAAAAAACCGGTCCCCTAAACACACAGAAATATAATTATTTGAGACTTCAGTATAATTTTCATACAAAATTTACCAAATTTCCTAACTCTGTGAATTTTTTCAAATTTTTCTGTCAATCAGTGTCGAAACGAAGGGGGGGGGGGGAACGGTATGTTTTTGACAATAACTCAAAAACTGTGCATTGCAAAATTCTAAAAAAAATTGCAATAATTTCTAAATTAGGTGCTCTTTCAAATGACACCCCACTTGACCACATTTTAAATAGTGTTTTTACCCCTCCTCATATCCACCCCCTTAATAAATCTAATTATGAGAATATGACACTTTTATATATTTTCTATCAAAACTGTACTAATTTTTCTATCATTCCAAATACATTTGAAAATTTTCGATCAGTTAGCTTCGGAGCTAATCGAGTTAAGAAAACACGAAAAAAACGTCATTATTCAGAATTATACAAAAAATGATGAGGTGTAAAATTCCAAGATAAATTTTTAAGGAATACTGAAATGAAGCCCTTTCACATGATACCCTACTTGAATCTATAAAAAAATATATTTTCTCAAAGGTCTCACATCGAACCCCTGTAAACCAAACGAAAACCACTTTAGTTTTATTTGTATTCGTCATTTCATGTGGACAGATTAGTTTTATACGCACCTCAAATTTCAAGTCCATAGCATTTATAGTTTACGAGATAATCGATATAATGTGAAAAACTCGTTTTACTCTCACCAATAGTGTTATGATGTATGTGTATTAAATGTATGTGTATTAGCCCATAAATGGCAATTTTGGAACGGACACATTACGAAAATGTTACCGACCTGAGTAATCTTAAAATTAGGGAGATACTTAGGTTCGTTAGAAGAAGTCCCAAATGGTTGGAGTAGGGAAAGGAGATCCTTGCTATCACAACGGACCTATTTTAGTCTAAGTGTAGTCCTGAAGTTGTGTTTTGTTGACAATCACTGCAACCTAACCTAATCTAACCTACAATTAAAGTTGTAGTTAAAGTTTTTTAGTGTTATTATGGCTTTTATTTAAATGTGACGAAATTTCTCTGGAGAAATATCATATTTTATTTATTTCCGTCATACCGGGCCTTAATACCGGTAATACAGAAACGAGTTTTAGGACCAATAGAAAATGTTTCATATAAAATTTGTTGCAAATTTTATGCTCTACAATTTGTGTAATAAATGATAACGTCATTGGAGCAATAGAAACCGAGATATTCGCGAAAACTATTTTTTGTTACCTTTGACCTTGAATAACTTACGACGCAGACACGAGATTTTTGAGGCAACTTTTAGAACGTCAAAATAAAGGTATATACGAAAATTCAGCTTAATATTTCTCATTCCGAGGTTGATCGCTAAAATGACTGGACTAAACGTCGAATATCTATATAACAGAACTTAGTAAAATTGTATATTTTTTTTTACTGCTCAATTTTTCGGAATTCGTAAATTAACTTGAAATTATGCAAAAAAATTTGTATTGCAAATAAACGAAATTATAATCAAATTTCTTTTGTCCATTTTCTCTTATAACTTTTAAATAAAATCTTTAACTCTTTTGTCGGTGTTTTAATCACAAGTGCTATTTGGCACTTCTAAAAACACCTAATGTTTTATTTCTCAATTTTCATTCATTGTTTTGCTTTATGTGAAGTAATTTTAGGTACATAATTTATTGTTTTTTTTTTGTTGTTTAGAATCTTTTGTTTTAATTTGCTTGTTACTTTTAAGTTGAGAATTTCATTTAAGTGTTAATTTATATTATTTATCTTATATTGTTATTAATTAATTAAGTTAATTACTTGGTATTAAATTTATATAAATTAATGATTTCGTAGATTAAAGATAAATTGAAATTTTCGTAAGTTGTATTTAATGCATTGTGCAACATGATTCACACTAATTGTCATTTATATTGTTAGTATTTATGTTTTTTTTTCTATAAAAAGGACAGAAATTATTTAATGAAGAAATTCTCATTCACTTGAAAGTACAAAAAGGAAGCAATTGTTAGATTATTATTTCATGTATTGTACGAACAGTTTTAGGAATGGAAATAGGAATGAAATAAAATAAAATAAATAAATAAATAAATAAATAAATAAATAAATAAATAAATAAATAAATAAAATAAATAAAATAAAATTTAATGCAAAAAATCCCATATAATGTAAAAACCCCTGTCTGCCCAAGGATTCGAGCCGGGCACTGACGTCCTCGAACCCTTCCTAGGTCCGAATTCATCCGAAACACGAAAAATGTGAAGTGGAGTTTTTTTCTGAGAAACTTCAAACCATACCTTTGAATTGAAAAAATTCCAATTACATCTTTACTTACTTGAGTTTAATTGATCTCAAAAATCCCAAATAAAATTACATTTATTTTAATATCGATTTTGAATCAATTTAAAATAAATAATGAAGTTTTATATTCATAAATCTAAAATGTATTTAATATTATAAAATATCAATAAAATAATTAAAATATTATTTTTTTAAATATATAATACAGAATAACAATTACAGTATAACAATTATTAAATTTAAAACAAGTTTTTCATAATTTCTATCGTTTTTGGTGCTTTATAATCTAAATATTTTCCAATTTTCCAAATTAAACTCACACTAATAACTTAAATTAAATCTATTTTCTAAATAACTATTAGCTAAATATTTTTATTGGAGATATTATGTGTCTGCATATGGTGTTGTTTCTGATGGTATCACTGGAACGGCTTTTATTATGAAATTCCGGCGATAGTTTTTTAAAGAATCAGATGATCCTGTTGATGGTATCTAAAAACAAAAAAAATAGTTTTTCATTTGTTAGAAAATGGAGGTTCAGATTAAAGGAAGGTTTAGTTTTTGTAAATATTGCAAATATGTATGGTGAAAAATATCTCAAAACAGCAAACCAAAAATATTATATACAAGCAAGTGACGATTGACGATATCTCAAAACTTAGAATTGGTTCAAATCAACCACACTTATGTAATATTTTTGGTCACCCTATATACACAAAATAAGGTGAACCATAACAATTTTTTAATTAAATTCACATGGAAGGGTGGTTTGAGAATTTCTTCACCAAATATAATTATAATTATTTACAACAATAACAAAAGGGATATTAATTTACTAATTATTTGCGATTATTAAGTTACAACTTTATAGCGTTATATAATTATGTTAAGCAAACTACGTATGTTACGAAACGTTTTAAAAAGCGCCAATTAAGCAATAAATATATAAATACTACAATATACTGTTGTTATGAAAGGGTTAAAACATAATCAAAATGTTGAGATATGTTGAGAAAAAAATTATTTCAGATTATGGTAAAATGTTGTTATTTGATTGTCAATGTTTATGGATGGTATAAACATTTATTTAATCACCAACAAAATCTTTAAAATTTTCTTCCAGCTTAACTCAACCCCTATGAGATTACAAAGCAATAAAAAAAATTTTATTAAAAAATAACATGTAAGAAATAATAATAAACATTCAGATCTTTGTCTTTTTGTTTTATACTCACAAATATGACTTTCATTTATTTTATATCTAATTTTCTTTATTTTAATTTTGTTTAATTAAAAGAAATTTTCTTTTCTAAAAAAATTGTTGTATTTATAATTTATTATGATAAATATAAATATAAAAAAAAGGAAAAAAAAATAATCCTAATTTAATAGTTTTCATTTTTGTATGTGTGTGTCTATAATTGATTGTATATATAGATAAATTTATCTACTCCGATAAATAGTGTCTGTGGCGCAATTATATTAACGCTATAAATAAAAGAAAAAGAAAATGTTATATATAAAATAAGTATGAATGAATATGATTATATTATGATAAATTGTTTGTATATAATAGTACTATTTTTTGTTTAAACATATAAGATTAATTAGAGTTGTTTTGATAAAACATTTACAATATATTTTAATGTTCTTGGTTTATCGAATCTGAGAAGCATTTGTAAATAGGTTATCAGATCAGATTGATGCAGTAGTTATTTTAACTAGGACAATACTCAGTTTATTGAACATAAAAAATGATGGTTTAAATTTTGTACTGTAGGTGAGGAAAATTAACCCTTCTCCAACACAATGATGGTTACAACTTTATATAATTTGCTAAGAGGATACACTTACTTACATTGAAAATCAAATTCTGTCTCTCTATCAACGTTTAATTAATCTGAGACTTAAATTATGTTGCCTAATATAAAAATATTGAAGTCAACCAAAATCTAATGATCGTATAGATAATGGGTTGAATTATCATTTTTAAGAGTTAATAATGAAATTATTACATACTGATTTTTTCTAATTTTATTTAAAATAATAACTCAAAATTTAACCTATAACCTAATTTTTTTCTTGGAGAAACATAAATCTTATATCTTATTTTTACCATTTTATTATAGAACAAGTGTAATTTGTACAACTTCCTACTATAATAACTGGAACTTTTTGGTTCTTTTGCTGAATTCGCTGATAGGGGAGTTTTGTGGTGTATACATAAGCAACCACAATGTTCATATACCAATAGTCATTTAAAAATTGCAAAACATTTTCATTGTATAATTATTCTATTAGTTATTAAGTGCACTATTCACAGCTTAAAGAGCAAAATGAAAGAATTTAATTGATTCAACATTAATATAAAAAATTAAAATCAAAATCAAAAAAATCGAAAGTTACAAATACAGTAACAAAAATCCGCCCATTTGTTTATATATTTTGATGTTTTCGAACGTAAACATTGAATTTCTTTTACTAGAATTTCAAAATTTACAATTAAAATAGGATCAAACACAACATAAAATAAAAGGGCAGGGATTTGATGATGCGGTTAATAAAATAGCTAGTTATATTTTTTAAAGCCCTTTTGAAAAAATTTAAAAATAGTAAATTGATGCTAAATTATTCAACGGTTAAAAAATAATAAAACAAAAAAAATGAATAGAAAAAGTTTTAATTTACACACTTTCATTTAAATTGTACTAAAAGTAAGTAAAAGTATAACAAATTTGCGTAGGTGAAAAACTGTTTTCCTAAATTTAATTCACACATTGATTAATTATTTGATTTAAATTTTCCTCCGCCATCTTTAGTAAGGATTGGAATCAGCTTAAATCAATATCTTCACCCAATTACCCCGCGTACTACTGTCCCTGCAATTGACATACGAGTTAACGTGAGATATCACATTCCACTGGCAATAGCAGTAGGATATCACTAGCCAAAGTGATATCTTAGGGGTATTGGCAGATGAACTCCATTCAGTCAACGGTAGCACCCTCAATATTAGCTATGGAGTCTTGATGATGGCACGTTATGACTTGCTCGAAGAATCGAGCCTTCATATAACTCTATGTCTGGGCTTTTATGATTTGCTTTTAGTTGGATTATTTACAACCCCATTTTAGTTTACTTCCTGCTAATTTTTTAAACAAACTCGCTTTTTTGGTTTTATCTTATTTTTATTTTCTTTATCCTATCATGAAATATTGACCTATGTCATATTTATGTGTGACAAGATTTATCGTTTAGTCGTTTAGTTATCATTCTTTAAACAATAAGTTTAAAAAAAGGAAAAAAAATTGCGTTCATCACCTTAGAACGCACGTTGATATGGGACATTGGGTTTAAATATTTTATGTGTTGTTGTGATACATATTGTAATTACATACACTTACACAAAACTTTTAATTTAAAAAAATATTAGATTTGCTGATAATCCTTTTATATCGATTATGCTCCACCCACTTTTATTTATTATTAAAAATGGCAGAAACAGATTTGAATGAAATACTTGAACGTGTGAAAGTGCGCTGATTAATTTTTATTAACCGTTTTTATAACCGTGTAGTTAACTGTTTTGAGATTTTTTTTATTAAGTCCTGGCAATCTAAAAATATTACCTAGAAATTTCAAACCTCACCATCAGTAAAGCCATTTCAATACCAGTATACCGAATACCAGTATACCCAACGAGGTACAATTAATCAATTTCGGATTAGCATTTATGTTAACTTCTTTTTACAATTATCTATACAGTTTTAGTTGATCCATTTTTTATGGCGTCTGTGGAGGAGCGTTGCCGAGGCGACCAGCTTAGAATATTCACCACTTTAGTTCGCAACAGCGGTATAATTATCATGGGAACCGATACTTTTAAGGTCGTTCATTACGTCCTTGTCCCATAGTGGTCGTCAACCTCGTACTACCTGGGGTGCTTTTTTTAATCATTCCAGAACCGGCTCGTGGAACATGTCCGAACCAAGCAACCTTATTGAAGCAGATACAACCTATTATATCGGAGCTTTCCGAAGCTGCCTGATTTTAAAGTTATACTGGGTGTTATACTCTCCATCGTCTGCCCTAAGTGAACTCAAATACAGATAAATGCGATTCGTCAGTTTGTGTAAGTGTGCAAGTTTGTGCAAGTAAGTCGGTCCATTTATTCGATAATTTATGATTCTAATTAAACAATTGGGCACATAGAAATTGGTTGTAGTTTCCCAAAATATACATTTTTAATGGAACGCGACTAAATTTGTTTAATGAACACAAGACGAGAAAAAATTGATAACTTAAATTTTTCGTTAAACATCTGATATTTTTTCTTTATTTGAACTTTTGGTTTAATTATTTAAACATTTGTGGAAGATTTGACACAATTAGTTGGATATGTAAACGAGTTAAATCAACAAGTCTTTTATGGGTTTTGTTGAAACCACTTGGAGTTGAAACCAATCAAATTAAAATTCCTTTGAACCGGGACCGTCTGAATCAATGCAAAATTTGGTACTATTCGAACACAAGTTGGACTAACGTGAATTCTGTGCAGTGGTACGTTACAACATGATAACGTTATTCTGGTTTGGAAATTTAACTCCATCCGTCTGAGCTTATGTAAATTCGGTTAAAATGTTGAACAAGAGTCAGATTGGCGGTTGTGGTCAGTCAGATAAGGGGTTGTCTAACACAAGAATAAAATCAATGTGTGAATTCGTTTTCCTATATACAAAAATTTCAATACCGGTCGTATTGTATTTCAGTACCGCTCACCTGACTTCAGTTCCGCAAAACCGATGTTGAAATTTTTTGTGCGGTATTCTTTGCTCTAGTAAAGCGATCGGTTCAGCAGTCGCAATCACCTGACTAACGTTCTACTGTTTTGTAATCATATCAAATCTAAGCTATATTTTGAAATTAGTTTGCCGAGCAAGTAGGTTCTAGTTGTCAGGAATCCGACTAGGTAGTATTATGTTAGGGCTCATATCTGGGCCTGATCTGGCTTTCCTCATCACTATTAGGGACTGGTTCATACACTGATCAGGAATGTAACGCTTTAAACTATTCGCATCGAATCAGGACCGGATCATTTGCAACAAAGTGCACTGAAAAAAACATGTCCCATTTCCAATCGAAATGCAATTGTCTCAACCTCACCGTGCGGTCATATATGGCGAATCAAACTACGAAATTGCTTCAACAACTCTACAATTATAAATTGATGAAGTTGAGACAATCACACGAAATATTTATGTGAAAATAAAATATAGTTCAATTAATCTCAAATACTTAAACTTTAAAATGAAAAAGTCATGATATAAGGCCAAAGAAAAATTTTTTCAGGGAAATAGTTATTATCTTTATTCAACTACTGTTATATTGGATATAACACTTTATATTTTAAATAAACCTCATTCTGTTGTTAGGAAAATGCTATCGTGTAGTTGTCTCAATCACAGTGAAATTGTTTGCAAATAATTTTTCTTTGCATGAATAATCAACTGCCAACTTCGAGATGAGGTTGTCATGAACTTCAACTTTTTTTTCAGTGTGCTATATCGATGACATTATTCACTGCATGTGGTTGCATCTCACTGATTTGAGTTTTTGTTGATAAGTTTTTTTTGCATATTGAACAGATTCGACAAGAGCCAATAACAAAACTGGATTGTGATAATACTATCTAAAAGCAAATTTCAAAGCTGTAGCTCTAGCTGCATATATATTTTTGTTACTTCACTTAAATCAGAACTAACCAAACTATGCGTACTTGATTGATCCCAAAATGTTGTAAAACTACATTAAACAAAGGTCTCACTTTTCACTGTCAACGTTTATCTTAACAGTTATCTTGGTGCCATTGTCAAACCTAGTTACCGTTATCTTAATCATATAGCCGTTAAACAATCACATCAAAAGTGTTTAGTTAATTACGCAGATAAGAGTAATTTAATTTTTAAAGTAAACCATTTAAGATGACAGTTTGTAAGGTTTTAAGATATATTTTGTTGATTTTCTGTAGAACGTATTGTAAAATGTTTACACTGTTAAACTGTTTGTAATATGTTGTTTTTGCTTCTCAGATTTATGTGACACAAATAATATAAAATTTATAAAAACCAAACCCATTAGAACAACCCTTTCATAGTTTTAATTTTGAATCACTTCATGGCTATTAATGAATTATTGGTATTGTTAAATGTATAAAACTATATAATATGAAATTAAATCAATAAACCACAAATTATAATGTGACTAAAATATTTATATAATAAATTAAATTTTATTTCCGTTAATTATGTGTGGTTTGTTTGTTATTAAATTAATGATTAATCAATTGTTTTGTATGACTCAGATACCATTATTATATGTTATACTCTTTACCTATCATCCCAATATTTATATCAATATATTTGGTTGTTTTGTGTTAAAACGGAAATTAAAAATAATTCTAGATTACACCGCTTTTTACATGAGTAAATTTATGAATGATATTAGTAAATTACATGAATACATGTTGAATGCAAAATTTATTTATGTTTAATTTGATGATATGAAATTAAAAAAAACGAGCTTACCGGCGTACAAGCACATTGATTTTGGTCAAAGAATAAACCTGTGGTACAGTCTTTAATTTCTCGACAACGGCACGTACAGGATTTGGAATCCCATATCCTTAATTCACCTTGCTATGGAAATACAAAAAGTATATATAATATGATTTTAAATATGTAATAATATAAATCTCACTGTTAAACATTTTCGTTGTTCATCATTGTTCGAACATATACATTTACACTGTGTCTTATCATATTTTTGAAATTGATTACAATGATGTTCTTTAATAGCGCAATCACATTTACATTTAATATGTTCATCAACCAAAACTAATTCTTTTCCTAAATAATTTAAACGATTATTTGATCCAGCATATTGTGATTTTATGACTTGCACAGCTAATGTTACTTTTTCGGTTGGTTGACATGTTAATAAATCATTCCTTAACGTACAACAACCACTACAACGTTTGACACGTGCACAAGAAGGATAATACACTATTGTTGAATCATTAGTTGCTGTTTCCGGAACTAAGGAAACTGTTTGGTTCTCTACAGAGCATGTAGCTTGAAGTAATTTTACTGCTGAACTACGTTCTCCATACAACTCTGAAATTAAATAAATATGTTTTTTATTAGTTAAAATATTTGTATTTATTTTACAGATTTTAAAAAAAAATGGTGGAACCAGATGATATTCTAAAATTTTATATTCAAATTATAAATACAAATTTTAATGATTTACAATATCATTTAGCATCGAATGGAGTTTTAGAATGGTATGGAAGAACTTTTCGAAATTCACAACGAATAATTGAATATTTTAAGTAAGTATAAATTCATTCATCGTACAAAAATTTCATGGTTTTGATTTGAATAATATCAAATAATTATATTTTCAGACATGATTTCTGTGAACAATACGAACATAATTTTACAAAAGGAGAAAATTGTTTGCCATTTGATGATGACAAAGAAACACATTTAAGCACGTAAGTATAATTATAAATATAATAAAAAATTAATTAAGAAATAATTTTGTTGAAATTCATTTACAGAAAAGCACTACCTCCCGAAAATTTAATAGAAACTAACGTGGACGCATTTAATATAGTTCCAACTACCTCATCATCCCCGTTTACCTCGCCATCAAAAAGTAGTGTAAGTAATATATTCGATGGATACTCAACGCCACCTCAAATGAAACGATCACCAATCCTACCGCCATTAACGCAAGGTAGAAAATTCATAGAAGATTCAGACACAGAAGAAAGTGATTTAGATTGTAACAACATTAATGTTTCAAAGAAAAGTGATGATAGTTTAAATTTAAGCGGAATGAAGTTATTATCCGATTCTGTTAGTAGTTGTGAGGCAAGTCCAATTAAAAGAGTAAATAAACAAACCGAATATACAGTTAGTCATAGAACAAGATCTGCATTAAAACGATCTACTACAAAAGATGTTACCGGCGAACCTTCAACAAAAATTAAAAAAACCGAACCGATTTCGATAAAACAATCACCATCATTAAATCAATATTCAGAATTAAAATATATTCAATCAAACGGTTTTCTACGACAAACTCGTCCCAAAAAACATCGTGGAATTATATTAAATCAATCAACATCATCTTCCGCATCATTTTTGTCAACTCCATCATCTTCGAACTCAAACGATGATAGTAATCTTTCACTACAATCAACACCATCTACATCATCCGGTGTATTATGGGAACGTACTACATGTCTTAAATTATCTTATCGTCTTCGATTAATCGATAATCAAATTCAATTTGCTTTAATTATTTATGAAACATTAACGAAAAATCCAAAAACAAGAAGAAATTTATTTAACGAATTCAAACAAATTGCTATACCTAAAACAAAGTTTTTAACAGAGAAAAAAACAAAGGATAGTTGTAGTAAAAGTAGTAACTGTAATTTAGGTTTATCAAAAAAATCATTGAGATTTTAACGTAATTTTCAAGTGCTTTGTTATATTTTTGAAAAGTTTCTATTTTATATACTAAAATTTTTGAGATTGTTTATAAACAAATATTTAGATTTGAAATTAGTTTGATTGTGCCATTATCTAAAATTTATCGATATTTTGTGGTAAATCTCACAAATTTTTAAAAATTACCAACTTGGTACCGAACTAGTTTAGAAATTCCAATCCGAAAAGAAATTACAATCCGTAAGTAATTATAAATTTTATATTTTTTCTATAGCACAAGAATGTACAAAAACAAAAGAAAATTAATGATTTATTATTTTTATTTTATTTTGTTTGTAAATAAAAAGAAATGTTTGTTTATCTGAAAAAAAAAAACGAACAACTTTATTTTACTTGATGTTATTTTTATTATATCCTTTTACAGATCATTTATAGATATCTAAAAATTTGTGTATGACAAAAGATTGAATTATTTCATGTTTACAATATTTGTTTAGTTTGTTTTGTTTATGCAATATGACAATATGGAATTTATTAAATTTTTTTAGTAAACATAAGGTATTGTGAAATCTTATGTCTCTGATGAGAATTTTCTTTGTTTTCCTGAATTTGAATCTAAAACATTTTAACCTCCCGCATGGAGGGAGGGGTCAATTTTTTTTATTTGTAAATTTTTTTTTATTTTTGATCTACGACTGCGGGTGTGACTACCCCGCGTACTCCAGGCCCTGCTATTGACATACGAGTTAACGTGAGATATCACATACCACTGGCAATAGTGGTGCTGGCGGATGAACTCTATTCAGTCAACGGTAGTACCCTTAGTCTTTGCTATGAAGTATTCCTTGATGATTCTACGTTATTGCTTACTTGAAGAATCGAGTCTTCGTATGACTCTATGTATGGGCTTTAATCATTGAGGAACGAAGTGCGTCGCATGGTCGAGGAATATGCCACTAGCTGGATTATTGGCACCCATATTTTAGTTTTGTTCTTGCAAATTGTTAATACAAATTTGCTGTTTACCTTTTATATTATTTTTATTTTTTCTATCCTATCATGAAGTATTGGCCTATGTCATATTTTATAATATGTGACAATAAATGTTGTTTAGTTTTCCCTTCAATAAAAAAAAATATAAAAAAAAACAAAAAAAAACAATTTGCGTCCATCTACACCTTAGAACGTATGTAATTGTGGGACCTTTGTATTGAAACGTTTTTGTGTATTGTTGTGGTACATATTGAGATTCCTACTACACAACACATTTTATTAAAAAAAGAAAATTCAAACTCAGAATAGTAAACTTGAAAATAGAATAAAAACTTTTAAAATAAGAAAAGTTATTCAGATTTTGAAGTCTATTATTATTTTAAAAGGTAATATTCTAACTTCTTAGATAGAATGTTATTATTCCACTTTGAGGTTGACTAGAGCTAGTAAGTAAAATGAAATAGTAAACATATCCATAAATTAACCTAAACTAGCGGCGTCGGGACTGCGCAAATTAATCAATTTGCTTGGGATAGCTGTTACCAGAACAAAACAAACAACAAAAACGCATCAAACGTGTCTATATGGGAAGTATTGTGGAAACTATATATCAAAGTCACATCTGACGGTGATAGAAGACTTAATTGGAGTAAAGGTCAACCAAATTTCACTGAATATTTGAATTTAACATCATCTGTGCGGTAAACTGTTGCTAACGAAATAATCAGTGGCATGGTTGGCTTGGTTAAAATGAAGCGTTAATCAACCAATGATTGCTGAGCCAAAAAGCATCCTTTCGCAAGTTACCATTTGGACGACATGTGGTTGCAACAAGTCATACCAATTTCTCTAACTCCTTACATTCTGCATCCATACTTCTAAGGCGGAAAACGGAGCCGAAATAATTCATAATTCTGCAGCTTAGCGTCATGTAAAACAGTAGACTACCACTCAGGGCATAATAACACCTTTAAAATCCCACAAGAGGTCTAACACATAAAAGTGTTAAGCGTTCGGCTGGGAGGTATTAAAGCTTTCATTATAATTGACAAACAAAACAAGGTTGTATCCAGTTACGCGAATACAACTAAGAAAGTATCAGATTGCGTATATTTGATGGAGGAAACAGTTCGAATTTTCTATGAAAACCTGATCAGTTCTGTATATTGGGAGTCATAAAATCTGACCGTACATAGCTTCACAAGAAAGTCTTGGTATGCGGGTGCAATCCTCATTGAGATGGTAAATTATGCAGCAGCTACAGAAAAATCGTGAAGACTGATTGTAATTTCCTATCTTTCAGTACGATTTCAATATTCTTCCGCCCGCGTCGAAATCTGTCACATGCACAGATGAATATAATAAACATAAAACATGAGTATGTGACGCCAATTCATATCATGCGGGTTAGTGAAGCTACATTAATAATAGAGTTTAGGTTGTTTCAAAATTCAAAATAGAGGTTAGGTTGTTTCATATTTGCCTCCCACAAATTTAGAAATATTAAATGCAAAATAAAAACACACTTTTGTGCAGATGCGCTTGTCGTTTTTTTTTAAATATTCGGAAGGGAAATCTGTTAAAATTTTATATGGGTTAAAAAGAATTCATGTCATCAAATCATATTTATTTTTATTATTCATTTTATAGACACAACTGTTAATACAAAATAAAATCACCAGCAAATGTTTGTAAAGAATGCATGACAAACCTGGCACGGCGGGATAACGGTTGATGAATACAAAAATTTTAAAAACAATTCATCATTTTGAAACAAGCCATGTTCCATACTGTACTAAAAATTGTGTAACACGTGCTGTCCTTACCTGGAGCTAATGCTGCGACTGGATGCGTTTTTTTTACGGTAAATAAAGTGGACATCAGAAAAATCCCAATTAAGTGTTGAGACTTTGATAGCCTCAATACGCAATTGTGATTTATTAAATAAAAATATGAAATATAATTAATTTAACAAATTCTTGTGTAAAATTTCATGACGTTTTAAATAATGGCAGCAATCTATCTACCCGATCATTTTTGATCGACAAAAATTTTTGTTTTAAATGAAATTCGTTATCTGGATGACCAGCGGACGGCCGATCGATTTCATACTTGGCATATAAGTATTATGAGTGAAACAATATCCGTGTTTTTAGAAGCATTTTAAAATGTTTGATTTGAGAACAGGGTGGTCCGAAACATTTCTGAAAATTCAAACTCAGGGTAAATTTGAAAGCAAATTACAAGAGAACGGCTTACTCGATATTAACGGTTTGACTAGCCTATCAGCCTAAATAAAAAATAAACAGTAAACCGTTTGCTTACACTGTTTCAAGAGCCCCATCCCGTGGTCAATGGTGTTCAAATTTCCCGATGCTAAAATTTGGTCACCTTAAGCTAAACTAGCAAAATTTTATTTCAATCTTGTCGTAAATAACGTTAAAAGAATCAAAATATCTATTGATTTATTTGGTAGTCTGTTTTCGTTTTTGGATACAAAAGTCTATGATATTGAGAAATTCGTTTATTTTAGGTCAATTGTTGCTTAACTGTTCATAAAGCTATTTCAAAGTTATTTTAAGATTAGTTGTAATTTATCTAAGAGAAATTAATTTGTATGAGGCTACGAGATAAAGCCTCATAAACATTATTTCTCTAATTACAACTGCAAAACCATAATTTAAGTCCTTTTTACTCAGTTTTGTATTAAATTCTAATTTTTCAATCTCAAGTAAAAACTTAGATTTTATTAAAATGCAACATTTAAAAATATACTTTTTACTGTTTATTTTTAATTTTTTATTTTATTAATAATAATATAAACTTCCTTATAGTAACAATTTGAATTATTTGAATAATATGGAAAACCATAATAACACATATTTGATTTTATGCTTGGGTTTTAATGCTTGATGAATAGACTTGGAAAGAACTAGAACTATTCCTGTTTGTACTCAGCGACCACTTACTCCATCGGTTTAGGCTCTGCGAAGCATGTTCTATAAGAGCAACCACTCTTAATCCTCGCTCTTCTACAATCGAAAATTCGTATCGATCCATCTTAACTCTTAACCATTGTTCCTGTTGTTGTTACGATATCTTAATTTACGTTAGTCTGTAATCTTCGCAAATGAGAATTAAATCACATACATATTTCTTGAGAAATTTGGTGCGTTCACCCGACATCAACAGTGGAGAAGTTGAAAAAGCGACCGCGTTCAGCCGACCCGTTGACTTTACGCTGGATGTCAGCAGTTAAGAGTTCCTTGAAGCTTATTTATGCTTTCCAACTCATCTTTTGCTTTGGCATGCGCAGAACTGATGTATTTTGACATTATACATAAACGTACATTATAAATATAATTATAATATAATTATAAATATAATTAAATTAAAATTAAATTAAATAAATATAATTATACATTTTGAGGTTATGCGGAACAGTTGTTATAAGTAGTAAACGTCAAATAAAAACGCTGTAAATCAACAATGCGTTCACCAGTTTTACAACTGCTAACTCCGAACTGTTGAGAGCTTGAAGTCAGCTGCTGATGTCGGGTGAACGCACCCATTGCGACAAAGAATTCTGAAGAATTATATATATAGTTGGTTGTCATCCCGACAGAAATTTCAGTTCCAGGTCTCTTTTAGTTTATCTCCACATTAAAAAAAAAACTCGGCCTCCTTAATAGATGTAAAAAAATTTTCACTGCGTATAAATTACTCTAAATTTATAAGTTCAATATTCGTCTAAAAAAATTTGCCGATTTCTGCTTCGTTATTTTAGATATGTGATTTGAATCATTACTATGGTTAAACTGAAATTGTATGTAGGCTCGCAAATAAATGATAATATAATTATCAATCTGGAAACAAAATAAATAACAATTTTTAGAAAACAAATAATGGGGTTTTTATGTCGGTATTCAATCTAGCGGTCTATTGAATGCCCTAAATGTGAATGATATAGACGTAAAAAATTCAATCCAATCCAACTGAGAGCAACAATGCGGCATGTGGGTGCGGACTTATTGAAACCTTACAAAAAATTTTTATGCCAAGTTTCATCAAAATCGTCTATTAGGACTTCAAGTTATTTAAGCTAAATGGAAGACTGGAAGCTGGGATGCAGAATTATTATAAACAGTACCAGAACCTTATAGAGAATATTCCGCACTCGTATGGTAATCCTTCAATGGTGATTCCTTCGTCGGTTTTTTTTTAAAAATCCGTGTATAAAAAATATTGAGCTTGAAACTACATTCTTTGAGATTCTAAAAGCTCATGTTTTCATTGTTATATCAAGTAGGAGGTCACAATGTTCTCTAAACTAAACACCAACACTCTGTATCTTTCACGGTAACTCGTTGTAAAAATATAAACCTCTAAGTCGGAGTACTAGTCCAACATACTTTTCGATACAAATTTACAGAAGAAGATTGTTTTTCCTGTATAAAACTCATCAATAGCGTCACGATGACAAATAATTTTTTCAAAGAAATATGCAATATTTTCACACAACCTCTAAAGCATTTTCAAAACATTATTGAACAAAAAAAAAACAAATGTTATATATTATTGGTTTAACGAATTCCAGTTTATAAATACCAGACTTTTACTACCATTACTTTTTTGTCACGAAATCATTATATTATTTTGTTTAAAAATTTCATTCTCATATAAAAAATTATTTAATTAATACAAAATAAAATTATATATTCACTCACCTCCACCGCCCAATATTGAATCTCTAGGATCGATTGTTTCATTATTTAAAAATTCACGAACAAAATCGTCAACACTTTCGATTTCGCTAAATTTTTCTAGCATCTCACGTGGAATCTGAAAAAAAAAAAAAATAAAAACTATTATTAGTTTAATGTAAGGATTTTATGACTTTTATTTATTTGTTTCTATGAATTAACAACGTAATGATATTTTGAAAAATTACAGGTTTTTTTTATAAACCATAAATTTCTTATTTTAATCAAATATTTACAAAGCTTTGTGTATCGAACTAAACCTGTACGTAATTATAAAACAGACTTAATTCATCCTATCCGTATCATTTTCTAAAAACAAAATAAAGTTTCAACTGGCTACACAGTGAACCATCTGCAATAAAGATACACAATATATGTATCATTTGAACAATAATATTTTATTCACAAGTTTAAAAGAATTTCTAGCTCACAGAAGAATATGTTAGATTACGTGTAAAACAATTTAATCCGTAAAGAAATATGTAAATATAAAAAATATACAAATATTGTTATGAACAATTAAAATGAATCATCAGAGATTTTATAACAAGAAGTAAAACATGCGGTTTAAGTAATTAATACCTAATAAGAGAGTTGTACACGTAGTTGGCGCCATAATTACAGTTTTCTCTTGCGATCATGAATTGTGTCTAGGAATTTAGAGCAACATTTACACTTTTGGTTATATGAGTATATAAAACTTTTCCTTTTAACGAAACATTTTTAAAATGATTGTCATCGACAATCGATGTAACTTTAACTTTATTATCATTCTCTCTAGTGCTAAATTATCATTATATTAGCAAACACTAAATTCATTTCATAAATATTCATTTTTGTTATATTATTCAATTGAAAATAAAAAAAATTACATTGAACTTTCATGACGCCAGTATGACAGAAAAAAATTTGCAAAAATTTCGGTAACCGATTTAATTTAACTAAAGTATGTTTAATTAATGGAAATTTAATTTAACAGAAGCTGCTTAGGTATACATAGTTGCTTAAATCGAATTCGACATAATCGAATAATAATCGAATAATAATAATAATAATAATAGTCATAATCGAATTCGACATAATCAAAAATTTATGTAGTATATGATACGAGTTCTGGTCAAATGATTAGCAAATGGTTCCGTTTCTTATGAAACACGGCGTGTTTCTGACAATTTCTTCACAAGTTATCATTTGTTATGTTTATTGGTTGAAAAAAATATATATGTGCCACTGGAACAATTCATATAGTACTCGTGAGTCGTGTTGTGGAAAAACTTTCAGAAACTCATTATTACAAACTCAACATTACAATGGTGTCTAAAACTATCATGTGTTTACACATTCGTTAAAATAGTGGTATTAGCCACTGAGCCGGATATTTACACCAAATTCTTCCTTGGTCAATGCATAATAAACCAAAGTTTCACATCAAGATCCCATGCGTTTTGGTCACCAAACACACACCCACACTAAAGCAAACACTAAAGCAGTTCAGTAATTCCGTAAATTGTAAATATGTGTAAACATGTTTAGCGTTCTGTACCTATTTTAATGCCTTTCATTCAGATAAGGTATTATAGCATTTGAATTGAATACTATCAATCTATAACAGGATGAAGTGATCTCAAAATTAAACAACCTAGTCTAAAATGGATTTATAGGAAAAAACCATTTTCCAATTATGAGATAATTTTTTTTCGATACTAATGCCGCTGATACAAATGTTTACATTAAAATTTGAAATACAAACAACGTCAATAACCTTTATTTCATAATAATCGATATGAATTCAAATAAAAAATGTTTCTATGTAATAAAATCAAAATAATTAACTTTGTGAATTGTGACGACCAGACGTATACTTATATATCGTATACATTTTCCACGTATCATAACAACCTTTAAACCAACAGTATTTTTCTCAAGATGAACAATCCTCAATTTTTTTTCACACTATCAGAAAAAAATCTGTTGACATCTTTCATACTTCATTCCGTTTAAGTGATTCATTCAATGATTACTAAGAATTGATCGGTCAATAAAACAATTTAACTTGTATTAGGATATAACCTTATTTTATCTGTTGGACTCATCTTTAAAACATTATATATAATAAATTTTTTATAATTGATTAATCATTGCATTAATTATAAATGATTAGGTGATAGTAATATACATCAAATGAATCTGCACATTTCTATTGTTTACGATTAAATCTTAATCTTAAAAGTCACACCTATTTATATTATTATATGTAGAGTACTATGTGTGACCGTGACATAAATCTAATTTATAACGTAAAGAAAATTACACTAATTCAATACGTATTGATTAAATTACTAAACCTATAAATGTTTTAACTGAAAAGTTATGCAAGAAATTGTATTATCTAAATGCTACATATTTGATAAGAACAATCAATCAAAGAACGTGTCTGTAATCCATTTAATAACAGAATATTTCCAATGTGTATATTGTATATATTTTAATTAAACTCAAACGATGAATTAATTTTGTGGTTAAATTAAAACATTAAGTCCAAAAATCTTAACTTCATAATTTAAAAAGAAATAACACAAAAACAGTTTGTTGTCAATAGTATGAATCAACTGACAATTTTTAGGTCGTTTTGAAGGTCCTTCCAGTGCAGATATTTGGATACAATTAGTTAAAAATACACTGTTCTTACATGTAAAAAAGAAAGATCGTTAAAGAATTTGTTCTACGTTAAATTTCCTCGAGTTGTATAATTAACTTAGACCAGTGATCGTAAATACGTGGCACGCGTGCCAGGCTTGGCACGTTTGAAAATTTGTCTGGCACGGCAAATATTCTGAAATTGTGTCCAAAATTGTCCTTAAATTCGTGTTTTAGGAATCATAATAAAGAAAAGATTTTTTCAGATATTTTGTAATAAGTTAAATATTACTGTTAGTCCAGTAAAAGACGGTAAAAATAGTAGGGAATCTCCGAATTCTTTGAATCAGCATCGATTTGCCTGAAATGCCTGAATCGATTTACCTGAAAATTTGGAATTAAGCTCAACACACGCACCCTTTCAAAATTTGCCTACGCGTTTTTATTTTTTAGGGGCAAAAACTACCCCTTATTGTCAAAACTTATTACACAACTTACATAACTTACAAATTAAATCTTAACAGATCGAAATAAAAATCACAATCACATATCTCAACCCTTAAAAACCACCCACTATTATGATTACATTAAAAAAAGTTATTACGGGCGACAAGTTTATTTTCTTTTTTTAATTTAACTACATTAAATTTAAATGTTTTTTCATTATTAGTTAGGACATAGAATCCTCATGAGAACTATAATGACTGTCAATCTCCTTCTTTTCATGATCTAAAATCGAAGCACTATTATGAAAGAGTTTGAGGGAGCATCCACTACAAGTTGCGTTGCAAAAAAGTCCAACTTTTCGTCAGATACATAATGCACCACATGTTTTTTTTCAATTACAGAAAATCATTTTTAAAAGATTTTCCGCAGGAATTTTTTGCATTCTGATGGATTGCAAAGATAATTCTTATGTATTCTTATGAGTTAAACTTTTGTAAACGACGGTTTATTTCTACCACCTTCATACATTGTTCATAATAACTATCAAATACAACTGTAATATTATAAACGAAATTTCTTCTCAAATAATAGATGTATTCCCGGAAAACAGTGCTGTATAGTAAAAGTGCCAGTTAATTTTATACAAAAGCATATTTCAAAAAAGGTTTATGAACATGAAACGCAATCAAATAAAATTACTAAATATACTAAATCTTCTAATGATGTTGCCGCCGCAAATTTGAAAGTAGCAAGAGATATTGCCAAACATGGCAAAGCATTTACCGATTTATTAAATCAACTCTTTTAAGTTGTGGTAAAACACTTTTCGAAAATTTTGAAAGCAAAGTTTAAATTCTCACCCGTATAGCCAAAGTATGCAGTTAAGTGCAAATACCGTAAGAAATAAAATTCTAAAAATACATGAAAATATTTCTAAACAGTTAAAATCTGATCTTCATGCGGTTGAAGTGTTTGCATTGACAGTTGATAAGAGTACAGATATTAACTCCGATGCCAGACTTGCAATTTCTTTGCGTTGTGAGACAGTTGGGAAAATACGACAAACTTCTTAAACTAGAAACGTTGCCGGAATGAATTTTGATTTACACATTTTACGTTCGTGAAATTGTTTCCGTCGACGTTAACGCGTCTCGAGAACAAAAGTGTTACTCACGGAAAAGCAACGTTTTCATCTCTCGTAGCAAAATGTACTATTTCATAATTGGATTGGCACGCGAAAATAGCGATTATTAGAAAAAAATTGTTTCGAGACGCCAATAAAATTCAGTTGCGAACCCTTACTTAGACCGACATAATAGTAGATTCTTGTATCTGCAAAATATCTGCGACTGCAAAATATTTCTAATAATTACCAGTTTGGCTGCTAAAGTTCTATCACCATAATGAAATACATCATAGACATCATAGAAAAACCAAACTAAATTTTTACATTTTTTGGTATAGAAATATCAAAAGGTTAGAATGAGAACAATATGTAAAATATAAAATAAAAATTTAACGCAAAATATGTACGTTTTAACCTTTTGACATTACTATACCAACAAATGTTAAGATTTGATTTTGTTAGGGGAATGTTTAATAAACTATAGAACCGTTGTAGAATGTGACGATCGTTACATTCTAAAACAAGTTAGATAATGTTTAACATTACAATGGAAGACATGCACATGGAAAGCATATATTCTATATAGCAGTCGTGGATAAAAAACTGTTTTGACTGTCATTTCTTTAATTCTAAAACCAATATTAGACGAGTCTAGATACCTTAAAAACAGGCAAAAAATGGAAAAAATTAGTAAGAGGATAAAAACTATTGGATATATAAGAAAATATTGCGCAAATGATGGGAAACAAAACTTAAAGGTGCTCCGAGTTGCGGTGGTGAAATAGGGTGAGCTTTTAGGGGTAGAAAATGGTTTTTCATGATTTTCAGCGAAACCAGACCTTCTATCGAAAAAAGTTCAAAGTAAAGGTTATAGGTAATAAAAAGGTCTATATCTTTTATTTAAACTATTTTTTCACATAACCTAAAATTTGCCGTAAAAATAGAAAAAAACGAAGAGAAAAGGGCTTTTCATTTTTAATTTTTATCTCCCACAAAAAATTTTTTTTTCCATACAATTTGGTGAAAACGTACCTTATTATGTCCCTAATACGCTGTAATTTTTTGGAATCAAAATATTTATTTTTACGTTTAATTTTGATTTTAAACCAAAAAGGTGACCTCATTTTCACACAAAAATTCTCCCGTATAGGAAACAGTTTTTTCAAAAAAACATTGATCATTATGTTTGTTGAAACGTCTACTTTTAGATGGTGTAAAAAAAATAAGCATCACCAAGGAAAACTTTTCCAGGAAATGCAAATACTGAATAAACTTGATTTTAAAAAGTTATTTTTCAATCATTGTTTAAAATTTTTCATCATTTGTTAAAAGTTTTCTCAGAAAAACATTCCACTTCACACAAACTCCACAATGCAAAAAATCCCATATGACAGTGGAAAAATTCAACTTAAGTAAAAATAAATAAGTGATGAAGAAGTTTAAAAATTGTCATCGCCTCAACGGCGTAATCGATAGCGTGTCTGCTAAAGGATTCGAGCTGGGCACTGACGAGGAAGGTTCGAATTCATCCGAAACACGAAAAATGTGAAGTGAAGTTTTTTTCTAAGAAAACTTCAAACCATACCTTTGAATTGAAAAAAATCCAATTACTTCTTTACTTACTTGAGTTTAATTGACCTCAAAAATCCCGAATAATGATTAATGTTTTTTTTGAAAAAACTGTTTCCTATACGGGAGAATTTTTGTGTGAAAATGAGGTCACGTTTTTGGTTTAAAATCAAAATTAAACGCAAAAATAAATATTTTGATTCCAAAAAATTACAGCGTATTAGGGCATAACAAGGTACGTTTTCACCAAATTGTGTGAAAAAAAATTTTTTTGTGGGAGATAAAAATTAAAAACGAAAAGCCCATTTTTCCTCGTTTTTTTCTATTTTCACGGCAAATTTTAGGTTATGTGAAAAAATGGTTTAAATAAAAGTTATAGACCTTTTTATTACCTATAACCTTTACTTTGAAATTTTTTCGATAGAAGGTCTAGTTTCGGTGAAAATCATGAAAAACCATTTTCTACCCCTAAAAGCTCACCCCCATTTCACCACCGCAACTCGGAGCACCTTGAATTTTTGTTTCCCATCATCTGCGCAATATTTTCTTATACATATATCCAATAGTTTTCATCCTGTTACTAATTTTTTCCTCACAGAAAGCTAATTTGATTGGTCTATATGTATTCTCCTTTAAAATTTATTTATTCAATGAAAATTTACAAGTTTATATTTTTATTATTAGCACATATCAAACAAATCATAAGCTTCTGAAAAACTGATAAAAAGTTAACTGTGAAAATAAATAAAAACCGTAAAGAACTAAGGTGAATGTGTGAAAAAAAATTAATGATTTAGCTAGATAAGAGAAAATTAAAAAAAAACAGCAAATAATTGCAGTTAAAAATTAATGTCACTTTAAAATAAGATTAATTGATTTGCTAGAGCCTAATATTTACTGGGTACCTTAAGTACTTTCTTCTTCACGCCATGAATCAAATAAAAATTAAAAAGCAAGTTGTGTGGTTTCAAAGAAGTGTAAACTTAATATCGTGCAGTTACGATTAGGGGTATTGGTAAGAAATAATGTATTTTGATATGGGATTTTTTGCATTAAATTTCTAGACAATACTTTGTGTGAATTCATAGAATGGGGAATATATCTATTATAATTAACATCCTAAGTCACGATTGTATAGTCATTATTGATTGCTGCCAAGCAATGTTCATGAAATCAATGGCTAACACTTGGTCTATTTGTAGTCCTATATGTATTAATCTTAGACTATATTAAGGGAATTTAAATTTATTGAGGATTTTTGAGATCAATTAAACTCAAGTAAGTAAAGAAGTAATTGGAATTTTTTCAATTCAAAGGTATGGTTTGAAATTCCTCGGAAAAAAACACCACTTCACATTTTTCGTGTTTCGGATGAACTCGAACCTTCCTCGTCAGTGTCTGGCTCGAATCCTTAGGCAGACACGCTATCGATTACGCCTTGTCGATTATTGTCTAGAAATTTAATGCAAAAAATCCCATATAATATAAAAACATTTCCATAATATGGAGTCTAATGAGTAATGACAGTGGAAAAATTCAACTTAAGGATGTACAGATAGTCAAATCGCGTAGTACATCTAATAAAATTTCAAACAAATTATTATGTAAAAATTTCAATACAGGAATGCTTTTTATCAATTACAACAATTTTCTATGGTAGAATATTTCCAAAATATTATATAATTTCGTAGTACTACTAAAAAATATGTGTCTCTAATTTGACTACCATTACTATATGGAAAAACAGATCTGGCAACGTCGCAGTCAGTCAAATATATTTATTATTTTAATTTAAAATTATTTTTTTTTATTGTTGCGTGTCCTGTAGGAATAAATAAATATATCTATTATTTTTTTTAAAAATCTGATTGTCACGATATCTTATTATGAACAAGAACGATGAGAAAAGACTTCTCTTTCACCGACACACATAACGTTTTTTTTTTTTTTTTAATAAAATGTGATGTGTAGTAGGCATTACAATATGTGTCACAACAACACATAAAAACCTTTTAAGACCAAGGTCCCACAACAACATGCGTCCTAAGGATGTTAATGGACGCAAATCTGTTTTTTTTTGTTTTTTTTTTTTATATTTTTTTGTTAAGTAATGGATAACTAAACCATAAATCCTATCACATATAAAATATGACATAGGCCAATATTTCGTGATAGGATAGGGAAAATAAAAATAAAATAAGAGATAAAAAGCAAATTTGTTTTACAAATTTGCAGGAACAAAACTAAAATTGGTTTGCCAATAGTCCAGCCAATGGCATAATCCCTGATTATGGGACGCAGTATATTTTTCAATGATTAAAGCTCAGATATGTAGTTATATGAAGGCTCGTTTCATCGAGCAAGCTACAGCGTTCCAGCATCAAGGAATATTCATTAGCTAAGATTGAGAGTGCTACCGTTGACTGAATACAGTTCATCCGCCAGCACCCCTAAGATATCACTTTGGCTAGTGATATCTCACTGCTATTGCCAGTGGTATGTGATATCTCACGTTAACTCATATGCCAATAGCAGGGACTGGAGTACGCGGGGTTGTCACACCCGTGGATCAAAAAAATAGAAAAAAATTAACAAATTAATAAAAACTGATCCCTCCATGCGATCCCTCCATGCCACGTTGCCAGATTTTCTTACTGCAAATGGCGGTTAGCTTTCCGGTATACGCAGCAGATTTTATAAATGTTTAAATTGAATATTAACGTCTGATTGCCGGTGACACCGCTGTTTTTTGGACTCAATAAATCATAAATCGCACAGAGAAACTGAACATAAGTTTTTTTTCGGATGTCTTTGCAAGAACATGTCTTTGCATTCATTCTCACATTTTTAATTTTTCTAACAAATTTTGATACTTCCGCCGAATATAACAGAGTGAATGATAACTTTGAAATTGATTATTTCGCGAAAATTGTCGGTGAGATCTAAATTTTTTGATTCCAATCGATGAAGGAAGGTTTATTCTGTAATATATTTTAAAATCCGACGTAAATCTTTGATTTCATAAATGTTATATACACCCTTAAGTAAAATAAATAAGTGATGAAGAAGTTTCAACTTCGAAATTGTCATCGTCTCAACGGCGTAATCGATAGCGTGTCTGCCTAAGGATTCGAGCCAGGCACTGACGAGGAAGGTTCGAATTCAAATCCCCAGTATTTTGATATATTTTAATTATTATTAAAAATATATTTTTGTTTGGTGTGAAGCTTATACATATATGTACTACAATTAGTGAAGTAAACAAAATTTTCATAAAAACCGAAAAACTAAGTAAAATCAAAAGAATCATGAATATTCTCCAAAAGAAGTGTTGTCAATTTTGAACAAACTGCTAATACGGCAGCACCTAACTGATAAGCATGGAGGGATCAGTTTTTAATTTGTAATTTTTTATTTTTGATCAACGGGTGTAACCACACGTACGCCAGTCCCTGCTATTGACATACGCGTCATCAACGTGAAATATCACATACCACTGGCAATAGCAGCGAGGTGTCTCGATATCTTAGGGGTGTTGGCGAATAAAGTGCATTCAGTCAACGTTAGCACCCTCAATCTTAGTTATGGGATATTTCTTGATGATGTCACGCTATTCCTTGCTCGAAGAAACGAGTCTTCATAACTTCATATCTGGGCTTTAATCATCGTTTTTTTCGTGGGTGAACATTTGTTTACAAGACGCGTAAACGTCGAGTGGAGCAAGTTCACGAACGAATTATTTTTTCATCTCGCGTATAGGAAAATACTTTTTTCTAAACAAAATAAGAGCAAAATAGGAGAAACCTCACAAATAGCTACAAGACACATCGAATGGAGCGCTGCAGAAAATTCTTCAACAACATAGGTAATGAACAACAAGTTGCAAATATAATAAAAAACTAACACAAAAATACCTTAAAGCATACAGAAAAGGACCAGATTAATTCACACTATATATCAATCTCAGCTTGGTATAATGAGATACATAAATCTGAAGGAAGTTGAAATCCAGTTATACGAGAAGAAGATCATTAGCCTACGAAACAACCACCAACGAAATCCGAGGTAAACAATGCAATCGCATATTTGAGATCCGGGACTGCCCCAGGTAGGGATGGAATCTCAATAGTGCTATGGAAAGAAGCTCCATGTTGAATTGGTGTCGGCTAGACATCAGCTTATAGAGGAAATTTGGAAGAACAATACGCTACCAGTGAGTGACCAGACGATTGGATACATACAATTCAATTCCCTATCCCAAAAAGAACCCTATTTCAATCAACGACTACAGACGGATAACACTGTGCAACACGGGATACAAAATATATGAAAAATTGTTACTGGACCGATTGCATGAAAACCTCGAAGGTGCGTTACAAAGACGTCATACGATCAAAACTTGATGACATCAAGCAGCAGGAATAGGTCAACAAATATCTCAATTTATTAAGAAACATAAAATTCCGACAAACATAATCCTAAGAATTTATGAAACAATATATGAAACTGCGTCTTCGCAAATATGAACAAACGCTGTTACGCAAGTTACTTCAGCTTGCGTCAGACAGACCAACTCGAATAGAGATCAAAGAAATATTACAAGGAAAAAAAATCCCAGCGGCAGGTATATCCGCTAGAAATAGGTAGATTTCGGGGTCAGACGGTTTTGTGTCCAAATAAAATTAGATAAGTCAGATTAGTTTAAATAAAAAATATAAGTAGAAACAGAATAATTCAAAAAAATTATCGAACTAAATTAAATACATTATCCGAACTAACTCCATCAATACAATTTCGGAACAGTTTTATTTAAGTTGGTTTAAACCAGGGGTTGTGCCGTAGACAAAATAGATTACTTTACATGTATAGATTACGCATAGATTACGTGTAAATTACGCGAGATATTTTCGTGTAATCTATAATGTAAACTATAACGTAATCTATTTAATTGATATGTGAAGTCTAAAATTTTTTAACAATAAATTAACTTTTTTCAAGATCGCAATATCTTGTTTTTGACAATATTATTGATTATGTCTTTTGCGAAAAAATTTTTAGTAGGGATAATCCAATATTTCTACATATTTCTTCTTAAATCAAAATTAATAGATTACGCCAAATTTACATAGATGACATTGATTACATTACATAGATTACATGTAATGTAATCTATTTTAGATTACGCGTAAAGGAACAACCCTGGTTTAAACTCCTTTTAATAACATATTAAATCCACCAAAGATCAAATAAACTACGTCACAACTACAATTATACCATCACACATAATTTATAACATTATCAAACAATTTTATTTCAAAATCATCTTTTGTTGTTGTGTTTTTTTGTTCTTATTTAATCTTTTTTCAAACGGTTACTTAGTAAAAAAAATAAAAACAAAAGAGATTTTGATAATTTTTCTATGGTATTAAATGGGTTGATATTTTTCTTGTAAGGGTTGCATTATAATGCTTATAAAAATGGAACCTTATGGGTTAGAAAGCTGAAATTTTTTGAGGCTATAGTTGAAAAGTATGTTTAAAAACTAAGATGAATTTAAATAACATAAACTGAAACATGATGAAAGCATTGCCTTTTGCGTTTGTTTTCATTTCAACAGCTGTAGGGTCTCAACCGTTAGATTTAAACTATTGTTTTTGAAAATTTTGGAAAGATTTATATTTTAAGTACGTGAAAAAAAGTTTTCAAATATGAGCTTGGCCATTTCAGCTAGATCAAGGGCAGCAAAGTTTAGTAAATTTTTAAAACAGCTGATTTTTGAAGAACCTGAAACGCCAAAGTAGTCATCTGGATAAAAATGATAGAAATATGTTCAAATATTCAATATTTATAAATTTTATTAAAATATTATGATTCAAACGGAAGTTATAGCGCCCTAAATTATTCGACATTTTAGGCTCTAGCCGCTTAAATGGTACCCGGATATAGCCAGTTCACGAACTTGTCCAAGACATTATTTGCCGAAACACACACAAAAAATTATTTTGGTGTAGGTCGAAAAATGCGACCGTGAGAGTGCCGCCAAATTCCGTTATATCTCATATCGTTATATATATATATATATATATATATATATATATATATATATATATATATATATATATATATATATATATATATATATATATATATATATATATATAAATTTTTTTTTCATTTTGATTTTCCGTCTCCGCTTATCATATATAGTCGTTTGGCACCAAAATTTTTCCGAAATTCCGAGATGAAGCACATACCAATAGGTAGATTTTTATATGAAATCTACCTAACAATAACAAAGATGGTGAAAACTCTTCGGATTCATTATTGAGAACATGTTGCTAGAAGAGTGAGAGGATATATTCTACAATCTACATACAGCAGCAAATTATGTAGCAGGTAAAAAGAAAATAGGAAGGGACGGATTCAATAAAATCGCAAAGTCTCTTAAATTAGGCTTTCTTTTAAATGTTATCTGCCATTTATAATATTTTTCTGATTGTTTGTTTATTTTCGAAATTAATATCTGACGCTTTAATGGATTTATAGTAAGTAGGCCAGAATAAATAAAAACAGTTCACGTATGCATAAAATATAAAGAAATCAAAAATGGCAAAAAATTTTCTAAACTAATTCCCCTCGACCGGTGATAAATTCTCATAAATTTTTGGGAAATTCCTCAAGCAAGTGGCATTGATAATAGTCCTCGGCCTACGGCCTCGAGCTATCATGAATCCGCTTGATTTCGAAATTTTCGTAAACAATTATTTCGAATTATCACCGTCCTTGGGAAATTGCTACTGATAATTGCCCTATAGGCTCGTGATAATTGTCCTATTCAATATAATTGCCCTGTTATCAAAGTAATTGAAATGTGACTGGTCAAATGGAATTATGTCATTACATTTTAGAGAACTTCATTGGATTAAATTGAAATAAAACGAAAGTAAAAAATTTTCGTTCAAATTACGTTTCACATTTTACTCTTACGGTACGAAGTTTGTCGTGAAAAAGATGTGAAATGAATTAAACACCGTAGCTATTGGGTATAAAAAGTGTGTAGAATGGCTTCGTTATCACTTCACTGAATAAATATTTTCATGTTTATGTAATTGAAATTACTTAGCTTCATTTTGATTTTATTCTCCAAAGGATTTATTAAACTTTTCTCAAATATTCATTGCATAAAAAAATAGATAAATAACAAATTCCAATACTACAATAACATATAATTTGATTTTAAATACTAAAAATTTGTAGAATTGATCCATAATGCTTCATCTAATAATGAGGCTAATAATTGTTTTGATCGAACAGAATGCCCCATGTTTTATTAACGAGAATTTTCTAAAATTCTGAATAACCATTGGGCGTAAAAGTGTTTATAAAAAGAAACAAAACTTTTTATAAACACTTTTACGCCCAATGGTTATTCAGAATTTTCATCGTACGATCTCAAATAGAGATCCAGTTGAATCAGAAATCATTTATCTCTCGGCAAAAACAAGATCTCTCATCGCGCCATTTCTATTCATATCACAAAAAAATTCAATACAAATGCCAACACGGAAATCAATTGCAACAATTTCACAATTTAATAAATTCTGAACTACTCCAACCTCATTTACATTGGATACTTTGATGATGTTTCATATTACATTTTGATATATAAAAATTGATACAATTTTTATTATTGACGTATGTCAATTAATAAATAATAAATTGATTTACGGAGATTTTTTTTGATGTTTTTACCTTTAAGTTTTTATTTTGATATAGACTATAGAGTGAGAACTAATAAGAGGATAATAAGTTGTTTTTATTGAGCGGTTTTTGATTTTTAACTAAGAGCAAGAATCGAAATGCGGCCGATCGTTACAAATATGATATGTTTAGAAATTCATCTGTATTAAGAATAACGAATCTTTGCTTTTTACACATTCTGGTCAAAAGGTGTTCCAACATCCATTCAATGGATGTTAGAATGGATGTTGGTTATTGAACCTAATTTACATAATATGTACTAGCTGAGCGACAAGCTAGTAGTTCGCTAGTAGCTAGCTGAGCTACATGCAGTACATAAATGTAAAATTTTTTCACACATCATTATTTAATTTATTCAAATTGTATTGATTGCCCTACGTAGTATATTTTAAATGTTGGAATTATACCTTGATACAAAGGTTGTACCAAGGATATAAGTATTAGGCGCCAAGGGTTTTTTGGGTAAAGTACTACAATCTATTACTACACATCATTGAACTTTAGGGCAGCAACTGTTTACACTTAACCCCCAAAAACAGAACTTTCATCTATTTAAACAACACATAGTAAATATATTCATAAATCATGAACCAATTGAACATATTTAAACCATATACAAACAATTCTATTTACATTAGCTTATCATAAGCACAGAAAAACAAACCAATTTTCTTATTATCTCTAACAAAAACTACGTATCACAATAATACTATCATTAATTTTCACCGGTAAAGATAAATTTAAAATGTAAATTTTTATTCAAAATGACGATCAAAGAATAACAAATTCAGTTTGTTTTATTAAAAAATTACATCTTGATTATTATTAACAATTTAATTTAATGCTTTTTGTGTGCTTTCATATAATAACTTAATAAAATCACACATTTTATATTTCTATTGAGAATTTTGTTCAATGGCACAATATAGTATATATGGATGGAATACAATTTAATAGTTAGTAATAAATTATAGTTAATGTGGTTTTATGATTTACGGATTATTATAATAGCACAATTGAAAATAATTGAAGGTGCCATAATATTTTTGTTCAACTAATTCAATTCGAGGATGTTGATAATTCATGTTTCAAATAATTTTGCACGGTAATTCAAATTTTGTTTGTGGACAGTTTATTGACTTTTTTCAATGAAACAGTAATAATTATAATCTTTCTTCTCTTTGACAGATATAATGTTACAACAAATCTAATGTTACAACAAAACATAAATTTAAGACATTGTATAACAGCGTGTGAGCATCCCTACAATTATGCTGTTTGCATAAACCAAATTTTTTTCGTGTATAACAAGGATGGATATATGTTAAAGGCATGATTATGATTTTATCTGACCATTGGCGACGATAGTAACAAAACAACAAAACGTTTTCAACCGTGCGGCGATACAAGTTGGCAAGTCGAATATGGAGCCGGTTTTAATGCAAATAAAGAGAAAACAATAAAACAGTGACTGCGCAAAATGACCTATATTGATATTTTCAAAATTTTCTACTATGAAATAATAACAGAACGAAATCATTTCTATGCCCTCAGGTTGGACCATATTAGCTCACATAAAATATAAATACAGTTCTAATGGAATGTACATCATTTAACTACTTTTAGGTTTGTGATGCAAACAAGTACCGCAAAATCTTTGCCAGGTTGCCATGTGCTGGCCATTTCTGCGATCAAGCACATGTAAACCAACAAAATGACCAGGGAATTAAAGTCTTGTGTTCCTTGTGGGAACCAAAATCAAAAAACTTCATAATCACATCATACTAATGATATTTCCACCAGTTTCAAATTAAGCTAACAAATATAGGTAAAAACTGAAACAAACAAAACTGTAAAATTTTGTGTTTGCTGCAGTGTTAAATGTATCTAATCTAATGTATGCCAATATCTAGTGGCCATGCATTGGAAACACTTTTTTAAAACAGTCAAATTTTCAAACCGTTTTTTAACTTGCTCGTGCTAATTAAATTTATAGTTGGCTTCAATTTTAATCAATTTTTAGGCTTCTATGATCTATAATTTTGAAGAGCGTTCTCTGATGGCGTGATTGATTTACATGCATCTTTTAGGTTTTGTTTTTGAGTGGTTTTTTTTTCTTATAAAAATTTTAATAACACATGTTTGATGACGATGACTTAAATGGTTTTAGTTTTGTTATAATGATTTCAATTATTATACGTAGTAAATTGAGGTTAAATGCAATTAGGCGTTGTATCTCGTTGCGATTCTGTAGAATAGTAGCAATATTATAGTTTATTTTGAAATTTCCCAAAATAAAACCAATTTCAGTAAATCTTTACGTCAATCAAAATATATTCATAACTTCAACTGTTTTAATTTAAAATCGAAAAATTCTATTAAATAAATTCAGTAAAATTTTGTTTTTGTTGCAAAAAAAATTCACGAAATTAGACAGTAGATAACAGAGTGAAAATATAAAACCGCCTACAATGGTTTGTTTACATTAATTCCATATAAACTTAACCAAATTTGTTATTGGTACAGAAATCAGCTTTTACGGAAATTTACAAAATTAAATCATATTATATTGTGATGAAGCGCTAACGCATTTGATTGTGGTTTTGAATTTAATAACGATTCACCATAAAATAGCGAGTTTCATCTAAAGTTTTTTATTTATTTTGCTTATTTAATCTCTATGCCTATTACTAGATACCTTGAAAACAGACAAAAAATGGAAAAATTTAGTAACAAGATGAAAACTATTGGATATATAAGAAAATATTGCGCAAATGATGGGAAACAAAAATTCAAGGTGCTCCGAGTTGCGGTGGTGAAATGGGGTGAGCTTTTAGTGGTAGATAATGGTTTTTCATGATTTTCAGCGAAACTAGACCTTCTATCGAAAAAAGTTTAAAGTAAAGGTTATAGGTAATAAAAAGGTCTATAACTTTTATTTAAATTATTTTTTCACATAACCTAAAATTTGCCGTGAAAATAGAAAAAAACCGAGGAAAAAAGGGCTTTTCGTTTTTAATTTTTATCTCCCACAAAAATAATTTTTTTTCCACACAATTTGGTGAAAACGTACCTTATTATGTGCTAATACGCTGTAATTTTTTGGAATCAACATATTTATTTTTACGTTTAATTTTGATTTTAAACCAAAAAAGTGTCCTCATTTTCACACAAAAATTCTCCTGTATAGGAAACAGTTTTAAAAAAAAGAAAACATTAATCATTATGTTTGTTGAAACGTCTACTTTTAAATGGTGTAAATAAGCATCACCAAGGAAAACTTTTCCAGGAAATGCAAAAACTGAATAAACTTGATTTTAAAAAGTTATTTTTCAATCATTGTTTAAAATGTTTCATCATTTGTTAAAATTTACAGTTGAAATACTTAAAAAATCTAAGATAAATATTAATTAATTTTCTTGAATTATTTCCTAAAAACAAATTGACTCTGCCCAATGCAAATAAATTTCACTTTGGTTAAACAAAGTCTATTTTTATATATTGATTGACGAACATTATTAAAATTAATAAATATAATTAACAACCAACGAAGTAACTAATAATTTTGTCTACGATAGCATATAAAAAGTCTATTTTCATGCCAGATTAATCTCTTGTAAAAATGTTTTTTTTTTTTCAATAATGTTATAGAATTTAGTAAATTTTGCTAAAACAAGGGATAAAAACAATATCTTTTCGCTAGTGAAAATTTGTTAAACGAGACGCGTTTAAGCTTCGAGTGAGGCAGTTTCACGAACGTAAAACGTTTTCATCTCGCCTATGGAATGCGTCTATAGCTTAGCGGCCGACCATAGCGGTCCCGACAGTTATAGACGAAACACAAAAGGTCATTTTAGCTCCGAATTAAATACACTAGTTTTAGGAAAACGTTTAAATTTTTTATAAATACCAAATTACTACATCAAATTTTTTATAATCATGTGATGAGTTTTTTCAAAATGATATGTTACTTTACTGCCGCCGTAAAAATATGGAAAGAAAATGGCGACAGATGAACGGGGACTGCCGTCGTAAAAATATGGAAGTAAAAATATGAAAACTTAAAAAAAATGAATAATTTGCATTACTTTACAGTCGCTTTGATTATATGTCAATAAAAAAAATAAATAAATTTAAATACATTTTACAATAAAATTAATTATAAATACATTTTTTTTATTATGAGATTTTCTTTTCCATAAATGTCACTTGGGCGGTATTCTAAACCAAAACTTATTTGAAACTTATTTGTGGAGACTTACTTATTTGAATAAGTAACCTAAAGAGGTGACTTATTAGATTTTTTTTTTCACAGAAAAATCTATTTTGATTTGACAGTGTCATGTTTGTTTACTAAATGATTTTAAGGAATAAAACTTCTTTTTCGATCCGTAAAAAAATTAATATAATAATTTAAAATGAAGAAAATAGTTTTCAAAACTCTTTAATTGATCAAATTAAATAAATCGTTCTAATTAAATTTATTTTCGAATTTGCTTTTATGTGCTGTCAAATTAAGTATGCTAAATCATTTAGAATAGCTTTTAAATACTTATTTAAAATGGCGGTGAATAAGTAAGTCTACATAAATAAGTTTCAAATAAGTCGTCGTTTAGAATACAGCCTTAGATCTAATTTTTTATTTTTGTATATCTAAAAATCTTGTAGAAGCCCTTTTTTTCTTGCTGAAACCATTTCAAACATAATATTTAATACCTGGCAAATTAAATATTTTCGCATATATGGTAAACCTCATACTACATCGATTTCTAATTACTTAATTCATTAATGTCACATTATATCTTAATTGACCAAGTTTCAGTCATTGATATCACGTTGATTGGAAACAATCAGTAATGACTATATAAACGTGACTTAGGATGTTAATTAGAATAGAAATATTCTCCATCCACACAAAAGTAATGTAGAATACTATAACTTTAATATAAAAATTACCATGTAATGTAAAAATATTTTCATAATAAGGAGTCTAATGACAGAGGAGAAATTCAACTTTCAATTGCAAAATAGTCGTCGCCTTAGTGGCGTAATTGATAGCATGTCTACAAACGGATTCGAACATGCCCTGATGAGGAGGTTCGAATTCATCCGAAACACGAAAATTAGTAAAGGAGTTTTTTACTAAGACATTTCCAACCATACCTTCGAATTGAAAAATTCAAATTATTTGCTTGCTTACTTGTCCACAAAATTTCAAAAAAAATGATGTTATATTTTTTAAGTATTTCAACTGTAAATTTTAACAAATGATGAAAAATTTTAAACAATGATTGAAAAATAACTTTTTAAAATCAAATTTATTCAGTTTTCGCATTTCCTGGAAAAGTTTTCCTTGGTGATGCTTATTTTTTTTGCACCATCTAAAAGTAGACGTTTCAACAAACATAATGATTATTGTTTTTTTTGAAAAAACTGTTTCCTATACAGGAGAATTTTTGTGTGAAAATGAGGTCACTTTTCTGGTTCAAAAAATTACAGCGTATTAGGGACATAATAAGGTACGTTTTCACCAAATTGTGTGGAAAACAGATTTTTTGGTGAGAGATAAAAATTAAAAACGAAAAGCCCTTTTTTCCTCGGTTTTTTCTATTTTCACGGCAAATTTAAGGTTATGTGAAAAAATAATTTAAATAAAAGTTATAGACCTTTTTATTACCTATAACCTTTACTTTAAACTTTTTTCGATAGAAGGTCTAGTTTCGCTGAAAATCATGAAAAACCATTTTCTACCCCTAAAAACTCACCCCATTTCACCACCGTAACTCGTAGCACCTTTAATTTTTGTTTCCCATGATTTGCGCAATATTTTCTTATATATCCAATAGTTTTCATCCTGTTACTAATTTTTTCCTCACAAAAAGCTAATGTGACTGGTCTATATGCTATTCGTTTATAAAATAACTGATTAGCACGAATTGCGGTTTGTCTATCATTTATTCAATGTCTTTCACGTATTTGATTCGTTACTCATGGAATCCATAAATAAATCTTGTTTTATTTAAAACAACAACCTCGTTACGTTAAGAATAAAATTTTAATAATTTCACCATGTTTATGGCATGCCATAGACAATTAATTCTGTTTGTTAAATTTCAATATGAGTTTGCAAAAAATATGAAATAATCAAGGTCATTAAAAAATGTGACTCAGAATTTGTTTTGTATATATACAGAAACAGATTTAAAAAGATACTGAATTGAATTAATTTACCTAATTAAAATTGTGTTTTTATATGGTGTAAGTCCCATGTAAGTTTAACATAAAAATCAAAATAATATAACTTACCACACTATTATCATCATATGCTGCTTGTGAATTAATTTCTCCGCTACCACAACTAGGACAACCCGGTGGCGGATCCACATACCTTTTCTTCATCTGTGAAATATCATTATCACTATTTGTATTATCACTATTGTAAACTCTTCTATAATTATTATTACTGTGAACTATACGATAATTTGCTTTTTGACTATTTATTACATTTAATTCTACTAAAACTATTAAAACTATTGTTAAATATAATTTTTTATTTATGTGTAATATTGTTGCAGACATTTTCGTTTATTTATTTTGTATTAATTATTCGAGATCATTAAATTCGTGTTTCTGGAAATATACAAAAAAATATTATTAGTTTAATTATTATAATTGGTTTTATTATTCTAAATTTAAATTATTTTCAATTGCTTATTTACAATACTAAACTTCAGTAATCTTAATTATCTAAATTCAATTACATAGACCACAGTTATAAGTAAGCATAAAATTGATTTTTATTTGAATAATAACAAATATTCGTATTCTCATATTAACTAATTATAAACGGTTAACAGTGTCACAATTTCTATTCATAAATTAAAAATTAAATACATATTATAGGGTCAATCTCCTTTTCATTGTTATTACATAAATGTTTGAGGTGTTAAGATATAGTTAAATATTGTTCTTGGCTTAGAACCTTTCGAACATTTAAAAAATGAAGCAAACAAAAAGATGTCAATTATGTTTGAACAAACAAAGCCTTGAATAAATAAGAAAATGAGTTTGAAAGGAGACATTGTTTTCCTATTTAAGACTTTTGTTGATTTTACGTGTAGAGAATTTGTGATTTGTGAGTTATGGTTTTTTGTTGTAATTTTTGAATTTTTTGGTTTTCGTAGTAAGCCTGGTGTTAAAGTTGTGAATGAAAAAGATAAAGAGGACAACAGCCTTTACGTAGAAATGATATGGTTATAAGTCGCTTTAAAGACAGAATTCATTGCGATTATTCAAAATTTTTGTTGTAATTCTCAAGATTAAAGAAGCTTTTAGTTACAAATTGGTGACTGTAAGACACAAATTTCACCAGTAGCGATACGTGTCTTATATAGATTACGTGTCTTATAATGGGCACAAACAAATAAACTTGCAGCATAACAACATCAGCAGCATAACATCTGCTTCCGCTGAATTATATCAAGCAATTATTATGCAGTAAACAAATAAAGTTCTGATTCAGGAGCAATTGGTAAATAAAAAGCATATACTAGGTCTGAATTGTAAACAAGGCAGGGTGTTTGTCGGTAGAGTTACGGAGAACCATCTTTCGTGCATTTACTTATCGAACGACATTTTTGGGATCCTTATATCCCAATGAAGTGGTAAAGATGCCGTTGCTGTTAAAGTTACGGTAAAGATCGAGGGTGTTGATATTGATGTAGTCGTCCCTTCCTTGTATCTACCGTACGATGGTACCATTCCAACCCAAGATCTCGTTAAAGTGGTGGAATGTCCTTGATCCTGTGGTGCGATGCAAATGTCCATCATTGAATGTGGAGCAGTTCATATAACAACAGACTAGGAACAGACTTCGTTGAGTTTCTTCATGGTACAGATCTATAGGAATTCTAAATAAGAGGAACGCTTTTGCAAATATGGAAGAAGGAATTGCCATCATCCTTACTAGCCTAGTTTTGGCGAGAAGGGTTCGCAATTGGAGAGTATCGCAAGTTATTCTTACGTCAGACCACAATTGCATACATTTTGAATTTATGGTCTCAACTGATTGGGATACGTTACTAATTACTTCTTAGCCAAATGTTTCTGGACGTTGATCCATCGATCAATTGTATACAAGAGATTGATAAGGTTGCGTATCGGCTTCAAGAGTGTATGGTAAAGGAATTTTGAGAATCTTGTCCACTCAGCGTGATGAAGGAAACTCACCATGGTGGAACAGAAAACTGAAAAATCTGAGATCTACAGTCAGGAATGTTTTATAGAAAGCCAAGCGAACAAATAATACCGATGACTGGATCGCTTATCGTATGAGTATTGAGTCGGAGGGAATATAAATACAGCATCCAGGGTGCTAGAGAGAGTACTTGGAAGAAGTTTTGTGAGTCATTTGAGAGTTATCCCGTGGCAGGCTTCATATAGCACTCTCAAAAGAACTTAAATGCCAACCAGGATAACTGGTTATGTCAACTGCAAGGTATATTGAATCTGTGGAAGAAACAGCGCAACATTTACTTCGTATCTCAGCCAGCAGCTCCACTGTTGAAATGAAAGAACAACTAACTGTAACTCAAAATAAAGATAGTTGGATCTTGGCTGGGAATGTGGAGAACATTAAATCTCTTAGATGGACCATATATTCCTTCAACCCGTTCAAATCTCCGGGTCCTAATGACATCTATTCATGGATGTTGTAAAATAATGTGGATGGCCTCATTGAATCATTGCAGAATACATATAAGGCCTGGCTGGCATATGGCTATGTCCCAGAAGCGTGGCGAAAGCAACCAACTATAGTGAATTTATGTCATTACGGTCAATCAGTCTCAACTCCGTTGTCCTCAAAACTCTGGAAAAACTAGTTGACCGTTACATAAGACCCATCGCTTACTTCAGTTTCTACTAAGTACCAATCAGCATGCATACCAGATTGGAAAATCAGTAGAGACAGCTGCGCATCATTTGGTGATTAAAGTTGAAAGAGCACTTGATGCCAAAGAAGTTGCAAAATTTGAAAATCAGTTTCTGTTAAACGAGGCTGTCCTCAGGGAATTGTCCTCTTACCTCTTCTGTGGAATTTGGTAGTTGACAGTCTTCTTCAAAGACTGGATCAACGGGATTGTATTCCCCGGGTAACGCTGATACTGACAATTGGTAAAGATCTTCGAATTCTGGTGAATCTGATGCAAAGTTCAACAAAGTTGGTTGAGAATTGGTGTAAGGAGCAAGGACTATCGTTCGATCCATCCAAATCATCCCAGTGCCTGTAAGACGAGGTCTGTTTCTTTTCAGTATGCAGTTCAACTACTCGGATGAGGTTAAGTTTTTAGGCTTTATTCTCGACAAAAGGTTAAATTGAAATAATCATTTAACAAAAAAATTGATAAGGCTGTCATTTTTGGCAATGACGCCGATCCTTTAAAAGTTATTGGGTTCTTAGTCCCAAAATCATCCTATGGATCTACACAGCAATAATCAGACAATGAGACACGTTAGTTGGGTGCCATATTGGGTCTGGCTCCCTTACAGGAAGCACATTAAATACATTGCTAAAGGGGCTGTTTACAGACTACATGTGGCAGGAACGAGGGTAAACAGAGGAAAAACATGCGGTCATGGTCACATGCTTGACAGATTACGGATATATTGTTTGGAAATAGATATGCATAGTGACGTCATGGCCAAAGTACATAGCTTTAAGAAGCCCGCTGGACTGATCATCTTCTGGACTCTCGGACTGGTAATCCAGCGAGATCTATGTCTTCTTTACGGATGACTCACTGTTGAATGAAAATGCAGGACCTGGGATTTACTTGGAATCAAATATTGTAGCAATAGGTAGCAATAAATTTTCTCTTGGACGGTTTTGTACAGTCCTTCAAGCGGAGGTATATGCTATCAATGAATGCACGCGCGTAGTAACTCGCTTCAGGGGAAACAAATTTGTATCTGTTCCGATAGCCAAACAGCTATATTAAAGCACTGGTAAACCCGTAGACTACTTCTAAACTCTTTAATGAGTGCAAAAAAAATCTTTATTTGACAGCGCAACTCAACAACATCACACTGCTGTGGGTTCCATGTCATAGAGCCATTTCGGGCAACGTAAAAGCGGATGAACTTGCAAGGGCGGGAGCGATTATGAAACATTGTGGGACAGAACCCGCCATAGGGTTATCCAAAAAGTTTGCCGTGTCATTATTAAAGAATGATGCGGACCTTAAGATGAATCCTTTGTGGAATGCGTTACCAAGCGGCAGACAAAATAATATGTTTTTCTGCATTTCAGATAAAAATGTTAATTTTCTTTAAAACTCCTTGCTCTGTGTTCGGTGTCCTAACAGGTTATGAACATCTAAATAAACACCTTTTTAGCATGGGACTTAAAGAAAGTCCTCTCTGTGGATGTTGTCTTGAAGAAGAGGATGACTACAACACTTTTTGTGTGTATGTCCGGTTTCTCTAGTATCAGGGTTAGGATTGTTGGTTCTAACACTGTGCAAGCCAGCACCATCAAACTGTCGCCAATACAGTTGGTCTTTTAAATCATTAACCAGACAAAGGTTTGTGGAATAGTTGTTATGAGGGTAAACTCGGACACGGCGCTATGGACCGTAGACTCAGCGTACCAGAACAAGTTTCACCTCGCGCAACCTGTCCATCCCTTGCTATTCTAATCTAATTTAGGTTAAATTCGTCGGTGAATCTTTCAGATGAATGCAACCGAAATTTGGCTATCAATTTGTATTTCGGCAACCTTCCCTCCCAACCCCCGCAGATTTAAGAATAATTTAAGTCGTTTTCGCAAAGCGATTTTGTAATTAGATTACAAATAATTGATATAAAAATATGAATATTATAGTAGTATAATAACAACAAAAATTTGTTTACAGGAGATTCAATAATAAATTGATGCTAAAATATTCAATGGTTAAAAAACATATAAAAAAAATATAAATGTTTAAAAGAAAATTTAATGTAAATAAAAACATTTGTAAATTATTGGATATTTTTGAGACCAGTTAAACTCAAGTAATTAAGAAAGAAATTGGAATTTTTTGGAATTGGAATTTTACGTGTTTCGGAGGAATTCGAACCTTCCTCTTCAGTGCCATGTGCGAATCCTTTGGCAGACACGCTATCAATTACGCCACTGAAGAGATGACTATTTCGAAGATGAAACTTCATCGTCAGTACTTATTTATTTTATTAATCACTTATTATTATTATTCAATTTCTAGACATTACTTTGTGTGAATTCATAGAATGGGTATAATATTTTTATTCTAATTAGCATCCTAAGTCACGATGGTGTATAGTCATTATTGATTGTTTCCAATCAATTTGAAATCAATGGCTGACACTTGGTCAATTATTGTCATAAATATATGTATATTTTTAAATTATTTTTATTTTATTTCTACGGGTTTGACAATCTCACGTTATATTCAGTCAACGGTAGCATTCTCATGGAGCCATGGATTATTTCCTGATCCCGTGTTATTGCTTGCTTGAAAAAATAAGCCTTCAAACACAGTTGAAAATAAGCTGAATATGTAATGCAAATTGCTACACATATAGGTCCTACGGAAGTTTCCATTATAAAACAATGCAAAGCTTGCTTTAAAAATAAATTTAATGCTCTTTGCATTAGCAAGTTGTTTTCAAACTTCAAGCGTAGCAAGTTGTTTTTAAACTTCTATCCTTAGTATAAAAAATAAATTATGATGGTAGAGTTATACTAAAATTTGTTTTGCATTAGAATTAGTTTTAATGCAACATTTGCTTTGCAAATTAATAATAGCTTGCTATACATAACCCATATTGCAAAGCTTGTATTAAAAATTGCAGTAACTTTTTTAACTGTGTATATGTAACTGCATATATGTGGGTTTTAATCATTGAGGAAGGGAGTGTGTTATATGATCGAGGAATATACCACTAGTTGTATTTTTCGCAACACCAATAAAAAATACGTTTATTAATTATACGTTTATTAATTTACCTAGAACGCATGTTGTTGGGGGACCAAATTCTAAAAAGATTTCTATGTGTTGTTATGTTCGTATTACTCAACCCATGTTAGTTTAAAAAAACGTATTTTCATTGAAAACGAACTAAAAAATCAATTTGTTTGAGGCAAAATCTTTTTTCTAAATTAAATTCACACATCAGATATATATTTGATACATTCCAACTAGCGCTAAATAAACCTGGCAATTAACAATATAGATACAGAATTGGATACAATTAGACAACAATCAGACACTGTATGCTATAATGGGTTGTATTCATTCTAAACCGATTCGGTTGGTTGGAACAGAGATCCGGACTTGAGGAAAAGACAAACGCTATAAATGGTTCTGGTTGTTCTCAAACTCAAAAACTCCTTCGTGGAACATAACAGCTATATAAAATTTAAAATTATGGTCAATTAGAAGGAACACAAATAATCGATGCTTAATATTTTGCTCCTGTCTGATGGTTAACAAACTCTGATTTTCCGACTTAATTTTTCTATTACCTCTTTAAACAGGAGCACCGATCCCTTTTTCGAGTTATTCTCCAATTTTAAGTTTACAAATGTTACACACCAAAAATTAATGAATAAAAATTACACAAATATTTATCTTTCAATTCAACCTTAAAAAAACTATTTAAAAACTCTATTAAGTTTACTTTTTTTCCTCTTAACCATCAACCCCAGATCAAATGATTTATTTACTTAAAAAAATTTATTGTTGCTGTAGTAGCTTGGTATCTACATTTTTTTGTTGTTTTCAAATGAGCGTGGAATGTGATTATTATGTACATATTATATCTAATTGTTGCGGTAATATTTTTTATCAAATTATCATTGTACAAACAAATATGAAATTGTTATTATAATCACTTCTTTTTTTTAAGTTTATTTATATGATACAACGTAAAAATTTATTTATTATTGTTTTGAATTATCGAAAAATTTATATTTTAAGTTAATCGGCAGTTAAAAAATTTATATGATCGCTGTTTGTGTAAAATTCAAATAATATTAATAAAAACTTTTAATATTGAGGTCAATAATGTTATTGTTTTGAAGTGATTTCAAAATATGTTAATAAATAATAAAAATTATAAGTTTCCTGGTGATTGTAATGAAAATGGTATTTGAAGATGAAAATTGGTTGGTTTGACGAGCTAAATGTTCGTCAAATGGAAGTAGCGCTCCGTTTTTTTCGACCTTATATAACAAATACATACAGTTATTTGATAGTATGTTTCTACATTGAAAATTAATTTGTTTATTCGTCTCCCTTATCTCCGAACATAATCCACCAAGAATTCGGGAATTTTTCCCACCCAGGGAAGGGCTTAAATAACTTGTTGACCTGGTCGAGCGAGATTTAGGTAAGAGTGACCAGATTTGAACATTAGTAAAGCGGGACACCATTGGCCAAGGGTCTTGATTAAATGTTTAGCTTAAATTTTCAAAACAAAACAAAAATTTTCATGAAACGCAAAAATAATATTGCATTATATTTGTTTAAATTTCGACATAAGTACAATTAACAAATATAATAAATTAAACAAATATATATAGTTCTGGACCACCCAAAATTCGATTTTTGCACCGGACCATTTTAGATTTTTTTTAAAGTGCTAAACACTTGAAGAACAAAAGAACAAGGTGGTTCAAAAGTTTTCTGGAAATTCAAACTTGGGGTGACTTTGAAATCAATTTTCCAGAGAACGGTTCGCCTGATATCAACGGTTTATATGCGTTGGAAATTACTGTATATTTTTTAGATAGACCGGTGCTAGTCAATTGCCTTTCTAACATATATAAATTCGATATCGAGAGAGCCATTCTCTTGCGATTTGATTTCAAAGTTATCCTGAGTTTGCATTTCTAGCAATGTTTTGGACCATCCTGTTCTTAAATTAAACTACTTAAAATGATTCTACAAAAAAAAGCATTTCTTACTTCAACCATACTGTTTGTATGTCAAGTATGAAATCGATCAGTTTTCCCTCAATTAAAACTAAAATTGTTTAACCTGAGATGCACATTGCACATCTTTCAAAATTAATATCTGTAGAACTAAAAAAGCTCAATTAAATTTTAGTATGTTTCAGGGTAAGGTTAGAACGTTCATATTGTGGAAAAGAAATTTACAAAATGGTTGACCTCCAACATCAGCGCCATCTTTAAAAAAAATTATTTCTTAATTTTTTAAGGGTGGGGGAGGGGGTATGGTTTTAAAGACGAAAAAAAAACATATTTTTGTGATTTTTTTGCGGTGACATGAGTAATATCATTTTATTAAATTTAATTACATATTATTGTACAACTTTTGAAGTATGTCAGAAAAAATTTTCAATGAAAAATATTGATAAATAAGCCGGTGACGTTGAATTTCCAGAGTCGCCTTGAAAAAACGTGGTTTTGCGGTGAACATCATAACTCGTTACCGGATCATCTGAATCAACAAAATTGATATGCATTTTAAAGGTGATGTATTTCTCGAGGTAATCAGGAAGAGTTTTTTTTTTTTTTCTATTTTTTGCAGCACTTGGAAGTGAAAAACGCGATTTTAGCTCAAAAAATCGCGATTAATTTGTTATTAAAAAATAGAAAAAAATGAAAAAAAACTCTTTCTGATTACCTGTTGATTTATGTGAAGAAGTAATGTTCAAATTTTCAAAAGGATCGGCTCAGTAGATTTTGATTTCTAATGTTCACGAACTTCAAAAATGACGTTTTCGGGAAAATCAGGTATCACGGCCGGTCGTTTGAAACACTGTAACTCCGTTAGTTTTACTCGGATTGACTTAAAATTTGTACACAATATTCTCGACATATTGTTCATTCAGGAAAAAAATAAAAAAAAATGCAAAAAAAATAATTTTAAAACCATACCATATCGTTTGAAACGCTGTAACTCCGTTAGTTTTACTCGGATTGACTTAAAATTTGTACACAATATTCTCGACATATTATTCATTCAGAAAAAAAAAATGCAAACAAAATAATTTCAAAACCATACCATATCGTTTGAAACGCTGTAACTCCGTTAGTTTTACTCGGATTGACTTAAAATTTGTACACAATATTCTCAACATATTGTTCATTCAGAAAAAAAAATGCAAAAAAAATAATTTTAAAACCATACCCCACCCTTAAACAGTGTAACCAAAAAATTTACGATAACTACCTTTCCAACACATATAAACCGTTGAAAGCGGGTGAGCCATTCTCTTGTAATTTGATTTCAAAGTCACCTCTGGCTTAAATTGCTAGAAATTTTTTGGATCATCTTCTTTTCAAACTAAACACTTAAAAATGTTTCTAAAAACTCGGTTATTTTTATTTAACCTTTACTATTTATATTCCAAGTATGAAGTCGATCAAAAATTATAGGGTTCAGCGTCGAACATGTAGATCACGGATTTCATCAGTATTATATTGTTACGATTCTACATAATCGCAATGAAATTCAAAACAAAATTGTATTCAACCTCAATTTCTTCTATACAATATTTCAAACTAAAATCAACGTCACATTGTTTCCAAGAAAAAGCATCAAAGCAAAAAAAAGGAAAATAATAAAAACAAAAAAAACATGACATTTTATGTCATGTTTTTTTTTGTTATTCAAAATAATGACGAAAATTTCAACAGAATTTCTCGAGTTTTCTTTGTAAAGAATGGATTAACCTAGAATATTTGAGAAAATAAGAAAAATTGTAGGGAAGTAATTCCTTTTGCAGAACGGTTAGTTAGTTTTAAATTAGACTGCGATAGTATCTGGAGTACGTGAGGTGATCAGATCCGTAGATCAAGAAGTAAAAAAGTAACAAATCAACAAAAACTAATTCCTCCATGCGGCAAAATTGTGATTTTTCTGATGTCGACACTTTATTTACCGTAAAAAACGCGACAAAGTACAGCATTAATTCCTGTTCTGCAGCTTGTCGAGCATTTTTTATAAAAATCGGAACTTTTTTAAAACGCCACGGTACGCGGGGATAAATGGTTCAAAATCGGGACAGCAAGATCTGTTTACAACCCTCAGTTCCTGCAATAAAAAACGAAATAGTTAAAAATTTATTTTAAAATTAAGCAATTTCTAGCTTTCATATGACACCCATCTCAACATGCTAACTTTAAGAGGTAATCGATTATGCAGATTTTGGAACAGACAACGAACTTTAAACCATAAAGAGTTATTTCTTCTGTTTTCAAAGTACCCAACCCTTATAAAATCTAATGACCTAATCCCTAACAGCTATAATCACTCGATTTTAAAATAAACTCATTTTCAATTCAATCAATTTTCGGCTAATTTATAAAATCAGAAATCTAATCAGCAATTATCCGGAATCACTGATTCATAAATATATTTTTAAAATTTATAGGATTTTTTGTTTAACGGCGCTTAGTTTGCAACAAAAAATCCACAATTGAGTGGGAATGTCGTTTGCATAAACTTAATAGTTTATATCGGTTTTATTTTAAAATCTTATAACCGGGTTGAAACGATGATGTTTCATTAATACAACAAGTTAGTCATTTATATTTAAATTGAACAAAAAACTACTTTCAAATCCAATGTTCAATGAGAAGTCTGTACACCAATTCTATCATAAAACTTAAAATTGACATTTAAAAACAAACCGAATTTCAACGCCCTCTGTAACTTCTGACCCACACTATACTTTTAAAAATATTTATAAGATGTAACCAGATAAGAATTTGTAAATGAAATTTTCAATTAATATTAATGCAGAACAATTACTGAATACAAAATGGGTTAATTTACATTTTTAATTTATGATGTAAAATGCATAAGATTTTGCTGAAACAATTATAGATTCCACTTTAACTAAACAAATTCTCTATAATTTTGATGGTGACAGTTTGAAACCATAATGTGATACGCCTAAGGCGCACTCTACTAATTGAAATATATTAAACTGTTTTTGGTTTAAAACTAAATGTAAGATAGTTTCATGACATCGTACAAGAATTTTAGAGAGATTGGGGAACCGATAACAGATTTCGATGCATTGAAGAACTATGATAAATAAAAAACTCAATTTACACAAAAAATGTTAATGTAAATACTTCACCTGTTTTCTACAGGTATTTTGTTATCATTGTTCAAACTAAGTAAAACGTGCTATTAACATCACGTCAAATATTTATTTTAAATCGAGTTGTATCAAGGTCGTAATTATGTAAGTTCATTACATTGCATTTTATCGTATTCTCTTGTAATCCACCTACACTGAGCTATACAATTCATTCTAAGTTGACCAATTTTTCATAAGTAGCACAGTCAATTGAGAAATCCTGCTTATTTTTCATTAGTAAAACGATAAAATGATCTCAATTAAAAATTGTGAAATGCAAACATTTTCACTATATGTATTAAATTAGTTTTGAAAGAAAGTTAGATTTCAAAGTAATGATAGAAGTCCATAATTTATAATGGGTTCAAGGGTAGTTATGATGTTTAGTTGTTTTAGAACGATTTGACTGATATCAATCATTTTCGATGGTCATATATTGAGTAGAGGAGTAGTTTAAAAATACATAAGGGTTGATGAAATTATTTAAACCAAATCGTTTGACAAATCTGTCTAATTCTAATACATACATAGTTACATACACTGTAAATTCTTAACATAATATCTATCTCTACACAGAGCTTGGTATTTGAAAACGACTGTAATAGAGAATAATCAAACACTAACCTCCAACTACGTCGTATATTATGAAAATGATAAATTTATGCAAATAAGAAGTGAAATCAGGTTTATGTAGATCTATATGTCACGGCTGTCGAATAATCGGTAGACAAAAATTGAGAGATATAAAAGGGAGACGGTTGTGTGTCTGGCAGCAGAATACTAAAGGACACTAATGACTAAGGGTGAAGTGTTTTTTAGTTGATCTCAACACTCTGGTTATAGGTTATCTATATATAATACGTGTTTTTGATTTCTACTACTATACGTTCGTCCCTCAATTTTTTTTTCTTTTTATAAAACCTGTTTTGGGTAAAACTGCTGTTTTTGAGCGTAAGAAATTTGCGACGTGTATTTTTTAACAAATATGGATGTCACATATATCGATATCGGTTAGAAGTAAACGTGTTAAACAACAACTAATTCACGTATAAAATTTTAAAAAAAATTAGAACCTCGAGTACTTTAAATTTTGTAACATTTCACTGGCAAAATTATAACTAAGAAAAATCTCCGAAGGCAGGTAGTCATTAACTAAAATATTTTATTGATATAAGACCTGTTCGATTTGCACTGAATGAACTAAAACAACCGAAAAATTGTATGCAATTATTGTTGTTTTTTCAGTTATTTCAGTCAAATCGAACACGGCTATAATCGCACTATATTTCCAGAAAACTGTTTGCCAAGCTGTTTGCTAGCCAAAATCACCCTTTTGCTCGATAAGGATGATTTTAAACAAATGTCGAGAGTTCAACATACCTTTCTTATAGTACCCCTGGAAGTGGGCGTGATGTAAAGAACGACCTTAAAAAAATCGTCGGCTATTGTAATTATACCGTTCTTGCGAATGACCGTGGAGAATATTAAAAACTTAAAAAATAGATATGTCCGTTAAGTTAACTAATTTAAGAATTATGATTCACTAGACCAAAATTTTGAATAGATTTGAGTTAATGGAGATTTTTGTAAGCAATTTAGTAACCAAAGAAATCATATGAATTGTTTCAATTTGAAAGTATATTTTTGATTTTGGTAAGAATAGAATTAGAACTTTTCCCCCAAACCTTTTCCTCAAACCTTTCCTTCTAACCTTACCGTTGAACCGTACTTTTGGGCATTGAACCTTCTCCTCGCACTTTCAACACAAACCTTCACGTCGCACCATTACCCCGAACTGTCTTCTCGAACCTTCCTCTCGAATCGTCCTATCGAACCATACCCTGGAACGGTTCTTTCGAACCTTCCCCTCGAACTTTTCCCTCGAACCGTCCTCTCAAACCTTTTCCTCGAACCGTCCTCTCGAACCTTCCCCTCGAACCGTCTTCTCGAACCTTCCCCTTGAACCGTCCTCTCGAACCTTCCCCACGAACTGTCCTTTTCAACCTTCCCCTCGAACCATCATCTCGAATCTTTCCCTCTCGAATCTTTCCCTCGAATCGTCCTCTCAAACCAAAAAAAAACAGGAATTGCTAACGATAGTTAAGAAACTCAACTTAAGTAGCTAAAAGATAATGAAATTTCAACTTTGAAATGCTTGATGGCATAATTGATACAGTGTCTATACCATTCGAATTTGAGTCAGTAGTACTGATGATAAAGACTAGAATCCTAATCCGAAACATTTTCAAGAGAAGTGGAGTTTTTGTTTGAGAAAAACCCAAAATATGCTTTCGAATTTTCAAAAATTCAAATGATTTCTTTAGTTATTTAAATTTAATTGCTTACAAAAATCCCTAAAAGTACAAAATTATATAAAATTGCAGTCTAGTGAATTTATTTGATCTCTTTATAATTAAACCAACGGTTATCTTATTTCTTTAATACGAACAAAAGTTTTACAAAAACAAAACGAAGAATTTATGCGTGAGTATGAGCTGAATATATTATTTAATGAGATGATGCATAATATATTTTTTTAGTATCCCAGCTCCTCGCCAGTAGTAAATTACAAATGTATTTTGTTAATGAAATGATCGCGATTTCATCGTATGATAGTTATGAAACTGTTAAAATTGAAATAAATATGGCTCGTAAAAGGAAAGTTGTATTTATAATTAAATATCATTTATCTCAGAATAGAAAAGAAAACCAATACATAATTTTCGACACTGAGGGCAATCCGTAAAAAAACATTCTTAACTGTCAAACGGGAGCAACTTAAAAATGGCAATAGGCGAACGAACTGCTCCTGGAGAAACTGATGGGAGTACAACGACAAAATAATATTCCTGTTTATATTTATGCCAAAAAGTAAAACGTATCCAATTTGAATGGTAATAGTGGATGGCTTAATAGAATAAAATAGAGGAATAAAATCTGTTAAAACAAAAAATCAAATAGCCTTTTGTTATCTTCTAGCTGACTTCAACAAAATTTTCAATTTCGACAAAACTGGCTTATTTTATAATGTAGCATAACCCGACAAAACAATGTCAATGTGGATTAAAAACAAGCAGAGAGCAGTAGTTCTCTAAAGGGCTAAAAAACGGTAGTGGGAAACTCTCTGTATTTTGTATAAATAGTAGCTGAATTAGAGTAAATCAAATAACTAGCATTATCGAAAGCATTTTTTCTTGCAACACAAATGACAAACGTTTGTCCAAAAATCGTAGTAAGTTCAGAAGGCATTTATAGAATCTCAACCAACCAACCAATTCTACCTATACAATAAAATTACACCATATTTTGAATTTTACACCACTTTGGTGTTACGGAATACGAATTTCACAATATTTTGCAATTTTACAATACTGTGATTTCATTTATGTGTCCAGTATTTCCTAAAATTAAACAATAAACAAATTTTTTATAGTTTATCAATCATCACATATATATCAGACAAATTTTTTTTTAGCTTGAGCTTGAGTGAAAACATCAATTATAACCTGGAATGCCTAATTAATTCTTAAATGTTTAGCTGTATGTTTTATTCTCAGTACTTTGGTATCCCAGAACCCCATACTAATCAAATCGTCTCAATTATAAAATATATAATGCTTTGTAGAATACTGCAAAAAATATTTGTAGGTGTAGACACTTTATGGAAAAAAGAATCGCTTATGTCCACATGCAGGCTTTTGTCCTAAAAACTAAGGCATTCTTATACTACCGAACCTGCAGCCAAATATGTTTATACTTGGTTTGCATTTGATGCCATCAATATTTACCGTTCTTTAATTTTTGAATCAAGACTCAATTCATCTCCTCAAGATAGAAACTAATTCCAATTAATGTTGAAGCAACATTAAAATTTTCAATAGTATGGCATTAATTCCCGACCATGCAAAGTTCTCTAAAGAATCAGATGGAAACATTCTTGAAACTTTCTTATTGGGACAATGATTTGACGCTAGGGAAGAAGTACAGTAAACTACTTTTAAATGTTGAAATGCTGCGCAAACGAGAGAAGTTAAACTTAAATACCATTTTAGGTTTACTATTTCGATTGATTTATTGGAGTTGGTTGAAATACGTTAAAGATTCCCATTTAGCTGAAGAAAATATTAAAATTAAATGTTTCAAATTTTTTTTAGATATTTGCCGTAGTTATGAAGTAGTACACATATTAAATAAACCAAAGTGAGCTTTTCTGGTGCAAAGAGAAATGGTGCTCTAAGCACACAACATACGGATGCTTAAGTGCCAAAATATTTTCTGAAATTCTTGAAGTACAACAAAAGCCTGTAGCATAAAAAACGTTCAATGTTGGCGTTGACATAATTTCCAGCATGTGGTTTCAAATTTAAAAATACTAACAGAAAAAGCAGGAACCCTATTCTCGAAAACATAAATGTGAAGTTTGACAATATTGTGAAGTCCGTATTGCATAACATTAACCGTTAATTCAATTTAGACAATATTGTTAATACGTTTGCCGTAAAATCGTTACCGTTTAATGTTATGCAATACGAACTTCACATTATTGTCCAAATTCACATTTATGTGTTCGGGAATAGGGTCCTCATTGGTCTTTCAATTCAGTATTCGCATTTCTTCTTTGCAACTTCGGTACGAGTTCTGAGGTGCTAGTAAAGGAACTGAATCCCAAACACTGGTTTGAGAATATTCATCTATTTTGGTGTAGAAAATGCCAGTTTTTAAGTCAATAAAATAACTAACAACTTTAGCTACATATACCAATAACAATTATTAAAGGCACCTACTACTTTTATTTACAACACAGTTTTTGTTTTCTTTGGGATTTTGTTTTCAACTGATTATTGTTTACCCTTCTCCTGTTATTTGCTTTAATCTTTGTTTTCAACTTACTTTCATAAAGGTGTTTTTTTTCATTATATAGCAGTACATGAATATCTATAGAAACATCAGAACCTAAATAATGTAAAAAAATGTCAGCATGTTCTTGTCACTATTTGCCTGCTATAATATTCCTTTTAAAACAGACACATAACACTTCTTAGTTTAATTGTTTGTATGTTTACGTTCATTATGTAAAACTTAGTCAAATTTTACATTTGTTATAGTGATGTGATTAGCACCGCTTTGTATTTTTGTTCTATCTATTTATTTGTCTGCTTCTAAGTTGTTTATTAAATAATTGCTAGTGACAAACTATTCATGTTATGTTCAGTGTTATCTTCTAGAACAATGAATTTAATAACGAAATGGCTAGTTTTGAAAGAATTATTTGATATTCGGCTCAATATTCTTTTGGCGTAGTATGTTGATAACATGTTTGGAAAGTTAATAAAATAATAAAAATTAAACTCTTTAAAAAGTTAGTTCCTGTTTTTTAAAAGTTAGTAATATTTTTAAAATAAACTTTTATTTATTAAAAAATAAATGAAAGATATTTAATATTGGTCTCCAAGTTTTTGTAATTTACAATAAATAAAATCAATAATTTATATAAATAAATTATTGTTAATATAATCCACAAAACAATCTTTTATTTGTAAATATTTTATTACGCGTTTCGAGTGTAAACACTCATCTTCGAATTACAAAAATATAGAATAATTTATTTTTGTTTCTTTTCATATTTTTTATACAATAATATATTTATATAAATTATTGATTTTATTTAAGTTACTGCCAGCTTTTTATGTATGATAATTGAATAATTATTCAAATATTCAATACCTTTTTATCTCAAAATCCCGAAAAAATAATATAAAAATAATAATTAAAAAATAATAGTGTAAACATTTTCGAATTTCTCACAGCAAGATAGGCCGCAATGTATTTTTAAGTAATTAACATTCAGTCTTGTTTTAGTTCAAAATTTACAACAAAACTCCGCCCATTTGTTTAAGGCTTTGCCATAATTTGGAATTTAAACATCAAATTGCTATAATAAAAACTACAAAATTTTGAAACAAAGACCCAAAATATCTTATTTTTAGAATCAGGACATTTGTATTTTTTGCTTTTATTTCAATAAGGTATATTTACTAAACTCAATGGGGAGTTTTTAGATGTACATAAACATAAGTATTTAAAATATAAGTGCAAGAAATTGATAATTTTATTGGATCGACTGACATGCAAATTAATACATATGTCCAATGAATAAGAAGAGCATAACATAACAGCAGTTCAGTGGTTAGATGAGTGAAACTGAGAGAGTTTTTATTTGAAGAGAAAATGAATACTAGCATCAACAGAGAAACTACAAATTTTAAACAAATTTTACTACAATATTTTAAATTAATATTGCTATTTTTAGAAACAGAGAAATCTGAAACTTAAAATGATTTAATATTGTGACGGTAAGGGAGTACGATAGAAATTAGAATACAATACATTAGAACATCGTTCTAGAAAATACTCTTTAGAAAAAATAGTTCCACTAAAAGAATATGAAACACCGGAATGAAGATAACAAAAAAAAGTAATACGCAACCGAAAATATTTGTTTATTTAATAAGAATAGAAAACATAAATCCCTTAAAGTAGGTAAATAAATAAAATAAAAAGAATAGATCTCACACCTATGTGTCAACATTTAATTATCGTGCTATTACGTTTTTGTTGATAACGGAAGGAAAAAGTTTTTGTTCTAGAATTTAGTAGAAATATCGCTATTGTTTCGTGTAGTATATGTAAGAGGTTGTTTAAAGTAGTGGTTACAAGTGATTAGTGAATGTAGATAACTATAAGTGTACCGAAAAACTTTTTTTTGTAATAATCACTCTTCTTGCGTACCAAATAAAAACTGTCACTCAAAATCTTGTGGCTGCGTATTTGAGTTTGTTTCGATTCGATTAAAGCTTTAGATGCCAAGTGGAGCAATTATGCAAAAAACAGTATATATCGTTACAAGAGATAAAAATGCCGTTTTTCGGTAAGTAAATCTTTCCTCTAACTTATCGGCTTCTGCATTATCTGTATGACAACGTACTCAGTACAGTGTGTTTCCATCACAAAAGCTTACTTACACAAGTCTTGACTAGTTTGGATGTAATATGATATATGCCTTAACGGCCTTGCTGTGCCACAAGATGGAAATGCACTTGTTCCAATAATTTGTCTTATGGCCACATTTTGAACAAGTTTCAATTACGTCAAATTTAATTTCAAATACACTGGAGTAAGATGTCATTGGTCTTGGTCCAAATAGTCCTACTAAGCATGTACGATTTTAAGATACTTAATATATTCACTGCTCTACTCTGCTGCTTAACATCGAAATGTATTTTTGTCTGAATATGAACTGCTTAACCCTGCCCTGAATATTTGGTGTTAATGATCTTACTCTTGTTCATGATTTTCAAGGATTGTTTGACTAGATATGTTACTTGAAAGGGCATGGGAATTAATCCTAATAGCATCTACAATGATACTAGTATTTTCTCATTCACTCAATTATGCAGATACATGCAAGTCTCTGTTTCTTCTTTTTTGCTCCATACGACTGCTCCATACATGTACCGAATTTTTTTTGCATATCATAAAGCCACAATTAGACTATTGCAGAACTCTGCAATATTTCTGCAATGGTAGTGTGTAAAATATTCATTGCAGAAAAGTTTGGCAATGAACTCATTGCAAAACATTGCAATGACTCATTACAATGTTTTGCAATGAATTCATTGCCAAACTTTTCTGCAATGAATATTTTACACACTACCATTGCACGACTATTGCAGAAATATTGCAGAGTTATGCAATAGTCTAATTGCAGCTTTAGAGCTAGAGTGGCCTCGCTCACCACCGTTTAAATGACCTACTTCACAGAAGCTTACTTTCTGTAATAACTCCCAAATATTTGTTCTACCGTTTGCTTACAGCTGCTGAACCTTGCAAGATGATTTTCGAATACTCGAATATTGGTAAGAGGGCTCAGGGCTTGAGACTTACGCTTCTTGGCAAACGGGCTCACTGTGGTTGTGCTCTTTATAAAATCCTACAAAGTGTTACCTTAAGCTAAGCTCTGGACACAATGACTATTTTATACATGTACACATAAGACCCTTGTTTGCTGTAGCCGTGGTTATCTAATATGGTCAGAATTTTATGAGCCAGGAAACCTATATGAGGTGTAATAAGAGTGCAAACAAACGTTTTCGAACTTCTAAAAAAGTGCAGAACGCCACAATCTTGTTTTGTATCAACTCATTTATGCAAATCCACATTTTCAAAAAAAATTGATAAAATCTAAATTTGGCAACACTTTTCCGGCCAGCACTCATTCAAAAACAGCTATCTAGTAGTTACTATGTATACTCCAAATAAAAAATTATAAACATAGAGCAAAGTAGAACATGAAATGCAGAAAATTAGTTGTTTTTCTCAATAAGAGATTTGATAAACGATTTATTTGTCGTCAATATGGCTTATTTCAAATAGATCTCACGCAAATAATAGTGGAAAGCAATGACGTATATAATCGTTACAAAGTAATAAGTCATTGGAAATGGTTACCCCAATAAAATCATGAATACACAATCATCCATATTTGTTCACTACAAGGGGTCAAATGTATGAGGAGGTCCATTTAATTTTTCATTTCAAACATTTCATCCTAATATACCTTCCTAAAAAATTTTCAAAATGAGGGGCCAGAGATTGTGTACCAGCACATATTGGCGACAGAAAAAATTGTCGCAAATCTTGGAGAATGGTATATAAACTGAAAGATGGGTCCAAAAGAGTACCCGTACTCAAGTTATAGCATAATTGGAATGCGGGTTTAGCCGGAGCACAAACTTTTGTTTCGTATTTAAAATTTTTTGGTTTTCGATATATGGCCTGTTTAAGGTAGCAAATCTGGTATTTTGACTAATTTCGCTTAAATTGACATCTAGAGATTTCCGCCAGCACATTTTGAAACTAATTACATCTGGTATTTTTAATTGGTAGCAAATATAGTATTTTAACTAATTTCGCTAGTTAACTATATGCAGGAGGGATCGATTTTGATCGATTATGATCAATGTTGATCTACGGGTCTGACTACCCTGCGTACTCCAGTCCCTGCCATTGACATATGAGTTAGCGTGAGATATCACATACCACTGGCAATGGCAGGAGATGTCATTAGCCAAGATGATATCTTAGGGTGCTGGCGGACGAACTTTAATTAGTCAACGGCAGCACTTCCAGTCTTAGCTGGGCAGCGTTCCGTAGCGGTACCGCTCATTAGCTCTTCCGAGGAATCGAACCAACACGTAGTTATGTGTGGGCTTTGTGCCTCGATTAAGGCGGTGCGTCTATGGTGCGCTGCATCAGCTGGATTATTGGCATTTAGTTTTGTTTTGTTTTCTGCAAATTTCTCACAATTTGTTTTTCACTTATTATTTTGTTATTATTTCTTCATCTTATCATGAAATATTGGCGTATGTCATATTTTGTAGTATGATAGGATTTTTTACTTAGTTATGCATTTTAAAATAAAACACAAAAAAATAAAATAAACATTTTGATATATATATGGCAGTACAACCGAAAAAAAATAAGTCTGCAAGTGGTAAAGCAAATTTGCGCAATCCACCCGCCCATAAAGCGGCATGTCCACGGAGTTTGCAGGGACAAAACATATATGAATCAATAAAAAAATTTAAAATACATGTTCAAAACATCTGCGGATTGAACGCTAACCATGACCACGTGCAACATCATCTTGAGCACGACAAACCGAACATTCTATTCCTTACAGAAACACAAGTTTCTGAAAATTTTCTCTTTATAGAATCGCTTAATTCCAAATATAGGCTCGAATCAGCTTTCAAACTCCATCAGGGCGTATGCGCATTCATTCATGAGAGTGTTGCGTACACGCGCTTTCCAAATTTTGAACTTCACGGTGACGGCTTCAATACAATGGTTTTAAAGATTTGTCTTCCAGAAATGACTTTTTTTACAATAGCTTTATACCGGTCCCCCAACAAACGTAACCCAAACTTTTTTAATATACTGACAAAAATTATGGACGAGATTAGAGCAAAGTCCCCTAATTGTGAAGTTATCGTTACCGGTGACTTCAACGTCCACAACAAATCATGGTTGGAATTCTCCAAATCGACCGACGATGTTGACAATAGTGGAAAACTGGCAGAAATTTTTGCCGCGTCTCAGGGCCTATTTCAAATTGTTAAAAGCCCGACTTTCACTCCCCGTAATGGCGGTGACAATAGTTTTCTACTAGATCTCTATCTTACCACAATGCCAGATATTACGAGTGTCGATGTTGCGAAAGGTAGTATTGGAAATTCTGATCATTATTTAATCTCATCAGTTATCAAAACTGATTTACTTAAAACTACAGCTCCCAAACCCCGTAAAATATTTCACTACTCAAAAATGGATAAGAGTTGTCTTCAAAATTTTTTCCATGGTTTCCCTTTCGACCGTCATTGTTTTTACACTGACAATGTAAATGTTTCTGCTCAAAACTTTACAGAAACCATCCAATTTGCTATCAAAAAATTTGTCCCTTTCTCCATAGTAAAACCCAAACAAAAATACTTGTATTCGAAAGCTGCCAAAACGGCACTTAGAAACAAACGTAGATCATTTAATATTTGGATTCATAACAAAACTCCCACTAATCGATCCCAATATCTAAAGGCCAACAAAATATCTAATCAGATTATCTCAAACGAAAAGTCCGAAATTGACAGAGCGAAAGCCTCAAAACTTACGTCTATGTCTGTTTCTGACAAGAGTTTCTACAGTGCCATTAATTCTTTAAATTCTGGTACAAAATTTTCTATTCCCCCTATTATTGATGGTGATTTAATCGTCAATGATTCCGCAAGAAAAGCTAACTTGTTCGCTGAACGCTTTGCTCTGAACTCCACTGTTTTGGAAACTCCTAAAAAAATGCCCCAAATCCAGTCTTCAGGAGTTAATATGAATAAACTTCACTTCAAACCCAAAATAGTCGCTAAACTTTTAAAGGGGTTAAACATCAACAAAGCATCAGGAATGGACAATATTCCACCCATTATTTTAAAAACCTTTTCCAAAGAACTTGCACCAACTTTAACTAAAATATTCTACCAATCTTACAAATCTGGTATATTTCCCTCGTGCTGGAAGTTGGCAAATGTCCAGCCCGTCCCCAAAAAGGGACCAAAATCCGATATCTCAAATTATAGGCCAATAGCTTTACTATCGGTCCTATCCAAAGTCTATGAGCATTATATTAATACACATATTTCAAAATTTCTGGAAGTAAATCATTTAATATCCGACAGCCAATACGGTTTTCGAAACAAAAGATCAACTACCGATCTATTAAACTATGTAGCGCATTGTTGGAACAGCATACTTGATAAAGGTGGTGAAACATACGTTATCGCTTTAGACATTTCCAAGGCATTCGATCGAGTCTGGCATGCCAACTTAATCAACAAGCTCGTTGCGTACGGTTTTCATCCCAATGTTGTGAAGCTGATTCAAAATTTTCTATCCGACCGATACATTTCGGTAACCTTAGACGGATATTCTTCTGAGTCTAAACTAATTAACGCTGGTGTACCCCAAGGCTCAGTATTGTCCCCAACCCTATTTTTGATTTATATCAACGAATTGTTGAAAATCACCAGCAACCCAATAAATAGTTTTGCAGATGATAGTACTCTGCACAAGTCGTTCGAGCCCCTTCCTTCAAAAGGTAAAATGCACGAACGAATTAATCCTGCCCGGAGAGACGCTGCCATAAACGTGAACAAAGACCTGAATAAAGTCGCCGACTAGGGTGGCCAAAACCTTGTCAATTTCAACTCCACCAAAACACAGCTGTTGATTGTTTCCAGATTAAAGACCGAGTTCCCCAAAGATATTTTATTTAGTATGTGTGATGAACCAATAGGTGAATGTAAAAACATTCGTTTATTGGGTGTCACAGTTTCAAATGACCTACTCTGGAACGATCATGTAATGACGATGGCAAAAAGCGCGTCTAAAAAACTCGGCCTCCTAAATAGATGCAAAAAATTTTTCACTCCATACCAATTGCTCCATGTTTATAAGTCCTATATTCGTCCCTGTATGGAGTACTGCTGTCAAGTTTGGGGTGCTGCCTCTGTTTCCATCTTGGCCCTCTTGGACTCTGTTCAAAAGCGAGCTATACGAATTGTAGGTGATCGAACTTTGACATCAAAACTTGATTCCCTACAAAACCGTCGCACTGTTGCTGACCTCGTTGTTTTCTTACAAATATCGTCATCAGCAGTGCTCAGATGAAATCAGCGGCATCATGCCTCAAACTTATTCTTACCCCCGTTCCACTCGGCAATCGGCTGCCGCAACCAGTGAAACGGTAAAGATCCCGCGCTGTCATACTGGCAGATCGCAGAGAGACTTCTTTGTCCGAACTGCGTACAAATGGAATAGTTTGCCGGAACACTTAGTCTCAGGTGGCTTCAACCCACAGATGTTTAAAAAAAGCGTTAATCTACACCTCAGAACGCCAGTTGTTGTGGGACCCAGGTCTAGACCTAGGTCTGAAAAGGTATTTATGTGTTGTTGTGACACATATTCTAAACCCTATTACACAACACATTTTATTAAAAAAAAAAACATGCAATTAAGTAAAAACTAATAGGCTAGTTCAGGTAGAAGTGTTACTATATAATTCATCTATGGAAAATTTCTTATTCTAGTGCAAATGGTAAAAAAAATTAGATTCGTTTATTTGTTTTGTTGTTATAATAATTATTTTAAATAATTAAACTTGAAGTGTTTATTACTTCGGTTTTGAAAAAACCTAAGTATTTATTGCATTCATAAGCCAAAAGTGAAATTCCTACCCTCACTTTTTTGGTATTTATCGGCCGTCACAACCGACGAAATCTAGAAAACCGCAGGAGGGATTTCAAAAATGCTTGTTTCTAAAAATAGGTATACTTAATGGTAAGAGCCGAAAGGACGATGTGTTCGATAGCTGTCCCGGAAGTATGTCAAAAAAATCGTCCAGTGTGTCAAACCAAGGAAATTTGCATATTTTTTGCTTAAAAAACGTTCATTTTAAGTGATTAGGACGACGAGTAGGAACATTGAATTTGTAGAAATATTGATGGTCGGGATTGGTATGTGAGACCAAAATCTAGATTATTGCATTGTAAGATTGTCAAAAAAATGTTGTCAAGTGTGTCAAAAGAAAGATTTGACTTCGATTTATTTATTTTTTACCCAATTTTTTGAGAAAAATAAAATTAATTATTTGTATAACATGAAATTTTATTATTAATATACAGAATTATGGCATCATAAGTTTGTCAAAAAAATAATGTCAAAAGAATGATTTTCATTTACTTTTTTTAGAAAATAATAAAATTAGTTATTTGTATGAAATGAAAATATAATTATTGAGAATTTTATTGCATTTTAAGTTTGTCAAAAAAATATGGTCAAGTATGTCAAAAAGATGATTTCATTTATTTTTTTAGCCAATTTTTTGGAAAAAAAATTTAGCTGTTGTAAATGTGACATGGAAATTTTTGAATTTGTTATAGTTTTTGAAATATTCTTGGAATTTCGAAAAAAATTTGTATTTTTGATTTTGTTATAATTTCTGCAATATTTTTAGAATTTTGGAAAAAGTTTTAATTTTTGATTTTGTTATAATTTTTGCAATATGTTTAGAATTTTGAAAAAAAATAGAATTTTTGAATTTGTGAATTTTATATATATATTTTTAGAATTTTGAAAAAAGTTTCAATTTTTGATTTTGTAAGAATTTTTGGAATATTTTTAGAATTTTGAAAAATTTTAAATATTTATTTTTATTCTAATTTTTGGAATTCTGAAAAAAGTTTTAATTTTTGATTTTGTTATAATTTTTGTAATATTTTTAGAATCTTGAAAAAAGTTTGATTTTATTTAATTTTTACAATATTTTTGGAATGGTCTCAGGGCCTATTTCAAATTGTTAAAAGCCCGACTTTCACTCCCCGTAATGGCGGTGACAATAGTTTTCTACTAGATCTCTATCTTACCACAATGCCAGATATTACGAGTGTCGATGTTGCGAAAGGTAGTATTGGAAATTCTGATCATTATTTAATCTCATCAGTTATCAAAACTGATTTACTTAAAACTACAGCTCCCAAACCCCGTAAAATATTTCACTACTCAAAAATGGATAAGAGTTGTCTTCAAAATTTTTTCCATGGTTTCCCTTTCGACCGTCATTGTTTTTACACTGACAATGTAAATGTTTCTGCTCAAAACTTTACAGAAACCATCCAATTTGCTATCAAAAAATTTGTCCCTTTCTCCATAGTAAAACCCAAACAAAAATACTTGTATTCGAAAGCTGCCAAAACGGCACTTAGAAACAAACGTAGATCATTTAATATTTGGATTCATAACAAAACTCCCACTAATCGATCCCAATATCTAAAGGCCAACAAAATATCTAATCAGATTATCTCAAACGAAAAGTCCGAAATTGACAGAGCGAAAGCCTCAAAACTTACGTCTATGTCTGTTTCTGACAAGAGTTTCTACAGTGCCATTAATTCTTTAAATTCTGGTACAAAATTTTCTATTCCCCCTATTATTGATGGTGATTTAATCGTCAATGATTCCGCAAGAAAAGCTAACTTGTTCGCTGAACGCTTTGCTCTGAACTCCACTGTTTTGGAAACTCCTAAAAAAATGCCCCAAATCCAGTCTTCAGGAGTTAATATGAATAAACTTCACTTCAAACCCAAAATAGTCGCTAAACTTTTAAAGGGGTTAAACATCAACAAAGCATCAGGAATGGACAATATTCCACCCATTATTTTAAAAACCTTTTCCAAAGAACTTGCACCAACTTTAACTAAAATATTCTACCAATCTTACAAATCTGGTATATTTCCCTCGTGCTGGAAGTTGGCAAATGTCCAGCCCGTCCCCAAAAAGGGACCAAAATCCGATATCTCAAATTATAGGCCAATAGCTTTACTATCGGTCCTATCCAAAGTCTATGAGCATTATATTAATACACATATTTCAAAATTTCTGGAAGTAAATCATTTAATATCCGACAGCCAATACGGTTTTCGAAACAAAAGATCAACTACCGATCTATTAAACTATGTAGCGCATTGTTGGAACAGCATACTTGATAAAGGTGGTGAAACATACGTTATCGCTTTAGACATTTCCAAGGCATTCGATCGAGTCTGGCATGCCAACTTAATCAACAAGCTCGTTGCGTACGGTTTTCATCCCAATGTTGTGAAGCTGATTCAAAATTTTCTATCCGACCGATACATTTCGGTAACCTTAGACGGATATTCTTCTGAGTCTAAACTAATTAACGCTGGTGTACCCCAAGGCTCAGTATTGTCCCCAACCCTATTTTTGATTTATATCAACGAATTGTTGAAAATCACCAGCAACCCAATAAATAGTTTTGCAGATGATAGTACTCTGCACAAGTCGTTCGAGCCCCTTCCTTCAAAAGGTAAAATGCACGAACGAATTAATCCTGCCCGGAGAGACGCTGCCATAAACGTGAACAAAGACCTGAATAAAGTCGCCGACTAGGGTGGCCAAAACCTTGTCAATTTCAACTCCACCAAAACACAGCTGTTGATTGTTTCCAGATTAAAGACCGAGTTCCCCAAAGATATTTTATTTAGTATGTGTGATGAACCAATAGGTGAATGTAAAAACATTCGTTTATTGGGTGTCACAGTTTCAAATGACCTACTCTGGAACGATCATGTAATGACGATGGCAAAAAGCGCGTCTAAAAAACTCGGCCTCCTAAATAGATGCAAAAAATTTTTCACTCCATACCAATTGCTCCATGTTTATAAGTCCTATATTCGTCCCTGTATGGAGTACTGCTGTCAAGTTTGGGGTGCTGCCTCTGTTTCCATCTTGGCCCTCTTGGACTCTGTTCAAAAGCGAGCTATACGAATTGTAGGTGATCGAACTTTGACATCAAAACTTGATTCCCTACAAAACCGTCGCACTGTTGCTGACCTCGTTGTTTTCTTACAAATATCGTCATCAGCAGTGCTCAGATGAAATCAGCGGCATCATGCCTCAAACTTATTCTTACCCCCGTTCCACTCGGCAATCGGCTGCCGCAACCAGTGAAACGGTAAAGATCCCGCGCTGTCATACTGGCAGATCGCAGAGAGACTTCTTTGTCCGAACTGCGTACAAATGGAATAGTTTGCCGGAACACTTAGTCTCAGGTGGCTTCAACCCACAGATGTTTAAAAAAAGCGTTAATCTACACCTCAGAACGCCAGTTGTTGTGGGACCCAGGTCTAGACCTAGGTCTGAAAAGGTATTTATGTGTTGTTGTGACACATATTCTAAACCCTATTACACAACACATTTTATTAAAAAAAAAAACATGCAATTAAGTAAAAACTAATAGGCTAGTTCAGGTAGAAGTGTTACTATATAATTCATCTATGGAAAATTTCTTATTCTAGTGCAAATGGTAAAAAAAATTAGATTCGTTTATTTGTTTTGTTGTTATAATAATTATTTTAAATAATTAAACTTGAAGTGTTTATTACTTCGGTTTTGAAAAAACCTAAGTATTTATTGCATTCATAAGCCAAAAGTGAAATTCCTACCCTCACTTTTTTGGTATTTATCGGCCGTCACAACCGACGAAATCTAGAAAACCGCAGGAGGGATTTCAAAAATGCTTGTTTCTAAAAATAGGTATACTTAATGGTAAGAGCCGAAAGGACGATGTGTTCGATAGCTGTCCCGGAAGTATGTCAAAAAAATCGTCCAGTGTGTCAAACCAAGGAAATTTGCATATTTTTTGCTTAAAAAACGTTCATTTTAAGTGATTAGGACGACGAGTAGGAACATTGAATTTGTAGAAATATTGATGGTCGGGATTGGTATGTGAGACCAAAATCTAGATTATTGCATTGTAAGATTGTCAAAAAAATGTTGTCAAGTGTGTCAAAAGAAAGATTTGACTTCGATTTATTTATTTTTTACCCAATTTTTTGAGAAAAATAAAATTAATTATTTGTATAACATGAAATTTTATTATTAATATACAGAATTATGGCATTATAAGTTTGTCAAAAAAATAATGTCAAAAGAATGATTTTCATTTACTTTTTTTAGAAAATAATAAAATTAGTTATTTGTATGAAATGAAAATATAATTATTGAGAATTTTATTGCATTTTAAGTTTGTCAAAAAAATATGGTCAAGTATGTCAAAAAGATGATTTCATTTATTTTTTTAGCCAATTTTTTGGAAAAAAAATTTAGCTGTTGTAAATGTGACATGGAAATTTTTGAATTTGTTATAGTTTTTGAAATATTCTTGGAATTTCGAAAAAAATTTGTATTTTTGATTTTGTTATAATTTCTGCAATATTTTTAGAATTTTGGAAAAAGTTTTAATTTTTGATTTTGTTATAATTTTTGCAATATGTTTAGAATTTTGAAAAAAAATAGAATTTTTGAATTTGTGAATTTTATATATATATTTTTAGAATTTTGAAAAAAGTTTCAATTTTTGATTTTGTAAGAATTTTTGGAATATTTTTAGAATTTTGAAAAATTTTAAATATTTATTTTTATTCTAATTTTTGGAATTCTGAAAAAAGTTTTAATTTTTGATTTTGTTATAATTTTTGTAATATTTTTAGAATCTTGAAAAAAGTTTGATTTTATTTAATTTTTACAATATTTTTGGAATTTTGAAAGGAATATGAATTTGTGATTTCGTAATATTTTCTCGAAACGCTAAATGGAGAGGTTTTTAAGTAGTTTGCTGAGTGTATCATCTTTTCTCTAAATTATGTTAATTTATGATTTTCCGGCAACGTATAGATGTTTCCTGTTAGTTTTGTAATGAATTTCTAAACAGAGATAAAAAAATACATGTACTTTAACAAAGAGTTATGTTTGATATACATCGCTGCCCAAAACTAAAAACAATGTCCTCATAAAAGTTTTATGCCGAAAACTATATCAAAATCCTTAACCAAAACCGACATCTTGATATCTCAGAGCCTTGAGATTTCAGCCCCTCCATATTTTATCTGAGAATTCTTGGTATGTAACTGTATAATCAAAGCGAAATGCAACCGCGATTCACGAATCTATTTCAGTCATGACTCATGAGCCAAAGGAAATTTGGTGTATCTACCCATTAATTCACTCAAAAGATCTATTTATAATAAATTAACAATTTACTTTTAATGGTCTTGGAAATAACGTTTTTACATTTGATGATAAAATGATTCTAGTAAAAAATTAAATAAATCAAATGACGATTGACGTCCATAGTAACTTTCGTAGATGCTAATTAGTTCTAAGCAATGCACCGATAAATTTAATTCTCTAAAGGCGACTTTAAAATTTATTTTAATATTTCATTTCTTTTTAGAAAACAAATTTTTATTGATTAAGTTACTAGAAAACCTTTGCCTTTTCAAACTTTGAATTTATGCATACTGTGATATTTTTGTTACGTTACGTTACGTTTCACACATCACTGCCAATAGTAGTGAGATATTACAAGTCAAGGTGGTATCTTAGGTGTGCTGGCAGATGAATTCTATTTAGTCAACAGTGACACTCTCAATCATAGTTATGGAGTAGTTGTTGGTGATGACGCGCAGTTGCTTGCTCGAAGAAATGAGCTTATATTTAACTCTATATATGTGCTATAGCTATTGAGAAAGATACCGAGTCACATTATCGAAGAATATACGACTAGGTAGCAGGATTATTGGCAACCCCATTTTAGTTTAGTTCCTGCAAATTTGTCTCTTATTTTATTTTTACTTTCTACATTTTATCATGAATTAGCCTTTGTCATATTTTATTAAACGAAAGGATTTATTGTTTATTTTAAAATTAAAATTAAATTAAAAAAAATTAAATTAAACGTTCTTCAACACTTCAACCCCTTAAAAGGAATTTAAGTGGTATTGTGACACATATTGTAATGGCTATTACACAACACTTTTTGAATAGTCACCTATAAATTACACTCCGATATTTTGTAACCATTAGCTCCACTGTACACATTATAAAAATTTCACAAAAATTTTTTAAAACGCTCACCAGAATCCGTTTCGAATTAAAACGGAATTTCATAAGAAAATTTGTATCGAAAGTGCCCGTATCTTTGAGTATTATTTGTTCTATTCTTAAATGTCTTTTTTTCTCTCATTTTTCGCTAAAAATTTAAAATATTTGTATGACGATTTTAATGACAAAACTCATCTTTTCTGTTAAAACTAATAAACAATTTCCGAACAAAATAAGTTTTTTTTTTTTTAAATTATCCCACTAACAAAAACGTCCCGCGGATTAAAATTATTTTTACAAATTAAAAAACAAGAATTACTATTTACGAAAATAAGTAAAGAATATAGCAAAGACACATAACAAAGAATTTCGTTAAACAAATGTTTTGTTTACAAATAAATAATTTTTTTTGCATGATTTTTGATATTTCAAATTTTAAATCTTATCAAATTTCTTTCTTTATTCCTAAGAAAATATTAACCCTTCTTGAAAAACACAACCTATCTAATGACAAATTTTGTAATCCATTTCTTATCTATTAAGGGAAATCTTAATTATTTCACTTTCAAATAATTCAGCGTCGCACTTGACCACTTGTTCAAAAATTTAAATAAAACACAAAAAAACGATTTTAAATTTAAAAAAAAAAAGGAGTAAAGTTTCAGAAAAAAAGGGAGCAATAACACTTTCACGATATTTTTTACAATATTTTGTTTGTTGTAAAATATTTTTAAATGACCTTATTTTTAATTATTATATTTATAAAACTAAATTGCATTTGAAATAAAAACTAAAATTATTTTATTAATAATAATAATAAAAAAAAACATAACGCACCGAAAGTTTTTGTTTTTATTTAATTCACTTTTTTTGGTATTATTTTTTAATTTTATTTTCGTTCGTAAATAACAAACACTTTTTTTTAAATAAATAAAAAATAATTCGCGATCACAATATAACTTTTAAACTAATCCTCGATCGCTTATATTGTTTTAGCTTTTGTTTGTAATTTTATTTAGTTATGTGTTACCTTGGCGAGTGTTTATTAACTGACTGAGGAAAAAAATTGTTTTATAGACGATATGAAATAAAATGAAATAACAGGTAGATCGTAGTTTTTGTTGTTTTTTTATTAATATAAAATAAAAAAATTAGTTCCAGCTGAAGTCGCGATCAATTTTACTAATACTAAAAACAAAAATGGGTAAAATAAAATAACAAATGTAATTAACAATGAAATGATGAAAATTGTTGTTTTGATTTTTTTTTAAGATCGTGATATGTGATTAGTTTTTTAATTATTGAAAATGTTTGTGCATAGTTAAGCTTATTAAAACTAGCGGACAAAGATGAGAGGGTGGTCGGTGGTAGGACAGGTTATATTTGAACTATAAAATTCAGATTTTATATTTTTGAAATTGTTTTATTCTTTAGTTCTGGAAGAACTCATGGGTTTTACCCGTTTTACTTTTAAGTATTAAGTAAAATCTGGGAATTGAGAAATCATTCATGGTTCTGGTTTTATGATGTGCGGTCAGCAATAATACGACGATGTAGCCATGTATCGAGATTTCATGTAAAATTTCGATCACAATTTCGGAAAAAATAAACCTGACATATTGTTTCTTACTGAAACAATTGTCAGTGGTAAAACATTGAAATTGGATCTCGATAAATATCGGATGCCTAGCTACGAATTGGAACATTTCTTTTATAACAAACATGGTGTCTGTGTATTTATTCAACATTCACTTTCATGTATGCGAATTAGGGATTACGAGTTGAACTCTAAGCACCATAATTCTCTGGCATTAAAGAGCTCAGGTGTTGATGAAACCATGTTCATAATAGGCTTATACAGATCTTTAAACTTCCATCCAGGATGTCCCTAGGAAGACAGACTGAACTGTTACTTGCAGATTATCATGGTTTGACTCAAATAATAGAGGGTCCCAATAGAACATCAGATGATACACATCATAACAATAACTTGATGGATCTATTTTTGACAAACGAACCAGATACAACGAAGATAAGAGTTCAACAAGCCCTTGGATCATCGGACAATTTACTAATCGCACATCAGCATTAAGAGTTTCTGCAGCCATAAAAGATGGAATGCGGAGTAACCAAATCGACTAATCACTCCTAAAACTGAGCCTTGGTTCACGCGGAATGTAGATGAGGCGGTGAGGAACAAACGCAAAACATTCAAGGTCTATAACTCAAATAAAATTCTAGAAAACTTTAGTGCATATAAAAAAGGAAGAAATATCAGTAAATACAAAATAGATCTGGACAAAGACTCGTTTTTCCAGAAGAAAGCCAACAAATTTGCCGAGCACCCATTTCGCTCACGCAGTTTCTTTCAGGCAGTTAAATCAGCCCAGAGCAATTTCATCGATCCTCTATTCCAACCTGAAAGAGAAGGCGAAAGAGAAGTTTTGGTTCTTATTTTCGCAGAAAACTCAAATATAGTCGAACCTCCCCATTCTCCTACACTCATTCCCCCAGTTGAAACAAAAATGAAACCAATAATTTTTCGTTGTAATTTTGTACGAAAAATGCTTCTTTCTATCCATATCAATAAATCTGCTGGCCCCGACGGTATTCCACCCCTCGTTCTTAAAAACTTTGCTGGACAACTATAGCTCCAATTCTAATAAAAAAAATTATTTATCATATAAAATCGGCATATTTCCCGATTCATGGAAGCTGGCTTGTGTTCAACCCATATCGAAGAAAGGTAGTAAGATTGACCCTAATAATTACAGACCAGTTGCAATGCTGTCAGCTTTGGCTAAAATATTGGAAAATATTTTAACTATAATCTAATAGAATATTTGGATATGTCACGACATATATCAGGATATGTCACTGGAGAACCATGGTGAAACATTCAGTATTTCATTTGATATTTCTAAAGCATTTGATAAAGTGTGGCATAGAAATCTCATAGATAAATTAAAATCTTAATTATGACATAGATCATCTTTTCAAAGTTTTCTTACAGGTCGTCAATTTCATGTTAATTTAGATGGTATTACATCCAATATTTTCACAAGCAATGCTGGTGTTGCTCAAAGCTCTGCACTCTCTACCAGCCTTAATTCTACTATACATTAATGATATTTTTATTTCTACAGTGCACCCAATTCATAGTTTTGCTGATGACAGCATATTGCATGCATCATATGCTTCTCCTAAATTTCGATCTCACACTGCCATAACCACTGATAGAGAGTTGTTAATTGACTCTATCAATGAAAACCTGGCTCGTGTAACAGAATGGAGCGATCGTTGTCTTGTTTCATTTAACCCAACCAAAACCAATCTATGCCGTCTTTCACGAATAGAGCGACGTAAAAACTTCCCTATATTAAGATAAACCACAAGGAATTACATGAGGTTGAATCAGTTAGACTTCTTGGAGTGGATATTAAAAATAACCTGAAATGGAATGAACATTTGTTCAACCTCGCTAAATCTGCAATGCAAAAATTAGTATTCTTGAGTCGATGTAAAAAGTTTTTCAATCCCGATCAAATTTTGCTGATCTAAAAGTCCTTTATTCGTCCATGTATGGAATACTGCTGTCATGTTTTGGGAGGTGCTTGTCAGTCAACAATAAAATGTATAGACTCTGTGCAGAGAAAAGCAATACGGTTGATTGGCAATACCGAACTAACTGATTAGCTTGATTCACTCCAGCACCAAAGAAATGCGGCTGAATTGTCAATCTACTATAAATATAACTTTAGTGAATTCTCTTTTAAAGAAATTCAAAATATCCTTCCATCGTGTGCGCAGTTCAATCGACGAACAAGAACTTCAGAGTTATCCCACCCATTTGCTGTCCAATTATCTCATTGTAGAACTAAGTCCTTTCAGAAAGATTATTTTAACTGAGTGGCGAAATTGTGAACTTCGGGCTCCGTATTTCCCGATGAATTTGCCCCTTAGACATTTAAAGAAAATGTCAAACGTCATTTAAAACAATTAGTATAGTTATTCCATATCTTCATTCCTTCCATTTTCTCTATTTCCTTCCTTTCTAGTTGACATGGTATCTTCGGATATTCAAAGAGTCTGAATAATGAACATTTCATATTTAGTGTGCTAAACTTGTCTAACTAATTAATAACTAAAAAGTCCAAGCGGCACGTATATCCGCTAGAAATAGGTAGATTTCGAGATCAGACAGTTTTGTGTGCCAGTAGAATCTGATGTATCAGATTAGTTTAAACAAAACAAACTAATTTCAAACAGATATCGAACAAATTTTAAAAAGAAAATTATGTCTAAGCAAAATTATATCTATCCAATTTTGCAACAAACAAATATCAAATCTACCACAGAACATGTGTGTGACAATTTATGACACAAACCTACTCTATATCATATGTCGTGCAATTACTGCAAAATATCAAAATAGTTTATTTCTAAGAAAAAAAAGTAATTTCTTCTATTCAAATCTTTTATTTTTTTGACTTTTATAAGGTTGACATTGACTGTTATAAGGTTTTTGGAAATTGTAGTTATGGATTGTCGCAAACTTTTTTGTTGAAGCCAACAAGTCAAAAACCTCTAACTGCAGAGGTTTATATTTATAAGAAACGGATTAAAATGTTTCCACAGATTCTAAATTTATGAAGATTTAAAAAATATTAGTATCCAAACGGCCGTTATAACGGATTAAAAAAACAAATTTTTTTCTAGTATAAAGCCTCTAGCTCCTTAACCATGTGTCAGATTTTTCTGATTTATGAACTTGTCCAAGATATTAATAAAACACACATTTTTAAGAAAGGTTTTTTGATCTGGCTCCACAAATGAAACCGTGAGAGCGCCGGTTGATTCAAACGCATTTTGTGTTTTACAAGCTTTTTTGTTGGAGCCGCTCACTCAGAAACCTCCAACTGCAGAGGTATTTTTTTGAAAGAAACTGATTAAAAAGGTTTCAAAAATTCTAAATTTATGAGATTTTTAAAAATATTAGAATTTAAACGGCCGTTATAACGGATCTAAAAAACAGAGTTTTTTTCTAATATAAAGCCTCTAGCTTCTTAACCATGTGTTGAATTGGGCTGATTTACGAACTTGTCCAAGATATAATTAAAACGCACATTTTTAGAAAAGGGTTTTTGATCTGGCTTTACAAATGCAACCGTGAGAGTGCCGGTTGTTTAAAAAAAAAATTTTTTTTGCAATGTTTTTTGTTGGAGCCGCTCACTCAGGAACCTCTAATTGCAGAGGTCTATTTTTAAAACAAATTGATAAAAAAGGTTCCAAAGATTCTAAATTTGTTAAATTTTTTGAAATACTAGTATCCAAACGGCCGTTATAACGGTTTTAAAAAATCAATTTTTTTCAGAAAAAAGCCTCTAGTTCCTTAACCACGTGTCGGATTTTGCTGATTCACGAACTTGTCCTAGATATTATTAGAACACACAAGTACAGAAAGTTTTTTTGATCTACCTCAACAAATGCGACCGTGAGTGTGCCGGTCGTTTTCGTTATATCTCATATCGTTTATATATTTATATGTATATGAGCAATTTCACGAAGATTCAACAACGTTTTGACTTGACCCCTTTTAATTTTGATTATTTTTTGTTTATAGATAGTCTTTGATAAATAAAAAATACAAGTTCTCTTAGAATTTTTTTTTTCGACCAGGGGTCTTCACAGGGTGCCCCTTAATTTTTGTTATTTTGTGATGTGAGTGCATTTTGATGAGCGATTGTAGAAAAACTACTGAATCGATTTTCATAAATAATATGTCGTTGAATAGGTATTAGAACAAAGTTTTTAAAAATGTACATTGTTAATTTTTTGAAATAATTTTTAACGGTGTAACATAAGAAAAAAATGGTGTAATTGAAAAAAAGATGGCATAGCCTTTGTTTTTTTTTTTTTAACTAAATTGAAGCTTATTTTATATCTAACAACTTGTGAAAGTTAAGGACTAGTGTCATTTTTTGTTTTAGAGATAAAATTCGTTGTGCATATTACTGTCGGGAATCAGTTTTTTTTGTTCTGAAGGAAAATTATAAAAATGGCGATTTTTAGATTCAGATTTTTTTTTAATGTTAAATATCAAATATTTTATTATTAAATGAACTTTTTAAAAAGCAATTTCAGTCAAGTTCAGCAAAATTTTGCGACATTTTGACTCGACCCTTTTTAATTTGGTTTATTTTGGTCTATATTTAAAAAAATTCTACTTGAAGCCGTATTTTTCATTTATCAAAGGCTATCTATAAACTTAAAATAAACCAAATTAAAAAGGGTCGAGTCAAAATGTCGCAAAATTTTGCTGAACTTGACTGAAATTGCTTTTTAAAAAGTTCATTTAATAATAAAATATTTGATATTTAACATAAAAAAAAAATCTGAATCTAAAAATCGCCATTTTTATAATTTTCCTTCAGAACAAAAAAACTGATTCCCGACAGTCATATGCACAACGAATTTTATCTCTAAAACAAAAAATGACACTAGTCCCAAACTTTCACAAGTTGTTAGACATAAAATAAGCTTCAATTTAGTTTAAAAAAAAAAAAAAAAGGCTATGCCATCTTTTTTTCAATTACACCATTTTTTTCTTATGTTACACCGTTAAAAATTATTTCAAAAAATTAACAGTGTACATTTTTAAAAACTCTGTTCTAATACCTATTCAACGACATATCATTTATGAAAATCGGTTGAGTAGTTTTTCTACAATCGCTCGTCAAAATGCACTCACATCACAAAATAACAAAAATTGAGGGACACCCTGTGAAGACCTCTCTCTCTCTCTCTCTCTGGCGTTTACATCCCATGGAGGGATTTTGCCGTCTGTGCAATCAGCTTCCAATCGTCTCGTTCCATGACCAGTTGACCCCAGTTTCGACATCCTATATCACGAAGGTCTTGGATGATGTCATCACGCCAGCGTTGTCTAGGTCTTCCTCTTCGACGAACACCAGCTGGTTGTTGTTGGGACGCTTTTTTAATCATTCTATCTAATGGTGCCCTTTCTACATGACCAAACCATCTAATCCGGTTAGATTTAATGAATCCGATTACATCGCAGCCTCCAAGAAGCTGTCTGATTTCATGATTCATTCGAATTCTATACTGATTTTCAGCAACTTTACATGGACCATAAATTGTTCGTATGACTTTCCTCTCGAATGTTGATAAAATTCTACAATCGGAGGAAGTCAGTGTCCAGCTTTCGCTTCCAAAGGTAAGCACAGGTCGAATTAATGCTTTGTAAAGTGTGAGTTTGCACGACTGCGAAAGATGTTTAGATCGCAAAAGTTTTGAGTATGCGTAGAAAACTCTGTATGCGGCTGAGACACGAGCTTTAATATCTGCCTGCATGTCATTTGACGATGTTATTACAGACCCGAGGTATTTGAAGTTTTCTACACGTTCCACTTCATAGTCGCCAGTATTCAGATTGCCGGGAGGTATATTCCTGGATGTTGTTAATAGTTTAGTCTTGCCGGTGTTAATACATAATCCAAGTCGTTTAGCATTTCTTTCAAGCCGAGAGAGACTATCCTTGATATCGCTTATTCTACGTCCGAGAAGCACAATATCATCTGCATAGCCAAGAATTTGACTAGATTTGTTAAATATACAGTTTTGTGTCTCAATGCGGCTTTTTCTTATCGCGTACTCAAGCGCCAAATTAAATAGTACGGGTGCGAGTGCATCACCTTGTCGAACACCTGATGTTATATCAAAAGAGTCAGAAACTGACCCTTCGATTACTATTCTACAGTTTGATCCCGATGTTGTGAGTTTGCACAGAGAAACAAGTTTCTCTGGACTACCAAGGCATATGAGTGCAGACCAGAGGTTGTCGCGGATGATGCTATCATATGCTTGCTTGAAATCAACGTAGAGCTGGTGAATGCTGATGTTGTACTCCCAACATTTTTCCAGAATCATCCTTAAGGTCAAACATTGATCTGTGGTTGAACGGTTGGGACGAAAACCACACTGATAGTCGCCGATAATAGATTCGGCAAACGGGATGAGCCGAGCGAGTACGACATTAGCTAGTATTTTATTTGCAGTGTTCAACAGTGCGATTCCACGATAATTTGCACACTTTAGGCGGTCACCTTTTTTATGTAGCGGAACAATGAGAGCTGTTTTCCATTCAGCAGGTAGTTCTTCTTGGTCCCAGATTGCAAGAATCAGATCATATATACGTGAGACCAGAGCTGCTCCTCCATTCTTAAGTAGTTCTGCAGGGATTCCATCGATACCTGGTGATTTGCCATTTTTTAATTTTTTGATGGCAGCTTCCACTTCTTCTATTGTTGGGTAAGGGACAAAAATCTCCTCACTTGACGGAGCAATTGCTCGAATAGGATGAACTTCGTTCGTCCTATTCAGTAGGTCTTGAAAGTGGGATCGCCATACCTCCAGCACATCACGTTCACTTGTTGTAAGCTCGTTGTTTCCATTTTTGATGGCTGTAGATCTTGGGTGGAAATCTTTGGTCAGATTCCGCGCATTGGCAAAACACTCTTTCGAATTTCCATTAGCCGCATGTTGGTTGATGTTTTCGATACAGCTCTTCATGTGTTCGCGTTTCTTTTTCCGTAGGAGTTTTGCTGAGGCTTTTCTGGCGCATAGATAATCAGTTTGGGAGCTTCGGGTGTTTCTTGTTAACCATTTTTCTCGCAGTTTTTGTTTGTGCTCAATGCTTTCGCGGCACTCGTCATCAAACCATTCGTTACGTGATTTCGGTGGTCGTTTTCCGATTGTAGTTTGTGCTGCGGATATGATGGTTGATTGAAGCGTTTGCCATTCTTCTTGTATGTTTAATGGCATCTCAGATGGGATGTCATGCTCTTCTATGTTTTGCGTTACAATTTCCTGATATCTATTCAGTGTTTCCAGGTGTTTAAATGCTTCGACATTCCAGCGCACGGTCTTTTTTGCTTGCCTATTAAATGTAGATGATAATTTGCACTTATACTTAAAGATGACAAGCATATGATCGGTGTCCATATCAGCACCTCTGTATGATCGAACGTCAGTTACACTTGTAGAGTGTCTCTTAGAAATCATGACGTGATCGATTTGATTTTCAGTTCTTCCATCATTTGATTTCCACGTTGCTTTGTGGATTCTCTTATGAGGAAAGAAAGTGCTAGATATTACTAGATCATACATCATAGCCAGTTCAGCTGTGCGAAAGCCGTTATTGTTACTAGCATGATGCAAGCTGTTAGGGCCGACATGTGTTTTAAGTTCTGCACTTCTACCAATTTGCGCATTGAAGTCACCTACCACGATTTTTATATCGTGCCGCGGGATGTTATTGATGACTTCTTCGAGTTCTAGGAAGAACAGGTCTTTAATGTCATCTGCTTTGTCTTCAGTAGGTGCATGAACATTGATGATCGTTGCATTAAATTTTTGCGTGCGGATTCTCATTGTGCATATCCGCATATTAATTGGCCGAAAGTCGATAACATGTTGATTCACGCGACGATGTGTGAGAAAGCCAACTCCAAATTCTCCTCCGTTTTCATGACCGCAATAGTAGAGAGTGTATCCTTTGGCTGTTTCGTGGATTCCACTCCCTGGCCATCTTAGTTCTTGTAACGCCACTATATCCAGTGTATAGCTATTGATTTGGTTTGTAAGTTTCAGTAGATCTCCTGGTCTTCTAAGGCTTAGCACGTTCCAGGTTCCCATTTTTAAATCGTAGTCCGGGTACAGTTTCCGAGGTCGTTCTAATAGTGAATCCGAGATAATCCGAGGCCTGTGTACAGAATTCATGACAAGTAGTTTTTTACGGAAATGGGGTGTTAGCCCTTCGCCCAACCCAAATTTTCGTGAATGGGTTCGTTCTGCATCTTTAGGTCACCAGAAACAACCTTTTTACATGTTTATATAGCGAGCCACTTGATCCAAGACAGACGCCCGCTACAAACCGCCCCTAACATGGAGAACAGACGCTTGCTACACGTTTATATAGCGAGCCGCTTGATCCAAGACAGACGCCCGCTCCAAGCCGCCCCTAACATGGAGAACAGACGCTTGAGTTGCATTGGTTTTGTGGCGCCAATGACTCGCCATGGTGCAGAATCATTGAGTATAAGCAGTATTTACTCTGCCCCTCTCAACTACACCAACCTAATTCTGTTAGCATTACCCAGGTAGCACGGCGTGGACGTAGAATTTCGGATTTCACTACCCCCCCCCCCCCTGTGAAGACCCCTGGTCGAAAAAAAAATTCTGAGAGAACTTGTATTTTTTGTTTATCAAAGACTATCTATAAACAAAAAATAATCAAAATTAAAAGGGGTCAAGTCAAAACGTTGTTGAATCTTCGTGAAATTGCTCATATATATATATATAGTTATAATCCCATAGTATCATCAAGTCATATAACAAAACTGCTTTCTCACGAAAAGTGCTATCAATGCAAAATAGCATAACTAGAAATATGATGGAATGTTATCAACCAGACATAACATGTAACAACATGATAGAAGAATCAAATATCATAAAACATATTATAATAGAATACGCTGAGTGGTTGTTTTGTACCTTTAGATTTATAAAATTTAGTTTTTATAGTTAGTCTAATTTTTAAACTCTGTAATGTAACATGTATTAAATAAATTGTATTAAATAAATCATTTTTTTTAGAATTTATTTATTCATGAAACATAACTGGCGCAGCCGTGCGGTCTAGTGTAGTAATATTAAAGTGTAGTGTAATAATTTGGTGAATAAAAACCAATAAATAAGTGAACCCGTCGCGGTAAAATTAAGTGAATTTTTTTTTTATCAGACATCTCTAGCTGAAGTTCCTATAAGAACGCGAAGAGGATTTGAGGTTCCACCACACTATATATCAACTTCACTTGGAACCAGCTCAACACGACGAAAGATACGATTCAAAGGTAACGCACTACAAGATAGACGTTTACATTGAATACGTATTACCAGGTAACCTATTTTATTTTATTTTTATATTGTGATTATTGTGATTATATTTAGTGAAAATTTTGTGTTTGTGAACGTATTTTATATATAAAGTTTTCAAAAATAACGTTAGTCATCCACGACAGTTAATTTCAAAATTTTCATGGAAGCGTGTACTACAAGATAGGCACACATCCAAAATATTTCCAAAAATAACTATAGAATCATATAAAATAGTGTTACTAAATTGACAAACGCGCGCACTACCAGATAGACGCCAACCTGTCACACTGTCCACTACAAGATAGAGACAGTTCAAATTAATACTATTATATCCTTTTTATGAGAAAAAAATTGGCAGATATATTCGATCTGAATAGAAATATAGCCAACTCAGAAATGGACCCAGTTTTAGAGCGACTAGAGGCAATTGGTGCACAGTTGCAACATTTAAATAACAAACAAGGTGAGCATGATCAATTGTTGACATATCTCAACCAAAAATTAGAGCAACCCCAACCACAAATTCAGGAACAAATTCCTGTGGTTACAAATAGGGCAAATGCTCTAGATTTATTTAGGATCCCTGATCCAATAAAATCAATACCCACGTACGATGGGAATAGAAAACAACTTTCGGCTTGGATAAAGACAGTTGAAGACACACTGAGTGTATTCGAACCATTAGTGTCAGAACAACAATATAGTCTTTATTTACAAACTATTAACAACAAAATAGAGGGGAAAGCCAAAGATATACTATGTCTGGCTGGTAATCCCAAAACATTTAATGAAACAAAAGAAATCTTGCAGGAATCTTTAGGAGACCGGCAAGAACTATCGTTTTATAAGTCACAACTTTGGGCGACTAAACAAAACGAAACAATGAGTATCCACGGATACTACAATAAAATAAAAGAAATAGTTCAAAATATTAAATCATTATCCAAACAAAATATTTTGTACAATAATGCGTGGCATGCTATCAATGCATTTATCGATGAAGATGCATTAGCTGCATTTCTATCAGGACTACGCAAACCCTATTTTGGATATGCGCAAGCTGCAAGACCAAAAGGTATTGAAGAGGCATATGCATTTCTTTGCAAATTTAATTGCAATGAACAAATTTCAAGTAATTCAAGAAAAACCAACACACAAGTATTTCAGAATACACCACAAAAACAAAATTACGGTTTTATTAGTCAAAACAAAACTAACGTGTTTCAACCAAAACACAATCAAAATTTTTCAAATTATGAGAAAAAACCGACTTATTCGGTAAGAGAAAGACCAACACCAATGGAAGTGGATCTTTCTATGCGTTCAAGAAATACATTTAATAAAAAAATAATAAATAATCACGAAACTACAGAGGATTACCAAGAAGATTCATCCCAAAGTTCAGAAATCGAATATTTAGTTGAAGATAAAGAAGATGAACATAACGGAAATTTTTGCGTAAACGCGAATTCAGATACGGAAGACTAAATTTTCTCCCATATTTGAAGTGCTACAATGAACGATTGGGCCGCGTTGTAACACTTTTAATCGATACTGGTGCCAATAAAAATATAATCAAACCAGGATTAATTCCTTATAGTTCATTAGAAAATTCAAAAACATCTTCAAGTAATATTATAATAAAGAATATTTTAGGTACACATAATTGCGATAAAAATTTTAAATTAATCTCCTAGGTAATAATTTACCAGCACAAATTTATTTTGAACTTGAATTCCATAAATTTTTTGATGAAATATTAGGCTCAGAAACAATGGCTAAAATGAATGCCAAAATTGATTATAAGACAAACTCAATTTTATTAAACAATTATAATTACAAATTTGATCGGTATTACCCTGAGGAAAATTTTTATAATCATATAATTACGATACAAACCACAAACAATGGCGACTGGTTTGTACCAGAATTTCAAAAATTAAATAGCGATATAATAATCAAACCCGGTTTATACAAAGCGGAAAATTTTTATACAACAATGACGGTGTTGACAAATTGTCCAAACCCACCGGAAACATTACCAAAACTGAAATTAGATGTTAACAATTTCGAAACATTCGAACCAATTCCATGTAAAAATGAAATAATTGATAGAAACACTATCAAAAGCCTAATCCGAACAGAACATTTAAGTAAAAATGAAAAAGACATTTTACTCGATACAATTTTTAAAAACCAAGCAGTACTGTTAAAACAGAACGAGAATTTGTCATCAACAACAATAATTAAACATAAAATTATAACAAAAGACGACAATCCGGTTTATACGAAAACATATCGATACCCACATCATTTTAAACCTGATGTAGAGGAACAAATTCAGGAAATGCTAGACAGTGGCATTATCCGAAATTCTAAAAGTCCTTATTCGGCACCAATTTGGGTCGTTCAGAAAAAACAAGATGCTTCGGGCAAACGGAAAGTAAGAGTTGTCATCGACTACCGTAAACTAAATGAAAAGACAGTAGATGATAAATTTCCAATCCCACAAATAGAAGAAATTCTAGACAGTCTCGGAAAATCTGTATATTTTTCAACCTTAGATCTAAAATCAGGTTTTCATCAGATTCCTTTAGACCCAAAATCTCAAGAAAAAACAGCTTTTTCAACAGACAAGGGACATTTTGAGTTCAACAGAATGCCTTTTGGCTTAAAGAACGGTCTGGCAACTTTTCAGCGAGCGATGAATAATGTATTGCAAAACCTAATAGGAAATATATGCCATGTATATCTTGATGATATTATTATTGTTGGATATAGCTTAGATAACCATATACAAAACCTTAACACTGTTCTCGAAAGATTATCGCGTTTCAATCTTAAAATTCAATTGGATAAGTGTGAATTCCTAAAGAGAGAAACAGAGTTTCTTGGTCATATAATCACACAAGATGGAGTTAAACCTAACACCGATAAAATTCAGAAAATTCTGGAATGGCCATTACCAAAAACTGCTAAACAAATTAAACAGTTTTTAGGACTTTCAGGTTATTACAGAAGATTCATAAAAGATTACTCAAAAATTGCCAAACCCATGTCAAAGTTTTTAAAGAAAGATCAAGTTGTCAACACAAAAGACGTCGAATATATAAGAGCTTTCGAAAACTTAAAAAGAATTTTAGCTACAGATCAAATTTTAGCATATCCCGATTTTACTAAAGAATTTATTCTAACCACGGATGCATCAGATTTTGCGCTAGGTGCAGTCCTCTCTCAAATCCAGAACAATATAGAAAAACCTATTGCGTTCGCTTCAAGAACACTAAACGCTACAGAGATCAACTACGCAACCAACGAGAAAGAAGCTTTAGTTATAATATGGTCTGTCAAGAAATATCAACCATACCTGTACGGCAACAAATTTACGTTAGTAACAGACCATAAACCACTTAATTCATTAAATCATCCGAAAAAAATTCAAAAATCTTAAGATGGAGACTTGAATTGGAGAACTACGATTATAACGTCGTCTACAAAGAAGGCAGAGCAAATGTAGTAGCAGATGCGTTAAGCAGAATGCCTACAGTAGATAACGAGGTGAATATAAATATAGGAACAGATAACACTCCACGTGAATCTGAAGCAGAAAACCTTCCCAATAGGGATAGTGACATAGACACTATTCATTCTGCGGATACATCCGATGATTATTTCATCCACTTCGCAGGTCGTCCTATAAATTATTATAGGAACCAATTATTTTTCAAAATTTCAAATCTAGACACAGTAATTTTGGAAGACATATTTCCAAACTATAAACGAGTAATTATTTCGAAAAAATCATTTCAAAAAGAAGATATTACAAATTTCATAAAAGAGTTTCATAACGGTAAACAAACAGCAATCCTGGCACCTGAACAATTGTACCAGACAATCCAGGAAGTATTTCGAGAAAATTTCTCACAAAACGGCCATTTCGTTTCGCTACAGAAAAGGTCGAAGATGTTAAAAATGAAGAGCGTCAAAATGCAATCGTAGTTAAAGAGCACGAAAGAGCCCATCGAGGGGTGAATGAAGTAGTAAATCAGATCAAACGATCCTACTTTTTTCCTAAAATGAGTAGTGTGATCAAACGACATATCAATGCATGTAACATATGCAATGTTCATAAATACGACCGAAAACCGTATAATATAAAAATATCTCCGCGACCGAGCACTAAAAAACCATTAGAACGAGTGCACATAGATATTTTTAATATCAACCAAACAAATTTTTTGTCCGTTGTTGACTCATTTTCTAAACATTTACAAATGATTCCAATCGAAACTAAAAATCTATTGGATACAACTACAGCTCTAACGAGGTATTTCACTCAATTCGGAATTCCTAACGTTATTTTCTCAGATCATGAGACAACTTTCCAGTCACTACAATTCAAAGAATACTTAAGCAATCTTAATATCCGATTGAGTACGCATCATCATCGGAATCAAATGGTCAAGTTGAGAAAACACATTCAACTATTATAGAAATTTTCAATACAAACCGTAATAAATCGCCAAACTCGAGTATTCAAACAGCGATAGAGTTATCAGTAGCTTTGTATAATAACTCGGTACACTCGTCAACCGGTTTCACACCGAACGAGATCATTTTTAATCAAAATAACTTAATAAACCTGGCAGAAATACAAGAACAAGCCAAACAAATTTTAAAAACGGTCAATACTAATTTAGAAAAAGTTATAAACAGAATAGAGAGACAAAATAACAATAAAGAAGATCCACCTAGATTACATGATGATCAATTGGTTTATCTTAAACCAAACATCAGAACAAAATCTCAGCCAAGAGGGCTGGAAACCAAAATTAAAAATGCAAACTACAAAACTTTTAAAACAATCAGGAATATAAAAAGAAACAAAAATAAAATTAAAAGATTAAAGAAATACTAATTTTGATTTTTACTTTTCATTTCAGAAATTTTTACTATGACAATATAATTTTTATTTGAATATCTTAATTAATTAATTATCCAAAACTGATTTTACAAATCTTACAAACCAATTTTACTATTCTTATCCATGTTAATAAAAACAAGAAAAATAAAAGCAAAATTCTAAATAAAAGAAATTCTCATTAGAAATTTTTATTGCATAAAAATTAATTAATATTAGAAATTTTAGAAAACAGTTTTATCAATCGATAATATTATCATCAATAATAAATAAAATTAAATCTAAAGTTAAAAAGAATATTGAATTGAAATATTGTATTGTAGTATTGTATACTGAAATTTTTACTTATTATTTTGAAACATGGTTACTTTTAAAAATTTATTAATTTTGACTATATTTAATTGTATCAATACACAAAAATTGGAAATAAAAAATTTGCATGAAGATCCAATTCTGTTAGAAAAAATAAACGAATGTAAAATTCAAACAGGGATCATAAGGGTCATACACCCAATTAATATAACAAACCTAGAAACTACCATAGAATTAATTATGAAACATATAGTTGATAAGATAGATAAGAATGAACTTGATTTGTATACAATAGTTAAGGAAAAATGTAAAAGGTTACATAACAACTTACTACAAATAAAACCACCAAAACGTCTCCGACAACGAAGATGGGATGCATTGGGATCAGGATGGAAATGGTTAGCTGGAAGCCCAGATGCAGACGACTTAAGGTTAATCAACGCTACAATGAATGGTCTAATAAATGAAAACAACCAGCAATACCAAGTCAACGAGCAGATCAACAAAAGAATTCAGCTACTAACAAAAACAATAAATGCAGTCTTAACCAACACATCGATAACCAATAAAATAGTTTTGAGCGAGTTAGAAATTATGACAGCAATTATGCAAATTGAAACCATCGATGCAATTATTGAGGACATCCAAGATGCAATAGTAAGAACCAAAATAGCACTGCCAAGCAACAAAGTTCTTTCGTTAAAAGAAATCATTGTTCTAAAAAATCTTTTGACTGAACAAGGAGTAAATATAACAATTCCAGACGAAGCTTTAAAATTTGTAACACCCAAAATTGCTATATGTGAGGAAACACTATTATACATATTAGAGGTACCAAAATTGGAAAATTTTACATCAACAACAATAAGACTTACTCCACTAGTTGTAAACAACAGCATTATCGAAAGTTACCCACAATACCTCATCAAAAACAGACAGAAACTATACACCACCATCAACTACAACAATTTTGTCCAAAAACATACAGATCTAAAAGAATTTAAGGATGAATGCATAAAACCACTAGTCTTTGGAAATCAAGGCAGCTGCAAAGTAACATGGGAGATCAACACAGCAATACAATGGATATCTGAGGGTAAAATACTAATAAATAATGGAAAGAACGTCGAAATAGTTACTAATTGTGGACCAGATGACAGAAATTTAACAGGAAATTTTTTAATAACAATCAATAATTGTACAGCCACGATAAACAACAAAGAATTTCAAGCTTATGAAATTCAAACCGAGAATGAGGAAATCCAGGGAGCACTTCACAGTATTCAAATAGTAAGGAAAATGAAAATTGTTCAGAACATAACAGCAATCGAACAGGATACCATTCAAAACAGGAAACTGCTACGACAAGTTTTTTTGAAGCAATATCATCACGAAAATTGGATATGGACACTTTCAGGAGGTTTATCATTATCATCCATATGTGTAATCGTTGTACTATCGTATATGTGCCTGTGTAAATGCTCGATAACAAAAACAGTGCAAAATCCAATTAACCTGGAAAATACCAAAGTAACATACAATGACCTATTAAGGAAAGCCGGCATAGTAACAAAAGTCGAGGACGACTTTTCATCACCCCAGGGAGGAGTTATAATCCCATAGTATCATCAAGTCATATAACAAAACTGCTTTCTCACGAAAAGTGCTATCAATGCAAAATAGCATAACTAGAAATATGATGGAATGTTATCAACCAGACATAACATGTAACAACATGATAGAAGAATCAAATATCATAAAACATATTATAATAGAATACGCTGAGTGGTTGTTTTGTACCTTTAGATTTATAAAATTTAGTTTTTATAGTTAGTCTAATTTTTAAACTCTGTAATGTAACATGTATTAAATAAATTGTATTAAATAAATCATTTTTTTTAGAATTTATTTATTCATGAAACATAACTATATATATATATATATATATATATATATATATATATATATATATATATATATATATATATATATATATATATATATATATATATATATATATATATATATATATATATATATATATATATATATATATATATATATATATATATTTTATATATATATATATATATATATATATATATATATATATATATATATATATATATATATATATATATATATATATATATATATATATATATATATATATATATATATATGTATATATATATATATATATATATATATATATATATATATATATATATATATATATATATATATATATATATATATATATATAATATATATATATATGTATATATATATATATATATATATATATATATATATATATATATATATATCTATATATATATATATATATATATATATATATATATATATATATATATATATATATATATATATATATATATATATATATATATATATATATATATATATATATATATATATATGTATATATATATATATATATATATATATATATATATATATATATATATATATATATATATATATATATATCTATATATATATATATGAGCAATTTCACGAAGATTCAACAACGTTTTGACTTGACCCCTTTTAATTTTGATTATTTTTTGTTTATAGATAGTCTTTGATAAATAAATAAATTTTTTGTTTGTTTTTTCGTCTCCGCTTATCATATATAGTCGTTTGGCACAAACATTTTTCCGAAATTCCGAGATGAAGCCCATTGCAATAGGTAGATTTTTATATGAAATCTACCTAAAAAAAGACCGTAGCTTTTGTTGTTGTTTAACTCCATTAAAAGTTTTGCGACAAATTCGGTGTTGATGCAGTTCTGATTTGGGGGATTTCTTAAGGAGTCTTCAAAACGATAGAATTTGAGGCATAGCGTTCCGCGAACAATGTTGCTTACTTTACAGGGTTACTGAGAATAAAGTAAAGGATTAATTGCACTATAAAAACTTTTGCGAATAATTGACATAGTCGAAAGTTTTCCAGCTTTCGCTCAATTTCTGCTTTTTATTTTTCAATTACATATTATATTCTGTTGACTTTTCGATATTGGGGATCGATTTACAGAAATTTTGTCATGAATTCAAATATTAAATAATCTACGTTTGTTTTTAAGAGGTAATTTGGTATTTATCACTATTCAGTACTGAATGGAATGGTTTTACTAAAGTTTTGATCAGAAACATTTACATCGTGACATTTGTGTCTAGAAGAAAACTTTTATCACCGCCATTACGAGGAATGAAAGTGAGATTTTTTGCAATTTGCGACAGGCCCTGTGAGGCACATATTTTTGCCGGTAACGATATAATTACACAATTAGGAAGTTTTAACGATGAAGATGAAAAAATCAGTGGCGCTTGTTAAACTTTCCATCCGTCTTTTGATTTAATTGATTAAAATCAAGTTGATTTAAATAACTAATGTTTTTAAGTAAAAATCGGTGATTTAAATCAATAGCGAAAATGTTCCCAAAAATTGTCTTCGATTAGGTCGCACACTAAAACTCTTTATAAATAAAACGTCTTGAGTAATTTTGTTTAGGATTTAGGGATAGAAACATTTTAAGACCAAGGTCCCACAACAACATGCATTCTAAGGTGATGAAGGACGCAATTTTTTTGTTTTTTGTAAAGAGTGGATAACAACAATAAATCGTATCACATAATAAAATACGGCATAGACCCATACTCCATGATAGGAGAAAAGAGGTTAAAATAAAAGAGAAAAGGAAATTTTTAAAAACATTTGTATGAACAAAACCAAAATTCTTCAATGATTGATGAAAGTCCAGATATAGTTCAGTTATATGAAGGCTCGTTTCTTCGAGCAAGCAATAACGTGCCATCATATCAAGAAATATTCCATAACTAATATTGGGAGTGCAACTGTTGACTAAATACAGCAAATTCACCAACACCCCTAAACAGTGACGTACGCAAGATCGAGCAGCTATGGGGGTTAGATAAAAAATTCAATATGATATTTACTTCTTTTTTAAAAAGCTAAATTCATTTTTTCGTACGCAGATACGAATTAGTTATATGGATTTGAGCCAATAACACGCTGCTTGTGTGTTTCGACGTATTTTTATATTAAATGTTTTGCTTTTAAGGATTTTTCATTTACTTTATTCATTAGGCATCTGTTTTAATGTGATTATATTAGAGTTTAAAATGCTAATTATATCACTCCTTTACTTTGCTCTTTCAGAGTGAGCAGCATAAAAAAATATAACATTCTCAAATGGGTCATTCTTTTACAAACCGAACTTTTTGTTAGGGTTTTAAAATTTTTTGGAAAATGAACAGTTCTAAATTTCGAGAATTTCGTGATTTTTGGCTTGACGACTTTTTTTCAAAAATTCATAACTTCGGTTCTTTTAAAAATATAGAAACTTCTGTTTTATTTTATTTTTAAGATAAAAGATGCTATTTTAAAAGAAAATAAAGTCAATAAAATTATTAACAAATTTCTATTGTTAAAAAACAAATAAAATGTTCAAATCGAAAAAAAAGAAAAAATCTTCGTATATCTTTATTTTTATAGAACCCGTTAAATAAATTTTGGACTAAATCAAAACTTGGTCAGATTTTGTCCTAATCTGTTCGGTATGTAAAAGAATGACCCCGGATCGACTCAACCCGGCTTCGATCTGCCACGTCTTACCTGGACTACACTAAACCGAATAAGAACGAATCGTGGACGTTGGCTGATTCTTTCTACAAGGGGGCATTTCAGAATCCCCTCAATGTGACTGTGGAGCTCCACAACAAACCATAAAATACATTGCAACTGTGTGTCCAATTCGACGATACAATGGCGACATCTCAGACATCCATTTGGCAACTCCCGATATAATAGCATGGATCGACTCACTCGATGTAAACATCTAATGTTCAAACTTCAATTGTACTGCCCAATGTTCAATTATTTTACTTTTTACTTTTTAACTAAAAGACGCACAATCAAATCGATTGTAAGCTCATTTAATGTGTATTCATGTTTTGTTTTAGGTAGATTTCATTGAAAAATCTACCTATTTTAAGTTTTATTATTATTTTTAATGTGTCACAAAAAAAAAATCATACGCTAAATAAAAAATAAAGTTATGACTACAGTACATATGTATAGAGTTAGAATAATTTTATAAAAAAAATTTTCTAATGTATGTAGTAGTAAATTTTCAAATTTTTCTAATGTGTGTAGTTACAGTAAATTCCCAATTTTAAATGATCCGGTCCTGGTTCGGTTCTAGTAGGGTTGGATAGTTTGATGCGTTACATTACTGACTGATCAGGGCCTGTTCAGATTGTCTGATGCGGTCCCTATCAGTGGTAAGGAAAGCCGTATCCGGTTCAGATCTGAGCCCTTCCTTACATAATGTCAGCCGGGAATCTCTACAAAAAATAAACGATAAACCTAACAATTGACAAAAACTCAATTTCCTTCTACTAGTTGGCGTTACGCGGTCAATCCTATAAATTAATTAGTTTATTTAAAATTCCTTTGACAATTAAACTTTTGTTGAAGTACTTTTGCTCCCGATCCAACATTCATGTTTTTCTAGTATGTAACTAGTGCATTAGCTTTCTGAATTTAAAATTAAATTAATTAAATTACTTTGTAAGTAAAAGTCGTCGATTGAGTTGACAAAAATTTGTTCAATTTTAATTCCACGAAAACACAGTGGTGGTATGATTGAATAAAAATCCGACTCGGAATATTATAACTATTCGGAAATTTAAAATGGCATATGATTGAAATTATTTTTCGAACATTTCTGTCGGAAAAATTTTCGAATCTATTTTGCTTGTCGGAAATTTATATTTGACGTTTTGTTGTAAATTATATTAAGTTATACGTTATGTTTTTTTTATATATCATTTTTACATTTTTTTAATAAACATTTTACAACGGAAACGCTATCTATAATCATAAAAAAACTAAACTCGCCATTTAAACTATATTTTCTATCAATATCAACACAAAACAAATGATAAAAACGAATATTAAAAGGTTTTGACATTTTTAAATTCTGTACTAAATGGGTGCGTTTATATGAGAATCGAAAATATTACGAAACATTTCAATCATACGTCGGAAAAAAATTGTCGTAGTATTTTCGATTCGTATAAAAATTTCCGATCAAATTCAATCATGCCATACCAGCTTTTGATTGTTTCAGATCAAAGATCAAGTTCCCCAACGATATTTCAATTAGTATATGTAACGAACAAATATACGGCGTTATTGCACTAAGTACATAACTGGTATGGTATGATTGAATTTGATCGGAAATTTTTATACGAATCGAAAATACTACGACAAATTTTTTTCCGACGTATGATTGAAATGTTTCGTGATATTTTCGATTCTCATATAAACGCACCCATTTAGTACAGAATTTAAATATGTCGAAACCTTTTAATATTCGTATTTATCATTTGTTTTGTGTTGATACTGATAGAATATATAGTTTAAATGGCGAGTTTAGTTTTTTTTATGATTATGGATAGCTTTTTCGTTGTAAAATGTTTATTAAACAAATGTAAAAATGATATATAAACAGAACATAACGTATAACTTATGTCGTTTTCTTTTTGACAAAAAAAGTGATCTAAGAGCAAAAAAAGCAGCTGTCAGATCACTTTTTTTTGCATTTCGTATTCTTTTTGCACAAAAAATTGCTCTTTTTTTTTATCTGAAAATATTTTTTCTGAATCTAGATTTTTTGGTAGATCAAGCTGCAAATACAATAAATTTACACAAATACATTCACAAATCTGTAAAATTAGTAAACAAACAAGACGCCATTTATTTATTATTATTTTTTTAAAGTGAAATAGTTATTTGTTTAAATAAATATTTTGTTTAAATCGTGTTTTAAATTCAAAATTAATAAAAAATTATTTAATTAAATACTATTAATTAACAAAAACATTAAACGAGAGTTCACAAACACAACTACAAAATTAGATCAAACTTTTCATATTCGTTTTGTGAAAAAAAATCTTCAGAAAATCACTTTTTCTGCTCTGGCAAAAAGAAAACGACATTAATGTAATTTACAACAAAACGTCAAATACAAATTTCCGACAAGCAAAATGGATTCGAAAATTTTTCCGACAGAAATGTTCGAAAAATACTTTCAATCATATGCCATTTTAAATTTCCGAAAAGTTATAATATTTCCGAGTCGGAGTTTTATTCAATCATACCACCACTGTACTTAGCTTGCTGGGACTTAATGTTGCCCAGGGAGAATCAATACTATTATTTGATAAACCAAAATTTTGGTATATCGGACCAAAAGGGAGAATGGAGTGAACTAGGAGTGTGGATGCTGGCGGAGAGGTTGCAATTGAACTTTCAGGTGTCGGTTTTGGGGTGGAGGGTGTAGATAGCGGAGAAGATGTTTGATGGAGTTGCATTCGGGCAAATGCAGCTTCCATCCCGGCGTCCGACATTTTTCCAAGCTGCTCGTGAGTTACCGTTAAGGTATTAGCAGCTTCATCCCGTTCCATTTCAGTTGCTAGAAGAACAGGTGGGTCTCTCGCAGACACCACCGGGAATTTGTATCCATGTCTGAATCGGGTAAGGAGGACGGTAGCAAGTTAAAAGAGTGTTGCGGCGTATAACACTTCTATGGCGTGTTGGTTTGCGATCGTGAAAGAGCAGATCGCGAAGAACAAGGTTCCAAAAATAAATGCAAGATCTTTGAATAAATGCATTATGACTAGGAAAAAAAATATTTACACTAACAAACAAAAAATCTAATCCTGGTTTAGAAAAGAGACAAATTACCTGTTCTGTTTATCGGGATCGCCAGATTTGGTTACTAAATAGTTAGTAAATAGTCCAGGCGATGATACTTGGTAGAATTGTCCGACGATAATACTTGATAAGGGAGATGATGAATATAGTTGAGTTGATCTCTTGTTATTATGTGGACAATAGTTGATTTCAAGCTATTTGACAATAGTTGATTTCAAGTTTTGGTTGCTACCCGGGTAAGAAAACGCTAAGGAACCAAGCTTTTGGGGTTTGGGCCAGGCTTAACATTTTTAAACGGCCCAAACTTGGGCGAAGCTTGGACTGGTGTCCTGGAGCCGAATCCGGCAAACCAGGCATGGGCCAAGTCTGGCAAATAAGACTTGACCCAGATCTACCAAACCAATTTTTCTAGACCTCTTTTAAATGTGTGGAAAGAGGTCATGGAAAGAGTAACATATATAAAAATAAAAGTAAACATAATATGGTTTGAACATGTTAACAATGCATTAGACTGGTAACCGGCGCTATGGACCGAAGAGTCTGCGTGCCAGGACAAGTTACGCCTTGCGCAACTGTCCACCCCCTTCTATCTATCTATCTAGACTGGTTAATAACGCGTAATATAATAAACTGAATCTTGGTTCAGGCATTTATTTACTTGAAACTTTATTAAAATCAGTTCCTGATAAAGAAATTTTTTACTTTTTCTCTTCGTACAACATAATTTATGTCTGTTGGGATACTACAGTTTTCTTTGATGAAATATCATTGATGAAACTTTAGCAAAAGATAAAGATTTATATGAGAAGGAACTAATAAGCTTTAGAGCATTAATGATCAAAGGAGCTTCCGGAGCACCTGCTTTTTATAATTAGAACTACGCGAGCTAGTTATAGCCATTAAGTGACGTATTTGATTGATATAAACTCACTATATATCCAGAATATTTTGTGTCTAGAGCTTTGGTGCATAAGCACCGCCAATATTTTTTATTGAATCAATTAAATTTATTATAAACTCTGGTAACATGAATTAAATGAGGAAATTTTATCCATTTCAAAAAGACGTATATTAGATCGAACCATCTTTAAGGTATTTGTAACAAAATCTAGCATTATTTATTAGATAGGAAACATGATTTCGATTGCCAATGTGGTTGGTGGGTGTTTTCTCAATCACAAAAAGCAAATTTGTTTTTATAATTAATGCAGCGACAGACCGTAATTCGTTGGATGTGAAACATGAGATAGAGCGGTCGCAAATATTTTGCTTTGTATACATACTAACTTTTTTCGATTTGAGCATAGAACACGAGAAGATATGAAAATTAGTTCCTAAAACTAAAAGGAACCAACATGAAATTTCTAAAACTTATATTTGTGCAATATGACTTTTGGTCGATTTACCAACCTTGAATGGATCCGTAAAAGTTTAAATATTTGCAAAATTTAGCTCTAGGATGCGACTAACCTACAATATATGAAATGGACATGCCAAATTTTTAAATATTTTCTCCGTTTTTATTTTTTATCCACTACAAGTAAATTTTAAGATTTAATGCTTCGTTGTAAAAATTAGATATAGCAAAAAGGACCATAACAATTAGTTGGAAATTAGAATCTTTTAAACCAACAAAAAATACATACTTATACAACATTTAACACGAATATATTTTAAAGTACAATTGTGAATGCGCTTTACTCATGATCCTATTTTTTGAGATTCAATCAAACTGACGAGATCTGACAGTGTGTGGCAGTAGTGACAGAATGCATAAGGACTGCTTTAATCGAACTTGCGTATAAATGAAATGATTTACCAGAATCAACTGCCTCGAGTGACTTCAAAGGTATCTATATGTTATTGTGTCACATATTGCAATTCATTTTACAAATTACACAAAAAACAATGTTGAGACTTTTTAGGGATTTATGCCGTAGGGAGTTATGGCAGTGGAAGTGTTAGACGCTTACGACCTAGTTGTTTGTATCTGTGTCATATTCAAGACAGTTGCAAATTATATTTACACGCACTAAAAAAAACATGTTCTATTTCCAATCGAAATGCAGTTGTCTACGAAATACGAAATTGTTTAACAACTGTAAAGTTATAGAACAATGTAGTTGAGACAATTACATGTAATATTTGTGTGAAAATAAAATATAGTACAATTAATTTCAAATACTTCAATTTTAAAATTAAAAATTCATGATATAAGGTCAAAGAAAATTTGTTTCATGGAAATAGTTATTAACTTTATTCAACTACTGCTATATTGGATTAAACACTTTATATTTTAAATAAACCTCATTCTGTTCTTAGGAAAATGCTATCGTGTAGTTGTCCCAATCACGGTGAAATTGTTTGTAAATATTTTTTCTTTGTTTGCATAATAAACTGCCAACTTCGAGAAGAAGTTGCCATTACTTCAATTTTTTTTTCAGTGCGTCTGACTTACAGAAACTGCACCAATCTTAAAGATTTCCACATATTTAGTTAAGATGGTAGTTTGCTAGAATATGACTCGGTGACGCATCATTTTAATATTCTTAGAAACTCGAAACAGGGAAGTTATTTCTTAACTTATTGAAGTTTCAGATCTGATTTTCGGAGAACGTTTTTAGGCAAACTCTTGTTTATTCCAAAGCATGGCATGGTGACGTTTCAATGAAGTTTAACTGGCATTTTTAGGTAGTGACCATGCAAATTTGATACTATTGTTGTAGGAAGTTCTTTTTAGATTGTAACATTATCATGCTATTTTTTGAGTAAAAGATGTATATTTTAGGTCTAGGACCAAAACTGCTTTGGTTTTATTCTAGAATTAGACATTCTTGCTCATGTACCACTATTGGGGCAAGAACTATTTTTGACTCATAGACTGAATTTATGAGGCAGTCGATTGTCTACACGCTGATAGACTATTTTTACATATAATCAGTGAAATGTGGTTGGTAGGCATGAGCTTGATCATTACCTTCAGAAAAGATTTCAAAGTATCCCGTGGGATTAGCGGTTAGGACTCGCCGCCGCTACAGAGCTTACATATAGATATACAATGGGAAAAAGTTACAGAAGAATCGCTATTGCTGATGTTTTTAGTATAGTTTTGAATGTACCTGTAACACTTTAACCGCCTTAGAAACCGCTTGTTATTTATTAAATTGTTGATTTATATAGGAGATAACATAGTCTACCACAATAGTCCTGTGCTGGGACATTTATTTGAACTGGATAGTACTCGATATTCTTAGTTTCATGCTAACAGATTGACCCTCTTGACCGTGCAGTCCCTTCAACGTGTGTCTTGCCTTTTAGTTTGGATGAAGTGGTTTTAACGCAATAAAGCATTATAAAGCAATAATCGGTCAATACGGATACCAGTCATGTTCTTGCAGTATGAATCAGTTTTCTTATGTATACGTTAATGTTCTTTAAATTGCTGTTGGCGTGTTCCTCCTGCTCAAAGCCCCTTTAATATAGCGCGTCATGATGTAGATAAAAGTAAAGTTCCGTGATGAAGTCATACCTAGTTTTGTCAAGAAATTTTATACAAAACTTCCCCAAAAATGTACAATTTAGAATTACTTTAACCAAGAAAAGTGCGTCTGTTTTACTATTTTTAGAGTCTAATTAATTGGAATACAATACAATTGTTTAAATTAGTGGAAATAATCAAACGGATTCGATTGTATAAGTTAGTTACGTAGCAATTGCAGAAATCTGCAGTTAAATCAACCATTTTTGATTAGAATTGTTGAAAACTTGTGGTTCTTTTTACGTCAATAACAATCAATTTCAAAAATAATTTCGATTATGTATTACATCCTACATTTAAAAAAAAACAGCGCGTGTGGATTAATTTCTCTTCGATCCGATACATGCTCTGAAATTTACAACATCAATGCTTCCTCTATATCTTATCTCATTTTTTCAACGGTTAATTTAAATAATCTCGCAGTTATTTATTATTATTTTTTCTACATAATTCTATAGTGTTATTTTTTGACTTTTATTAATGGATTAACCAAAACACGTCATATCAAATTCACCATCACATCTACCTTTTATATAATAGTTGAATGTAATAATTTAATATTATTATTATCATTAAAATATATGTGTAACTCTTAATTAAAGAAGGTGTGAATGAGTCATTTATTCAATTAAATAAACTTTAAATTGTGTTTGCCATTAAGCCATTATTAAGTTCTTATCATAATTATAGTTCTTGGTTTTCGTAAATAAATTGATGATATCGTTAATTTATAAAAAAATATGTACGTCATGTGTTGTTTGGAGATAATTTCATTTTATCAAGTTACTGATTTTTGAACAAGTCTATTCAATTTTAAATATAATTTACGGTGTAATTTTTTTAAGTTCAGTGTAAACTAATTTTTATTTTTAATTGGTAATAGCTTCATAGTAGTTAGTGTCATTTTATTGTAAAGAGCAAAACATAATTCAATAAAAATAGTTTTTAGGACAAATAAACTAAAATAATACAATGACGACTGCTGCCCGTCCAACGTTTGATCCAGCACGAGGTGGAAGTGGTCGTGGTGAAAAAGATTTAAGTGCTCTCTCCAAACAATATTCAAGTCGTGATTTACCAGGGCATACAAAACTAAAATATCGTGATCAAGGACAAGGAACCACTGAGGAACTCCGTAGTCGTGATTTTCGTAAAGATTTAGAAGAACGTGAAATAACAAATGTTATTAACATAACTGGTAAACCACCAAAAGCACCACCAGTACCAGCTAATATACGTCGCGCCATTGAACAAAATACAAAACGTCAAAAACTTGATCAAATTCCAGCTACTAATTTAGATGCAGATGATCCCGTTGATTCAGATTCATCAGAATCAGATGATTCGGAGGATGATACAGCTGAACTATTAGCTGAGTTGAATAAAATAAAACGAGAACGTGCTCAAGATAGTGCAAAAAAAGAAATGGAGAAAAAGCAGGAAGAGGAAAAAATTAGAATGGAAAACATTTTATCGGGAAATCCGTTGTTGAATTATAGCGCTGCACAGAGTAAAGCAGATTTAAAGGTTAAACGGAGATGGGATGATGATGTTGTATTTAAAAATTGTGCTAGATCTGAACCGGAAAGAAAAGGACATAACTTTATAAACGATTCGCTGAGATCAGAGTTTCATAAAAAATTTATGGAAAAATATATTAAGTAATTTTATAATCTTTTTTGAATTTTTATCTAATAAATGAATTAAGAAATAACATTATTAATATTTTAATTCAACTTTTTGTTTTCTTTCCTTTATCGAAAAACAAAACTGCATTACCATTGTATTTCGAGCTACATTTTTGGACAGCCATTTTCCTTTTGCTTGAATTTTTCATTGTCATCGGGTTACTGTCATTTTGACAGCTGTTTAACAAACAAACACTACTTTCTTTGTATTGTTTTTATTTAAATAATTTGAAAATAAAATTAATTTATTCGAGATAAGTGGTAATTAAAAAATAAGTTTTAACATTAGTAAATGAAGTTTGAATTATGGAGGATCCAAAAGCTGAATCACATTTATTAGGTAATTCTCTTGATTTTTCTTTCATCGATCAAATTTCTATGGATTCTTTTTTTTTTTCTTAGGAGCAATAACACATCTATTAGAATCCTTAAACGATAAAGATGAAAATGTACGGCATTCAATTGAATCGTCTTTAATTAAAATTTCTGAAAAACAACAAAATGATGTTTTACAAATTTTATGTGATTACAGAAATAAAAATAGTAAATTAGGAGAGACTCAAACGGCGATTATATTAAGGTACATATCAATATTCAATATAAAAATAAAAACAATGGGTGACGACTGCAAATTTTAAGGCGTAATTCAGTTTGTGGTTTGAACTGTTTTTTTGTTATCACTTGAATTTGGATAGAATTTATCTTATATTTTATGACTTCGAAACGAAATTGTTTTGAATTTTTAGAATGGATAAATTTTGAAGATATTTTATTTTATCTTTTCTAAACAAACAGTTCAAAGTAAACAAATTTATTGAAAAATTTTATCTAACCCGGCGTTAAATTATTATCAGTAGGTCAATCAAAAGTATGCAAGTAAAAACCATTTTTAAGCGCTATAAATATGCTCTAAAAATACTATCTTATGTCTATTGAGAGAAAATTTCCAGAAACTTGTGTTTCTGTAAGGAATAGAATGTTCGGTTGTCGTGCTCAAGATGATGTTGCACGTGGTCATTGTTAGCGTTCAACCCGCAGATGTTTTGAACATGTATTTTAAAATTTTTGTTTGATTCAAATATGTGTTGTCCCTGCAAATACCGTGGACATGCCGCTTTATAGGCGGGTGGATTGCGCATATTTGCTTTACCACTTGCAGACTTATATCCTTTCTGTTGTACTACCATATATGTATCATGTTATATTTTATTAAAGAATGGATAACTAAGCAAAAAATCTTATCATACAATAAAATATGACATATGCCAATTTATTTTATTTTTATTTAGCGTATGGTTTTTTTTGTGACACATTAAAAAATTACACTTAAAAATAGGTAGACTCTTCTATGAAATCTACCTAAAACAATACATGGATACACATTAAATGAACTTACAATCGATTTGATTGCGTGTCTTTTAAGTAAATTAAAAAGTAAAATATTTGAACATTTTGCAGTACATTTGAACATTAGATGTTTACATCGAGCGAGTCTATCCATGCTACTACATCGGGAGTTGCCAAATGGATGTCTGAGATGTTGCCATTGTAACGTCGAATTGGACACACAGTTGCAATGTGTTTTATAGTTTGTTGTGGAGCGCCGCAGTCACACTCAGGGGACTCTGAAATGCCCCACTTGTAGAAAGAACCAGCACAACGTCCATGATTCGTTCTTATTCGGTTTAATGTAGTCCAGGTATGACGTGGCAAATCGAAACCAGGTTGGGTAGAAGTCGGGTTAGTAATAGAAAGGCCAGTTGTGTTGTAATGTTGCCAGGAGGTGTCCCAGGCATCCAAGATATTAAAATCAGTTGCCAGCAGGTTGCTGGCTGTTTTATGTGGAGGCTTTCTTGACTTCAATCGACAACGAGTGTGGTCACCGTAATATTCGTGCAAGGGTAACGTGGTGTTGTTGGTTACCTTTTTATGTTCACGCATGAGAGCATGCGAGCGTCTGAGTGCAGGTGGAGCGATATTGCTTAACACATTGAGCCAAGGTAAAGGGGTGGATCTGATAGTACCACTTATAGTACGCATCGTAGCTGGCAGTCAACTTTTTGAGTATGTGTGCTATTCAACCAGACTGGTGCGCCATACTCAGCCACTGAGTAAACCAGACTTAGAGCAGTTGTTCGGAGGGTAGCTGGAGTAGCACCCCATGTAGAGCCTGCCAGTTTGTGCAATATATTGTTTCTCGTTTTAAGTTTTTGTGACGTATTTTCTAGGTGGAGTTTAAAAGAAAGAGTTCTATCGAGAGTAATGCCCAGGTACTTTGGCTGTTGATTGTATTTAATGACAGTGCCGTTAAATAACACTGATAGTTCGTGTTTTGCCAGTTTGTTGTTTAAGTGGAAACAGGAGCTCTCGGTTTTACTTAGATTGGGAAATAAACTCCACGTTCGAAAATAGTCATTCATTATCGCTAGGTCAGTTGAGAGCAAATCCTCCAAAACACCCATGGCTTTGTTTTGAGTGGCCAGGGTCCAATCATCAGCGTAACCAAATTTCTTTGATGTTGTGTCAGGATTGTCATGAATGTACAGATTAAAAAGTAATGGCGCCAGGACGGAACCCTGTGGTAAACCATTGTTAAGCATTTTAGACCTACTGCAGGAATTATTTAGATGAACTTTGAATACACGATTACTCAGCATGTTGTTAATTAAACGCGGGATGGTGCTACAAGGTATTGCATTGAACAGCTTATATATAATCCCAATTCGCCAGACCGTGTCATATGCTGCAGTAAGATCGATGAATACTGCGCCTGTTTTTAGTTGTTTTTGATACCCAGCTTCGATATAGGATGTTAGAGCGAGCAGTTGGTCAGTGCAACTGCGATTGGGACGAAAACCAGCTTGTTCGACTGGGATCTGGTCATTCAATATCGGTGCGATACGATTGTATATGAGCCGTTCTAGCAATTTATAGCAGGTGCTCAAAAGGGCAATCGGGCGATAGCTTCCTGGTTCATTGGATGGTTTACCTGGCTTAAGTATCGCTATCACTTTCGTAGTCTTAAAATGTTTTGGTAGGTTGCCGGTTCCTAGGACATTCGAGAAAAATTTAGTTAGCCACTGTTTTACATTTTTTCCAGCATTCTTAAGAAATTCTGGAAAAATGCCATCGTAGCCAGCTGCTTTTCCGTTTTTTGTTTGGGACAGAGCTGATTCTAGTTCTTCGCTACTAAAAGAGTTCGCATACTTCGATGGAGACGAGCAATTGCGCTTCATTTCTCTTAATTTGCGTTTAATTGTTCTCTTATGAAGGCGATTAATAGAAGCACGAGACATATTTACTATGTGATTTGCGATGTCCTCTGGATTTATTTCATTGTTAGCACGAGTAATTGAGTTTGAGCCACCCAGTTTCCGAAGGAGACTCCATGCTTCCCTGCTTGAATGGAAAAAATCAATGTTTTCAACAGCCTTAATCCACTTTTGTTTTCTCGCGGCGTCCAGTGAGTATATTAAGTCATCAGCCACGTCTGCCTCACCACTACTAAGGTACTCCTCATATAATATATCGCTCTCTTTACTCCAGCCAGGAATGTATTCTTCACGAAAGCCTCTTGGGATGCATTTCTTTGCAGTTGAGATGATGGCTCCAACAAATCTATCGTAATTTTTAGGAATGGGTTGGATCCAGCGAATCACTGCATCCAACTTCATCCTATATTTATCCCAATCAGCTTTGTTAAAATTCCATCTAGGTTGAGGAGTAGAGTTAACGAGTGGAATTTGGATTCCTACCTCAAGAATTACTGGACGATGTTGAGAGCGTGGAAAACCTTGTAAGACAGCCCTAGATATTGGAATAGGGTTACGTTGTTCGTTTTTTGTGGAAAAACAGAGGTCGGGATTGTAATCACGTCGCCATCTTGCAGATCTAAAGGTTTTCAAGTCTTTCGCATCATATACGAGGAACATGTTGTTATCATCCGCCCAGTCGTTCAGTTGCACGCCATTGGTATTATTATTTGAGTAGGACCACTGAGTGTGATGGCTATTGAACTCACCAGCATATATTGCTGGATGATAAAATAATGGTAGAGTAGCAGCTGGCCATCCTGTATTTGGAGGCTTGTATACGTTTACAATTTTCGTGTCCGATATATCAACAACAATAAGATGTATATCGTTGTCCGTCTGTGTAAGTACGTGCGTGCAGTTCAGGATTTCTGACTTAACATACGTGGCAGATCCATATGATTGATGGTAAATAGCACTAATTAATTTGTAACCAACAATGTTTCCTCTAGAGGTAAGTTGCGCTTCATCTGCTGCATGCGTTTCTTGCAGAATTATAACGTCGATGTCGTAATCTTTTAATAATCTTTGTAAATGTTCAGTTTTTGACTTGCTTATGCCTTCAATGTTCAATTGCAAAATACGGACTGAATGTCCAATATTTTTTGTCTTATGGTGCTGAAAAGTACCGTTGTTATTGTGATTTTGAATTTGGTTCATATTTATTTTTTTTTTTTTTTTGCCAACATATGCCAATATTTCATGATAAGATGAATAGATGATAACAAAATAATAAGTGAAAAACAAATTGTGAGAAATTTGCGGAAAACAAAACTAATTGCCAATAATCCAGCTGATGCAGGGGGGCGGACCGCTCACCACCTCAATCTAGGCACAAAGCCCACACATAATAATATATTGGTCTGATTCCTCGGAAGAGATAATGAGCGGTACTACTACGGAACGCTGCCTAGCTAAGACTGGGAGTGTTGCGGTTGACTAATTAAAGTTCGTCCGCCAGCACCCTAAGATATCATCTTGGCTAATGATATCTCCTGCCATTGCCAGTGGTATGTGATATCTCGCCCTAACTCATATTTGTCAATGGCAGGGACTGGAGTTCGCGGGGTAGTCAGACCCGTAGATCACCATTGATCATGATCGATCAAAATCGACCCCTCCTGCGTGGGATTACTTTTTACTCTAAAATTTGTTTACTTCGAACTATATTCCATCCTAATAAATATATTTTATATCTTCCTTAGAATAATAGAAAACATAACTGCATCAGAACATCTATCAAAATTGACAGAAAAAGTCATTCAAAACATAATTGATTTAACAATCACAGAATTAATAAAAAATCATGATAATTGTTTAATTCTGCAAAAGCCGTCACTTGAAATTTTAGTTTCGATTGGACGATCACAATGTCCAATTGTAATAAATAGTCTTATGAAACAAATACAACAAGGACAAATTGCACATTTCATGATACTACATTGTATGGGAACATTAGCAACAGCAAATGTTGAAGGAATTATTGAATTTATAAAACCAGTTTTCGTGTTAATGCTACCTACATTGAGTATGATTAAACAGGACCACATTAAACAAGCATATTCATTTGCAATTGGTCGATTTTGTGAATCAATTATTGAGTATTTTACACATGAAAAATCACCAAAAGATAATGAGTTAACGCAAGATAGTTTTGGAACGGAAATATCCGTGGCATATGATGTATTACTACATCAATGGTTACCATCACGTGAACCAAAAGTATGTTGTGATATACTATTTTCGTTATCATTGATGTTTCCATTACTCCCGATCGATAAAGTGAAGGAACAAATCCCAAAAGTAATTCCGTCTTTATTGGGATTATATCGTAGATCAATTGATCGAATAGCTATAACCCAATTATTAGCATCTATACTAAAAACGATTATTCGAATTGATCCAAAAGCTTTGGACCCATTGGTTGATAATTTAATTAACAGTTTATTCGATTTAGTTTGTGTTACACCGGATTATGAAAAACCACAAACAGTAAAAGGGCATTATGAAGTCCTGCGATGTTTTGATTTGTTATCAGAAATTTACGGAACAAAAATTTTGGATATGATTTTAATCCAACTACGAAGTAATAATGAAAGAGATCGAACTAAATCATTATTATTACTAACTCATCTTACACATACTTCAGATAAAAATGTTTCAACAAAATTAAAAGAAATAATTTCAATACTACAAGGAATGATTCAGACGGAGAAAACGGTTAAAATAAAAATGGTTCTTTTAAAAACAATTGTTGCATTTATTCAAAAATCATTTATAAATGAAGCAGAATTTATTAAATTCATAATCCGTCATTGTTGTCAATACAATAAAATTGCGTTAGATTATGGAAGTATTGAAGAATATACAGGTTTTGTTGAAGCTTGTAACAATTCTATGCACATTTTATCAGCCACTGTTGGTACAATTGATGATTTACTAAAAACAGAATTATTACAACATTACATGTTAATCGATTATACTGATTCATGTACAACAATTGCCAAATGCTTATCAAATTTATTCGAAAAGAATAACGAATATAAAAACAATGAAAATGATATCAAAAAAGATTTATCGAAATTAATTTTCGCTCGAAGTTTAATCTTATTAGGCAATTACAATGAAAAGAAACGTAATAAGAATATTTTAAATTTTTTGAAAAATTATTGTTGCAATTTAAATAAACATTTGATACCGTTATGGAATGAAAAAATTCCTGAAATATTATTACTATTGAATACGGGAACAACAGAGATTTTATATTATGAAAAAATTTATGAATTTGTAAAATTAACAATTAAGGATATTGATGATAATAAGTTTCCTGAAATTTTAATTGAAAAAATGATTGAACAAAGATTTTTGTATTTAAATCCAGCGAATAATATCAATAATAATAATGTTCTAACGAATGAATTTAAAATACCGAATATGATAAATGAAAGAGGAATGATGTTAAAACTATTAGGTGAGTTAATTTTTATTATTGGTTTAAATTTATAAAAAATTTATATTGTTTTAAATTTTCTCCTTAATTTGACCTTATCCCAATACGGTTAACACAATTCTCAGTCACTTACTTATTAGAGAACTTAAAGGACATCACGAATTAATATTTGTGGTATCGCCCATGACTTCCTGAATATAGATACGAAGCTGAAATAATAACACCGCATCCGTCGCTACTATATGAAATTGGCTTTACAACTTGTCCATTTTCTCACGTTTGGTTATATCGCTGTCCGTTTAATACTGTTCTGAATTCGTAACGACTTTAAATGCATAATCTAAGTTACAAAAATATTGCGCCATCCGAGTCTTAAAAATTCCATTTATTAAAGTTTAAAAACTAATTATTTTCCTACTGTGAAAACGAGACGTTGTTGTTTGCTCGTTTTGTTATAAACATTGACCGCAGTGAATTTGTTTTGTATTTCATTCTACGTTTCAGAAAGACAAATTATGGAGTTCATAATTTTACTAGTGATTTTGAATTAAAAAATTGTTTAAGAATCATAGCAATATGTTAATTTGATTTTGGAATTGAAAGTGTTGGTAGTATGATATACTGAATACAAAATTTAAGATCAATAAGATAATGCGAAAGTTATCCATGCATTTAGTTTTTACAGGCAGAATAATAAGAAAGAAAACAGACAAAGAGAGTTGCTGACATTTTGTGCCTTCTAATTTAATTTTTTTCGAGAATATTGTTTATATGCATATCTGGGTTTTGTATGTGTCTGTCAAAGAAGCAGTGCTCTATTTTTATCCAAGCTACTATATGCTATTCTGTCACCTCAGTTTTCGTACTTGACTCTCGGAAGCATACAACGTAGTGTTGCACCTTGCGCTTATGACGGATATTTTAAAAACCTAGACTAGAAATAATCGTTCGGGTTCGGATTCGTTAGAATCATGAACTTTGAGGAATAACTTCACAACTATTTGTGTACATTCTATGTTCATTTAAGACTATTTCTAAACCAATTATCAAATTCTTCCCAGGCTTATTTAATTCTATTCTCATAGATTATTTTACTTTGTTCGACAACTATGGTAACGCGAAAACTAAGAATAAGTTACCATTGCCAGAAGGCCATCTCCCTACGTACCCTACAACAGCTTGCAAGATAGGGCTTCGTCTGTGTAATGTGCTGTGGTCTGGTACTTGCAGAACAAGCAAAATACCTAGGCACCGTGCTGGATAGGCAACTCACCTAAAAACCAAATATCAGGAAAGAGAAAAAAAGTGACAGTACCATTATAATAAACTAAAATAGTCATGAGAAAAAGATGGTCTTGTGCACCTCATATATCACGTCTTGCACCTCATAGTGGCTAGACCGAGCTTAATATACGCTGAATATACGGTGATCATATAGTGAACTACATGTGCTCCTGGGTAGCTTGAAGGAAGTGGGGTTTGGCGATGGAGTATGTGGTGCATAACCACACCACCTTCGGGCTAGGTTTTAGAGAAAATCTGGAAACTTTCATACCTCTCACCATGATTTCTCAGGGAACCCATGAAAGGCTGGGGGGAGGTTGATGTAGTTGGAATTTTTACGAATGGTTCCAAACTAGAAACCAGAGTGGGAGAAGTGTTCTCAGAACAGTGAAATATCAACCCCTCTTTTCCTTTTCCAAACCACCTCAGTGTACATCTGGCCGAAATTGTCGCGAAGTGTTGGCATGGTTGAAGCATAATGTAATATCAACTACAGATTTTAACATGAATGTGGACAGTCAAGCTGCATTGAAAACGTTAGATCCAGTAGCACCGACGGAAAAGGTGACACTAAGCTGTCGTTCATCTCTGAAAGAGATGACTAAGCAGTATGAAATCCATATTATATGGGTGTCGGGTCATTGTGGTATTAGGGACAACTAAATAGCGGACGCACTTACTAGCAAAGGACTGAACTGGATCTTCTAACAGAAAAGAAAGTTCTAGGGTGGTCGCTTGCCTCTTTCAAACAATAAGTCAAACACCAGCACCTACAAGATGAGGTAAATCCGGCCCAGAGTAGACCTGTAGCGCTCCCAAGAACTAATACCCGTGAGTAGACAGGATATTGGTTCATTGCTAGGACTCATCACAGGTCACTGGATCTTTGGAGAGCACGCAAAAAGACTTGGCCTTCTCGCCAATGACTCCTGCAGGAGGAGGAGGAAACAATGGTCTATCTATTTTGGAACGCACATATTAACCACTCACCGACCTGCAATACTTAGTTTCATTAGAAGCTCCAAATAGTTCGAGTTGGGAAAGGAGATCCTGTGGTTGTATTATGATGACAGCCACTACAACCTAAGCTCATTTATAAATTATATGAAGTGTACACATAACGTTTCCTTTTATGCTACACCTGATTAAATTTTTGTTGAGAGGTTATCCATGAACCTTTGTGGGCGTGTTGGAATCTTCAACGACATAATGGTAAATTTTGTATATCTCTTTGTTGATAATTCACTTAACGATCAATATTAAGTACCGCACCTAGTGATTGCTCAGCTAGAGCTTCACTTTTCAACCGTGCCTTCTTTAGCCACTTTAGCACTGAATACGCACTGTCTTCCTCAATGATTGAAGTTCAGATATTGAGTTAAATAGTTAAGTCTCGTTTCTTTGGGTAAGGAATTGCGTGCCATCATCAAAGAATATTCCACAACTAAAATTTAGTATATAACCGTTGACTGAATAAAGTTCATCCGCTATTACCCCTACGATATCACCTTGGTTATAGTGATACCTTACTGCTGTTGCCAGTAAGTCATATCTGAAATTAACTCATATGTCCGTAGCACGGACTGGAGGTTGAACTTTGATTGATTTGGTTGGATAACCCTATAAATTCCCTGGATTGTCTTATTTAACCAATTCTGAGCGCTTTATTTGCCTTATTTGTGCCAATCTGGTTAATAGTTGACAGTAGAAGACCGTGTTGAGTAGCACGCTGGCATTCAAATTAGGAAGACCCGGGTTCGCATCCCATCTAGATCAAAGTGTTTTTAAGCAAAACATTAACAACCATCAACACTACGGTTTTCTAATAGTCAACTAATATAGCTGATAAATTGGGGGAAAAACTATGGACTGATCACCCATATAAAACTAATCGATTTAAAATTAAGTCTTCAGGTGCAACTCGACCATAAAATTGAGTGAATTGATTAAGGTAATACGGTTTACGTTCCTATATGGAACATCTAAGGCACGGCAAGGTAGCAGCTCATTATAAACAATTCCATTCCAATCTCACCATACACACAGTATCACCTTATTAAACGTCAATCCAGACTTTGGAGTCTTTTTTGGTTCTTCACCGGTCTTTGATGATTGTTTGCGTTTAACATTATCCTATTTAGCCCATTTTCCATCATTCATGATAGCTCGATTTCTTTAGGCTTTAGCAGCATATAACTGATGGCAATTCGGTTAGACAAATTTCTTTGCGTTGATTCATGTGATACCCAAACATCGAGCTTCGTAGCTTAGCTAGCCTTTCACAAACTGTCATAGTTTTAGTGTATCAGCTATATCTGCCAACTTGCATGCTAATCTAGTTCAACCAGTTGCAAAACATCAGCGGCTTTTTCAGTGACAGGCCGGCTAGAGCGAGGTGCATCTTTAACATTAACATTTTCAGAAAGAAATCGAACAAACAACTCGACTCCTGCGTTCACTTAAAACATCCTCACCTCACCATCCTCACTTCACAAATTTATTTGCATATTTTCGCAGTGTTGTTGCCTGTTTTATATTAAAAAACTTTACATATCCTATAGCCACCAGTCCCTCGTTCGTTTCATTTGATGATTACGACATATTTTATACTTCGTGAGGTGTCTATCCTTGACGAGTCCGACAGCTTTTTTATGAGCCATTTCCCTCGTTTCGGCCGATTTTCGCTCGGTAAACGCCAAAGCATGGCGATTTCTCGAGGTCTCTTAAATTTATTACCACAATTTGTTTTTATTGATGGCGGTGGAAATTCGTTTTAAAAACGAGAACAACCTTCTCCGACAAAAGTTTGTCTGCTATTGTCGAGTCTGACAATCTAAACATGCGAAAATGTCAATTGTCGGACTCGACAATAGCAGACAATTTTTGCAAGAGCCTGCAGTCTACATAGCATTTCGGAGGGTCTACCTATGTCCTACCTAGTTAATTTGTCCCTTCCAGATTTATGCCTCTCTGGACAATTTCACTGAGTCTCCTTCAACTTTCCTTTGGTTATAATGACTGATATCTATCTACATAACCGCTGGTTTTAATGCCTTTGTTGCCTTATAAAACCGGAATCGCATTTACCCAAGCCCTTGTTTCTGTTACTCTAGTCCCCTTATTAATATTACCGTATTAAATACTCCATGACGGTCCATGTATGTCCAAGAGTCAGAATATTTCTGAGGAAAATTCTCATGCAGTATTGTAAAAACCAGTACTTTCTGTTCGCAAGGAAGTGGGTACTATTCCGTCTTAGTGATTTTAAAGACTGCAAGATATCTATAGTCCACACAATACGGTTCTCCGTAATTTGACAGTCGCCTTCCGAAATATATGACCAAACTCAGTCTTTTGAGCTTGTTCATATTTTTTTTAATAATTACTGCAAGTTCACTAATTACATACAGACAGTGTGTGTCTAGTAAAGAGCAATTCTTTGGTAATCTTATAATCTAAACTTGGTAATTTGAACCTCTCTCTTTATTCATTTGAACCTCTCTCTAGCGCTTACTATTATTAGGTCCTACGCCTCCTGGCAGTGATTTCTGTCATAAAACCTTTCCATAGGTCACCTTAAATATTACAAATGAAATAAAAAGAAGAATATCCCATGTTTATATTCCAAAACGTCAAATCTTCGACAAATGGGCGGAGTTTTATTTTTATGTTTTGTATTGATAAAAATGTTGTTTTGTAAAAATTTGACAAATAATATTTGTATTGTTAAAAATTCCCTTGGTTTGAAAACATTGAAATTGTTATGGACAAAATTCGATGTTTACGCCACAATGTTAACTATGCGGCACTGATCTAGTTCTCACAGCTGAGTCAATCGTCATCGGAATCGGAAAACGTTACAAATAAAACAAAATTTTGCGCTGCAAGTTGCAATTGGTTATCATTTAATGACACAACAAGATCATCTAGATGCACAGACCGAAATTCTGCTAGTGAAACCAGCACAATGATCCGCTTGTTCGTCATGAGAATAATTACTCATTTAAGGAATTATCCCACACATCACTAACTCCGAGATTCATCAGAAACCCTAAATAAGTCCTAGAGACAAAAAATATGATACCTCTGAATTGACTAAACCATGAAACATACAAGTACCACTTAAAAGAACTACACAGAAAAGGAGCTTATAAAATAAATAAATGCCGGAAAAAATATTGATGAAAATTAATTAAATTGGAATGGGCCGTAAATATTACAATAGTCTCTCTCTTTGTGTCTTCAAGTTGTAATGGTGTCTTGTTCAATTATTTGCCCCTGTACTACTTGGTTAAACATTTGTATTTATTAAAACTAATCAAATATTATAATAAAGCTTATTTAAAACGTATATTATTTATTTTCAGGCATCTGTTTGTGCAACATCAACGAGGCAACTTTTATTGAAAACAAAATCGATTTTATAATAAATACAGCAAAGCTTGAAAAATTAGAAAAAAATTTACCAAATTCTGACTATGAATATCGTTTGTCCGATGCAGCAAAATCACTTGGATATATATCACGCAAACATTACAATATTTTAATCAAAAAACTTGAGTCATTAATTGACGATGAAATCAATAATAAAAAAAATAATTCAGGATTTTTTTCTGGATTAAATTTTATAAAAGATGCCCAAAAAGATATCGAAATATATAAAATAAAACTATTAATTATTGAATCGTATGGTTGTGTTATTAAAAATACCGCTAAAAATTTTATATACGATACAATAAATGAGAATATAATGAACTACTTAGCGAAACAGCTAACCGAAACGAAAGATTTTACAATTAAAAAATTGATTATAAATACATATTTAATAATCGTTGATGAATTTTTATTATATGAAAATATGAAAAGTGTTGATTTTACAAAATCACGTGATGATATTTTACGATTGATAACAAAAATTCAAATTGAACCGTTTAATGAGAATATTCAGTTATTCGCAACCATAATAAAATTAGCCACGAGTTTAATCAAAACTACACATTCAAATACAAACGATGATAAAATTAATGATATTTTACATATATTTTGTCATAATTTCTTTTCATCGGCACAAAACTTAAAAGTTAAGTTTACATCAACGGAAGAGGATGAAAAAAATAGTTTATTGGCAAAATATTTAAATCAAACACTTCCTGAACTTAATTTGTTTATTCGGATAACAATTGAAAAGAATCCACTACCATCGAGCTTAGATGATATAAATTCGATTCTTGAGGTTTGGTTAAAAGATAAAAATAATGAAGTTAGAATATGTGCTGGTCATGTATTAAATAATTCACTTGATATTTATATTAAAACAATGAAAATTGGTTGTGAGGCTCCATCAAAATTTAATCAAACCGGTTCGATGTTGGGTAAAATTGTACCAAGATGTATTGATTCGAATGCAACGGTGAGACAAACATCGATTGATATATTGAAAAAAATATTAGAAATATCTTGTATTTATGATACATTAACGATTGCTAATAATACAAATGATTGGATTATTGAATTGGAAAAAATTCATGATGAAATAATAACGGACGATCCTAGAGAAATTTATAGATATGCTGGTGAAATTGCAAATGTGATTGGGATAAGACTATCAAATTTTCAATATTTACAATTTTGGTAAGTGCTTTTAATTGTTAAATATTTGTTTGGTGGAAAAAAGTGCAAACATCATTGGTTAGTTCACTTCCACCATAAAACGAATTTGTTTGATGCAACTTAGAAATATGGTCTGGTTTTATACAACAAATTACCAAATAATATTTAGCCAAATTAAGTGTAGTTGTGGCTTTGTATAGCTCTGTTTTAATTGCAATAACTTCAAGTTCTGAAATCCGCTTTGGATTCCCCTCGGTGAAGTTCTAGTAAAGTTCTTAATAATTTAGTTTAACGATTCTGGTTTTTTACTTTTATAACTATTAAAATTAAACCAAGCATGAGGTACTTCTTCAACCAAGGAACCATGCAAAATAGAAACCTATTAACTGTGACAACGATTGACGGAAGTATTTCATCTAACTGTGTAACCAATTCAAATGAAATTCTAATTAGAGAAATTCAATTACATGGATAGACGAGTGGTTAGACAGGCTGATCAAGACTCGAAAGTCCCGGGGTGAAATCCCAGTCAGAGCAAAAGATATTTTTTTATATTATTTGAAAATCTTCAATAACTCACCACACTCCGGTCTGCAACTCAGCTTCAACCAATAAAACCTTACTCATTAAAAGGAGTGAAAGCTGCAATCAACATACTGAAAAATGGCAAATCACTAGACGTCGATGGAAGTCCCTCAAAACTTTTCAAAAATGGACGAGCAGCTCTTGTCTCACTCTCACGTATATGCCATATGATTCTTGCAATCTGGGATCAAGAAGAAATTCTTGCTGAATTGAGAACAGTTCGCATTGTTTCCGCTATACAGGGTGAGTTTTTTAAAAAATGCCAGGCTATTATCTCGAGAACCATGCTAGATGGGACAAAATAACCCAAGGTGATATTTGTTAAGCGTCGAGGGGGACGTCCAATGGTAATCTTGAATGACCTTGAAACTCATAAGTATTGGAGATATATGCCAAAATAGGTTTTTTTTTAATTAGAACCTATACATTTAATGTTTTTTTTTAATTAAGTAAATCAAACTACACACTTTTTGCTTACATCTTTTTTTTGTAAAGTGTACGATTTTGTAGATATGATGAAAATTGATTTGCACTAAAGCAAACGTGTCTTCGCTAAGTTCTTCAGTAAAAAAATAAAATTTCAATAAATCAAAAAAAAAACGAAAATCAATTTCACGCAGTACACCACGATAAGCAAAAAGTGTGTAGTTTGATTTACTTAATTAAAAAAAAACATTAAATGTATAGGTTCTAATTAAAAAAAAACCTATTTTGGCATATATCTCCAATACTTATGAGTTTCAAGGTCATTCAATATTAGCATTGGACGTCCCCCTCGACGCTTAACAAATATCACCTTGGGTTATTTTGTCCCATCTAGCATGGTTCTCGAGATAAAAGCCTAGCATTTTTTAAAAAACTCACCCTGTATAAGAAAGGTGACCGTCTAAAGTGTGCGAATCATCGTAGCATCACATTGCTGAAAATTGAATATAAAATATTCGTTAACGTTGTATTTGCTCGGCTCACACCGTTCGCCGAATCTATCATCAGTGACTATACAGATCAATGTTTTACCTTAAGGGTGATTCTAGGAAACTGTTAAGAGTACAGCAGAATTCACTAGCTTTACGTAATTTCAAGCAAGCATATAATAATATCATTATTATATGCCTTGGCACCCCCTGGCTTATATGCCTTGGCATCGCAGGAAAACTTGTTTCTTTGTGTAAACTCACAGCAACGGGAATAAATTGTAGAAAATAAAGGGTTAGTTTCTAAGGTGATGCACTCGCGCCTATTCTATTTAATTGCTTGAGTACGGGGACAAGAAAATGCGGCATCGGGACACAAAACTGCATCTACAACAAAACTTGTCAAGTTGTTGGCTATGTATATTATTTTGTACTTCTCGAACGTAAACCAAGCTATATCCGGAAAAGACGCTCACAGTTTGAAAGAATTGCTAAACGACTTGCGTTATGTGTCAAAACCGATAAATTGGCAAATGATACGCAGGCAGATATCAAAACCCGTATCACTGCCAAAAACAGAGTTTTTACGCACATCCAAAATTTATGCGATCAAAACATCTTTTGCGGTCGTGTCAACTCACACTTTACAAAGCATTAATTCGACCTATGCTAACCTTTAGAAGTCAAAGCTGAACACTGATTTTCATAGAATGTAGAACTCTGTCAACATTTTAGAGGAAGGTCACACGAATAAATTATGGTCCATGTAAAGTTGCTGAAAATCATCTGAATGAATCGTGAAGTCACACAACTCCTTTGAGGCTGGGATGTAATTGGATTCATTAAATCCAACCGGATTAGATGGTTTGGTCATGTAGAATGGGCTTCATTAGGAAGTATGATAAAAAAGTGTCCCAGCAACAAGCAGCTTGTGTTCGTAGGGGAGGTGTATCACCTTTATGATATAGACTGTGGAAACTGAGGTCAACTAGTGATGGAACGAGATAAATGGAAACTGATTGAATAAACCACAAAATCCCCCAAATAAGTTTTACATATCATATTCTGCAAAGACGCGGTTATTGCGACCAATGCTCCACAGGTGAAGCATGAAATTTTTCATAAGCCATCCGGTTTCGTCTCAATTTAACATTAGCATCACTGCTTACAATTTTTTTTACATATTTAGCGTTAGCAAACTTTGCTTCAATACGAATTTGCTTTTTAGAATAGAGATATCATCCAGGATACCTTTAAATGAATATTTCCTGATCTAACATGATTAAAATACTACCTAATTACTCGTTATTTTTAATTTAAAAATCATTACAGCACTTGTGGAATCTATCCGTGTGTCATAAATAATATACTCTAGTGAAATTGGTTCAATTGTGCTTATTAGTTTACCTAATGTGCATTGTATAAATGGGATTGTCATCCGAACTTGTCACATTGGCACCTCAAACTTGAAAACAATAATATCTTTTGGTTTATCACAGAGGACAGTCACTCTAATAATTCGGCGTTTGAGATAGCTTTGATCTGACAATATAGTTCTTGTAGCAATTTTGACTCCATGTCTCAAACCTACTTTTAATCTTAAGGTACAAGATTATGGATTTTAATTTCAGTATCATGGTTATGTTTATTATTTCCAAGAACTTCAGGCGAATGAGACCGCTTTAGTATTTTATTAGACTAAAACCTACAGAACTTATCCCATATTATCCAATATTGTTTTTGGTCGCACATCTCATGTCAACTGTGAACTGTGAAAGCTGGGTTTCATAATATAGTAAGCTTGGTTAATCAAATTGAACCAAAAATTGTTTCTTGTATAGCAACGAGGACTTGACTTGTGATCTACGGGTGTGACAAACCCGTGTACTCCAGCTCCTGCTAGTGAAATTTTGCGGTGCACAGTTTTTGAGTAATTGTCAAAAAAGTGCGAATTTCAGACCGCCCCCCCCCCTCTCTACGTTTCGACACTGATTGACCGAAAAATTTGAAAAAATTCACAGAGCTAGGAAGTTTGGTAAATTGTGAATGAAAGTCATAGCGAAGTCTCAAATAATTATATTTCTGTGTGTTTAGGTGATGGCTGTGGGGAGGTTAAAAAAAACATTTTTGACTCAAATTAGTGGGGTGTCATTTGAAAGAGCACCTAATTTAGAACACATTACAATTTTTTTAGAATTTTGCAATGCACAGTTTTTGTGTTAAGGTAAATAAGTATTTTTTGTATTTCGACACTTGATTGACCGAAAAAATAATCAAATTTAAACCATTTACAAGGTGGTGTAATTGAATCTTTCTTGAGTTACCATAAACAGCTATGGATAAGATTTAACCTGAAGCAACATTTTTGTGTCATTTTATCAATGATTGTCAATGATTTTATCAATGACTTACTATTGACATTTACGATTAAACATTTCTTTTGTTATGCGTCTATGGTCGGGCAATATAAAAACATTACAAGTTCCAACACAACTTTTATTTTTTCAATTATTATTTGTCAATTATTTTTTATATTGTGTTCTTTTACATTCACGGAACCCTTGGCGAGTGAATTTTATTCGCACTTGTCTGACTTTTTGGCTTTGTTATCAGTGTTGCCAAACGAAAAAAAAATTCGCAACATTATGCGTTTCGTTTTTATAGCATTATATTTATTTTTGCGGAATGTTATTTCGTTATGGAACAGAAAAATATTATATTTTCTTATGTTATAATATTTTAGCTACGTTATTTTAAAATTACATGGAATCCTAAAACTATATTTAAAAATTATTCGGGATTTTTGTGAGCAATTAAACTCAAGTAACTTAGGAAGTAATTTGAATTCTTCAATTCAAAGGTATGGTGGTTGGAAATATCTCAGACAAAAAATCCATATTTTTCCTTTTTACATATTTTGGTTGGATTCAATTTCGTAACCTCATCAGTGCCAGAGTGAGTTCAAGTCAAAAATTTAGAACTACCAAAATTTTTAGTTAAAGCATAAATTGAAAAAAAGCAGATAAGTCGAATTTTATACAACCGATACTTGCAAAATCATCCAGAAAACGAAATATTTACGTTATCGTTACGTTTTACGTTATTGTCACGCAAATGAATTTTTAAAATGTTACGAAAGTAATTATTATTAATAACGTTACTTGATTTCGTTATTTCTTTTTTACGTTACGTTACGAGTAATCTTTTGCAACACTGCTTGTGATGCAAAAACCGAATTCCATGCGTGTAGTCAGCAGCTATGACATCGTTACATTATCGTTACATCGTTACATTATCGTTACATTACGTCGCGGTGTTACTATATTCGGATGCACTTGTTAATGAAAATTTCATTGTTTTAGAAAACAAAGAAAATGAATCGGCATCACTTTCATCGAAGAAATTTGCCACTAAAATTTTCCACATTTTATAAATTATGTAAATAAATTATGTTTTCCACATTTTACAAATTAACTTTGTTTTGTGCAACATTTTTCATAAAGGATTTTTTTGGAAAATTATCTGACGCTAAATGGGTAAAGGGGTCACCAAGATTCCAATTTATTTGGACAAAAAAGTGAAATAAAGTAATTTGTATTTTGAGTTCAATCTCAACATCAGTCGGAATTGAGCGCGTCTTTTCTAAATTTGGCTTGGTACTTAAGAAACTCCCAAGTCTATTTTATACGGAAAAAGTTGGGCAACTAGTTTTTATTAATCAATCAATGAATGGTATAGTTTGAAATACCTTTGAAACCGATGATTTTGAGTTTTTTAAAATGCAAATATATATTTTAAATTGAAATAAAAATAAATTGCTGTCAAATTCAAAATTTGTTGTTTTCAATCTTTTATTAAAGATATGCTGTTTCACCAATATTCTTATGAGGATGATATTAATTAATATTGTAATCCGCAATTTATAATCGTCAAAAACTCTATGTCTTTTTTATTCAATCAAAATTTTTATCGGTTTTCCATATTCTTTTCATGTTGAGATAGGTAAGTGCATCAGGTCATTCGGGACTCAGGTAATAAATACATCGGTCACAGATTTCTTATCATAATTAAAATTTCTGTAGTTTATGTCAGCCAATAAAGATAAGCATGTCATTAAATTGAGAGATAAATTACTCTTGGGCATCTTGGGACAACTATTGGAATAGCTTCTGAGAATATTTAAGAAATCTAGAGAATCTTGAAAAAGATTCTTAAAAATCGTCGCAAAATCTTGAGAATCTTACCGAATCTTTTGATAATTTTCAAGAAATCTTGAGTATATTTGAACATACAGAGTTTCTTCAGATAATCTAGGGAATCATGAGAATCTTGAAAATATGAAGAGAACCTTGGCAATCTCTACATCACCTTTAATTAATTTTAAAATGTTTAGGATACCTATTTTCTTTGTGATTTTTCACTCCAAAGTCCAATCAAAGATTGTAATTTAAATAAAAAAAAACGACTCTTCGTAGTATAAAATATATTAAAAACAAAAAAAAATTTTGGTTAGAGTATAACAATAGTGATCAACCAGAGAAGTAAATTGATTAAGCCTGAATCTAATTAATATATGTTTATGAAAGTTTTTGGTTTTCTTATACTTTGCTAGAGCAGTAGACCAATTTTGGTTTATATAGCGTTAACTTTTTTTGGTAGCATAATACATAGCCTGATAAGAGTGATATACTTTTTATAAAAGTGTAATAAAAAATTTTCATCGATTTCGAAACTAGATCGATCGACAATTGTGTGGATAGCAAAAAAATTTCATAAATTGCACACCATAGTCCATGTTTGTCCACCATGTTTTGTTAGATTCAGTCTTAAAAAAAAATATGTTTTCACATTTTCTGCGCCCTTCAAATAAAACGTTCTAGGCTAGCGTCTAGCTCGCCTACACCTTGTGCCGGCACTGGGTGTGAATTTCGAGTTAACTTACGATATCACATACCACTAGCAATGGCAATGAGATATCACTAATCATGGTGATATCTTAGGGATGCAGGCGGATGAACTGAATTCAGCCAACGGTAGCACCCTCAATCTTAGTTATGGTGAAACACTCCTTGATGATGGTAAGCAATTGGGTGCATCACATGATCAAGGAATATGCCGCTAACTGGATTATTGGTAACTCAATTTTAGTTTTGTTCGAGCAAATTTTTCTAAAAAATTTGGTTTTTCCCCTTTTATTTATTTTAATTTCCTATAACCTATCAGGCAATATTGGTCTATGTCATATTTTGTTATGTGTTAGGATTTATTGTTTAGTTATCCATTATTTAAAAAAAAATATGAAAAAACAAAACAAATTGCGTTCATCAATGCCTGATGTTGTTGTCTACATGTTGTTTTTGACCCTTGGTCTGAAAAGGTTTTTATGTTGTTGACACATATTGTAATTCCTACTACACAACACATTTTGTTTTGAAAAAAATCCGGCTCGAAGGACCATGGAGTTTTGTTACGTTTAGTTTCCAATTGCAGTACATTTAGCCAAATTTTCTTTTCCAGAATAACCAAAAATTTGTTGTTTCAACATATAGTTTCTTATCGTATCTGCTACCTACGCCTACATGCTGTGAGATATCTTATAAAGCCTTGTAGGAGTCATCGTTTAATCCTTCAACCTATAAAAGTCGTTCATAGTATTCATTTTTACGGCAACTTAGGGGTTTTAAACAATCGCTGTACAATTTTACTGGGATACTTCTTGTCGGTGTGAAGATACGTACTATTTTAGTGCTTTTTTTGTTGGCTAAAACGGACTAAGTAGGCATCTTTGGTTAAATAAAGTTTTGATCGTTTTGTCTTTATCCCAGATAATGACAGCAAGAGATTTAAGCACGTTTTTGCCACTCAGTTTTTTTTAAATATGCAGAGATTGTTAACTTATTGTCAAAGCATAAATCTATATTTTGTTGACTAACTCTGGGTATCTTAATGAGGTTTGCTACAGCAATCTCAAATGTGTTACACATTTTCATTTAAAGATTATGTTTTCTATCTACAGAGATAATTATTTATCGTTGCAACCATTTTGACATACGTGTACATGAGCAGTAATGGTTAGAGTCCAAGAACTTTAAAACAATATGACCACGAGCCTTAGAAATGTTTGTAGCTTTTTTTTATAAAATATGCTGTGTAGTATGCATTACAATATGTGTCACAACAACACATAACATGTGTTCTGGGATGTTGATAGACGCAAATCTTTTTATTTTGTTTTCTATATTTTTTACAATACAATAAACAATAAATACAATAAACAATAAATCGTATCACAAATAAACCTTAGACCAGTATTTCATGATAGGATAGAGAAAATAAAAAGCCCACCCATAGAATGTGAAACTGCACTTATTTAGCTGTGTTCCCCATTTATCGCGTATGTGCTCGCTGATTATTATGATTGTAAATAACTTTGAACTCAGTAACCTGGTTTATCTCTTATCTACCAAACGAGGCTCTAGAGTCTAGAGTGTTACTTTGTCACCGGTTTCGAGCTGGTTGATACAATGAACTGACACATTATTTCTTTCACTATAAATTCATCATACAAACTTCAGTAGATCCATAGGTTGTTGGTTCATATCCGGCTCGAAGGACCATTTAACATTAGGCAACATTTTTAATGTATTAGAAACTGCATACATTGGGTTAATATTTATCAAACTAATAGAGTTACAACTTTTTTCGCTTAAACTAAACGATTATTAAAGAAAAATGTATGAAAATGATCTTTTTGGCGTTACTACAAATTAATAATTTTAACCCGTGGTTTTCACTCGAAACGTAGAAATGCCCAAAAGTGTGGTTAAAATTTTGAACCTTTTGCATGATTTATTTAGATCTTTCAGGCAAAAGTAAATAAAACCAAAAAGAATTCTTACGTCGCCCTCGTTGAAATATTATAAAAATATTAAAAAATAACGAAATAAAATTAAGTACGAGCTGTAAGGACGCATAATTATAAAATAATTGAATGAGCGATGTTTTAATCACAATCCAGATATTGAGCTAGACTGTTGCAAATAGCTACAGCTATGAATAGAAAATTTGCAACCAAATACTCTAATAGATATTTTTATTTTATTTTTTAGTAAAACGCTTTTATATTCCCTTAACGATCCAGAAGAAAGCTCTGCAATTGGTGCATCAGTTGTGTTAAAATTCTTTATACAAAACAAAGGAAATGAGCTATTTCATGCCGTTCCAGAATTAGTAAAAGAATCACTCCATGTCGTTAAATATTGTGATAATATTCGTGCAAAATCGGGTATACTGAAAACTTTAGTCGCACTTACAAAACATCACCCTAAAAGTGTATGTCATGAAATATTAAATCAAAACTTACCATTTGAAGATCATATAATTGAATATTGGCAAACAGTTGCACTGGATCTAGAACTATCTGGTGTTATTATTGATAATTTTCTAACAACATTGAACACATCGTGTTTATACGAACAAGATGATGGAAAAGATAACACTCGGCAAAAAATTGCAACTCTTCAACCATTTTCAATAATATGTGCATTAAAAGAGATGTTCATCGTACAAGAGATTGCTCCAGAATTAACATCACGATTTGCAAGCATTTTTTCTGTGCTGTTAACAACATTAGCAACGTACACAAATTTAGCCCCGCCATTAATTTCGGGAAAAGTTTTAGTCAATCAAAGTAATAAGAATTCTAATAATAAAAGTTCTGGTAAATTTGGATTTTCGCCTGCCGCTGTTAAAATGAATCCTTGTCAAATAGTTTTGGATACTTTTATTATATTTTTAGGTCAGATGGAAATGGAACAGGTAAGAGAACCGAAATTGGTTTTGATTGTTTTAGTTTTTTATCAGTAAATTTCTTTCAGGTTAGTCTTGCCATAACCGTTGGTACAGATTTAACAACAAGTCAGGATCTTGGCTTATTTATGGAAATGTTAACACCATTAGCAGCTGGATTATCAAATCAAATAAACATAAATTCTTCTTCAATGAAACAAGTGATAACATCGCTAAACAAATATGTATCCAGTCCATATGATCCACAACGTATAGCAGCTTTAGGCTTATATTCGCAGCTAGTACCATTAAAACCGTGTGGCGAAATATCATCTGTTATAGTTTTACATTTACATTCATCATTAAATGATCCAAATCCATTGGTGCGTGGATTATGTATCCGTGGATTAGCATTCATCGGTAATCTAACCCAACATGATACGGAAAAATACACTGAAATGTGTTTAACATCGTTATTAAAAGGAATTGATGACTATAACGGTGAATGTTTAGTAAATATACCATTAGAAAGTATGAGAGGATTGTCGAGAATTTTAAAATCTATACCAGATGATAAAATGGATATGTTTCAAGTTTCGATGTCAATACGAATTCGTCCATTTTTCGAGAATACAAATTTAGATATTCGTGAAACCGCAATTATATTATTTGGTGATTTATGTCAAACAAAATATCATTCTGATAATGATAATGAAAAACCAAAATTATCCGATGCGTTACGAGAACAAATTTATACAAATATAATTTCATTGTTATTACATTTAAGTGAAACTGAGCAACGGATTGTTAGGGTTTGTTTAAAAGTTCGACTTTTATTAATTTTATATTTTTAATAACTTGTTTTTTTTTTTTCTATAACGGGTAGGCTTGTAAATATACGTTACGTGAAATGTGTTCTATTTTGGATGCACCGAAATTAAAGGCAATGGCGTTAAATCATTTAATTGACTACAAGCAGTTAAACTATGATAATTTTATAACGGATTTTGTTCGAATATTTGTAAGTTTTTTTTTTTAATGCAGAAGGTCTGTCGAGCAATATCTTGATTCGTTTCATTTTAGGGCGAAGAACTAACGGAATCTATCAATGATTTTATTCAAAATACAATACCGTACCTTAAAAGTAATTGGTCAGAACTACGATCAAATGCAACAATAATAATTGGAATATTATACAATTACAATAATACAAATCAACAACAGTTAGATATAAGCTATAAAATTACGCCGCTTTTAAAGGATGACAACCAAGCAGTTAAAATTAAAACCGCTAAAGCACTTGGATATATTTTTGGAGAAATTTAAAAAGTAAATCATTGCAAACTATTATTATTAAAGAAAAGACAAAATTATCAATTTAGCAAGTTTTATTTTTTGTTTATCGTGTCGTTAAGTTAAAATAAAAAAAACTATGTTCAACTCGTTTATAGAAAATAATTGAAAAAAATTATATTTTGCTTTATTAAGGAAAAAATATATTACATGAAACTACAAAAAATTATGATTGTTTTGTTATATTTTTACCAGATATTCTTTTACAAATGATCTTTTATTCGCTATGCAGTTCTACAAAAACAGTATCTTTAGAAATCCAGAGATCTATGTCATAAACTGAAAGAGGAAACCTATAATGTACATTGCTTGAAGTTTTAGTTAAATCGAATAACGGATCTAAACCAATTCAACACAATAGCTGCAGACATTCAATGCTTTACATGTGGTTTTAAATAAAAAAAAACTAAATCCGTTGATTAAGATTACCCGCAATTTTTCACAATTTTATATTAGTTTATTTTTATTAGTTTATTTTTCACAATTTTATATTAGTTTATTAGTTCTAGGCACTACAGATTATTGTTTCTATAGTAACATACATTTGTTAAAATCCCATTAAATACTAATCATGAAAATTTTTATAAGAAAAATATTTATATTCCGAGCAAAACTGTTGCTTGTGAAACATTCACAGCATTTGGTGAACAAGCTTGTCTAACCGACATCTCCCATGTATCCAACAAGTGCGACAAAGAAAATTGTCGTGGCAATTTAGATATTCGTGATGTTAACGCTTTTTGAACCGAAGATAGAAATGGAGTTGCACTATATTCCTGTTCAATTAAATTGCAGTTTGGTGCTGATGCTGGATAATCTTCTGGAATACTAACGGTAACTGGAGGAACGCATGGTAAATGTGTATCATCAAGACAGCATATCAGTTTAATTGTTTTTGTTCCTGGTTGTGCTGATGTATCAAGTGATACTTTAAACTTTTGATCTAAACGTGCAATTTCACCTTGCATTGTGTGAGGAATTACTGGTCCAGCTGGTGGTGGAGTTTCATCAGTTGAATAACGTGGACGTTTTTCTGATGGTGGTAAATTTCTAGTTAACAAAAAAATTATTTCTTAGTATATTTGGTGAAATTTTAAATAATAGCAACTTACTTGATATCCGGTCCAAAAAGTGCTTCGAGACAAGGATTAAAAGTTCGCTGAAGTGTATGATTTCCCAGTTGACTTTGTAGGGTAGCATTTACAGCTTCTAAAAGTGGATTATTTGTTTGATGCTCTTTCAACGGAATCGAAACGTTTGTTTTAAAATCCATTTTGTCAAGCGCTTTTTCACATTTAACTAAAGTTTCCAAAGGAATTCTACGACTCGGATTACATAGAATTTCAAGAAGACGGTTCATTTTCAAAAGCTTTTCAGCATCATCATTTCCCATTCTAGCAATCATTCGTTTTAATGGTTCAATATATTTTGTTAGTTGACCATATTTTTCACGGTATAATTGTTCTTCTTGTGGATTTAATGGACTAGCAACAGCTCCAGCTTGACCTGGTGTATTTAAAGCAGAACTAGGTGATGGTGCCATTCCTCCAACACTTCGTTGAGCCCCACCTGGTATCATACCTGTCATAGGAGATGGTGATGGCACCAAAGCGGGTGAAGCAACCATACTACCACTTTGTAAATTTTGATTCATAGCAACAGGAGATGGTACCGATGGTGATGGACTTTGTCTTAAAAATTGATTCGGTGTAACATTTCGGACACCTGGAAATACACCACTTGAATTATTCATCATCATGTCCTGCGGTTTTCGACCTAGCGTTTGTTGCATATTTAGCATTTGGTTTGGATTCATTTGACCCTGACCAGCTACCATTGGATTTTGTGGTCCCATTCCAGATTGTAATCCTAGGTTACCCATTTGATTTGCAGATTGTTGTTGCTGTTGTTGAGGTTGCTGTTGTCCAACAATTCCAACTTGATTTGGGTTATTATTCATTTGATTCATAGTATTCGGATTGAGTTGCCCCATTTGATTAACCATTCCAACATTCATTGCACTACCCATCTGATTCATTTGATTTGGGTTCAATTGTGTTGGATTCATGTTCATTTGATTAACAATTTGATTTTGATTTGGTACCATCTGCCCCATATTTCCCATACCACCTATCTGAGAACTATTTCCACCCATTCCACCGGCCGAATTTAAACTCATTTGGTTTCCACCTAATTGTGACATTTGATTTGCTAATCCAGGATTCATTTGGTTTTGTTGATTTCCAACACCCATTTGATTCATTTGATTAACACCCATTCCCATGTTCATATTACCCGGATTCATTTGATTACCACCTCCACCGCCGCTTATTGGTCCTACTGCAACACCCATATTACCCGACATTGGCCCACCAACTTGTCCTAACATTGGACCACCACCACGCCCCATATTTTGTTGCATTTGTTGTTGTTGATTTTGAGGACCAGGTCGTTGCTTTAAAATAATTTTAAAAAATTGTACAAAAAATTTAATCATTAAACTGGCGATATCGCTAACCTGCGTTAATGTTTGAAGTAAATTCGATGTTGGAATATTTCCACCAACACCCATATTACCACCTCCAGTTGGACCACCAGCCATTCCCATCATCTGAGGATTACGTGTTCCTGGACTTGCCATATTTTGAAGCGCATTGATTGGATCTGGCATGCCAGGCCCAACAGGATTATTAACATCTCCATTGTTTTGAGCATTTTTGTTTTTGGAATCTGCAAACAATTGTCATTGAAACAATATAACATAATTTTAACAAAACAAAAAAGAATATATTCTTACTCATCTCCCGAACATGTAAAATCAATCTGGCTACAAACGCTAAATATTCATCTTTGTTCTTTGCTTTTTGGAAAGCATGTCCTTCCATTTCTATAGCATTTCTAGATGAACTGTTCCCAGTTTGGAGGATAGCTTCATTTCTATGTTAATAAAAAAAACATTAAAATCAGTTTTATACGAGATAAAATTGAATCGGATTCTTTGAAGTAAACAAACAAATGAGTTTTAATCCGCGTATTCGAGGGAAGCCGCTATAGTGGCCTTCGGTAACTCGTTTCATTCTTCTATATAAACACGAACATTGAATGCAATATGACCAACAAAGGATTTCAAAAATTTCAGAGAAATGCAAGATGTAATGTATTAAAACTCACATTTTCTGGACAACACTTTGACGAAATCCTGAAGTTCTCCATTGCGATTCATCGGCCATTTTGATATTAGAACTGAAAAACAATCTTAAATCTATCTATATATCTATATTCTCTTCTATATTGGATGAGAAATAAAATAACAGCTTTAATACGATGCACTTGTTTTTGTTGTTCTTAATGTCAAAACCATTACAGAAATTTTTATGATGTGTACGACATATGTGGTGAGAATGAAAATTATTTCGGTTTTAATCTGCTTTATCAATTATATTTTTGTGAGCGTTACGAGAAATCAAAGGTACTCAGTACCTCGATTCTGGTTCTGTGAGAAAAAATAAAGTGGAATGGAATTATTTTTTTTCTCGAATTTTGATTTCTCACTAAATAATTCCATTCCACTTATTGGTATTCTCGTTCTCTTTTCGAGATATCGTTTTTAGTACAAGTTCTAAACAGGTACAAATTTTTGAAAATGGAATTAATCTGTCAGTTTATTTACTGTTTTTTATTTGTGTTTCTCTCGTTAGCTAGTTTAACTGTAAAATAATTCTTTAATTATTCTTTATTGTGTTGAGAATTGATGTTAAAAAGAAACACATCATGAAAGTACTTTAGTGTGTTTCATGTATTGTACGTTTGATGAAACTGTTGTTGAAGAAATCCTTATAACGATTGGAACAATAGAGTATATAAAAATTATTTAGATTTTTAACGTCTATGGGACATGGAACGTTGATGGAACTATGTTGATACATGGTAAAATGAAAATAAGGTATTCTCACTAGAGTGACAGCGATGCCATTTTGATTTTGATTGACGTCATTCAGAGTTTTATATAATACGTTTGTTGTTATTATCAATGAGAAAAGCTATTGTTTTTAAATTAAAAATATATTTAGTATGATTTATAAGTTAATTTTTTAGTTAATGAAATGATTGAAATTAATTCATTAATTAATTAATGAACTTTAGTATTTGTTTTACTATTAAAACATATACAAATTTAAATGCCGAACTACGTTAAAACCTGCAAAAGTTTTCAACAAATGTGAAAAATCATACTCAAAACATAAGGTTTTTTAATCTCCAGAAAAATAAATCAATTTGTAGTGGATAGAATCATGTGGAAAAAGAAAATGTTCGTATTTATTATAAGATAGTTTGTTCCTTACACTTCACTGAAAATGATTGGACTTTAAAAGACAAACTTTTAAATACTCTAATGAGTAAAAGATCGTTGAATTTATCGTTGAAAGTGGAACCTTATCTTAGAACATACAAGGAAGTGGTTACTTCCAATATTTACACATCTAAAGGAACGGTTTAAAATCGGTTTAAAAACATAAGTCTGCTTATGAATCGATCGATGCGAAAAGAAAGTACTGGCAATTCTCAAATTATTTGATAATGCAAACTCAGTCATTCTCTCACCATTATCATTGTTGGTGTTGATTTCATAACCTCCTCCAGTGCTATGTAGAAAATATTGACGGTCTTAGCTTCAATAGGTGCATGCATGGCAATAAGAGAAATATTGTTTTATGTACCGCGTACCCCTAAGTAGCAAATCCTCTCATTGACCAGGACGAATTTCAACACGGCTTCTTGTATGCGTGCACCAACAAGGAAACCAGTACTAAATTCATTTCAAGAAGAATGACCACTACTGCATAAAGAGTGACTATTCGAGTTTTGTTTTCCGATTATTGGCTGTCTAATTTCTTGCAGAGAAATGATATCCATCCTATGCCTCTCAGTCTCGGTTTCTAGGCTTATTAAAGCATCATGAGCGATCAGGCTGCACACGTTTCACGTTCCAATTCGGTAGTTTGGTTTTTTCTCACGTCCTGGTAAAACTTCTGTTGTTTTGTTAGTGTCTGGTATTCTTTTTTTGGTTATCAAATTTAACAAAGCTTTTTTTTGGAGTGATGGTATTAACCTCAGTCCCAACCCAAATTTTCGTTAATGGTTCTGTTATGATGTTAAGGTTATAAGAAGTTTTAATGCGCTAATTCGCCGTGATGTAGCGTAATAGACTAAGCAGTTTTTCTCTGCTTGTCTCCGATACACCAACCTTATTCTGTCTGCATTATCCCTGCAGCATGGCGTGGACGTCGAATTTCCTGCCCTGCAAAATGTTCTTTAGAGTTAGAAAATTAATAAACAAATTGTTAATGAAAAAAATAAAGAAAACCATAACGTAAAAATTATGTTTTCTCTAATTTTCAAATTCAAACATTTTTTGTTTCTTTATATTTACGCCGGATGACGTCACACAAAATTTTCGATTAGCTGTCAAGAATACCTTATATTCGTTATACCATGATGTTGATAGAACATTCAACCATTTCAATTTTTAATGATAAACCTTCCAAAACCGAACTGTTACAGAATATTGTGCTTCTTGAACTTGACAGGCTATTTAATTAATAGTAGACAACATTTATTGATAAATACATTTACTATAATTATATAATTATGTATTTAAAAGATAACTATAATTTTAATTTAAACTAATCCTGCTACTGACATAATGTAAGTAAATGACTAATTTATATAAACTTAAAAGCAAAAATGTATTTCGGGAAACATGTGCAAAAATCGCCACAAATCAACTAAAATATCTTATTGATTTATCGTAATCTTTTTTCGATATTTTTTCTCTATTTTTGTGCTTGTATACAAAATTTCAAAGCAAATAATCTCATTTCATATACAAATTTGTTGACGAGATAGTTTGACAGTTCATCCCACAAATGCGGATTTTCATTTCTCATTCGACTGCACCGGAATGCAAAAATCTTATTTAGTACAAAATTTCATTCTACGAAATAACTCCATACAACCAGAATCTAGCTACAGCATGTAGCATGAGATGAGGTACTCAGAATATATAATATATATTTCCAAAAACGAAAAAGAGGACAAAAAGTTAACAAAAATGAACTTCATATCCACCACAAATAGTTTAAGATAGAGAATTTCAGTCAATTAAATTGCATATAGTCCCTGGGCCCACGCCGGTTTCATTTGATGATTACCACACATTTTATACTTCATGAGGCGCCTGTCCTTGATGAGTCCGAAAACTTTTGTTCTACCATTTTCTTCGAGTCGGCCGCTTTTTCGTTCGGCAAGCTCAGAAAAATGCCGATTGCTCGGGATCTTATAATTTTTTGTTTTTTTAACTATAGGGGAAATTTGTTTTAGAACACGAGAGTAGCCTTGTCCGACAAAAACTTGTCTGCTATTGTCTAGTCCGACAACCTAAACATACCAAAATGTCAGTTTAATCGGCATTTTTCGGAGCCTGCCGAACGAAAAAGCGGCCCAATCGATTAAAAACGACAGAAAAAAGTTTTCGGGCTCGTCAAGGACAGACGCCTCAAGTTTAAAATATGTGGTAATCATCATAAGAAATCGACGTGGGCCCAGGGACACTAATATAATTAAATATTTAAATTATAAAAAATATCACATATAATAAGTTTAATATGCCTAATATAGTTAAAATAAATAAAAATATATAATATAAATTAATAGAAACTTCAAGACATAGGAACCTTTTCAGCATTTAACATTTTTCTGATTTGTGGACCGTTTCTAGCAATTCTTTGTTTGTTTCGATTTCCTTCACAAAATGTTCAAACAATGTTTGCAGTTTGCACATTCTTTATATTCAAATGTTTATTCACAAGTAAAATAACATTAGCCATCTGTTACCATGTCCACAAGAGGAGCTCCTGCATATGATTTCTTTTTGATTAAAGCTACGTTACTCGTTCATACAAAAGCAATAGTTTTAAAGTGGAACACCAGATTTGAAGCTTTAGTAAAAATATATTTTACAATTTTGTTTTGTAGTTTTATCATATATATTTAATTAAACCAATACATTTTGAATTTAATAGGGGATATTACTTTTACTTAGGCGCCAAGAGTTTTTTTTAAAATTTGATAGAGAATCACTCACTGAAGCGAATAAAACCAAAACGAGTTGTATCGGAGTCCCGGGGTCCAAGATACAGGCCTTTGAAAAAAGCAAAATCCATACAAAATTGCACTGGTTTTGACAAAAAAATTTTATTTTTACTTATTTTTGCTTTATTTCCTATGTGCTTATGAGATAAACGATCAAAACTGTCCCTTTTACTACATTTTCTTAATTTACGATAAAAATAATAAAATCCACTCGCGCCTAAGATAAAGTAATTTTGCCATTTAATACATGGCACTGTTGGTTTAATTTGGTAAATAAAATACTGTTTTTCATATATGTCATATTCATAACATTAAATTTCTTTATCTATTATTTATATGTATGTTTACAAAGCTATATAGTGCGTTTAATTATTCATTTGTGTGTTTGTTTTTTTCTGCCGACATTAATAAATGGAAATATAAGACGAAACAACTTTTAAAGATTATTTTGTTTTAAATTTTGTTCTGGAACAATCTTAAATAGACTATGGCTATTCAGATGGTTCAAGTTCGAATGCTGAGTTAGGTCGGAAAATTATATGCGATAATATTAAAAATTATTATTGAAAAAGTAATTCCCTTTTAATAAAAATCGTGCTTTGGCTTATTTGTCTTCATCGTTCAACAGCGGTAATGTTTGAAGTAAATTGATGTTGGAATATTTCCACCTACACCAATATGGTGTAGGTAACCTCCAGACAGACTTGCCATATTTTGAAGCGCATTGATTGGATCGGCCATACCAGGCCCAACTGAATTATAAACATCTCCATTGTTTTGAGCATTTTTGTTTTTGGAATCTGCAAACAATTGTCATTGAAACAATATAACATAATTTTAACAAAACAAAAAAAAATTCTTACTCATCTCTCGAACATGTAAAATCAATCTGGCTACAAACGCTAAATATTCATCTTTGTTTTTTGCCCTTTGGAAAGCACTTTCTTCCATTTCTATAGCATTTCTAGATGAACTATTCCCAGTTTGCAGGATAGATTCATTTCTATATAAATAATATTAAAATCAGTTTTAAATACAAGATAAACTTGAATCTGAGGCTTAGGGTAAACAAACAAATGATATTTTTAATCATCATATTCGAGAGAATCCGCTAAAGTGGCCTTGTTGAATTGTAAGAACCACGTAGCTTATATATTTGTTATCCTTAATACGTATGAGCAAATCCTATGTATCTTGCTTTAACCCTTTACCAATGACGTGATTTTTAATCAAAAATACTTTTTAACCAATGACATACTCATTTTAACCAATGACATACACTTTTTAACCAATGACATACATCTGTGGGATATGCAATTGTAAAAATTTTGAAAAATAATAAAAATTTTAGGTTTTTAATATTTATTTTCTTTAACTAGCAAATTAAAAAATATCGGATTTAAAACAAAAAAGGATTACAAAAAATGGCATTTGAGAGATGCACGTCCGTGGTAAACGATTAAGATTTTGTAGCCACTTTCCTGTATAAAATCGAACATTGAATATGCACTATGACCAATAAAGAGTTCCAAGAATTTCATATTAAAAATGTATTAAAACTCACATTTTCTGGATAATACTTTTACGATATCCTGAAGTTCTCCATTGCGATTCAACAGGCATTTTGATTTGGCAACTGAGAAAACAATCTTTTTAAAATTTATATTATTTTAAAAGTTTCTGATTATTTTAGAAACAACTTGAATGCGATTAATACGATCAATCGATCACCATGACCAATTTTTAGTGTGCACATATGTGAAATCGTAGTTTTTTATTTACTCTCTTCCCAATTTCTTCCCATAGATGTGTGTATAACTTTTTCATTTGATGCAAAATTATACAATTATTGCGAGTTTTTTAAATCTATAAGAAAAAAACGCCAATACAAAATATAACCGTTTCTCTCTTCTCGCGGTTGTGTTCATAAAACTTATAGAATGAATTTATTGGGAATTTTTGAGATCAAGTACACTCAAGTAAAGAAGCAATTGGAATTTTTTCAATTCAAAGGTATGGTTGGAAGTTCCTCAGAAAAAAACTCCACATCTCGTTTTACGTGTTTCGGATGAATTCGGAACCTTCCTCTTTAGTGACTTGTTCGAATCCTTAGGCACCCTGCTTGAAAACTATCTTATTGACAAAGTTTAATGGGAAAATTGCATCGAATATTTCCTATAAACTCCTATTAAACAATTTCGTTCCTTTTGAAATCGATTGAATCCTATTCAATTGTACTATTGAAATACATTGAATCCTTTTAATAGAAATGAAATAGTACATTATGATGCTAGGACGTAAAGCTAAAGATTTTGGACGTATGTGGAGTTTGCAAAATAAAAATAAAAATATGTGGAACAAGTAACCTTTGACAAAATATTTGTTATTTCTTCCAAATTATTGTGTAGCTATGACAACAAATGATAACAACCATTTTAATTGGATAATGAAATTTTGAATGAATTTGAATGAATTTTGAACCCTTAATGCTTTGATAAAAAATTTTATTTTTCATGGAATTTAAACAAATACAAATGCTTTTTACTTTTTTGGACGTAGCTATGACAACAAAATAAATAGTTGAAAAGTGATACTTTAAGGCTAACTATAATACTATAAAACATTTTTATAGGATTATAAATTCTTCAATATTGACTACATTTTAATTGAATTTTCTGCGACCGTCATATAATAGGACTAAACACATTTTAAAGGGAGTTTTATAGTCTTAGAATTTCATATGGAATCTTCTTCAATTCTGGGATTGACTATGTTTTAATGGGAATTTCTTAAACCTTCAAATTTCCTATTAAATAATAATCAATTAAAATAAAAAAAACAGATACAACCTTAATCACTATTATCATAGTCTTTTAGCCGAGAAGCGATAACTAAAAGTTAAAACACATAAAACGATTTTAACTATATATTTCTAAAATGGACAATACTCTAGTGAATTTTAACCAGACATATAAAAAATTTCATTCGTATTTTCCTGTAAGAATTATCCATTTCCTATTGAAACTATTTCAATGTCTTCCCATAAAACTATATAGAATCCTATTGAAAAATACGGTCGTGAAATTATAATTTTATAGTCGTTTGTTCCTGTAGAACTTATACACTTCCTATTGAAACTATCTCAATGTCTTCCTGTAAAATTATCAATCCTATTGGGAAATCTTGTTGTAACAAAACAATTTTCTAAGTTTTATTTTCCTTTACAAATTATATCATAATTGAAAATGTTTCAATGTCTTCCTTTAAAACTATAAAAAATCCTATTAAGGAATCTTGTCGTAAGAAAAAAATTGTCTAAGTTTTATTTTCCTTTTCAATTACGTTGATTCCTATAAAAATATTTCAATAGGAAAAGCCTGATATTTAAAGGATTATGAGCTTAATTCCATTTTCCCATTGAATATGAGTCTTTCCTACCCAACATTTTTATGAAGTAAAGAATTTCTCGGTTGATCTTATTAAAATCGTCCTTTCCCTATCTAATTTTCATCAATATTCTATAGGATTGTACCTTTTCTAATAGAACAGTTTAAGCAGGGCAGACAATTTTATACGAGATAAACTTGAATCTGAGGCTTTGGAGTAAACAAACAACTATGATATTGTAACGACTCTTCGTTGGTTCTTTTTGATTATTGAGCAAATACGACAGTAAAAAGACTGATCTTTAGTTAACAAAATCTCCAACTTTATTTATCAACCAATTACAGCAGCTTTCGATTTTAATTACAATGAACTCCAGGGTCCTCTTCAATTTCTGTACGATAAACTTCACCGCACCGCTTTTGAATCAATAATATTCGGAATCGTAAAATCTGTATTTACTATTCCACTAGGTTCAAATTCTTTCACTATTAGTACCCACGCTTAAGTACCACCGATTATTCCTTATACTTGCGAATATTTATAAACACTTTTAATTGTAAAAGTAAAACTAATTATCTGATATTTTGTTCGCTTACACTAGTTTACAAGAAAAATCTCCCGAAATAAAACCCAACTTTTCTTATAGATTTGGACTTCCTGAAGACGAATATCATATTCATTTTTTTTGGTTAGCTCTTGTTTTCGAGATATTCACGAAAAACCAATTTTTTCGGTGATGAAAAATGTTGTTTCGGTTTTTGGGTCTCATATTTTACAAAACAAACAAATTAAAAATATTAATGAAACAAATGCATAGTAAATATGCCAACAAACATTTTGAGCTATATTTTGTAAAAATTCCATTAAGAATTCTGGAAGTTACAGTCGAAAAAAGTTGAAAAAATCCGAAAAATTCACGCTTTTTTAAAATTTTTCCATTTTCAACACCATAAATTTTGAACAAATAAAGACACTAATTTTTTTAAATTTCTTAGAGCCTATAGCAGTTTCAATTTTCTTTCTTTTAAGCTAAAAGACACGAATATTGGTGCAGTTTGCACCATGTTATTCAAGTTTTCCCAAAGCAAGTCAAAACTCAAAATTTGGAAAAAATTATTTTTTACTTAATTTATTGTGCCATAAATAATAATTTTAAAAGTTCAGTCGTTCTCAAACATCAGTAAAGAATTACTTTAAAATGGTAAAGTATAATTTCTATTTTTGTTTTCGAAGTTGGGAATTGGATCGATATGAGACGTATATAGAAAAATATAAACAACAGATAATGAATTGTGAGGAGAGGCAAAACATCATAACATCAGAACTATTTAAATTAGTTCAAGCACCATAAAGTTAAGCCCCTATTTATGTCTATTAATACCTGTAAGGTTTGTTTGTTTTCTTTTTTATCTTTTTTTGTTTTTTGATAATGTAAATTTTTTTCTATCACCGCCCACCTTGTGTTACTCCTTATGTTTATGATCATTTTAAGTTTAATTTAAGAAAGCAATTACTTCTCCTTTTTAATAATTTTTCGGTTTTCCCAACTTTTGTTTAATTAGTTTAATGAGGTTTTTTTTTCAAGTAGATAATTATCGAATGATTAGTTGCAAATATAATCTCAATGAGGATAAATTTAATTCCAAACATTCAAGTGAAAATATTAATTAAAAAAGAAAAAATATTACAAATATAAATTTTAAATAGTGTATTGTTTTTAAGAATCAATAGTGATAGCTGCCTTGTAATGCAACATAAATTGTTAGTAAAGTGTAAAGTCAAGTTTATTTAAATGGCGTCGTCAAGAAGTTTCAAGTTTAAAAATAGCCCAAATTCATTTTGTTTTATTTGTGGAAGTTACATAATACATACTGCTAAAAGAATCACCCCATTTATAAGAACTGCCTATCTTCATTACTAACTGATATTTTCCAACTCCTAAATTAATTCAAGGTGGGAGGAGCTAGATCATGTCAAAAAACTTCACAAAAAAAATCTCAATTTCGAGAAAAGTCATATACAAATAAAATACAACTTTTGTCAAAAAAAGGAATTTCATAATCAACTAACTGATATTTTCCAACTCTTAAAATAAGTTCGAGGTGGGAGGATCTAGATCATGTCAAAAAACTTTACAAAAAAAATCTCAATTTCGAGAAAAATCATATACAAATAAAATACAACTTTGGTCAAAAACCGACATTTCATAATCAACTAACTGATATTTTCCAACTCCTAAAATAAGTCCGAGGTGGGAGAATCTAGATCATGTCAAAAAACTTTACAAAAAAAATCTCAATTTCGAGAAAAATCATATACAAATAAAATACATCTTTTGTCAAAAAACGACATTTCATAATCAACTAACTGATATTTTCCAACTGCTAAAATAAGTCCGCGGTGGGAGGAGCTAAATCTAATACGAAAACATCTTATATATAAATCAATTATGTTGCAGAATTTAAATTATTCTTATAGCTTAATTTTTTTTCCAAATTTTGAGTTTTGACTTGCTTTGGGAAAACTTGAATAAGTTGGTGCAAACTGCACCAATATTCGTATCTTTTAACTTAAAAGAAAGAAAATTGAAACTGCTATAGGCTCCAAGAAATTAAAAAAAATTAGTGTCTTTATTTGCTCAAAATTTATGGTGTTGAAAATGGAAAAATTTTAAAAAAGCGTGAATTTTTCGGATTTTTTCAACTTTTTTCGACTGTAACTTCCAGAATACTTTTTATCAAATATAGCAAATACAGCTCAAAGCTATAGCTATCAAATATAGCTATGATAGCTATAGTTATCAAATATAGCTCAAAATGTTTGTTGGCATATTTACTATGCATTTGTTTCATTAATATTTTTAATTTGTTTGTTTTGTAAAATATGAGACCCAAAAACCGAAACAACATTTTTGATCACCAAAAAATTTGGTTTTTCGTGAATATCTCAAAAACAAGAGCTAACCAAAAAAATGAATATGATATTCGTGTTCAGGAGGTCCAAATCCATAAGAAAAGTTGGGTTTTATTCAGGGAGACAAAAAAAGTTCAAAATTTGTAAGCTAGTGTTACTTATATCCAAAAACAAATAAGCAGAAACTTCTACTACTCAGTTTTTGTTTCCAGTGTATTTTCTAGAAACAATAGGCCACACCTATTTTCATTCATACTTGCATAAAGGTAAACATTAGCGAACTCATATTTAATTAATTTATGCAAAATGCATTAGTTAAAAGGAGTTAACTTTTAATTCATCTTTGCCATAGTCTGAATGTGGAAAGCAGAATGTATTGGTTATTTATGAGTAAATTAAATTAACCCATTCTGGACGAAGTTTATTACAATATTTTTAATCAGCGTATTCGAGAGAAGCCGCTAAAGTGTTCTTGTACAATTCTAAGAACCACGTAACTTACTTGTTATCCTTAAGAAAAATGAGCAAATCATATATAGCTTGCTTTAAGATTTTGTAATTTTGGTTTCAGTGTTCTGTATAAAATCGAGATTTGAATGCAAAATTACCAATAATAGGTTTCAAGAATATCAGAGAAATCAAATAACGTAAAGTAAAAATGTATTAAAACTAACATTTTCTGGATAACACTTGGACGAAATCCTGAAGTTCTCCATTGCGATTCATCAGGCCCAACTGGATTATCATCTTCATTGTTTTGAGCATTATTGTTTTTGGAATCTGCAAACAACTATCATTCAAACAATATAACATAATTTAAACAATGCAAACAAAAATATATTCTTACTCAACTTTCGAACATGTTTAATCAATCTGGCTGCAAACGCTAAATATTCTTTTCTGTTTTTTGCCTTTTGGAAAGCATGTTCTTCCATTTCTATAGCAACTTTAGATGAACTGTTTCCAGTTTGCAAGATAGCCTCATTTCTATATAAATAATTTTAAAATCAGTTTTATACGAGATAAACTTGAATCTGAGGCATATATCATATTCAATTTCTCTTTACGCCATTTGCATTTCTGTTTATTTACAACAACAAACTATTTTATTGAATTATAAATTAAAAACAATTAAATAATTTAAAACGAAACCAAAAGTAAAATGTATTCTGTTTAGTTGTGCTAATTTTTATAAAATGAATGAAAATAATTACGAGAGTATTTTACATTTATTGTGTTATTTACAGTGATTTTATAATAGAATAGTGAATATTTTATAATGCCCAAGCAATATTTTCTAACACTACGAACAAATATTTAAATTATGTAAATATTTTGAAAGTATGTTATGAAAACTTGCTGGGGATCAAATTTTCATTATGAGCTATTTTATTTTTAATCCAAATCCGTCATTTTTTTTCATTTCGTTTTATATAGTCGCAGGGAGGGAGAAACTATTATTTTTTTGTGGTAGATTTTTTTCTTATAGATTTAAAAGAAACTCACAATAATTGTACAATTTTGAATCAAATGAAAAATTTACGCACGTCTATGGGAAGACAAACCGGTTTTCTCTGAGCGAAATAAAGGAAAACAAACAAAAAAAAACGATTTGACATAAGAGTAGTCACGGTAAATATTAGTTATGGTGATCAGTTGGGTAAGATGCAACCCAACGTGAAACTATGCTAACAAAAACTGTTGTTTTCTCAAATATTATATACACGGAACCCTCAGCAAGCGAATTATATTCGCACTTGCCTGATTTTTTTTGTATATAGCATCGTTTCCCGTTGATAGATATTGCAATTTTTTAATCGCACCCAAGCAACTTAAGAGGTCTCTAGGTCTAAGACATTCTAGCATTATAAGTAAGCTGAAAAGGTTCAGAGGGACTTGACTTACTAACTGTTTCAGATCCTTAAGAGACAACAATGCTTTCATTTTTTGTTTTTATTATAAATGTAGAACATGTTATTCTCAATAGTAGTAAAGAACAAAACAAAAGTACATATACGCTGAGATCCGTAATGCATAAAAAAGGAAAGCTACACCAATAACAATTCCCACAGTAGCGAGGTGGTTCCGTTTGCGACTGAGCTATTTCAATTGCCAATCATTATCACTAATTATATGACGTGAGCCGTCTCTCACAGCTAGTTGATTTCCTTACCGCAAGTACCACGTTGTACATACATACAAGAGCACATAAGTCCGAAAGAGACTATCGTTGTAAAACATTTTGTTATTTATACCGTATGAATAACGAAATGTTTTACAACGGTAGTCTCTTTCGGACTTATGTGCTCTTGTATGTGTGTACAGCGTGGTACTTGCGGTAAGGAAATCAACCAGCTGTGAGATATACGACATAATTTAGTTAAAAGATAATTTAAAATTTATCAAGAATTCGATTCATGTCGTGAGTTTTGTGCTACTCTTCATGTATGATAAAATCTTTAACATGACTAATGTATTAGCTAACTGCGTATATATTTTTCAAACTTATTTCCGAAAAAAACAACAATTCACAATTACCATAATAACAAATGGTGCATGAAATCAGTCTTAATGTCTGCTAGAAATTTTATGGCCAACTAATTTGTTCAATCAGAAAATCTTAAGTTACAGTTCGTTTTAAGAAATCAGATAACAAAATATGTAATCAATTTTGCTCAAGATTATTTTTTTATCAACCAATTTATCTAAAAACAAACTGTGGATTAAGATTAAAAAAATTATCTTTAGCAAACTTGTGTTATCTATAAAAAAATTAGTTCCATTATGATAAAAATACAGTAATACATACATGATAAAAATTAAGATCTGTGCGTAACAGAAGTATTTAGTTTTATTGTTTTTCTAATTTCAAACTGTTCTTACTGCTGCCGAAATTTCGTGTATTCACTTCTCTCTTCTTTAACGTACGTGCTAGGTTTGTAACACTAACACCTCTAATTTGATTGATTGAAGTAAAAATGTCAGATTTTATTGAGTTTGTAACAACATCATTGATAGACACAGACAGCCAATAAATACAGCAGAAATTCTCTGGTACTAAAATATTTGGTCTTGACCAACAAATAATTACTACTGAAAACTCTTACAATTTGCAGTTGAAAATGCCAGCAATATAACTTTATAATAATAATCAAAACATAATATTTCAATGGATTTCAATATCTTGTTTAACGCGTTTGGGAATATCCCAGTGCTGGGTGTTTCAACCGTTTTTGCTACCACCCATTAAATTATTGAATTATGTGAGTTTGATCACTTTATATAGAGACGTTAATTCATAATTTATTATAATTAACACTAAATATATCATAAACATGAGCAACTTCTACAAAAAAATTAAATCTTTTACTACGATTTACATCGATTATTATGTGCTAATTTGATAATAATTTAAATTTTCATTGAAAAATATTCCAAATCGTTTGTACAAATTTATATAGTTGGTAACAACAAAATCACAACAATTTAACATTGATGATTTTGTTTAAAAATTAACAGTACAACGTCAATTGAATATAATGTGTGTGACTAATGCGTATTTAATATATAAAAAGAATTAGAATTAGTAGTTACGAGCGTTCAATCATATATGTTTTAGATTAAGAGGTATATACTTGTTTTTTTGGTTTAATTCCGACTTGACATTTTTCAATTCTATTCACCTTAGAAAAACTATATGTACTGTCTTTTACACCAACTCTTTTGATTTCATGAAGTTCAATTTAAAATTTTATAAATACAACGACATGGTGAAAAACGTTAAGCTTTTGGACCTGATATTAGGTCCTATATTTTTGTTACAAATCAAGTAAATTACGTAAGTTTAATTTGAAATATAAATGATTCACTGGTTCAATTAATTGGCTTTGTAAATTTAAGAAAGCAAAGTAATACATAGGTTAACTGACATTTTTAATGTATATGGTTATGTCAGATTAAAACGTTTTTAAAGATCGATTTACCGTTTAGTTTGATTTAAATATCGTTCGTTGATTAATAAAGAAGGTTATAATGAAAAACAGTTAATTTTTTGTTATTCTAGTTAGTTTACTAGTTACTTTTTTATAAACATAATAGTTATTTGTTGGTTAAACTTTTGCAGTTTTACATGTAACACATAACCTCACACCTGTACCCTCTAACCTTACATCTAACATCTTCAACCATTAATCTTTATCCTTTAACTTCCAACTGTAGACTTCTCACCTGGCACATTCAACATTCAATCTCCAGCTAACAGTTCATCTCCTACCACCAACCTATAACTTCCAATCTCCAACCTCCAACCTCCACCCCATAACATTTAACCCCCAACCTCCAACCTATAATCTTCACCCTCCAACCTGCACCCTCCAACCTCTAACCTCCAACCTCCAAACTTCAACCTCCAACCTCCAACCCCCAACCTCCAACCCCCAACCTCCAACCCTCAACCTCCAACCTCTAATCACCAACCTCCAGCCTCACACCTCCAACCTCCAACTTCTAACCTCTAATCTCCACTCTCTAACCTTCAACTTTCAACCTTCAACCTTCAACCTGCAACCTTCAACCTTCAGCCTTCAGCCTTCAACCTTCAACCTTCAACCTTCAATCTTCAACCTTCAACCTTCAACCTTCAACCTTCAACCTTCAACCTTCAACCTTCAACCTTCAACCTTCAACCTTCAACCTTCAACCTTCAACCTTCAACCTTCAACCTTCAACCTTCAACCTTCAACCTTCAACCTTCAACCTTCAACCTTCAACCTTCAACCTTCAACCTTCAACCTTCAACCTTCAACCTTCAACCTTCAACCTTCAACCTTCAACCTTCAACCTTCAACCTTCAACCTTCAACCTTCAACCTTCAACCTTCAACCTTCAACCTTCAACCTTCAACCTTCAACCTTCAACCTTCAACCTTCAACCTTCAGCCTTCAACCTTCAAACTTCAACCTTCAACCTTCAACATTCAACGTCCAACGTCTAAAAGCCAACGTACAACGTCTAACTTTCAACGTCCAACTTCAAACGTTCAATTTCCAACGTCCAATGTTCAACGTCCAACGTCCAACGTCCAACGTCTAACGTCCGACGTCCAACGTCCAACGTCCAACGTCCAACGTCCAACGTCCAACGTCCAACGTCCAACGTCCAACGTCCAACGTCCAACGTCCAACGTCCAACGTCCAACGTCCAACGTCCAACGTCCAACGTCCAACGTCCAACGTCCAACGTCCAACATCCAACGTCCAACGTCCAACGTCCAACGTCCAACGTCCAACGTCCAACGTCCAACGTCCAACGTCCAACGTCCAACGTCCAACGTCCAACGTCCAACGTCCAACGTCCAACGTCCAACGTCCAACGTCCAACGTCCAACGTCCAACGTCCAACGTCCAACGTCCAACGTCCAACGTCCAACGTCCAACGTCCAACGTCCAACGTCCAACGTCCAACGTCCAACGTCCAACGTCCAACGTCCAACGTCCAACGTCCAACGTCCAACGTCCAACGTCCAACGTCCAACGTCCAACGTCCAACGTCCAACGTCCAACTTCCAACTTCCAACTTCCAACGTCCAACGTCCAACAATTTTTTCACTGTCTTTATTCACACTACAGCCTACAATACAGAAGTGATTATGATGAAACTTCTTTTTCATAAGTTTCAATTAGTGTGAGAAGATAGTGATCAACTTTAAGGGACACATTGATCAAAGTGGCGGAGGGTCCACCATACAACTGCTGACTTTCACACTTTGTTTTTAAAGTTTGTTGGGAGCATACAAACTTCGTTCATAAATCAATTTTGATGACACTCTGTTCATAGATGGAGATTTAAATGACAAAGAAGTAGATATAGTAGATATGCTTAGAGAATGCGATTTTTAACAGCATTCCAACTTCTGGTTTGTCACTTCCGGTAAAAATTTGCTTTTGATTTTTCTCGTACAACAGAATTTATGTTTGTTGGGATACTACAGCTTCCTTTAATGTTTTTATAATTACAACTACGCGTAAATCTATAACATTGGTTGGCCATTAATTAAAGTATTTGATGGATAATACCACTATATATTTAGAACATTTGTTTCCAAAGCTGTGGTGAAGTTAGCCTATGCATCACTGTTTTTTGTCAATGTACTTGCAGAATTAACATTTATTCATGCAAACTCACATAATCAAAGTATTTAATTTAATCTGAGCGCTAATGTAATGCTAGTCTATCACGGTGAACTGGATCCAAGGTATGCTAACCAGGGCCTGATAGGGAAAATGCGTTGCCCTCGTGATCAGGGTCCAGTCAAGCTGTCCTTTTATTGTCTGATCCAAACTAGAGAAAATCTGATCAGGGCCCTATTTGAGCTATGGCAAATTTTTTTTGGCAGGTACACCCGAACACCAGCTGGTTATTGTTGGGATATTTTTTGTTATTCTACCTAATGCAGCCCTTTCTACATGACCAAAGCATGCAATCTGGTTGGATGTCGAAACTGGAGTCAACTAGTTATGGAATGAGATGAATGGAAGCTGAATACACCGACGGCAAAATCCATCCACGTGATGTAAACGCTAGAGAGAGGGACCCTCGCCCAAACTAGATAATCTGTTTGATGTGCCAGAATAGCCCGCATCGAAAACGACTAATGGAAATTCGAAAAAGTGCTTTGCCAATTTGCATCATTTTACAAAAGATTCACACTTTACAAAAGATTCATCCACGGCCATCAGAAATGAAATCAACAAACTTACAACAAATGAGCGTGGCATTATGGCGATCCCACTTTCAAAACATATACTGAATAGGACGAATGAAGCTATTCGAGAAATTGCTCCGTTAAGTGAGGAAATGCTTGTCCATTACCCAACAATAGAAAAAGTGGAAGCCGCCATCAACAAACTGAAAAATGGCAAATCTCCAGGTATTGATTTTCTAGGCTCACTCAAAACTTCTGCGATCAAAAAATCTTTTGAAGTCGTGTAACAATAGGATGAGGATGGTCAAACAAACAATTTATGCTCCTTGTTAAGTTGCTAATCTAATTGGAGTAGATGGTTTAGTCATGTAGAAAGAGCTCTATTTGGCAGACCGATAAACAAAATGGTTCCCAATAACAACCAACTGGTGTTTATCGGAGAAAAAGACCCAGACAACGCTGGCGTTATGGAATCATCCAAGACCTCCGTGATATAGGATGTCGAAACTGGGGTCCACTAGTATTACGGCTATGAGATTACTCGCTTTATCTACATTTAGTTCTCTTAATTTAATGATAGTTTAAATTTTGTATGTATTTTTTTTTCATTAATTTTTGATCTGGCCTGGATTTGAGTGATTATATTCCTGATTAGTTTCGTATCAGACTGACTTATCCGGTATCCATCCATGATCAGGAAACCCGGATCCGGCTCGTTAGTTGGGATCTGAAGTTTATTTGAATTAAATGGTTGGCTTCACTTTATCCTTTCTCGAAACTTTTGATTTTATTTGCAGCTTTCACATAAATACATACAACAATATATCTATAACTTTTCCGTTCTAATATTTTTCTAAATGACCTGCAATTCGACTTTCATTATTCTATTTTCATTACCATGACATATTTCTATGCAGAGGCGTAGCTAGGGGGGGGCGGGGGGGGCGGTCCGCCCCGGGTGTCACCCGTTTTGGGGTGACACCCGAACGTAAAAAACATAAACAAACCATCACAATGTTTTCAACGATAAATCACTTCGAAACCGTTTTGGGGTGACACCCGAACGTAAACAACTTAAACAAACCATCACAATGTTTTTAATGATAAATCACTTCGAAACCGTTTTGGGGTGACACCCGAACGTAAACAACTTAAACAAACCATCACAATGTTTGCAATGATAAATCACTTCGAAACCGTTTTGGGGTGACACCCGAACGTAAAAAACATAAACAAACCATCACAATGTTTTCAACGATAAATCACTTCGAAACCGTTTTGGGGTGACACCCGAACGTAAAAAACTTAAACAAACCATCACAATGTTTTCAACGATAAATCACTTCGAAACCGTTTTGGGGTGACACCCGAACGTAAACAACTTAAACAAACCATCACAATGTTTTCAATGGTAAATCACTTCGAAACCGTTTTGGAGTGACACCTGAACGTAAAAAACTTAAACAAACCATCACATGTTTTCAACGATAAATCACTTCGAAACCGTTTTGGGGTGACACCCGAACGTAAGAAACTTAAACAAACCATCACATGTTTTCAACGATAAATCACTTAGAAACCATTTTAACCAGGTTATCCATATAATTTTAATTTATAAATTGTGATAACTTATAAATGTGTCCTATAAATGTGTTATTGGTTCAAAAAGAATCTATTCTACTTTTTAACATTTTTGAGTTATTACGTGAAATAAAATTTTAACAATATTCATCGAATCAACATGTTGAGCATTGAATCCCATCACCACAATTACTCAATAGCTTTGAATATTCCTATAGATACCATATTGACCGTTTTTTACGATATATTATTTAGTATGCAAGCATGATTATTTAATGACCAGGTCTGAAAACACATATGCTGAATAATGTATAGGAAAAGTGGTTTACGTCGATAATGTGGCACCCTTTGTCGATAGGGTGGCACCCTTGAGTTACAATGTCTCTATTCCAAAATTATTTCTAAAATATCCGCTTAACCTTACTACCCAATATATGTTTTACATTTCAAACAAATTAATTGCAAACACCTAAAGAAACTAACAAACAATCAAATTACCGTGTTTGTAAATGATCTCAAAATAATTTTTTTCCTTTATCTTGAAACTCAAAGAATAAATTGAAATAGATCATTTTTCAATGGACACAAAAATAATTACTGTGGAATAAAATGGCAGTTATGCAATTACTGCAGTTTTGCAAATTTTTGTAGGTTGATACATACTCATACTGGCTGGATTATTGGCAACTACAATGTTGTTTTGTTTCAGCAAATTTTTGTAAAAATTTGTTATTTACCTTTTAATTTACATTTATTTTCTCTATTTTATCATAAAATATTGGCCTATGTCATATTCTGTCAGTGATAGGATTTTTTGTTTAGTTATTCATTCTTTAACAAAAAATATAAAAAAAACAAAAAAAGAAAGATTTACGTCCATCAACACCTTTGAACGTATGTTGTTGTGGGACCTTGGTCTTAAAAGGTTTTTATGTGTTATTGTGACACATATTTGTAATTCCTACTACACAACACATTTTATTAAAAAAAAAAAAAAAAATACTGTTTGTTTTCAGTTTTATATATTTATATATTTGAATTAAATGAAAGTTTATCATTTAAAAGTACATTTTGTTGGGTTTTAAATAACTTGGAAATTTCAAACTCATCAAGTGATTCTTTTAAAGATCCTTGGCTACATAAATGTAAAGCCTTCAATTTTTTTTAAAAGTGGTGTAGCTATTGTTATTAACTATGTAAATGGTTTGCAAAAATAAACTTTAAATTTTGTTTATTTTTCTTCTTAGGCAGGTATTCCTTAAATCAGTCTTTAAAACATTTTCCGGTTTTCCTGATGTAAAATTTTTCACAAAAATCGCATTCAATTTTGTAAATTATTGAGCATGATTCTAATTGGATATTTAATTTTGGTTTCAATTCTTTATATAAAATATCTTTTAGGATTCCATACTTATATTTTTTTAAATAGTTCCTTATAATATTAGGCTATGATTTGTATATTCCATTTTATAAGTTGTAATAAGGAAAGTTGTCCATAATATAAGTTGTTACAAGGAAATTTAAATAAATTAATTTTCTTGGCGGTGTATTTAGTCGTTAACACAGTGTACTTAATATGAACTATGTACCTATTATGTATCCTACATATATATTTAGAATTAATGCTTTGCTGATACCTATACTATAATTAAAAATATTTTTTTAGATTTCGTTTAGCAAATATCCCAAAAAATAAATATGCCACGAGGAGTTCATAATTTTTAAAGAAAAAGTTGGTTCTAGCAGAGCAAGACCAAATCTATAAATATGTTACAAAACCCGATGATATCCAAGGTTCATCAAAAGAAACTGATTATCACGTTGATGCAACGAATGTTTCAGAGAATATTGGCTCATCTTCGGAAAGTAACAGCAACAATACAGAATTAACAATGATAACCTATGATGACGAATTAGAAAGGAATAATGAAAATGACAGTGATAATGCCGCTAATGCTTCTACTATCGAAGACAGTATTTGCATGGGTGAATCACTTCAGGACTTAAGAGATGTATCACATTGGAATATACTCGTCTCTGGTAATGTTCGCATTGAAATCATAAAAAAAGAAAGTGAACATTTTCAAAATAGAGAAGGGTCGTTTGTTACTGTATCTAGACACGGGTTAGACATAAAAGGTGATGTTCGCCATCTTTCTAAAGAATGGTTTTATAAAATGATGAATAATGGTGAAAAAATTCTACGGCCATGGATTGTTTATTCTCCTGTAAATAATAACTTGCATCCTGTATTGCTTCTGTTGTCGTGTATTTGCTGTCACCAATAATAATAATACAAAATCAACATTTACTACTAGATATCAGAAGCGGTGGAAACTAAATCCCAAAGTGGCCGAGCATGAAACTTCAAATGAACATCTGGAGAATTGGAAATGAGGTTAAAAATTCATAAAACGATACGAGACGCAGCCTTGCAATTAATATACAGTAAAAAACAGAAGTGGAAACATCTTTTATCAAGATTATTGGATATAACTTTGTTTTTATCTAAACGAAACCCAGCATTTCATGGACATGATGAAGGACAAAGTTCTTCAAATAAAGGCAATTTCTTAGAACTAACCAAACTATTGTCAAAGTATGATGTAGTGTTAAAAGAACACATTTTGAATTTGGAGCATGGTAAATCACCAAAAGTATCATATTTGTCACCAGATACACAAAATGAGTTCATAAATGTTTTAGCGATTCACGTAAAGTTTAAGCTTGTCAACGAAATTAAATCGGTTAAATATTTTGGAATTATGTTTGATAGCACACCTGACATTTCAAATATTGATCAAATGTCAGAAGTGATTCGTTATGTGAAAATTGATGGTAGTAAAGTGGAAATCAAGGAAGTATTCCTTGGATTTTTTCCTTTACGTGGAAAAAAGCCGCTGATTTAAGCGATGAAATTCTTACACTGAAAAAAAAATTGAAGTAATGATAACCTCATCTCGAAGATGGCAGTTTATTATTCATGCAAAGAAAAGATATTTACAAACAATTTCACCGTGATTGGGACAACTACTCAGTACTCAGTAACATTTTCTTGATAACAGAATGAGGTGTAATTAAAATATAAAGTGCTATCCATTATAACAGTAGTTGAATAAAGTTAATAACTATTTCCATGAAAACATATTTCTGTGGCCTTATATCATGAATTTTTCATTTTAAAATTTAAGTATTTGAGATTAATTGAACTATATTTTATTTCCACATAAATATTTCATCTGATTGTCTCAACTGCATCGGCTTATCATTGTACGGTTGTTGAATCAATCTCGTATTTCGATTCCCCATATCTGCCCGCACGGTGAGGTTGAGACAACTGCATTTCGATTGGAAATAGGACTTGTTTTTTTCAGTGTAAAAATCTTGAAAATGATGGTATAGATGTTATGAATTCTCGCTCCCAAAGGTTATGATAATGCAGCTGTTATGAGTAGTATACGCATGGAGAAGTGCAAGCTATTATTAAAGCAAAAAATAACAAAGCAATTTTTTTGGGCTGCAAAGATCATTCAATTAATTTATACGGCCAACACCCGTCAGTGGAAGCCATTTTTACATGTTTTTCTGCTTCGACTAGCCGCTGGGAAGTACTTGCTAAACACAACAAAGCAACTGTTAAAATACTCTTAACAGCGCATTGGAGTGCTCATTATGCTGCAGTAAAAGTATTGGCCGAAAACTTTGATGGGATTGTGGCTGAAATTGAGAAGTTAAGTGATCAACAAGAAAATTTAGACACTAGAGGCGCTGCACAGAACCTTAACAATGCAGCATGTGATTTTTCGTTTCTTTGCTATCTTTTGTTTTGGAATGATATTCTAAGAGAAATAATATCTGTGCTTAGATTGGATTGCAAAGCACGGGCTTGAATATTGATCAATTAGCTACAAAAATAGAGACAATTTATAACGAAGTCTCATTGTAGAAGAGGCAATAGATCTTGCTGCGAAAAAATCGGAGGACTATGACATTCCAATGGAAAGCCGAATTCGTCATAAAAACGCAAAAAACGAACGGGTGGTGAGTTTGCACCTGATGTTGGACTGACACTGAGAGCTCAACTTAAAAAGGACATGTTGGAATGTCTTGACCGATTCAGTGTTGAACTCCGAACTAGACTGAAGTCAGTTCAAGATTTAGCTTCATTGTTCGAGGTTGTGCAGACAAACACTTAGCTTTTGGCGAACAGTGAGTGAAGAGTTAAAATTATCGGTATCAAAATTTACTGGTTTTTATGATGCGGTATTGGCAACAGAACTCCTCATAGAGATACAAAGGGTGAGGAGGCATTTAAAAGTGGCCAATGTTACAGTTTCTAACTGGGTGTACCTAGACTTTTTGAAATTCATCGTAGAATGGGATTTTTTAGAATTTCTTCCAAATCTTACGGTCGCACTAAAGTTATTTATGATTATTTGCGTATTAGTGGCTTCGTGTGAGAGGAGTTTCAGCAAATTAAAATTAGTTAAAAATTACTTGCGGGCTTATAATAATAATGCTCATTTGTATTAATTAAAAAAAATTATAAATTACGTTTATCGGCTTCTTATTATTATTGACAGTTTTTATTTTTGGGGTGACACCACAATATCCGCCCCGGGTGCCACCCATGCTAGCTACGCCACTGTTTCTATGTGTGTTTTGCTAGCGTGTTTTTCCATCATTAACTCACGGCAGTTTTCCGTGTTAAATAACCTACAAAATAACTGAAGTAAACGTAAAGCTTCAAACACAATAGATCCGTTCCGTTCCGTTCGTTTTATAAAACACAATACAACCGCTCCGTCTTTAACTATCCAAAACCTTATATTTTATTTATACTTTTAGGTATTATTTTATAGATTTGCTAAATTATATTCATATTTTATGAAATTTGTTCAAACCTGCTTATTTATATAAATATGTAGAAAAAATAAACAATATTTGAGGTTATATCTTCCGTAAAAGTTTGAATTTGTGTTTAGTGTCCGTTCCGCTTTTTTCCCCTTCGTTCATTGTGTTTTAATTTCCGTTTTACATATAAACTGACAGTTCAAATATGGAGTGGACGGAACGGGGGTGTGTTCGTAAACTCTACATTGTAGAACAATGTTAAATATGTCATTGTAAATTTATCATTATTTGCTTACAATCAAATTGTTATTAACGTCAAAAAATATTTTTTAAATTATATATTTATTTATTTTTTTAAATATTAAAATATGATAAAATTAACATATTAACAATTATGCTTGCCAATTTCGCTTATATGCTGTTGCCATTTTCATCAACAGTTTCTACAATTTGATAATTCGCCATTTTTTTTTGAAATTTGCTTTTTGTTTTGATTAATTTCTTAACTTTTTCTAAAAATGACACTTCCAGAGGAGGTTCAAACTAGGATTGAAACTGACGCTCGTAACAATGTTAAAATAATTTATGAACGCTGAAAAGCACGTGGTTGTTGTTACAATATAGATTTAAGAACGCTTTCTATATGTCATTGTTAACAATATTGTTACAATGTAGAATTTACGAACACACTCCGGATCTATTGTGTTTGTACCTTAATGAAGACCAACCACAAGTCTCTTTATAAACAAAAATAACATAACGTTATTTTATATGCGTGCGTTTTAGAGAAAATGTAAAAATTGAGAAATGTAGAATAATTTTGAGAATTAAAATGAAAAAATCTCTTTCTCAAAAAATAAAAATTGTCGACCAGTCGATCAAACAAACATAATTTTAATCAAAAACAATTTATTACTTTTACCAACTCCGATTGGTTATTATATCGTCGCTTTTAATAATGAAATAACGTATGCCATTTATACGTTGTTATTATATAATGGGTGCGCTGCATGCCCCATAAGGATGTCTATAGAGTGGCATTTTAACATTTTCCAATTATTTTATAACTGGGGGTGAAAATTAATGTATTGTTAATTAACGTAAATGCAAATTTGAATTTGGCTAAATATTGAAACAGCGTAAATGCATGTACGATATTCCAATTCTTACAGAATAATAACTTGGGTAAAATCAGTGTCTATATTTTACATACATTACGATCGTCACACGAAATGGTAAATCTAAAATATTGTATAAGCATCATTCATGACTACATGATATGCCGGTTCATATAAATAAAAAATTGTAGGAATATCATGCGTTATTTCAATAATAAGTAGTTTCAGGCTTAATCATACTTTCATGCAAAATGAAATAACGTATATGAAATAACGTATAAGGTACCTGATTGACTTTTCGCCTCATTTTAGGTGGAAAAGTCAGCAGGCACCAATGTGAAATTTTAATATGCTGTGGGGAAATTAGTCAAGAGTAATTGGTAGAAATTGTTTTTCCAATATCTTTATTCATTCAATAGTGCTGCCGAATTTACGAAAATCAGAAAATCGAAAAATCTTTAAACTCAATTATCTCGAAACTACACTTTTGCGAATACGTTGTTTCATTATTAAAGGGACGATATTATATATAATAGCCGGTAAAAGTTTTAAATTGAACGAAAATTCAAGATCTTGATTCTTTACAGCAGAGACGAAATGTTGCTGATCTGACAATTTTCTACAAATAAATTATGGATGAACGAACTTCTACAGAGATTAAATCAATTTTACCTGAACTAGCTAACCTATCGCGTAACACCAAAGCAAACGTTGTAGCCCATCCTTTTACGGTTCATATAAAAAGGTGCAGAGCTGTTGCTCTTCAACGTGATTTTTGCAACAGAGTCTCTCATTTTTAGAACGCCTTACCTTTATGGGTTTTTCCCTATAGCTTCAATCCTCAAAACTTTAATGTTAGCGTCCATAAATTTCTTAAAAAACTTAATTTATTCAAACTTAATCCCAATCTCTAGTTGGCATGATATCTTCGGATATTCAGAGACGTTAATTAATAATTTATTATAATTAACACTAAGCATGCCTATAACTTAGAATAAAAAAAATGTGTGATATTTTTGATATTCACCAAATCCATTAGCGATTTGATATATTAACCGGTAAATATATATATAATCGCATAGTTTATTACTTTGACTGTAACATATATAATATATAGATAGTCTTATAACTAGAAAACTTTTGAGAAATTTCGAGATGACACACAACGCAATATGTAGATTGTCATATGAAATCTTAACACGTGACATTATAGATAAAGAATTCATATGAAGCCACTGAAAATAATAAAACAATTATCACTGAATAAGTAAACAAAACCATATAAATTTCATACATTTACAACTTATATTTTTTTATTAAAATATAGTATATACATTAAATAATTAAAATTCAGTTGCCACAGTTCACAGACTTTGATGATATTTTTTACATAGTTTTACAAATATGTTTCACCATTTTCCCAACAAAATTTAATTTTTCCTTTGAATCTTAAAAAATTCAATTTCACTTCAATTTATACAAACAAAATAATATTATCACAATAATTTTTTCATCTGACACGTCTATCTTAACTAGAATTACCCGAAATTATTAAGAAATTTAAATATTTTTATTATTATTTTTAATCATAATTTAATAAGTATTTTGGTTTTTGTGACTAAAACAAACGTGACTATAATTACAATAAATATAATAGGATTATCAAAAAACAAAAGTGTTCAACACCATATCCAAATACTATTTTTTTTTAAATTTCATTATATTGAACTTCTATTGACTCAACTCCAGATAAATATTTAAAATTAACTAAAGATATGAAAATTAGTTTATAAAATCTAACTAAATATAACTAAACTTTAAGAATTAGTGTAATTAGGAAAGGAACTAAAATTGATATAACAGTCACATCTAATTTATTTCCAAAACCACTTACATGTTTAAGTTCAGTGTTTTCAGTCGTTTGCTCTGAATTCGACATAACAGCCGAAACTGCTGGAGTTTGTTGATTCGATGACGTTTTCGCTCCATTGTTTTCAGAATTCATTGATGTTTGATATTGAATTAAAAATGTTTTTATTTGATCCTTGCATACTTGTGGAACACCAATTGGTTGGATGGTAGATTCTGTTTTTGGGGTTAAAGTAGTCGTTGTGGTGGTAGTAGGTGTTATTGGATTTGATTCATCAATATTTTCAGATTCATTTAACATGCGTGTTGAATCGACCATAACGTCTGGTTCGGGGGCATTTATTACTGGTTGTATTTCAGTTGAATTTATCGTTGATGTAGATTCGGTTGAGCTCGTTGTTATTGGAGTGCTCGTTTGAGTTGAACTTACTGTAGGAATTTCAGTTGTAGATGAAGTTGTAACAGCAGTAGTTGTGACAGTTGAACTTTCATTGTTTACATTTGTAGTCATTGTGCTACGCTCATATTCCGATAGTACAAGAGCGGTACAGTTAACTGTTGTGTTCGATACTGGGTCATACACTGAATCTAAACCAGGCACAACAAGTTTTTCTGGAAGTACACCAGGTGTTTCATTTGTTCCATTATTTATATAAACAGTATTTGTTTCACCCGGTTTCAAAGCTGCGTATAATGCAAGACCACCAATACCAGCAATTGCAGCGGTTTGAAGTCCGGATCCGAATGATGACTGTGCAGGAGCTTGATAACCAGGTTGTTGAAACGAACCACCTTGATATGTATTTTGTTGGTAACCACCAGCTCCATATTGTGGTGCTGCATTAGCATTTGGTGAATATGGTGGTGGAGCTGGATTATAATTAGAATAACTTGAATCAGATTGTAAGTTAGGCTTTAAAGTTGTTACGGCGTTTGATGAAGATGTTGTTCCTGATTGTGATTTTGAACCCTGACGAGTATTCGTTTTTCGTGCACATTCAATCGGTGTAAAAAATATTGTTGTAGACAATAAACTACACACTAATATCGAAAACATTTTATTTGCCGTGGACATTTTTGTTTAATTTAAACTTTTTTGTTCAATACAGTTTTCAGTTATTGATTTCGTTTTTTTTGTTTGATCAAAAAATCACATAATATTCTGTTCACAATTATTATTATTCAATCAAATAAATAATCAAGAATATTTTAATTTAAATTTTAAAAACAAATTATTCTACTTCACTAATTCCGTTACCGTGAACCTCACAAAAAATGTGATATGTTTTCGATTTAGCTGTTAGTACAAAACTGACTGCAAATAAAAACTATTTTTCGTTTTTCAGTATCAGTTACCCAATTTTTTTTCAATTAAATTATTACTTATGATGATAATTTTTACAAAACACCTTCATATACTTTTAGTATTCAAATGATGAATTATTAAATTTAGATTATTCACGTTCGCTTTAAGGTCGCTTATTGTACCTCATTGAAACGATAGAAGAAACCCATAGACCTTTATACCAAAAATCATTGACAGTTAAATCAGCTGATCTGTATTTTGTAACCTGAAAATAATTTTTTTCTCTCGTAAATTAAGCTTGTTTTGCGTTGTGTGTGTTGCTTTTACTGTTATTTTATAATTATTATTATTGTGATAAATTTATAATCCTCCGTACATACGGTGGCCTTACACAGTCTTAAGCCGATTTTAAGTTTATTTATACAGGCCTAAAAGTTCTTTGTGTTCTTGCTATTGTGATTGCTAGTGTTAGTATTAGTTGAGCATAACCGTAATTTAAGATTTTAATTTGTCATATAAAAAAGAAGGGAATTTTTATCGAATATGTAAGACTTTGTAAAACCCATTGCCTGATGGTAATAGTTAGTGTTATTGCAACATACAACAGTTTTTTTATTCATTTGATAGAGCCGTGATTTAAATAATGAGTTATTTTTTAACGTATTAGTTATTGGTGTGAGATAAGTTGGCTATTTATCGCAATCAAATCTCTGTCATGGTGGACCGTCTCACCATAGACCAAAACTGGCTAGTAAATGGGGATGTGCTAGGTCTCTACATCTGCAGGATTGTATTGTGATGATCGTCATGCTTTCATCTATTGCAAGGTAACTGTTGTAGAAGTTCGGTTTATCGATTAGCCACAAAGGTTTTCTATCTCTTGGGATGATTGGGATGAGCCAGGATAATACTTCAGTTGAATCTGTCCATGCAAATGTTTAAATCTTATAATATTGTAATCCTTTTCCCACAATTTTTATGAGTCTACACATAGTTCCATTCTAGGTATTGCTGTTTAGATTTGTTTGAAAGGAGCAACTCTTGTTTTTGCAGCAATAATGGATCAATCAAGACATCGAAAATATATAATGCAAGCATAAGCAGATTCCGACGCATCACAAAATCCTTTCAGTCATATCGGTTGATCAATTGTAAAAATCCATCGTATGGTTTGAATCTTTTCGTTTTCAGGCAATAACTTGCGAAGAGTTGCCCATTCGTCAACTAGGTTAGATGGTAATAAATTATCCCAATTAATGTTTTTAGCCATAACTTTTGAAACAGAATGTAATAGGCATATTGTATTAGGAAATAACCAACTAAGTGGATCGAAAATTCTTGATAATTCCGAAAGCATTTGCCGTTTTGTGAGTATTATCTTGTTCATAATAGTAACATGCCTGAGGCTTTGATTGAAGTTTACCAGGAGGATCACATGTTGTGGATAGCGTAGCCACTGTTCTAATATTATTGTTTACTAACAATACGATCGCTTACAAGGCAGATCCCAAATATCAAATAGGGACGCCGAACCATACACTCTCACTTAATCCTGTGTTGTGGCAGCCGTGCTTTTGGTAATCTTCATTATAGTTGCTAACAGCGTACAACTCATGGCTTGGTGTCGCCCTGCATTATTGTTAGCTGGTCAGGGCGGCTCTGCTTAATTCGACTGTCTTTCCGACCATTCTCGCGAAAAAAATATAGAAAAAATTACAAACATAAAACAAAAAATAATAAATCACAAACATACACAGACAAACATTGCGACACCTATAAACATTAACACAGAACCAGATGAACATTGAACACTCTGTGGACGGTAATACGTCCACAGAGATACAATCATTAAAATCTGATAGTGACTCCACCGGTAGTCTGGAGGCTAGTGAAAATCTTTGGGTCGTGTCACGCATGGCTCTTGGAGATTAAAACAGGTCTCTGTAAAGTCTTCATCTGGTGCAGCTGTAATTGGAGGTCAGCAATTCTTCGGAGGTGCAGGCCTTTGAGACAACGGTAACAGTTGAAAAAAAGAGGAAGAAAAAAAATTTCTGTGGTTCAGTATAAGGAGGAAAAGGAAGAAAACTAATTCTAACTCCTTACTGCAAACAGGCATTGCAGAGCAGGCTCTAGTGGTGTTTCTGCAATCACATCTCCCTTGGACATGAGTGCTGAGATTATCGAACAGATTCGTCTACCGATGACCTTAGTCCCGTATCACAACGCAAGCCTTCGTATGGGCCACAATAGGTCCAGGCAGTCCAAATCCTATACAAGGGGATGACTTAAAGCACCAAAGTGAAAAGGCTTGGATTACTAATGTCTTAATGATTCCATTGAAGTCGAAAACAACAACGGGTCCGAACAAGGTTTCATCAAACTATGAACCAAAAGAGGGATAGTGCAACCAAAAGAGGGATAGTTGAAGTTGTTGAATCAAACAACGGAATTATCAGCCATTAACAAAGCAATTTGATCCAGCAAACAAAGAAGGAAAACTTTATTTCCGATGTTCAAACGAACTCATTGAACTGGTTGGTGGAGGAAATTCCAGGTTGCATTCCATGGGAAGGAGCAAGGTTTTCAGCAATGAAGGTCTGTGATATCCCTAAGATGCATCTGGCCAAAATCTGAATTCTAGGTCATAGACATCCAAAGTCATTTGTATCATTTTTCTGTATTTTTTTTTAATTTAAAGTTAGACATTTGCTTAGTGTCAACTATAATAAATTATAAATTAACGTCTCTGAATATCAGAAGATACGATGCTAACTAAGAAACTAAGGCTTGTGGTTACACCCAGAGAAATGCTTGCTTTTATTATGCATATGACCGTACAAATTATGCATAAGACCGCGTAAAAAAGAACTAAGAGGCGAATTTCATAAATCATGCATTTTTGTTTAACAAGTTTTTATAAATTTGACAAACAATATTTATGCTTTTTCCACATAAATCATAACCTATTCTGTGATGAATTTATGAAATTAATTTAAGCAATTATACGGACAAATGTACAAATTATACATTATAAACATAATTTTTAACAATAAATTATCCATTAATTTGTTTGATTTAATATAACCGACATATACATGAACCATGCTTACATAGCTTGATTTGTTACTATATTATTTCCTATTCATAATAAATTTATTTTTAAATATTTCGTAATTTAATAAAAAATACTTAAATTTATTTTTACAAAACTGAGCTTTATTTATTTAAAAAAAATTTTACAGAGTTTTATCTGAAGAATTTATTTCTAATTTTAACTTCTGATATAGTATAAAGTTAAGGTTTAGAGTTTAGGTTTAAATAAAAAATAATTTAAAAAAGCTATATTTATATATTTAAGGAAAAATTTAAACATTTACAAAATAAAAATCACAAAATCATTATTAGGAAAAATTTTACAAACTGGAACCTTTGATTTTGTTGGTTTTGCTTCCAGAGTAAATGCTTGAAATCATATAAGTGCGTTTTCTTAAAATTGTTTATCCTTTTTGGGCATGTTTTCATTGAGTTGAATAACTAAAGTTGAATAACTTAAAGAGCCAGCATATCTGCAATTTGAAATAAAGAGAAATAAACTAATAATTTTAGAAGTATTTGCGTTGCTGTTTATTTAAAACTACATTTTCCATTATTTAACGATGGACGGTCTTGCAGATTAATGAGAAACAACTTTTTCTCCATTTTTCTCCAGATGCACAAATAATAAAATGATCATTAAATATATGTCCTTTCCCGCAAAGCACCCTATTACTAATCTAACAAGAAAGAAATACTAAAAGTTAAATAATTCATTTAAAGTTACAAATCATTTTCTGCGAGTGGAACTATCCATTAGGATACCCTTCTAAATTTTCTAAAATGTTTCCACATTATAATCTCTCGTATGTTCTTCTTATTGTTTCGCTTAAGCAAAGGCACTTATTAAAATATTGCTACTGGTGCCTGTGAAATACAAAGTAAAGCCTAAAACATTACCTTTCAAGCGCAAAAACTCCAGTTCACAACTTGAATGTTTTTCAAAATATCGTTTTGATTTTTTTATCAACTTTTCTGCATAAAAAATAGAAACACAAGATTAAATAAAAAAAGTTTATTATTTACATTATATAGATCTGCGATTCTCCCATTACATTGGGACAAAATCGTTCACTCACCTTATAGTTAATTTTAGAAACTTCAAAACATTTTTTTTAGTGGAATCTCAAAAATCTAAAAAAATTTAATCACTTGAACTAATTACATAGTACATATAATAAATAATATTATTTGTAACACACTATATTAAAAAAGTAACATTATAATTTAAACACTTTTAAGTATGATTGCCATTTTTAAGAGGGCTTTTGTTTTAAGTCGCGTCACTAATACTATATTATTATGGAAAGAAAAATTTAGATACAGCATCAAATAAATTCTTTTCGTTGCATATTCTGTTGATAAGAAGCATAAAAAGATTAAAATAATAAGAGTAAATAAACTTGAATTATTCGGCGACCGTATGATTTATTGTTATTTTTCTACAAAACGTAAGGCATTAATGGTAAATTAATCGTTTAAAAAAATCGGGAATCATATTTACTATGATTAAAATATTACTCGATAAAATATCATAAATCATTCAATCTATGTAAAATTCAACCGAAATTATGCATGATTTATGTGCATTATTAATAATACAGAATGGTGATTACAACAATGTAATTATACAATCCTTTTGCATAAATTATGATGAGAAATTTCTCTGGGTGTATTAATTAATTTTCTGTGGGGATTTTTCGAACGCTAAGTTTAAAGTTTTGAGGATTAAAATTATCAGGGAAGACTCACACCGGTAAGGCATTCCAGAGATGCCACACTTTATTAAACAAGGTTCTGCTAATGCTCTTATAAAAATTCCGTGAAACACCTGGGTTGGGTCCTCAGCAAATTTATATTAGCGTTTTTCGTAATAAATAGATTTTTCTCTGCATCTATTAGTTTTCTACATACATTTCTTTCTATTCGGTATAATCTAAGGTTTAATTATCTTTTGGTTATACATTCGAAAAGATGTTTTTAAACTTTTTTGCTTCTTTACAGTTCACTCGAAACCTATAAATCAGCCTTTGGATCTCTGATCTCTGCCGATTTGCAGGTTTATAATCTTTAGGAACTTGTAAATTTATATGTGTGGAAATCAAATTTGAATCTGATCCACTTAAAAGTTCTGAATTCTGATACATTTAATTGTACCGGCGATAGATCATTTGTCAAAAACAAATAAAGAAATTTGCTACTTTGGCCAGGAATATCAGAAACTCTGGTATGTTGGCAGCCAAACTGGCCCTTAGAAAGAAACGTAGATTATTTAGTATTTGGATCCATAACAAAAATCCCTTAAATAGCTCCCAATATCCAATAAAATATCAAACCAGGTAATCGAAAATGAAAGAACAGAAATTGGCAGAGCGAAAGAGGCAAAATTTTCTACCATGTTCATTTCTGAAAAACGTTTTTAGCATTGCCATTAATTCTTTAAAGTCTGGTACCAAATCTTCTATTTCTCCTATTACTGACGGTGAGCCATATTGTTCGCGGAACGCTTTGCTTTGAAGTTGACCGTTTTGGAAACACCTTAAGAAATGACCCAAATCCACTGTTCAAGATTTAATATGAAAGATTATTTCAAATCCGAAATTACTGAAAAAATCTTAAGGGTGTTAAATATCAACAAAGCCTCCGGTCTGGACAACATTCCTCCCATTATTCTAAAAACATTTTCAAAAGAACTTGCACCAACTCTTACCAAAATTTACTACAAATCCTATAAATCTGGTATTTTTCCTTCATCGTGGAAGTTAGCCAATGTCTAGTTTGTCCCCAAAAAAGGAACAAAATGTGATATTTCAAATTATAGACCAATAACCTTACTCTCAGCCCTATCTAAAATATATGAGCAATATATTGTTAGTATTACACTCATATCAAAATTTTTGGAAGACAACCATTTAATATCTGACAGCCAATACGGTTTTCGAAACAAAAGATCAACAACCCATTTACTGAACTATGTAGCCCATCGTTGGAACAGCAGAATTGAAAAAGGTGGTGTAACGTACGTTATTGCATTGCATATGTTATTGACCCGTTATTGCATACGTTATTGACCCGCAGGCGGGGTTGATTTTAATCGATTATGATCAATGTTGATCTACGGGTCTGACTACGTATACTCCAGTCCCTGCCATTGACATATGAGTTAGTTTGAGATATCACATACCACTGGCAATGGCAGGAGATATCATTAGCCAAGATGATATCTTAGGGTGCTGACGGACGAACTTTAATTAGTCAACGGCAGCACTCCCTGTCTTAGCTAGGCAGCGTTCCGTAGTAGTGCCGCTCATTAGCTCTTCGAGGAGTCAGACCAACATATAATTATATGTGGGCTTTGTGCCTCGATTGAGGTAGTGGGCGGTGCGTCTGGGGTGCACTGCATTAGCTGGCATTAGCTGGATTATTGGCCGATTAGCTGATTATTAGCTGATTTAATAGCCGACAGCCGACAGCAAACTATGTAGCGCATTAGTGGAACAGCATACTTGATAAAGGTGGTGAAACATACGTTATCGCTTTAGATATCTCCAAGGCATTCGATCGAGTCTGGCATGCCATCTTAATCAACAAGCTCGTTGCGTATGGTTTTCATCCCAATGTTGTGAAGCTGATTCAAATTTTTCCACATCTATGCGTCCTATATTCGTCCCTGTATGAAGTATTGTTGTCAAGTCTGGGGCGCTACATCTGTTTGCATCCTGGTTCTTTTGAACTCTATTCAAAAGCGTGCTATACGAATTGTGGGTGCTCGAAATTTAACATCAATTCTTGATTTCCTATACAACATCGTCGCACTGTTGCTGATCTCGTTGTTTTTAATTAATATCGTCACTAGCAGTGCTTGGATGAAATCGGATCCATCATGCCTCAACCATGTTCTTTTTCCCATTTTACAACAACAGCAAACAGTCAAACTGTTGAGATCACTCACTGTCCTAGAGACAAAATGCAGAGGAATTTCTTTTGCCACACATCGTACAAATAGAATGCTTTGCCTGAATCAATAGTCTCGGGGGCGACAAGTCCACAACATTTGGAAAAAAGCGTTCATCAACACCTCAAAGCTCATGTTGTTGTGGGACCTAGGTCTTAAAAGGTATCTATGTGTTGTTGTGACACATATTGTAATTCCTATGACACAACACTTTTTAATAAAACAAAAAAAGTTCTTTGGACCCTCACTAAACCTGTTTCTGTGTGCACCCCTGAATATAGCATAAGTGGGTAAAATAATATCATGACTTCACTTGCTAAAAAGTTGCATACGAAAATAATAATAATTCAATTCAAAAAACCAGAACCTGTATAGCATCACACAAAAGATTTGATATGCATCTTCTGGCTGAGTTAATATCCTCAAGTAGTTCAACCACAGGAATTCGAAGTTACGGAACAGTTACTGCGAAATGGATACTCATTTTATCTGCGTATCTTCCGTACGACTCCATTAGTCCCCCGCCAACGACGGAATTGGTACACGTTGTTGACTATACCAAGAATAAAAACCTGGATATCATAGTCGACTGTGACACAAAATCACATCACATAAGCTGGAGTAACATCAATTACAACAGCAGAGGTAAGTCTCTTCTAGAGTATTTGGTTACTCCTAATGTGGAGTATTTGGTTACTCCTAATGTCTAAATTCTGCAGGAGAGCACAATTTTGTTAACTCCCGACGGCAAGAAAATATAAACATAACTCTATGCTACAGGTATCTTCTAGAAGACATCAGGAGCTGCAGAGCGTCTACGGATATATCTATGAGCAATCACAGATATATTGACTTTCTATAGCAAAGGCGATCCCAACCGAGAATCGCGTCTACCGGAATCAACGACAGATGGATTGGGTGTACTTCAGGGGCTTTGTGAAGGAGGAACGGGCTAGTTCAAGCATTTTCAAAGTCCGTGCTACTGATCAGGTCGTTGACCAGCCCAATGATCTTTAAGACCGAGCTTTTGATAACTCGTGATCCAAAACGGCAACGACGTGTACACAAGTCACTCTGGTGGAACAAAACCGTAATAAGCTAAGAAAAAGGTCCAAGAAACTTCTGATCAGAGCCTTGAAAACAAGCGGTGAAGCTGGTTGGGTGGCGTACAGTGATGCACGGAAATTTTTTATGATAGATTCCGACTCTATCTAACTTTAGTACCCAAAAAATCTAACGATACCCTTGGTATTGATTATTGAATTGTACCAAAACGAACTGAAAAATCACAATTAGAGATTTGTTATCAATATATATCTAGTGACAATTACCAAAATCATGACTCACAACACAACATGTAAACAACATTTAAATCAACAAAAATATTCATCTACATTTGCACACTGAAAGCACATCGCGACTCGCTAATATGAAAATAATAATAAATTATGTAAATAAACTACATATATAATTATATATATATAAGAAATATTAATATCAGAAAAATAATAAGTTAAGAATTCAACAGGTTTTTGTTTTGATTTTGTTACGGATTAAGATTTTATCAAAATGAAAATATATTTAAGTCAGCTGACTTACGAGGGTGAAAATATAAGTAACTGTAACTTTATTATGGGAATAAATAAACTGTTTTAGTTGGTGGTAACGTTATCCGTTATGGCTGACCGCAAGGATTATGCTTTCACGACAACTAGTTATTGTTTCTTCTACCCCTTTTTTGTGAATCTCCCTTAAGCTTCCAGATTGTGGTTTCATGCATAATCTCTATCTTTTTTATCATCTTCCTTACGAATGAGTGTGCGACATAAGCTGGAACTAGTAATTTTCTAAGGTGTTGTTGCTGATTGTCATATTGTATTTATTTAGTTAGTGGATTTACTAGGTCAATAGAGCTACGAGTAGAAATACCTATTAGTAATGCCAATGTTTCTGTCTTACAAGCTTAAAATATTTTATTATGTAACAACTGACAACATTTGTTTGCAGTTGCATATATTTCTATCAGAATGCAAATATTTCTATCAGAAAGATCAAAGAATTTAGTACAGAAAGTTCAAGTAAAATCTCTTCACTAATAAATACAGTTAATATTTTTTTAAAAATACTTAAATTTTTATTCAAAAATCCACTTCTGACTATTACTGATAGCATTTTTAATTTTTTAATTTAATCGTACATGCCACATCCCAGTCGATCGTTAGACGCATGGAACACTTCAGCATCTTTAATCAAAATTCTGTCAACCTGCTTCCATCCGCTTCTAGCTGTCACTTCTAGTAAAAAATCACACTACAGATTTGAAGTATAGTTTCTAGAGTCGCGATCATAACGAATTTCAAACTTAATTATCTTCAAAGTCTGGTTGAAATTTGTAAGATTCAAAACACCCCTGCGTTAGAACTTCTGATTTGTTAAAAAAAAAATCAAACTTCGCCTTATTTGCTTATGAATAATTAAAAAAAATTATAAAACATCGCAACGGGTAAGATAAAAACTTATATTATTTTTATAATTTTTAGTAATTTTCTAGTTCGTTAGGTTGATAATAGAAAAAGGCTGTGATAGCAAATAGTTTGCATGTTATATTTAAAAAACCAGAAGTGGGTTAGGTAATGTTTGAATTAGATTGCACACAAAAGGAATATGTATATGATTCCAACGGAAAATATACACAAATAAAAATGGACAAACATTTTGTTTTTAATTTTTCCTGAAGCTAAATTACAATTTTTACGACTATCAACTTATAATAAATTCTAACAATGTTTCGTTTTTCTAGTCTAATTACATTAAAAAATGAAATATAATTATTCACTTTATCAGACACTGAAGGCTACGTTACCTCAATTTATTTGTCCTATAAAGATTATTCAACCATAATTTTAGTATTCAAGTTTTATTTATTGTTGGCGTTAGTTTTTATGAACTTTTCAAATGTAATTAAAAATATTTATTTACTAATAGGAAATCATTGGAACAGATGATAGGTGATTGGTAAGTATTTTGCAATTATTAGTTAGGAGGCAAAATGACTTCATATTATGGTCTTAAGCCATCGCCTCCGAAATTAAAACTGCAATTCTGTATATATTTGTATCATCTAGATACTAGCCTATAATATCTATGAAGTGATTTCGAATTAACAGTAAATCAGTAACAGTTAACAGTGAACAGTAAATCACAGTTGATATGAGAAGTAACGGCGCGATTAGTTTTTGATAAAACTGAACTAAGTGGTGGGGTCTCCTAAACAGTTGCTTGTAATAAATATCAATAATTTTAAGCCTTGATCTTCGATTTTTTAATATATAACTTGGTATAACTTTTTGATCAATTTGTATCCAATATTACAATTTTTCCCCGTTCTTAATAATGTCAATATGTACCATCGAAACTGACCAGATGATTGAACCTTAAATGTCTAAATTAAGTTTTTTTTGAGAAGCATATAAAAACTGCCGTTAATAAGCAAACGTTAAAAATTCTTGAGATAAAAACCTTTATGATTTTGTAGCCCCATGTAACATTGAACTCCAGGCTAACATTACAAAATAATTAGCTAAAACCTGGCTATTGTTGAATAACGTAATTAAACAAATCATTGCAATAAAAATGTGATAACAAAACAAAATTCACAATGAGAAACGGATTTTCATTAACTCGAGTGAGACTGCGTGAGAGTGAGACTTTTCAGTTCTTAAGGAACAAAATATTCTCCCTTTTTATTCCATCTATAGATGGATATAGATATAGATATATATATCTAAATAAGGCACTTCTTCTCCAATTGTTGTCAAATTCAAAAATTTCATCGATCCACTTCATTCTTGGACGTCTCTTCTTCTCTGTTTATTTGGGACCCATTTTTCAACTTTTGTTGTCCATTTTCCTTTCTCTCTTATTACGTGTCCAGCGTAGTTCCATTTTTGTTGTTTTGAGAATTTTATAATATCGATGATCTTTTTGTTTTCTTTCTTAGTTGAATATTTGTTATTTCATCCCATTTCTTGTTTAACAGACTCCTTTCCATTTTTCTATGAGTTGTAGCTATAGGAGAGGTAGAACTGCTTATTTAGAACTATAAAGGTATATAGAACTGCTATAAAGGTATATAGAACAGGTTATATAAAAGGTTATATAACTGGTTATATAATTTGTTATATTTTTCTGTATACCTTTATAACTGCTAAAAAGGTATATAGAACTGGTTCTATAAAGGTATATAGAACTGATTTAAACACCGTTATTTATGATGTTATAGTTACGCTAGTGCTGTTGTTGTTTCTGTAAAGCAACTTAATGTTATTTCTATCCTTTTAGAAAACAGGGGGATATGAGTGCTCTTCCACTTCTTACAAATACACAAGTGAACCCTCCATTTCACTATAACTGACAATTTAGCTTGATTTTATGCAACTCTTTTGTGTTCATGTGTTCATGACTCTATTTCCTCTTCAGTGGGTCCGTTTGATCATTTTACGAAACTTCGTGTCACGTGCGGCTAAACTTTTAAAACCAACTATTAGTCAAAAATTTCCATTGCCTCAATAATTCTGATCCACCAAAATGCATTTGTTCCGCAAAACTGAAGTGATGAGACGGCGCTACTAGTCAAACAAGATTGCATAATCTCACAAAATATTAATGGAATATTGGTGACCAAACTCTTGTTATTTCACTCCGTTGGATTTTTATTGGATATCCTTAAGGCCGTGAAATTGTAGCCCTAAATCTTTTGTTTGGTTTCTACCTTCTATACGGATATTCTATACAAGAGTTGATAAATAAATATCAACTATGATATGACCAGTTTTAAACTAAACCTAACATTAATAATTAGCATGTAATTGTTGGAAATTGTTAAAACAACAATGACGTGTCCTTTGAAATTATTTCAAAATAAATTTCATAACCTTAAACTTCTCTGTATTTGAAGGGTATTATTGCTTCATTAAAGATGTTCAAAACTACACGATTTTAATTTAATTTCTTAGTAAGTTTTACGTTTCATAAGGACATTTTTTTCGCAAATAGAACAAATTTCTAGGAAAATAAATTCAACCATAAACATGAACGAATTATGAATTAGATTGCATAGAGCACGTAATTTAATTTTTGTGAAGGAAATGATGAGGTAACACGATATACTACGATGTTCAGAAAATGCTAAGTTTAATTGTATGCCAACCAATATTATAAATCTTTTGATTTAGGACACATCATCGGATATTAAAAAAATTTAAACCGATTTAAAGTTATTTAGCGTGATACTAATCACACCATCTACTTAACTTTAATCTGAAATAGGACCGTTGGAATTAAATTTACACAACCCAAATTAGGTAGCTTTATGGAGATAAACTTATTTCTTTATTTATCAGACTAAGTAAGCCGATTTAAAGAAGTCATTATACTTCTTAAAATTTGTTATTGATCTTATTATATTAAAAGTAGAAATGTGCCACTTAATTCCGATATTAAAACTAATCTGGACATATTACTGCTATTTTATACAAAATATTTTATTTTTCCTCATATATTTGTTCAAAGTATATTACTATTGTTAATTGTTAAACATATTGAAATATGATCCTTCTAAACAAAAATGCAACAGTTCTTACATTTAGAGGAACGATTAGAGGAACTGTTAACACAATTACGTGGACTCAGTGAGTCAGGTGCTCGTTGATGTTTAATGTTGTTTGAGGCATGTTTATTCGAATCATAGCCAGTCACAATGGTTTAAAACTTCTTACGGCCTAAAACTTGGCCTAAAAGGTCAGTAACGTTACCTCTGCATTTCATTTGGAAATGTCATGTGTAACACGTGTAAACGTACCACTATGCCAGGTGAGTGTTAGTTACGTGGATATACATATTAAAGAGATTAGCATGACGATCCTCTTGTGAAGCAGAAGATGAGTGCGTGAATAGGTTAGTGTTTAGTCAGACTGACCAAGGCTCGGAGGTTCCGGAATTAAACCCCAGTCAGAGCAAAGTGTTTTTCAAATTGTCTTGAAAATCTTTAATAACTCACTATACCCCGGCTAGGATAGTGGACGACACCAAAGTAAAATTGCATAACGAACTTAATAGTCTACAAGCCAGTTCATGGAAAAAAACTTCAAAACCAGATTAAACGACTGATAGCTCAGAGGTAAAAAATTTGAACACTTCGTCGCCCAATCGATTCGTTTTGGCGAATAAATCTGGGCATCTCAAAACAAACGCACACATTTGTGGATATTAGTAGGTATCCCATTAGTGTTTTAAAATATAGTTAAAAGAATGAAAGACTTTAGAGATCACTGTCGTTTGAAACGTCAGATTTTCAGACCAGTTTGGACAGAGTCTCTTGTAGTAATGAAATTAATAGATTTAAAGACGATACCAATAACTAAGAACCCCTTTTTCTAAATCTCGAAATATTAAACTAGTCAAAAGACAAGCAAAAAAATAAGTTTAAGGACTTCAAGACGAAAATTGATTGTCTTGCTGAGGGTATGTTAAATATTTTCGAAGATGTTATACCACGAAAATCAAATTATACATAATACCAAATGGGACAGCCTGGAGGAGTAACAATCTAACTAAGCTCAAAAGTGCCGAAAGAAGATATCAAAAGTAAGAAAATATCAAAGATTAAAATTATTATAGATTGCTAGCTCCTGTAGAGCCATCACATAGAACGCCTGGTCATCTATTGAATAATGGGTCACCTTGCCATTGCAGAAAATGAATAACACCGACACTATTCAACTCATATAATAATTTAAAAGGAAGCTATGAGGTATGGTATCATCATAATGGCACAAATTTACATAAGTTAAGGACTTACCAACCTAATAATACTGACAGGGGTGCTAAAAGAACATGGTTATCTGAAAAAACACTTAAAACCCTTTAGAGTTTAGACAAATAGACACACTTTCTCAAAATGCATGGAGAAGATCATGGAGAAAAGAAACATAACCGAATACACGGAAGGAAACCGCAATTATTGAATCTTTGCTATGGCATTTAGTGAATATTTACGTTTGCTAGAGTTTTGTATATTTTTGTAGTAAACGTCTTATTTTGACTAATATTGATTACAGCGATATACAGACTAGCATAGCGAAATTCAAACTTAGACGTCTACGTCGTGCCACCTGGATAACGCTGACAGAATTATGGTTGACGCATTTGAGAAGGGCTGAGTAAATACTGGTTATACTCAATGATTCTACATCATGGTGAGTGAGTCATTGGCATTTTAAAACAAATGCTACTCAAACGTCTGTTCTCTGTGTCTATGTTAGGATGGGCTTCGAGCGGACGTCTGTCGTGGATCAAGCGACTCACATTACATTAAAGAAACGCGTAAAAAGGTTTATTTTTTCAATTCACTAGATTTGAATATTGAAAATTTTGAATTATATATTAGAGATTTTTTGAGCACTTAAACTCAAGCAATTAAGTATTTTGAATTTTTCACTTCGAAAGTATGTTTTGGATTTTTCTTAGAGAAAAACTCCATTTTTCTCTTATACGTGTTTCGGATTGGGATTCAAACTATCCTTCATCAGTGCCATGGTTCAAATCCGTTTTGGCAGACACGCTATCCAACTAACCTACCAAGGCGATGGTATTTCAAAGTTGAAATTTCATCATAACTATTTTAAGTTGAATTTTTTCTGATTAGGTATTTGTGTTTTTTTAGCTCAATTAGCCAATTCTAGTGTATTTAGTCTAATTAACTCTACGAACTTATGTTTATCATACTCTAACTAAGTTAGCATTGAATGAATAACTTGTGATCTACGATTTTGGAAGACAATTTCCAACTAGTTGTTGTGACTAAAACGGATTAAACTCTAGATGTTATTTGAATGTATATATACTTTATACGAAAGACAATGTTACTGTACATTAAACTTGTTGATAATTTTTTAATTCACTAGATTTGAATATTGAAAATTTTGAATTATATATTAGAGATTTTTTTGAGCAGTGCTCAGGTACTGATACGAATACGCACTGACTGATATGGATATGAATCATATGCTTGCCAGCTTTAGCTAACTGCAAGTTGAAAACTATATTCAACTAGGGGGTATCCCGCGGGCTGCGCCCCAACCCCCTTCCCCGCACGCCTATACACTCTTTGCCTTTTCATCTGGCTTTGATACAATTACTAAGTACTATCCATCATAATCCAACCTCTTCTAATCTATTCTGTGTGCACCTGCTGCTTAACTATAATTCTACAAAAAAACCATCGTGAAATGTACATACTATAAATTTTGATATACGATCAATCACAAAATAATGAAATAGCAGCTTTGTTTTTCTTTAGTTCATTTACAAAAAATGAAACTATGCAAAAATAATGATGGAAAACAAACTATCTGTCATATAAATAATTAATTTTCTTATTAATATCGAAATGATATAAATAATAAATTTGAACGAAATGGCTGAAAGACTACATTATCGAAAAATTTAAATGCCGTAAATGGAATTTTTATGAATTAAAAGGAATAATTTTTATTTGGAAGGGTTTTTTGTAAACAATTGAGCTTAAGTACATATTGGAAATCACATGAATTTTGCAATTCGAAATAACTTTCAATTTTCTCTAAAATTCCTTTAGAAAAATTTTTCGTGTTTCGTGCCAGGATTCGAACTCACATTCATCAGAGACGTATGTTCAAATCTCGAGTGTCTTACACAACTTAGCCACAGCGGCGATGACGTACCATATTTTAATTTTCATGTTCAGATAATTTCTAAATTGAAACTTCATCATTTTTCATATTTACTTAAGTTGAATCTTTCATCTATGATTACATATTGGAAATTGCATTTCTTTGGGATTTTTTGTATTAAATTTCTAAATATTACGATGTATGAATTCATAGGATGAGAGAATATTTCATCAACACTTGAGTCAACATTCTAATCAACATCCAGCATCCTAAGTCACGAGTGTAAAGTCATTATGGCACGAAACACAAAAAATTTTTCTAAAGGAATTTTAGAGAAAATGAAAAGTTATTTCGAATTGCAAAATGCAAGTGATTTCCAATATGTACTTAAGCTTAATTGTTCACAAAAAACCCTTCCAAATTAAAAAACTCCCCTGAAGTTGTCTACATTTCCTAACCAAAAATATAGCAATGAATTGACCATGCGTCAGATATTAAGTTTCACATTGATTGGCAACAATCAATAATGACTTTACACTCGTGACTTAGGATGTTGATTAGAATGTTGCCTTAAGTGTTGACGAAATATTCTCTCATCCCATGATGAATACATACATCGTAATATCAAGAAATTTAATACAAAAAATCCAAAAGAAATAATTTTTATGCTCTATAAAAAAAATAAACAAAAACAATAAAAAATAAATATAGGGTCCGCGTTGAACCCCGAACCTTTCTCACAACCCTCTACATCGACAATGACAACGAAATTTTGTACTGAGCTTTTTAAACATCATTTTATTAAATCGGTTTAAATTATTAAATGTTTAAAAATGTATATTATAACACAAACTGTTTTTTGTCCCAATAATATCAAATGTTTGCAACCTACATTGGTTTTAAAAATTGTTAAAAATCTATATTTTTCTATGCTGTTATGTTCCCTGTTCTATAGAACAATTTTCTGGGTCTGACTCCTGTTATAATAGTGCTACAAAGGGGAGTTAAGAAAAGCATTTGCTTACATACAAAAGCACAAGCTTAAATACAAAACACAACTATAATCATTTAAAAAATTCTCTCTGAAATTTCTCATGTTTTTGCTTTAAACGATTTAAGTTTGTTTGTGAAGTATATTAATTACTATAAATCAAATAAAATATATAGCATATTTTTACCTATATAGGTTCAAAAGCAAAATTAAAACATATTACATATATTGTGACTAATTGAATTGAAAAAAAAAAACAGATTTAATTAAAACAACAACAAAAACTATGAATAACTTTTAAAAAAATCATCCCTCTAAATTTTATTAAAACATAACAAAAAAACAATAATTTTAATGTTATTTTAAAAAAAAGAAAAAAAACAATAAAAATGTACTATGTCATCAGCGTTACGATCATTAAGGATAGATTCAATGTCGACGCATTAAAACATCTAGCAACTCTGAAAAAATATCAGAAAATAGAAATACCCTTACACATCAAAGAGGAGTGTCAAACGTTTTAAACAACCATTTTTCCGCACTATAAGCTACTACTAAAAAACTACCATTGCATGTACGCAACAAATGGTTTGACGACCGTTGGAAAAAAAAAAAACTAGAAAAAATGGTAAACAAGGAACACCAGAAGCTCCCAAACTAATTATCTTTGCGCCATGAAAGCTTGATGAAGAACTGTGTCGAAAACATAAACCAACTTTCGGCTTATGGAAATTCGAAAGAGTGCTTTGCCAATAGTGCTTCGCAATCTGACAAAGGATTTCCATCCACGATTCCCAGCCATCAGAAATGCAAGCATCGAATTTATGACAAATTAACGTGATGTGTTGGCAGTATGGCGAGCCCACTTTTCAGACATACTGAATAGGACGAATGAAGTCCTTAATATTCGAGCATCTAGCTTCCTATTCGAGCATCTATTCAATATTAATCATGTTGATTTGATAAATAAACAAAAATAAAAAGTTGTCTCAACCTCGTTGCTAGGGCAGAAATGGCAAATTGAATGCCGAAATTTATTCTAAAGTTGTACAGATATAGAAGCTTGGGCTATCTGGATAAAATAAGATGATTGCTTCGTAAAACTGGAAATAAATCAACACATACTCTAGCAATATATAGCGTTGTGAGTTTTTTAACATCCTTCCAGAGCCCCCCGACTAGAAATTAGATCAGTATAGGATCCGATCCGGATCAGGATTGCCTGAAGACTGATCAGGGATGAATCAGGCCTCCTGATCCGGACATGATGAAAAATCGTCACGCCATATAGGATCCGTACAGGATCCGTTTAAATGATCCATGCCGGATACATTTCAAAGATCCATTCCGGATCCATTTCAAAGATCCATTCCGGATCCATTTCAAAGATCTATTCCGGATCTATCTTAAAGATCCATGCCGGATCCTTTCAACAGTTTCATGTCCGGTCTGGACAAGAGATCCATACCAGATCCGTTCAAAGGTTTAGAATTAATTTTGTTCTTAAATATTGATTTGACATTAAATAAATGAAAAAAAAATTACCATTTTTCCTTAATTTTGTTCATAATTTCAAGTACACTTCAAATGCTTATAAATTTATGCAGTAAGTTTGTTAATTATTTCTTATTTTTATTTTATTTAGTCCAAGTTTTGGCATTATTGATGATTTTACAATGGTATCATAAAACTCTTTGTCACATAGGCTTTTATGAAGGTATGGATCCAAGTTTGGATTCGAAAACTAACTTCACCCATACCTGCTCTAGATCACTTGTCATATTTCAAATAGAATAATTTTTGATCAACATAATAAGTATTTCACCAATTACTGCTAACAAAAAACATTTGGAAATTCTTGAGTAAAGAGGAGATGCAAGATAAAAATTTAAATTATATGCTTTAAGGTTATTAAGCAAGATCCCTCACAACTGTAAGTTTGACAATGTTGTTTTCGATTCTACAATAAATTTGTACTTATAAGTACAAAATATTAAACAATTAAATAGATTCAGTCTACAGTTAATTATTACAGTTAAGTATATTATAATTAACTTTTTAAAAAGTTATTAAAAATTCGTGAAGAATGAGAAAATTTTTTGCACAAAAAAATTTTAAGTTAAGTACCCGAGCAGAAATTTGTCAGGGCTCAAGTAAGGCCCTGATCAGGTTTGCCCTAACCTGGATCAGGCATTGGTAGGACAGCCTGATTGGGCCCTGATCATGAGTGTAACGCTTTTGCCCTATCAGGTCCTGATTGGGATTACCGGATCAGACCCTGATTGGGATAATCGGATCAGGCCCTGATTGGGATATCCGGACCAGACCCTGATATATATTTATGTACTATATACATAAATTAATCAAATTAAAATAAAAAAATTACAATGGAAAAAATTAAAACATACATACCACCTTAATGACTATTATTATAGTCTTTCAGCCGAGAAGCTATAACTAAAACATACATGAAACGATTTTAACTATATATTTCTAAAATGGATAATACTCTAGTGAATTTTAACCAATTGAAATTTCAGCTAGGGGTCAAATACGAAAAACCTGATCCGGGCCGGATGTATTCAAATAAGGTAAACCCTAAAAGGGTATTCTAAATCAGGCCCTAAACAGGCCCACATCAGCTTGCTCTAATAGAGATTGCCCTTGTAGGACTGACCAGGCCCTGATCACGACCTGACTGTATTCAGGTTTTCCCTAACTAATTTCTGCTCGGGTAAATGTACTATTATGACGTCGATAATATAATCAAAATAATAATTCAGTTATACCATTAATAACGAATTTATTGTTTAATGAGCAATATATTATATACAGAATGGATCAGGTAAAAAACTAAATTTTGTATTATTATCCAGTTCAGGACATCGGATAAGATGAGTTTTTTCGATCAGAAACTGATCGTATGACTGGATCAACGGATAAAGTACTGCACGCTGATCAGTAACTGATCAGATAGCCGGATCAACGGATAAAGTACTGCACGCTGATCAGTAACTGATCAGATAGCCGGATCAAGGGAAACGGTACTGTACGCTGATCAGGAACTGATCAGATAACCGGATCAAGGGAAACGGTACTGTACGCTGATCAGGAACTGATCAGATGACCGTATTACGGAAAATCTGATCCGGAACTGATCATAATCCGGGTTCCCTGAACTAATTTCCAGTCGGGCCTTTGACGAAACATGACGAAACCATATCATTCGGTTGAATTTAATAAATTCGGTTAGATTGCCGTCTCCAAGGAAAACTGAAAAAAAATTAAGTATTTAGAACCTCATCTTGAAGTTAGAAAAAATGCTGCAAACAATTTCTGGGTGCAATTGGGACGGAAAACTAACTTTTTCCATGTATAAAATTTATCATGAATTATCATGCCTTAAGCCGCAATTAGACTATTGCAGAACTCTGAAATATTTCTGCAATGGAAGTGTGTAAAATATTAATTGCAGAAAAGTTTGGCAATGAACTCATTGCAAAACATTGCAATGACTCATTGCAATGTTTTGTAATGAGTTCATTGCCAAACTTTTCTGCAATGAATATTTTACACACTACCATTGCACGACTATTGCAGAAATATTGCAGAGTTCTGCAATAGTCTAATTGCGGCTTTAAGCCGTAATTAGGCTATTGCAAAACTCTACAATATTTTTGCAATTTAGTCGTGCAATGGTTGTATGTAAAATATTCATTGCAGAAAAGTTTGGCAATGAACTCATTGCAAAACATTGCAATGAGTCATTGCAAAACATTCCAATGAGTCATTGCAAAACATTTCAATGAGTCATTGCAATGTTTTGCAATGTGTTCATTGCCAAACTTTTCTGCAATAAATATTTTACACACTACCATTGCAGAAATATTGCAGAGTTCTGCAATAGTCTAATTGCGGCTTTAATCATGAATTTTCCAGTTCCAAATAGAAGTATTTGAAGTTAATTGAGTTATATTTAATTACTTCGGTCTGAAAGACCTAAGTATTAGATTCATTAGCTCAAAGTGAAATTCTCACCTCCACTTTTTAGGCATTTCTCGACGTTTTAGGACCTACTGATTCTAAAAAAGCAAAAAAAAAATGTATGTCTGTGTGTCGGCCGTCCGTCATTACCTCTGCTGCAGGGAAAACCGCTGGAGGGATTTCAAAAGTTTTTTTTTCTAAAAATAGGTATACTTAAGAGACAGGTCCGAAAGGACGCTGTGTTCGATAACTGTACCGGAAGTGTGTCAAAAAAATCATTATGTGTGTCAAAAATAGCAAATTTTTATATTTTTGGCTTAAAAAACGTTCATTTTAAAAATTAAATAATTTTTGTTTGAACTACTTGAAGCGATTATAATAATAATTAGTAAAACAACGTCTTTTTTCACTTCAAAAACTTTATTTATTTTTAACACCGAATATTTTCTGTCTCTAAGAGACCTTCTTCTTGGGTTAATTGTTTTCTAAACTAAACTAAGCTAAACACAATGATCTATTTATATACAAATACAAAGCTATGGATCTTAAAGTAATTAAAGTTAGTGGGTTTTTCTCATTGACAAGGATCGTGAATATGAAATTTAACAATTATATTATAAACAAATGAAGGCGTAACAGAGAAACAAAAAAAAATTATAATTTAATTATAAGTGATTTTATGAATGAAGTGTTTTATGACGGTTTTTAATTTTAAAAAGGGGGCTGTAAACTGGACCTCTGTCGTTGTTGATTAAATCTTCTTCGTTTTCTTGTTGGATGTAGTAAGATTCTATTATCTCTAGCTTCCTGTTGTCGCGGACTGGGTGTAAAAGTTTTAAATTACTATTGTTGATTTTATGGTTGTTATCTACGATGTGTTTGGCTACTGCTGATTTGTCATAATTGACTTTCACGTTTATATGCTCACGTTTATATGCTATAGTTTAGAAAACAATTAACCCAAGAAGAAGGTCTCTTAGAGACAGAAAATATTCGGTGTTAAAAATAAATAAAGTTTTTGAAGTGAAAAAAGACGTTGTTTTACTAATTATTATTATAATCGCTTCAAGTAGTTCAAACAAAAATTATTTAATTTTTAAAAATGGTTGTCGCCCAAAACGAACTAAATAGAATGTTTCTATTAAAAACTAAACTCAACAATACAAAGGCAGATCTGTGGTTCTTAACCCAATTCAGAATCAACAAGGTGTTCCCATCATTTATTAAAGTAACAATACCAAAAAATATAAATAAATTTACACGAAAGAGAATTATTCACAAAAGCAAAAAGGAATACCTCAATGAGTGCATCAAATCAAGATTTTCAAAGCTCGCAGGAATAGAATTAGACCTATATAAAATGCACACGGATTTCTTATGGAACAAACTTTTAGAAGAAGAAGAGTATGAAGAATTTCAAGAATGGTACAACAATACAAATTCAATTTTAAAACACAAATTAAGATCAAAAAATAGTGTTATCAACAAAAAACTAAAAAACCTGATACAACCTAAACAACTCAAAAAATCAGAGCCATTAATTGTTCCAGATTATGTTAAGAATTTATCATCTCAAATAATAGAAACAGAAGAACTAAACTTATTAAACAAAGGATTAAATTTTGCCCATTAATAAACATTACCATTAATAAACATAGTAGCAGATATAGAACATGCCTGTAAACACATACCAGCCGAAGAAAGAAATATTGTAAAATTAGAATCAAAAAAAGTCATCAACAATGTCATCGAAAACCCACAATACTCAAACTCGGATTCTCAGAAAATAAAAAAAGTTTTAAAATCTCTAAAAGCCAAAGATTGCATCTACACTAAAGCGGACAAAGGAAATTCTCTAGTGATCATGGATAAAAGTGAATATATCACAAGAGTGGAAAAACTACTTGCAGAAGGACCATATCAGTCACAGAACTCCAATCCTCTCAACCAACTACAACGAAAAGCAGTAAGCCTACGTAAAAAGATTGCCAACACATTAAATATTGCATCGCTGAAATGGAAGCTAAATGTATCGAACCCAACTCTTCCAAGACTGTATGCACTACCTAAAATTCACAAAATAGGCAAATCTATGCGCCCGATCGTGTCAAATAATAATTCACCGTTCGAAAAAATTTCTAAATGGTTAGTTGAAGAATTTAAAAGGATACCAGCTTTTCCATCTCTAGCAGTTAAGAACTCAATAGAAGTTGTTGACAAAATAAAAGACGTAGAAGTGGAGGATAACGAGATCTTAGTGTCACTTGATGTCAGCGCACTATTTCCTAGCGTACCGGTCAACATAGCTATCGATATAATTAAAAAGTGGCTGATAAGGAACGATATACCACAGAATACAACAGAAGTATATATTGAAGCATTAAAGGAATGTATGAACAACAGCTACTTCCAGTTCAATGAAAAAAAAAATAAACAAACCTCTGGAACTTCTATGGGTAACTCATTATCACCGTTTGTAGCTGAAGCGTTGTTGTCAGAACTGGAAGTATCAGTAAATAGAGAATTCAACTTCAAGTTTTGGGGAAGATATGTAGACGATGTATTAGTGATTATGAAAAAACAACAATTAAGGAAAGTCTTAAAAGCCATTAATAGCAAATACGAATCAATTAAATTTACCTATGAGGAGGAACAACAGGGAAAACTTCCGTTTTTAGATCTTCTACTCATCCGAAATAATGGAAGAGTAGAATTTGATATCTACAGAAAACCCACTACCACAGATCGGTTCATAACTATTGATTCAAATCACCCATGGCAACACAAAATGGCAGCATTCAGAAGCATGATACATCGTCTTATATACATTACACTCAGCACAATAAATTTTTCAAAAGAGGAAGAAAACATCAAAAGAATTGCCAAAATTAATGGATTTAATAGCCTCCATATAAACACCCTTATAAGGAAAGCCAAAAAGAAAAAAGCATTACGAGATACCACAGTTTTGACATCAATCACGGAAAGGAAAAAAAGAGAAAAAGTTAGCTTTGATCCACGAGTCTCTACTAAGCTTCAAAACATATTCAAACGCCACAATGTAGAGCTAATACCAACAACTGATCAAAAATTATCTTCTATACTTACCAGCAATAAAGATAAAATTCCACAACATTTCCAAAATGGAGTATATGAGATCAGCTGTTCAGGTTGTAGGAAGAAATATATTGGATCTTCTAAAAGACAAATCATCACAAGGTTTAAGGAGCATATAAACGTGAAAGTCAATTATGACAAATCAGCAGTAGCCAAACACATCGTAGATAACAACCATAAAATCAACAATAGTAATTTAAAACTTTTACACCCAGTCCGCGACAACAGGAAGCTAGAGATAATAGAATCTTACTACATCCAACAAGAAAACGAAGAAGATTTAATCAACAACGACAGAGGTCCAGTTTACAGCCCCCTTTTTAAAATTAAAAACCGTCATAAAACACTTCATTCATAAAATCACTTATAATTAAATTATAATTTTTTTTTTGTTTCTCTGTTACGCCTTCATTTGTTTATAATATAATTGTTAAATTTCATATTCACGATCCTTGTCAATGGGAAAAACCCACTAACTTTAATTACTTTAAGATCCATAGCTTTGTATTTGTATATAAATAGATCATTGTGTTAAGTTTAGTTTAGTTTAGAAAACAATTAACCCAAGAAGAAGGTCTCTTAGAGACAGAAAATATTCGGTGTTAAAAATAAATAAAGTTTTTGAAGTGAAAAAAGATGTTGGTTCATTTTAAGTGATTACGAGTAGGAACATTAAATTTGGAGAAATCTTGATGGTAGGGATTGGTATGTGTGATCAAAAACAAGATTATTGCATTTTCAGTTTGTCAAAAAAATGTTGTCAAGTGTGTCAAAAGAAAGATTTTTATTTATTTTTATACTTAATTTTTTGGAAAAAAAATAAAATTGTTTGTTTGAAATGAAATTTTATTATTATTATTAAGAATTATGGCATTATAAGTTTGTCAAAAAATGTTGTCAAGTGTGGTCAAGTGTGTGATTTCATTTAATTTTTTAGCCAATTTTTTGGGAAAAAAATGTAGCTGTTTTTATGACGTAAATGTAATTTAAAATGAAATTGGACATGGAAATTTTTGAATTTGTTATAGTTTTTGAAATATTTTTGGAATTTTGAAAAAGTTTGTATTTTTGATTTTGTAATAATTTTTGCAATATTTTTAGAATTGCGGAAAAAGTTTTAATTTTTGATTTTGTAAGAATTTTTGAAACATTTTTAGAATTTCGAAAAATTTTTAATTTTTGATTTTATAATAATTTTTGGAATTTTGAAAAAATTTTCAATTTTTGATTTTGTAATAATTTTTGCAATATTTTTAGAATTTTGGAAAAAGTTTGAATTTTTAAGAATTTTTGAAATATTATTGGAATTTAGAAAATATTTAAATATTTGATTTTATTCTAATTTTTGGAATATTTTTGGAATTTTGAAAAAGTTTGATTTTATTTAATTTAACAATATTTTTGGAATTTTGATTATAATGTTCCGGCAACGTATTGATGTTTCGTGTTGGTTTTGTAATAAATTTTTAAACAGAGATAAAAAATACTTGTACTTTAACAAAGAGTTATGTTTGATATACATCGCTGCCCAAAACTAAAAACCATGTCCTCATAAAAGTTTTTTGCCGAAAACTATATCGAAATCCTTAACCCAGACCGAAGTCTTGATATCTCAGAGCTGTGAGATTTCAGCCCCTCCATATTTTTCCGTTATATTTATGTGAAAATTAAATATAACTCAATTAATTTCAAATACTTCTATTTCGAAATGGAAAATTCATGATGAAAAAGTTAGTTTGGAAATAGTTCCCGTCCCAATTTCACCCTGAAATTGTTTGCAAGTATCTTTCTAACTCCAGGATGGGGTTCTAATTACTTAATTTTTTTTCAGTTTTCCTTGGAGACGGCGATCTAACCGAATTTATTAAATCCAACCGAATGAGATGGCTGCGTCATTTGTAAAGGGCTTAATTATAGGAAGAATGTTAAAAAACTCACAACGCTATTTCTAGAGTATGTCTTGATTTATTTCCAGTTTTATGCAGCAATCATCTTATTTTATCCAGATAGCCAGAGCTTCCTTCTAGCAAATGTTTAACAAACAGTTTTTTAGACAGATATATCGACAACAACTTTCAAATTAGGCTAGCGGCTCCTAAAAGATGTTGAGCTCGACGGGCCGTTCTAACAAGGTAATTAGCAGAGTATAGGTAGATGGGGTGCAATATGTCTTTCCTGGTCGTAGTATATATGATCTAATCTATTCTGAAAATAAAGTTGTAACCAAAAATGTTGTGAATAACTAAATGAAATTAAACTGCATATTTATAGCGTGTTGGAGGGAACGCTATAAACAACTTGAATATTCGTTAACACTGGTGTTGTAAACTTTATTCTTGTGACGTATTACTATCATTATATGTTCGTTGTTTAATATATTATATATTACATCATATATGTTGTCTAGTTCCATTAAACATATAATTGTAGTAATTTATTTTACTTTTGACGTAAATATTTTAAAAACGATTAAATTTATTAATAATGATTATCGTATATTTGTAAAAATAACTGAACGCTTTTTAAATGTATTTTGATATGAACATCGATAAATTTTATTTTATTTTCAATGTCGAAATCAATAAGAAATATAATTTTTACTTCGACTTGGGAATTGTAAATATATGAACAAAATTTTAATGCAGTATCAAAACCTTTCGGAGGTCTTTCTATCTGTAATGTAGTGGTTAATATAGTAAAATATCTGTGATCGTGTCAGATGTTGCTTGTTTGTTTGTTTGTGTGTTCAACGGTCAGTATTAAACCGGGCATTCACATACAACAGAAACAGAAACTGAAACTGAAAACTATTCAAAATTCAAAACTTTATTATCAAAATTTAAAATAATAATTAATATTATATGACAGTTTCTGGAATATGAAACAATTAAACTTTAATTGTTTCTGTTTCAGACAAAACAGACGAATTTTCAGTTTCTGTTTCAGTTTCTAAATACAGTTTCTGTTTCAGTTGCTGTCAAATTTGTATGAAATTCAGTTTCGGTTTCTGTTGTATGTGAATTCACGGCTTTACAGCGGCTTTACTATCAGAACTTCAAATATACCTGTATGTGTGATGGTTATTGAAATTTTCATTGCTATCAAAGGATAAAAGAAATAAAAATATAAAGTTATGTTTTTACTTCGCCAGTCAACTCACAGGTTCTTCTACGCGTTCCTGACATGTTAATTAATAGCTTTTTGGTTGGTTTGCTCTAGAACAGTTTTATTCGTTATGGTTGTTGACAATGATGACAGACTAAATAACTCTTTACAATTCATCGTCAAATAATAAAATATAATCGACCTTAAATGAAGAAACTAAAGGTAACAACAACTCAATTTTATTATTGAAAATAAAATATAAACGGTGACAATTAGTTTAATGTTGAAATGTCGGACAGTAATAAAAGAAATAAAAATTGAACTTTCATAAATATAATTTACTGACATTTTGATTATCTTTTGTTTTATTTATTACAAAATTAGACAATAAAGATTTCGTTGAATCGAAAGATTGAAGGTTAAACAAATTAAAAATGGATCGTTGAAATGGATAAGTCTTTAGAATTTAGATGCTATTGCAAGTTGGCTTTAGAGATGATCCATGTACTGCTAGAGGCGTTGAGAGTGGCTGGAATGAGTTTTGGTAACTCAAGATGGTGTTGTTCAAATAATGTATTGTTCAGGAGAATCTTGATGATGGCGTGTCTTATATAATCTAACAGAATAGCTGATTTTTCTATACAATGTTACGTAGTACAAACTAAATATAAACATTGATCATTAGTTCCTTTAGCTATCAATAAAACATTCGGTGAACACTATGATTAAGTATACTCAAAAAAATAGATAATATCCAAGAACGATGGTGAATCGATACAATACTTGACAATCCTGTCACTATTTTATGTAAATAAACAATCCTGCGAAATAAGCAGGGTCAGATCAAAGGAGTATGAATCATAAACGGTCTCTAGTTGTTGTTGGTGTTTATTCATACACATCTCTACTACAGACAAAAAACTATACTTGCTTAATTTATATACATTTATTATTATGTTGTAGTTATGTAATTTTCGAAGTACAAGTCACTATATAAATTATTATTAAAAAAAGTGGTTACAATAATGGAGAGTGTGACAATTTTTATACAAGGCAAATGTGTCTGTAATCAAAATTAAAGATGGAGCGATTGACTTTTGACATGTGATTTGTGTCGCGTCAAACCACAAGTAATTACATAAAACCAAGATGGTGATTTGTAATATTTAAAGGCGAATTCACCATTTCGAGCGTTCGGTCGATCGCCACAACACTCCGCCCCTAGTGCCTTCGAAGATGGAACGATATGAAATCATGAAAAATGAGAGAGAGAGAGAAATAGAGAAAGAGAGAGCGACCAAAGAGATATCAGTAGTAAAAAGAGTATTAAGCGAGCTGTGGTCTAGCAGATTCACCAGTTGAACAGATATTAGTTGACGTAAAATATTCTCAACATCATTAACACTGTACGGTTAATTATTTTAAGGTCGATAAAAAGGAAAAGAAGTATTAAATTCAGAGAACAAGTAGCTATGATGATGATGATAAATAGGTCTGACAGAGCAATATCGTCGGAGGACGGAGACCAATATTTGCAGACATGTATCATCGTTTAATTAGAATAGAATGAAATAGAAGCATATTTATAACAAGTAATTTTATCCATTAAAAGACCATACTGTTTTGACAACGGTTGGTCAACGTCAAGAAAACCAGACATGTTTTGGCAACCTGCTGGGTAACGAGATGGATATTTAAAAGTAAATATGGTTACGCAAGTGATGTTCGTCTAAAAGGGCATCGTTTCCTTAGACCAAGGATGCATCTAGAGAACGAGAACCATATTTTAGGAGTGTTTGCTGTGGAAAAACCTATTTGTGCTTTCATAGTAGTTGGAAAACTAAATTTCGACCTTATATCGATTTAAAAAAAAATTTTCGTAACATAGTGCTCAAGCTAAATCAAATATTTCTCAGATTTATAAGAACTGTTGTGGCGAAGAATATAGCATGTGTTGAACAGTTAGTGGTTCGACCGACTTGGTGTTATTCTTATAACCGGGTTTAAGTCTGCCGATACTAGTTTTTGTTGTTCTGCAGAAATCAGTGTACGCACGAGTCTTCTGCAGAATTTATGTACAGCAGTTAATATGCTGGAAGAAATGTATAGGAACGGAAGATATGTGCATGAAGAAATTTGCGGTAAGCAATGGGCAAGAAGAAGTATGCACGAATAAATATGCAGTAAGATTATGCACAGGAAATATGTAGGAATGTAGAAGAGTGTGCACGGAAAGCAGAAGTTAAAAGAGCTAGATTTAGTAGTTAAACAAGTACCGAAGTTCTTTGAGTGAGAGGAAGTAGTGTTGCGAGTTGCGACTAACGATAACTCTAAGCAAATCACAAATTCTATTAATTTTGAAAACTTAATTTGGAAATTTTGTAACAAATATTAAAAATATTAAAATTTAAATTAAATTGAAAAATATTAAAAAAAATGTTATTATTAGAACTAAATTAAATATTACTTGAAGTTATGAAGTTGTTCCTGTCTTGGTCACCAGTTTATGGCACTGTTGATTGGAGTGAAAAATTGAGTTGATATACAGTGTAGAATGAAGATGATAATAATTTTAGTGGCGGCTGTCGTTGTGTCGAACTATGAATTAGTAGGTTAATGTATCAGGTGGTCTGAGGTTGATGCAGAAATGTTATTAATAAAACGTCATGTTACAAGAGGATCAAATATAACGATCTAGTTCCTTAGATATCTTGATTATATTACATCCAACATAAAAGGAGAAATGTTAGTAGTATCAGCCATGTAATTAGGATTCGATGAACGATGACACATGTTACAAGTAAACTGTAATCACATTTACGAACATTCCTTGAGATATTAACAACGTATAAATTTAAGGTTTTATTTACACTTTTTATCCAACTTTACAGAACTTATTTCATTGCACATTTATTTTAAAAGACAATACTATTTGATTATTCTGTAATTGATTTAACAATAAAATAAAACATGTCCTGAAATGTTACAAACAAAATAGCATATTAAGAAACTAGTTTCATAATCGACGATTTTATCGCAATTTGTTTTCCAAAGGATAAGTGCGATAAAACGTCTTATGAAACGAGTTTTTATACTGTTTTTTCTATTTTTTCTATTTTGCATTTTTTGTCTTGAAATTTTAAAAAATGTGTATTTTATTAAGAAATAGTCAATTTGAAATTTTGTTATTATTACCAATTATTTTAATTAATTAAAATATTTAACACTAATTTAGATATTCTTATTAATTTTATTTACATAATTATTCGTTTTAATGTTCACTGACGTTTGTATGACCAATGTGACCAACCGTGAAAGACAAAACTTTGCGTATCGTAATGAAGGCCATTTCGATACGCATTTGGGTATCGAAATGACTTTATTTTAGACGCAAAATAGAAAAAATACATTTTGACATGTGATTTGTGACTTATGTCGCGTCAAACCGCGAGTAATTACATAAAATCAAGATGGTGATTTGTAATATTTATGTAAAGAATTCACCATTTCGAGCGTTCGATCAATCGCCACAAGTCTAAATGCTGTAAATAGTTTAGAATTTTTAGTATCACTTTTGAGTTTGTATATCGTTCGCCAAGATTTAGTACAACTCATTTAAGATAGATATTAATCCTTTGCATATTTTGCAAGTTTTTGTCGATATTTGTATAAAAAAAACAATTTGAACACATATGTTTGAAGGGAGCCTGGAATCCGTGTAATCAAAATTAGCTAAAATAACATATAATTACTACATAAAATTGATCATTAATCGACAACAAACACTACAGCAATCGCAAATTTTGCCTTCAACCCGGAAATATCCACTAAATATGCAGTACATATTCCTAGACCCGTCCCAGAAAACACATTTACGTCATTGTGATATCAAAATGACATCACGCTAAGTCACGTCTTATGTAAGCTCTGTGTCATATATGAGTCATATGTATATCATTAATTCCCACTTGTTTACGTAAGAGCATGACATAACAATAATGATATAACTATGACATAAATGTGATGTCTGTGGAGAAATTTGTGACGTTGTTATGATATAAGGTTGATATCATAGTAATATAGTTTTTTTGTGATGTATTTAATTTTTAATTAAAAACAAATTTGACAACAATTGAAAAACAAATTTATAACAAAAACACTTACCCGTCAGTCATTCAATGGTAATTACTCATTACGTACCTGCTAGGATTCTATAACCTGCTTGGAAGCAATAACTAACTATACGCAAAATTTTTCAAACTATATACAATTAAAATGGATATACCTCTAGTGAAATTTAACAAAATCATAATAAGGTCATATTTAAGTCCAAATTATGACATCATATCGAAGTCAAATTTAAGATCAGTGTGATGTCATGAAAGCATCATATAAATGATACCAGGATATAGTCATGACGAGTGTCATTTTTATGTCAAATTTACGTAACAACTACATCACATATATATGACGTTCGTGTGATGTCATATTTACGTCTTGTGTTCACTGGGGTATGATCTCAAATTTTAAAAACTGTAGGTAGGCTATAGGCAGTGTTTCCAAAATATCCTGTAAGCTTCAATTTCGATAAAACGATATTACAAGTCATCAGTATAGTATCGGATTCCAGAACTTGATATCTAAATTGGTAAATGTTTACAATAAAAAAAATTGGCGACGCTGTTGCATAGGCTGACTTCCCTGGAATCAAAACGTTCTGGATAAATAGTGAGCTTATATATTCATAAAATACTTCAATTAATGGTGAACATGATGTTATAGATCTCGCGTAGATCTAATTATAAAAACAGGTGCTCCAGTGGTCCCTACCGTTTAGCTTACTATCGGTCAAAAGCTTATCAGTTCCTTCTCATATAAATCTCCGTCTCCATATCAATTAATCGAGCAACGGGTGTAGGAATGGTAGCATATTTTCGTTTTGTATGTAAACTTTGTGACTGTCGATTTATGATCAGTTTAGCGTTAGCAAGCGTCGTATTTTGACTAATATCGATTACATGGATATCTAGAGCTTCCTGCCAGCATATTTTTTCATGTTTTTTTGACAAAATGTTTACAAAATATGCAATTGGTTAGCCTACCCTTTTTGATCCAGAAAAATGAGTAGTCGCAAATCTTAGCGAGTTACATATCAACTGAAAGGTGGGACTTAATCATGCTCCGTGCTAAAGTTTGAGCTAAATCGAGCATCGAGTCTAGGAGTGAAAACGCTGAAACTTAAATAATTTTTGAAAAGTTTTTATGTTTATCGAGTTGAACCATACTTGGACAAATTATGTTTTGCCAAACTTTCCTTACCAAAGATCATATTATCTGATACTATAACAGCAGTGTAAAAAGTTTCAATAGTTTTTATATTATATTTATGAATAAAGACCTAAAAAAGGTCGCCGATTGGGGTGACCAAAACCTGGTCAATTTCAACTCTACCAAAACACAACTGTTGATTGTTTCCAGATCAAAGACCGAGTTCCCCAAAGATATTTTATTCAGTATGTGTGATGAACCAACAGGTGAATGGAAAAACATTCGTTTATTGGGTGTCACAGTTTCAAATGACCTACTCTGGAACGCTCATGTAATGGCGATGGCAAAAAGCGCGTCTAGAAAACTCGGCCTCCTAAATAGATGCAAACAATTTTTCACTCCATACCAATTGCTCCATGTTTGTAAGTCCTATATTCGTCCCTGTATGGAGTACTGTTGTCAAGCTTGGGGTGCTGCTTCTGTTTCCATCTAGGTCCTCTTGGACTCAGTTCAAAAGCCGGCTATACGAATTGTGGGTGATCGAGCTTTGATATCAAAACTTGATTCCCTACAACATCGTCGCTCTGTTGCTGAGCTCGTTGTTTTTTACAAATATCGTCATCAACAGTGCTCAGATGAAATCAGCAACATCATGCCTCAAACTTTTTGTTACCCCCGTTTTACTCGGCAATCGGCTAGCGCAACCAGTCAAACGGTCGAGACCTCGCGCTGTCATACTGGCAGATCGCAGAAAGACTTCTTTGTCCGAACTGCATACAAATGGAATAGTTTGCCGGAATCCATAGTCTCATGTGGTTTCAATCTGCAAAGGTTTAAGAAAGCGTTCATCAACACGTTAGAGCGCAAGTTGTTGTGGGACCTACGTCTTAAAAGGTATTTATGTGTTCTTGTGACACATATTGTAAACCCTATAGCACAACACTTTTTATTTAAAAAAAAATATTCCAATTAAGTTTGGGTTATAATTACAAGAAGAACTGTTAATCGTTCTTAGGGTTCCGTTTTTTATACGGAACACTATTGTTGAGAGACCTGAGAACTAAAACTAACCTGCCTCCCCTCAAGATGGCGGATGAAACAAATAAAGTTGTTTTCGTTTGTTTTACGAGGCTGTGATGTAAAGCCTTTAGGAAATACTTTTTTTATCGAGTCAAGTAGGGTATCATATGAAAGCGCTTGACTTCAGTATCCCTTAAAAATAACTTCAGTATATCCCACCACACAGTTTTTTGAATAAAATTGAATAAAAGCGTTTTTTTCACTTTTTGTTTCCCCACTTACTTCCGAACCTATTTGATAGAAAAACTCCAAAAGTCTTTGGAAATATAGAAAAAGTGGTAACTTTTTAACAAAAAATATAGCGAAGTGTATAATACTCATAATCGTATTTCCTAAGGGGGTGGGAATTAAAAGCAGGCAAAACACCATTTAAATTTTAAAACTTAGTCATGTGAGATGAAAGAGATACTTGATTTAAGAAACATCGTAATTTCTTTAGAATTTTTCAGTGCACAGTTTTTGATTTAATCTCAAAAAAGTGCAACTTAAAGTTGGTCCTATCTTTGGTTTCGAGCTTAATTGACAAAAGTGTTTAAAAAATTCACAGAGACAGAGCTTTATTAACCTGAAGTGTCACATAATTATATTTCTCTATTTTGAAGGGCTGAGAGTGGGATAGGTAAAAAAAGCATTTTTGACCCAAATGAGCGGGATGTCATATGAAAGAGCACATTATTTAAACGATACTTCAATTTTTTTCAAAATCTTGCGGTGCACAGTTTTTGAATTATTGTCAATTATTATTTTAATTAATAATGTATATTTTCGAATTTAAATCATTTAAAAGTTGGTGTAATTGAATTCGTCTTTAGTTACCATAAACTGCTATTGCTAATATTTAACGAGATGTAACATTTTGGGTATAGTTTGGATCATTTTTCAATTGACATTGCTATTGACATTTACGAGGGAAAAATCATGTTTATGTGTCTATATGGTCTAGCAATATAAACACTCTACAACACAAATTTATGTAAATTATTTTTGTCAGTTTGTTTAGTACGAATTTTATTCGCACTTGACCGATTTTTTTTATTATTTATAATTTTGGTGCATTGTATTTGGTGTAAAAAGTAAGACAGAAGAAAGTACAATTTTCTTTTAAACAATTAATAAAATTATTTGAGAGCTGTAAGAGGTGTTTATTTTTATTATATTAATAATTATTATATTATGATTTTATTATATTAATTATTATAAGTATAATTATTGTAAGTAATTATTTTATTCACTATGTTCGGCTTGTATGGAAGAAGCATGAGTTGGGTCAAGTACAAATTATAAGGTGAGTGAAACTTTTTATTTTTTTAAAATGTAATAACTATATTTGATATGGTGTGTAATGGTCTTGGTTCCTCCGACTTTTGGAGTCGTCAGAGTCCCTGGCCTTAGCTCATTTGAATCCGTCTTTTTGTGAAACTTTTGCGTGCAATTCAGCGCTTGAGCTGGGCTGAGAAAAGGAATAATCGAACTCACAGACTGTAGTCAGTCGAAAAATTTAAATCTCCAGGCTCACAATTTCTCTAAGTTTCCTGATAGTGATTCCGCTATCAGGAATGCACAGTGTTCATTACAATACTATTGCCAATATTCAGATTTGTATTAAGAATTTGTAATTGTAATTCCGATATCCCAACAAAAGTCCCACCTAGCAGCTTGGGATTTCAAAACTCCATATTTGAAAAAAATATGCAGAAAGAAAGCAATGATTATGAATATAATCAAAATTAGTGCTAGTAAGACGCATACCCATCTATACCCATTGCTTAATTAAGCTAAGCTCAAACTTCAGCATAGTTCCGAATGAATTAGTAACTCATATTTCTTTGAACATTCAAACGGTGTCGCAGGACTTCATATAGGAAGATGTAAAAATTATGTTAGAACAGCTGTGATAAGCCACCCTACCCTGTCGTTCGGATCTAATGGCCCCAAATAAAATATAATTAAAGAACAAACTATTTTGCCAAGAAGCAAAATCAAATAACCTTCAAGTTGACTGGATTGAATTTTTTTTGCTGTTGGCCTTTGACGATATCAAAAAAGTGTACGTTAATACACCATTTCCCAATTAAAACCAACAATAGCATTCTGTTACACTGGCATTTTGCTAAAACTTATAGAAACTGTTTTAGTAGAAGCATAGATTGGCTAAACAGCTAAATCGTCTCGAATTGCTATATATCACTTATCCCAGTTAATTGAAAAATATTACCAATGTTTTGGAAAATACAGTTAAGTTCTTGTTTAAAACTAAGATTTTGCTTTATTTTTGTATACATCTGGCTGCTTTTGTTTAGTAAAGCTTAAAATTATTTGAACATTTTTTAATTTATTTTAAGAAATTGTTAGGTAATTAATAAAAAATTATACAATTCCGAAAAGTGGTATTGCAACCTCTACTATTAAAATATTGCCTATATAGTAAAACAATTAATTACAAACGTTGGTGCTAATTGTTATTGAATAGTTGACAATAAAATTTTCCTAAGCAAAGCGGAGACATAATATTTGTGTCGATCAATTTGATTAAACTCGAACTATGTGTGAAACATTGTGTGGCTAACCATTTAGCACCCTCATCCAGCGACGAGACAAAAATGGATTGAGATAACCAATTTTTCATTTAATTTGATTGTAAACGTTTAGTTCTAGTAACTTATAATTTTAAACTACATAATGGTTAGATTCATTGATATATGTAGTCGTATGGATGAAAAACGATTTTATGTTATTTCTTTGATATTTCTCGAAGGATACTCGATTTTGAAAAATAAAAACATTACAAACTATAACAAATTTAATTAATTTTAAATTACATAGGCATTTTTTCTACACTTATTGTGATAGTAATGATTAACAAACTTTTTTGATGTGAATTAGAGGTTAAAAATGACTTAATGAAACAATAACAATTATCTTTACAATCCAGTGTGACCGTTCTTAAGTTTAATCTGCCTTGCTATATAACATGCAGCAAAAATACCAAAAAATTGTATAACAGCTAATGTAATACCAGCTATACCAAGACTAACAGTATGCGCTTTTATAAAATTACCAAATCCAGTAATACACCCAGTTGTTCGCAATGTAGTACTTTGAGCATCGCAAACAGTAGAGTTAACAGCTCCCGACACAGGACGACAACAAGTTAATGGAACACCATTAATAGCCTTCACCCAATCTTCTTGACTTGACATACCACAGCAATCGAACTAAAACATAGAATTTAATAGAATATGTTATCCAAAATATTTAATGTTTTAGTTACATCTGTTTGAATTTCATCCCAAAGCTTGGTTACGTCTGTGTGATTTACTTTTCCATATAATGGCATTGTTTCGTTGAATGAGCTATAAATTAAATCTTTTGTTTGATTTCGTAGTACATACCCACTTATACCAGCTGCCAGTTCCAATATGAAAACAAAAATTAATAGACATGAAAACTGCAAGAAAAAACATATATTCGGACGTTATTTTTAAAAAAATTATATTGCTAGTAAACGTGATTTACTCACCGTTAGCACCATGCAATAATTTTCTTTTACTGCACCACAACATCCAAAGAATGCAATTACAAAAATAATAATGCCTATTGCAATTAGAAGATGTGGAACTGAATAGAACTTTGGATCCAAAAAGTGATCATATCCGAGATAAACAGCTTGTACTGCGATACCAATCGAAAGCAATATTATACCGGAAATCTGAAATTAAAATGAAATAATTAGCACATTTTTAAAACAAAAACGAAAACAATTTTTTTGTTTAAGTTAACTCTAAGGAGTCAGAAAGATTCTTAGTTTTATCCTGTGGTCGCTCCAATCAGCGAATTCAAAACCGCTGAGACCAGCGTTACAAAGGCTTTCTTCCGTTTACATCACCAAACAAGTTGGATTGGGGTATGACTTTATGGTCACGCCAAGAACTTCCCATACTGTTAAAAACTAACCAGTTCCAAGACTACTGGATAACATGAATACTGACTGACTCACCAATCTTACTTTATTGCCTATTTTAAGGCTGTAACGTTAAACATAATGATTTAATTGCTTCGTCCAAAAATACGGTTTTCAGCAAACGGCTGTATACACAACGGCTTTACTGTTGCTATGGAGAAAGCCGCTGCCGCTAAAGTAACGTAATGTTTTAAATTATTTTACGGTGGCACTAAAGTAACGCCATGTTTTCCTATTTTTTTACGGTGGCAGTAAAGTGTCGCCATTTTCTTTCCATTTTTTATGGCAGCAGTAAAGTAATATTACATGACGACTGCGTTCATTTTAATGAATAAAACTGAATAAATGTTTTGAAAAAACATCACATTGACATATTGATAAACAGTTTGACGTTTTCATATTTATTTAAAGTTTACAAAACATTTGCCAAAAAATAATATATTTAATTCGGAGCCAAAGTGACTTTTTTGACTGAAACGTTTTACTAAAGATTCGTCAAAAATTCTTCATATCTTTAATTAGGAAAATTACTATAAACATTACAAAAAGCTTACGCATTAAGTTTCAACAAAATTGAATGACAGAACGTTTAAAGTGGCGATCACACCCGGACCACTTATTCAAATTTTGAAAATTATTCAGATCTTCGATATTCAAGTAACCCCGGATGCGTTTGCAGCTCATTTACATGGCAAAGTTTCATGCAGATCTCATGCGTTTACGTAACGAAAATAACATGTAGTCGTTTCACCTTTCTTAAATAACTCAAAAACTAAGATAGCAATTGTTTATACAAATGTCATTATAAATTTTTTTTTTTTTTAAATAAAATGTGTTGCGTAATAGGGTTTAGAATATGTGTCACAACAACACATAAATACCTTTTAAAACCTAGGTCTAGACCTGGATCCCACAACAACTGGCGTTCTAAGGTGTAGATTAACGCTTTTTTTAAACATCTGCGGGTTGAAGCCACCTGAGACTAAGTGTTCCGGCAAACTATTCCATTTGTACGCAGTTCGGACAAAGAAGTCTCTCTACGATCTGCCAGTATGACAGCGTGGGATCTTTACCGTTTCACCGGTTTCGGCAGCCGATTGCCGAGTGGAACGGCGGTAAGAATAAGTTTGAGGCATGATGCCGCTGATTTCATCTGAGCACTGCTGATGACGATATTTGTAAAAAACAACGAGGTCAGCAACAGTGCGACGATGTTGTAGGGAATCAAGTTTTGATGTCAAAGTTCGATCACCCACAATTCGTATAGCCCACTTTTGAACAGAGTCCAAGAGGGCCAAGATGGAAACAGAGGCAGCACCCCAAACTTGACAGCAGTACTCCATACAGGGACGAATATAGGACTTATAAACATGGAGCAATTGGTATGGAGTGAAAAATTGTTTGCATCTATTTAGGAGGCCGAGTTTTTTAGACGCGCTTTTTGCCATCGCCATTACATGATCGTTCCAGAGTAGGTTATTTGAAACTGTGACACCCAATAAACGAATGTTTTTACATTCACCTATTGGTTCGTCACACATACTGAATAAAATATCTTTGGGGAACTCGGTCTTTGATCTGGAAACAATCAACAGCTGTGTTTTGGTAGAGTTGAAATTGACAAGGTTTTGGTCACCCCAGTCGGCGACTTTATTCAGGTCTTTGTTCACGTTTATGGCAGCGTCTCTCCGGGCAGGATTAATTCGTTCGTGCATTTTACCTTTTGAAGGAAGGGGCTCGAACGACTTGTGCAGAGTACTATCATCTGCAAAACTATTTATTGGGTTGCTAGTGATTTTCAACAATTCGTTGATATAAATCAAAAATAGGGTTGGGGACAATTCTGAGCCTTGGGGTACACCAGCGTTAATTAGTTTAGACTCAGAAGAAAATCCGTCTAAGGAGACCGAAATGTATCGGTTGGATAGAAAATTTTGAATCAGCCTCACAACATTGGGATGAAAACCGTACGCAACGAGCTTGTTGATTAAGTTGGCATGCCAGACTCGATCGAATGCCTTGGAGATGTCTAAAGCGATAACGTATGTTTTACCACCTCTATCAAGTATGCTGTTCCAACAATGCGCTACATAGTTTAATAGATCGGTAGTTGATCTTTTGTTTCGAAAACCGTATTGGCTGTCGGATATTAAATGATTTTCTTCCAGAAATTTTGAAATATGTGTATTAATATAATGCTCGTAGACTTTGGATAGGACCGATAGTAAAGCTATTGGCCTATAATTTGAGATATCGGATTTTGGTCCCTTTTTGGGGACGGGCTGGACATTTGCCAACTTCCAGCACAAGGGAGGTATATTTTTGGAGGTAGATTTGTAGGATTGGTAGAATATTTTAGTTAAAGTTGGTGCAAGTTCTTTGGAAAAGGTTTTTAAAATAATGGGTGGAATATTGTCCATTCCTGAGGCTTTGTTGATGTTTAACCCCTTTAAAAGTTTAGCTACTATTTTGGGTTTGAAGTGAAGTTCATTCATATTAACTCCTGAAGACTGGATTTGGGGTATTTCTTTAGGAGTTTCCAAAACAGTGGAGTTCAGAGCAAAGCGTTCAGCGAACAAGTTAGCTTTTCTTGCGGGATAATTGACGATTAAATCACCATCAATAATAGGGGGAATAGAAAATTTTGTACCAGAATTTAAAGAATTAATGGCACTGTAGAAACTCTTGTCAGAAACAGACATAGACGTAAGTTTTGAGGCTTTCGCTCTGTCATTTTCAGACTTTTCGTTTGAGATAATCTGGTTAGATATTTTGTTGGCCTTTAGATATTGGGATCGATTTGTGGGAGTTTTGTTATGAATCCAAATATTAAAAGATCTACGTTTGTTTCTAAGTGCCGTTTTGGCAGCTTTCGAATACAAGTATTGTTGTTTGGGTTTTATACTATGGAGAAAGGGACAAATTTATTGATAGAAAATTGGATGGTTTCTGTAAAGTTTTTAGCAGAAACATTTACATTGTCAGTGTAAAAACAATGACGGTCGAAAGGGAAACCATGGAAAAATTTTGAAGACCACTCTTATTCATTTTTGAGTAGTGAAATATTTTACGGGGTTTGGGAGCTGTAGTTTTAAGTAAATCAGTTTTGATAACTGATGAGATTAAATAATGATCAGAATTTCCAATACTACCTTTCGCAACATCGACACTCGTAATATCTGGCATTGTGGTAAGATAGAGATCTAAAAGAAAACTATTATCAACGCCATTACGGGGAGTGAAAGTCGGGCTTTTAACGATTTGGAATAGGCCCTGAGACGCGGCAAAAATGGTTGACATGTTGGCAAACAAAATGGTAGGTCAATGCCCTTGATATCATTATTTGTTCTGTGATATTTGCAAGAGATGATTTCCAGTTTCAATAGAAAAAGACTGGGTTATAAGTTACGCCAAGATACAAGATACCATTTCCGTTAAAATCGAGCGATCCATTGTTGAGAAAGAGTTGGAAAAATTTTAATTCACATACAGCGATAGACACACATATTAACTTCCGTTTGAAAAAGAGTGCCCAAACTCCGGAGGAAATGTACACGGAGGAGAATTCTTGAGCACTATGAGCTGTTCCAAAGTGTTTTTCCGGTAAAAGCGGAAAAAACTGCGGAAAGCAATTGCTAATAGTAAGAGCAGATCATTCCATTGTCTTATAGATGAAGTTCAGAATAGCCCATGGGGAAGTGCGTACAAAATTATGCTTACTAAACTTAGGAGTGTTCAATCAACTGCACCAGTGTGCCCAGATATAATCGCTGAAATTGTGTCCGGTCTTTTTCCACACCACAGTGACTTTTCCCTACCTCGTGAGCTGCAAATTGAGGATAACTCAATTTCGGCTGTCACCACCGAAGAGGTCCTAACACGTTGATTAGATTATTACCCGGTAGGAGTCCACGGTCGCTTGAAAAGTCGGGTTATAAGTGGATTTTTGAAACGATTCATCTTCTTACGAAATAAAAAATACAAACTGCCAGCTAAAAAAAGTCTTAACAGCTTCAGGACGTCATAAAACGTTAAAATATCCCATATCGGGCAGTAAAAAATGTATTTAACAATGCCTATAACATTTATTTCCTAACACATTGGTCCTTCGAGCCGGATACAAATTTAAGCATATTTTTTTTAACTTTTAATATATATTACTTCATAATAGCTTAAAATTTCTTTAATTTAAAATCAAAGTATTAATCTTTAGAAAGCAATAGTAAAAATTTAACGAAAAATTAAATTCATACTAAATTTTATATCACATGTACATTACACACAAATTTTTTTTTGTGTGTAATTCAAAGTGGCATGTTTAGTTTAATAAATTATAAATTAACGTCTATGAATATCAAATATACCATTACAACTAGGGATTAAGATTAAGGTTGAATATTTATTCAGTTTCTTTAAGAAATTTATGCACGCTAGCTTTAAAATTTAGAGGATTAAAGCTATCGGGGAAAACCCATGAAGGTAAGACATTCCAGAAATGAAAAACTCTGTTGAAGAAGTCAGGTTGAAAGGCTACAGTTCTGCACCATTTTATTTGAAGCGTAAAATGATGAGCCACAGTAGTTGCTCTGGTGTATAACGCGAGATGTTTGCTAGTCCAGGTAAAATTGATTTAATCTCTGTAGAAGTTCATTCATTCATAATATATTTGTAGAAAATTGTCAGATCAGCAACATTTCGTCTGTGCTACAAAGAATCAATCTCATTAGTAAGTGTTGAGTTGCTGATTGGCAGTTTCACAACTCTGCGCTGAGCAGAATCCAGACACTTCCAACTGCTAAAATATGCTCCACCCCATATGTGAGACCAATATTCCATGCAGAGATGTATAAATGATTTGTATATTAATAGAAGCTGTTCGCTATTAAAAAACACGACATCGTCCCAAAGTTAATGAGATTTATCATTTATTCAAATCAAATAAGCATAGAATAAATAGATTTAAATTTAATATACAGAAAATACTCGAATCATCTATTTTTCTTAGAATTTGCTTGCAATAATGTTTTTAAAATTATTGTTGTTATTGTATTTGCGGTATATAAGTGAGCCATATTTATGCAACAGACAGTTTGTGTTCAACAGCAGGCGAATTCAAAATGACAAAAAAAGCTAAATACAGTGTCAATACAAAGTGGAATTCGGGCAATTTGCAATAACATTAATGACAATATTAAATTAAATTCGTGCTAACTATAAAAAAAAACAAAAATGTAAACAAAGACTGCACTGCTTCAAAAGTATATGTGTAGGTTTTAGTGACCCAGGTAAAACACCGTGGTAATATTTAATATTAATATATCTAATGACTACCAAATAAATACGAATATCCATTATCCCGGATTAGCCTACTTGTATTTAAAGCTGAACGTATAATTATAATAGCATAGTTACATTAAGTCAGAACCTGAAATTCATTTATTATAGAACATCAGAAGAAACACCATAGACTAAGAAGAAACGAAACTCGTATGCTACAAAAATACACAGCAAGAACATTTTATTGAAAAAAAAATAATAAAAACGAAGAACTTACATATTAAAGTATATTAAATCTGTACACATCGCCTTGTGGAATCTCTTTGAAGTCTGCAAAATGCAAACACTAACTACAACACAGACTATAAGATTAGCAACAGAGTATTAGATTAGATCTCACGTACGAAACGTAGACGGCAACAGCGATCGATTTTAACAAAAACACGGCAATACCAATCAGCTACACACTATACGAAAGCCGAAGTTCGATATTGCAATTGATCGTTGGAGGAAGCGAGTTTAAAAAATTGAGGATCCTTAGAAAAGGAAATCGATGTCAAATGCGTGAGGCTAGCTTGAAAACATGGTCTCAAGACATAATCTAAGTGCTATAAAGTTCTAACTAACTAACACTAAATATTCTAAATAATAGTAATACATACCACAAATAAAAAGTTAAAAAAAAATAATAAATATTTTATAAAATTAGCACTGCCCGTTAAGTTCGACATATTGTTGCTTGTATCTGAAATTAAAAATAATGTTTTATTATTAAATTTAATTGACCATAAATAGTTATTTGGTTCACTATGACAAACAGCTAATTGATTTTGGAACGAACAAGAATGTGGAGGTGCGGCGCAACAGTTATACGACTTCCAAAATCCATTTCAATCTGAGTAAATCAAGTAAAAGAAATTTTTTCCCCCGTTAATTATTTTGAATGAATCTTAAGTAACTTTGTTAATATTCGAAATGTGCTAACTGCTAATAATACGATGTTAAATTTCGATTTTTGTTTTGCATATTGAAATTTAGATTAATTTACTTTTTGTCCAAGAACCAAAAATAATTATTTTTGGAACTGATACTATAACAACTAGATGCAATAGATAAATGAGATATTTGATATGAAACTGTCATTTTTGGTGCGGTTGGAAAAAAGCTTCCTCACCATTGAAATTTCATCAATTCATTCAATTTTGGTTTGATGCTTATTTGCACACACCTAAGTGGGGTTATTGAAAATTTTCAAGAAAAGGTCGAAAAACATATTATGCTCGGTCAGCTTCACAAACCGCTTGCCTATCCACACCTTAATTAAGGATGAAGTACCTTCATGTATCTATGAATTGGTATGACTAAAGTTTTTACAGCAAAGATCAATATTGCCATAATAGGAGGCTGCGTAAATTGATTTGCGCATTTATCCATAAATATTTTTAGTAAAACATTTTAGGACTTCTGGATAGTGAGGCCTCTATTAGTGTTTTGGGAAAAAATTCCTAGTAGTTGTTAAAATCTGTCGGCATTTCTTATTGCGAGTTCACCTCGGCTGGCACGATCAATAAAATTTTGGGATATGTCGGTGTCTGACTGGTTCCACTAAACAAATGCGATTCCATATTGTTCCTGGTTTGCGTGAAGAGCTCGATCGGGATCGATTTCTGGAAGGCTTTGAGTATTGTTCCTTCGTTTGTCAGTGAGTGAAGGGGAGTCTGATAACGTCAGAATATATAATATCACCTATGATCAGTTTCAGGAACTTGCGAAGATAAAGGATTCTTTTCCGTTCTTTAAGGTTTCTGGTCTCGGGAAAACTTCTTTGTTGAACAAAAGCATTACCCCACATCGCCGGCTGTTGAACAAAAGATCTATGCCGAATTTAACCGAATGCTTCAAATGGGCGTTATCGAGGAGTCCCACAGTTTGGGGTGCTCACCAGTGTTGTAAATTCAGAAGAGTTCTGAAAAAAAAGGTTATGTGTAGACTCCCGCTATGTTAATTCTCTGATCAAGAAGGACATATATAACGAAGGAAATATAACAAAGTACATCTCAAGTATTGATCTCAAGGTTGGTTTCTGGCAAATTCTTTTATCAGAAGCATCCAGAGATAAAACAGCCTTCACAGTGTATGGGATACTATTGTATCAATTCACGGCTATGTCTTTTGGACCCTACAGTGCATCCCAAACAATGTGTTGCTTGGTGCCCAAAGCGATTCCTCACAAATATTATAAGCATGTCTTCGTTTGTTTGGATGTCTTCTTGGTGGTCTTTCCAACGTTTCAGGAGCATTTCGAACTACTATATCTGAAGTGTCCGAAATGTTGACAATAAATCTGTAAATTTGATCTAAAAGAAGTATGTTATTTGGGTTTTCTTGTTGGTGAAGACACCTGTAGAACCGTTCCTGAAAAGGTGCAAGCGGTTGCTGAATATCTATCTCCAACTATATGGAAGCAGGTGCGACATCTTTTGGGTATGACGGGATGGTACTAACGATTAATCCATAATTATGCGAGTGTAGTATCTCCAATTACCGATTAATTAATGCGAACAAGCTAAGTTGGACTTTGGAAACCCAATTAGTTTTTGAAATCTTAAGACACTGTTAACTTCAGCTCCAGTTCTAATTAATCCTGACTGTGATTTTTTTTTTTAATAAAAAGTGTTGTGTAGTATGGAATTACAAAATGTGTCATAACAACACAAAGATACTTTTTAAGGCCTAGGTCCCACAACGACATGCGTTCTGAGGTGATGGTGGACGGTTTTTTTAATGTTTGTGGAGACTATTGATTCAGGCAAATCATTCCATTTGCACGATGTACGCACAAAGGAGTCTCTTTGCATTTTGTTACTAGGATAGTGAGTAATATCGACAGTTTGACTATTTGCACAAACCGATTGCCGAGTGAAACAGGGGTTTGAGACATGATGCAGCTGATTTCATATAAGCACTGTTGATGACGATATTAATAAAAAACAACGAGATCAGCTACAGTGCGACGATGTTGTAGGGAATCAAGATTTAATGTTAAATTTTGATCACCAACAATTCGTATAGCACGCTTTTAAACAGAGTCTAAAGGAGCCAGGATGGTAACAGATGCAGCGCAACAAACTTGACAACAATACTCCATGCAGGGACGAATATAGGACTTGTAAATGTAGAGTAATTGATACGGAGTAATATGTTTTTTACATCTATTGAGGATGCCGAGATTTCTTGACGCGCTGTTTGCCATGGCCATTATATGATCGTCCCAGAGTAAGTCATTGGAAATTGTGACTCCCTATAAACGAATGCTTTCACATTTGGTTGTCACACATATTAATTGAAATATCGTTGGGAAACTCGGTCTTTGATCTGAAAACAATCAATAGCTGTGTTTTGGTAGAATTGAAATTGACCGAATTTTAGGTCACCCCAATCGGCGACTTTTTCTAGGTTCTCCTTTACATTTATGGCAGCGTATCTCCGGGCGGATTTATTCGTTCGTGCATTTTACCTTTTGAAGATAAGGGGACGAATGACTTGTACAGTGTACTATCATCTGCAAAACTATTTATTGGGCTACTGGTGATTTTTGACAGTTCGTTGATATACATTAAAAATAAAGTGGGAGATAAAACTGAGCCTTGAGTTACACCAGCGTTAATTAATTTAGACTCAGAAGAAAAGTCATCGATGGATACCGAGATGTATCGGTTAGACAGAAAATTTTGAATTAAATTTCGTACGGAACGAGCTTGTTGATCAAGTTGGTATGCCAGATTTTATCAAATGCTTTTCAGATGTTTAATGCGATAACGCCCGTTACACCACCTTTATCAAGTACGCTATTCCAAAGATGTGCTACATAGTTCAATAGATCGGTTGTTGATCTTTTGTTTCTAATCCCGTATTGGCTGTCAGATATCAAATGGTTGTCTTCCAAAAATTTGGATTTGTGTGAATTAATATAGTACTCGTATATTTCAGACAGGACTGGGAGTAAGGCTATTGGTCTATAATTTAAAGTATCACATTTTGTTCCTATTTTGGGACAGGCTTGGGATTGACCAACTTCCAGCAGGATGGAAAAATACCAGATTGATAGGATTTATAGAATATTTTGGTGCAAGTTCTTTGGAAAATGTTTTTAGAATAACAGGAGGAACGTTGTCCAGACCAGAGGCTTTGTTGTTGTTTAATCCCCTTAAAAATTTTCGACAATTTTGGGTTTGAAATGTAATTGTTTCATATTAACTCCTGAAGATTGGATTTGGGGTATTTCTTTAAGAGTTTCTAAAACTGTCGAATTTGAAGCAAAGCGTTCCGCAAACAATGTAGCTTTCCTTGCAGGATCAGTAACGATTGAGTCACCATCAATGATAGGAGGAATAGAAGATTTAGTACTAGAATTTAAAGAATTAATGGCACTGTAAAAACTTTTGTAAGAAAATGACATACCCGAAAGTTTTGCCGCTTTTGCTCTGTCAATCTCTGCTTTTTCGTTTTCAATTATCTGGGTTGATATTTTATTGGCCTTGGGATCGATTAACAGAATTCTTTTTATGAATCCAAATATTAAATAATCTAAGTTTGTTTCTAAGAGCCAATTTGGCTGCATCGAAGACAAATATTTCTGTTGGGGTTTTATTATTAAAAAGGGAACGAATTTGTTAATACCGAATTGAATGGTTTCAGTAAAGTTTTGAGCAGAAACATTTACATCGTCAGTGTAAAAACAATAACGATCAAAAGGGAACAATCGCTTTGATATGTGATAAAAGTAGTTATAAATTTTGACAGCAGTGTTGAAATTCGAATGATATTTGTATTCGAATATTTGTATATTGCATAAGTATCTAAGAGTCGACCCGGGTATTAATAAAAATTACCATTATGAAAATGTTTTTGTAATCTTTTGGTTTGTGTTCATTTATAGCAAAAACACATAATTTCAACAATAAAATAATTTTTTCTACGATCGTGTGAAAACTCAATGTTTTCAGTTGTCATTTTGGTGTGAAAAATGTCACTTTATCGCACTAGAGTGCAATAAAGTCACTTTATCGTACTATAATGTGAAAAAGTGACAGTTATTTTGAGACAAAGTAGAATCATGAAAAAGATTAGCGAATTTAATTTAATTAGGTAAAATTTTTTATAACAGAGAAAATAATACAACAAAAAAAAATTACTATTTGCGAATAAATCTTTGAAAATTGATTGTTTATAAAGAAAGACAAATGTTATTGTCACCTTGGTTACGAATCTGCTTTGGAGATATTTTTCGTACTTGATTTTGTAATGATGACATTTCAGTCAAAAATTTTTGTTTGTTAAGATGTCATTATATTGTGACAGTTAGGGAATTCAATAGAATACAACACCATGTAACATCGTTCTAGAAAATACTCGTTAAAGAAAATAGTTCCACTAAAAAATATAAAAACATCGGAGAATATAAAAACATCGGAACAAAAGCATCGTAATACGAAACCGGAAGCATTTGTTTATCTACTAAGAATAAAAAATAAAAACCCCTTAAAGTAGGTAAATAATCAAATTCAAAAGAATAAATCTCACACCTATGTGTCAACATTTGAAGATCGCGTTAATATGTTTTTGTTGATAAAGGATAGAGATAAAGGTGTTGATGGATGTTGATAGAGGATGTTGATAAAGGTTGTGCTCTAAAATTTTGTAAACGTGTCGTATTACTACACGAGATGAAAACGTTTTACGTTTACGTGAACAACTGTTCACTCATGTAAACACAGCAAAATACACTATATATTTTTAAAACCGTTCTTACTCGTAAGAGTAAAATTTTTATATTTTTATTTCACTCCTTTGGAGTTTATTATTTTCTTTCATTCCGTATGCAGAAAAATAAATTAATGGTACAAAAAAATTAAATACAATTCAAAGTTTTTTTATTCATTTTACTTGTTTTATCAACGAATTTTAAAATAAATCAATTTAAATTAATACAAATACATGTTACTCTGTCGGCGGAAGAAAAAAACGTTGTATTGGGTTCGTGTTTAATGAATTTTATTCTCTGGCAAATTTGTAAACTTTTGATCGAAAAATAAAATATACCATTGAACACTGAAACAATAAAATACTAATATTGTATTCCGCAGCAATCGCGCAACAGAATAAGATTAACAGCTGTTTATTATATTTTATTAAGACTAATAACGCACACAACTATGGTTGGAAGAAAACAAAAATAAACATATATTTGTAGTTGCCGGAAGGATAACTTTTTTTTTTCGTAGCTTGGAGAAACCTTAATTGAACCAAATAGTAGTTGCTAGTTGTTTTTTTTTTTGTTAAGATGTATGGTGGATGAAGTCCTTATTTGTAAATCTGCAAAATTGTGTGCAGCAAAATATCTATTTACCTGGCAAGATGATTGGGTATATGCCCAATTAAAACATCCCGCCAAATCAGATAGATTGTGAACGAAAACCATCGGCAAACGGAACTAACCAGCAAGAGTTATATATATATATATATATATATATATATATATATATATATATATATATATATATATATATATATATATATATATATTTATATATATATATATATATATATATATATATATATATATATATATATATATATATATATATATATATATATATATATATATATATATATATATATATGTATATATATATATATATATATATATATATATATATATATATATATATATATATATATCAAATGTTTTACAAGCCGTTAATTTTGCGTTCGTACAAGTTGATAAAGTACGACCACGGCACCTTATGAATGCTACATTTGAATGATCAAGCGACTACGGCAAACATTTGTAATTGATCGTCAGAAATTGAATCTTAATCTAAAGACTTAATCGATAAAACCAAATCAGCGGTCATCAACATCGAATAAATAACCTTTCACTTTGAAGGAGATCGTGTGGTTGTTCTGTAACGAACTAATAATTGAATAAAAGTTATTTCAACATCTTTTGAATAAAATCATATCATTTTTTAAAAAATCGAATACTGTTTTTAACACCGGTATAGGGGGTTCGTTCGGCATATAAGGTTTGTCCTAATAGTGTCAGTTTTTTAAGATAACATCTAGTATTCGAATACTCACGCAATCGTTTATTCTATTTGGTGATTGAATACGCTTCAAACCCTTATCTGGAATAACTTCACAGGAGCAAGGCAGTCTAAGGAATTAATTAAGGTGCAGAGGAGGGGGGTACAGAGGATCACTTTGGTAGCTGTACAACAATTCACCATCCATAACTAATCTAAGATCACATTTTACAAGGCATTAATACAACCTTTGACTTTATCCGGCAAGCAACGTTAATTATCATTACCTGAATAAAAGTTTTTTCTGAAATATAACAGCAAATAAAATTACAATAATTAAAAAAGGATCGTTGTTATCGCAACCTAACAAAAGAATAAAATATTTGTAATCAATAATTTAAGACAATAATAATGTGTCATCAGACAACTGAAATATTATCAGGTTGAGTGAACATAAATTTTTTATACGATACATATAAAAAATAGCCAAATCACCAACATTTGAAAAAAAAATTGTAGATAACGAGTTTGTATATGGGTAAATCACTTTCATTTTGCTAAAACAAAACTTTTATTTAATCCGCTTTACTTAAAACGATAAAACAAAAGTCTTTGATAAAATATAAAATATAATATAAAGGTATTTTAGCAAGAGATATAGCCCGTAAGTACCAGAACTTTTGCAAAAAATTACACAAAAATTTTAAACAAACAAAAACACATTGCATTTTGTCACGTGTAGTGAAACAAGTATATAACTAGTACTCCCACCAAACGAAATTTATCATCAATTAGCTCTATTTACTTTTACATTCAATTAAAATACTTATGAAGGTTAAAATATAGAGTTCCAGACATTTCTGTTTCTTCTAAAATCTAAAAAAAATCATGATTATTTATAAATAAATCGATAATTTATATGTCACGAAAACTATGATGTAATATTATAATTACAAATAAAATAACTACTTACACTATTGAACTAATTCAAAAACTTGCCGTCCAAAAATTAATTATATTCCAAAAATCTTTCAATTCACTTTCAATTTTGTTTTGCTATTTTTAAATTATTATAAATTTTACTATCATAGAGTTAATTTATTTACTGCCTGTTTCACTCAAGATAACACTTCACTTTATAAAAAATTTTAAGATTTTATTTACGTTTCGTTATGGAAAAATGGTTGTCATGACTTTAGACAATACATAATACTGAGTTAAAAAAAAGTCCGTTGATTTTGTTGTTTTTCATACAAATGTATGTAGTCGCTCATTTGTTGATCAATGGATATTTTACTATATAAATGAACATGTATTATAACTTAATTTTTTTGGTTTATATTTACTTTAAATTACGCTCTTACCGTTTCCAACTGTAGAAACAAAAATGATATGGAGAGCAAATTGTTTTTCAGATAACAATAGTATATTCAAACAAAAGTAGCTTACAGTGAACACATTCTGCAATTGATATGAATGAAATTTTTGGAGGTTGAACACAAAGCGCACAAAGAATGTAATATATCTCTGCTTAAGTGGTACTGGGCTAGGAATTACAAATGTGTGTGCGCCATGCAGTTGAACAGTTCAACTACACTAACGAATTTGTTCTTCTACTTAGGAGTTACAAGACTGTATCATCTTTCTTGGTTGACAGCAATCGTTTTAACTCTAACGATATTCTTTTGATTTTCTCAGTATGTTTCTTTCGTTTTCCAATTTATGGGGGGAAGGACGGTTCTGTAGAAGGGTGTAAAAAAACGCATGGAATCTTGATGAAACTTTGGTATATGATCCAGGTTAACTCGAAAATGGAAGATCTGGATTCATTTCAAAATTAGACAAAAGGGCGGGGGTCTTCCGAACACCTGTAAGTTTGAATCTTAAAAAAACCTCTAGTCCTGGCTTTCAATCTTATTGAGACTTGCTATATAAGGTTTTAGAATTGTTTCCAATATTTCTGCATACCAACTTCCGGTTTGTCACTGCCGGTTAAAAAGTTTTTTTTTAATTTTTTAAGGTGTTTATCCCTACTATAGCCAACAGTAATACACGTCGATTTACATGAAACTATGGTAGAAGGTTTCAAACAGTATGAGAAAGATTTCATTAGCTTTTGGGGTAAATTCGACAAAGGGTTGGGGAATCCACCATACAACAGGTGGTTTTTCTCACTGTTTTTTATGTTTGTTGGCAGCATTAAACGGGTTGTAGTGCGCGTTTTCTACATATTGATAGTTTTTTACGGGCCAATTTTGTTATAAGTTCCGTGAAAAAATGATTGAGCCAAAGTTTGGTTCCAATAGGCGGAGGGTAACAGCTGCCATAACGGTCCTTAAGGAATTCAATTTGGCATAAATTTGACGAAAATAATTCATAGCTCTCCCATGGTGACCCTATTATTTTTTCTCCCCAACATTTCTTCCGAATACACCTATACCTCTTTCTGCCACCCTTCCGGGGATCCTCCTACAAAAGATGAAAAATTGTTTTTTGTCTAAATTTTAAATTCGCTGTGACTGCCCCAAAGTGACTACTATATGGCTCAAATGTATTCCCAACAGTTTCCGGCAACACACCTACCCCCTGTCTGCCTCCTTTCTAAAGGTCCTCCTACAAAAACACCCACATTTTGGAATAATTCTTGTGTTAGAGTGTTAAATTCACCTTCACACTGTGAACACGACATCACTGCATCAGTTGCCAAAAAAGTTGGGAAGGAAAAACTAATAGAATCTATTCATACATTTTACCCTTCTAGGGCTACTCCGTGGAACTATGAATTATTTTTTAGCATTTTTCTTCATTTTTGAATTTGTTGTATGAGAATTCCCAGAAGAGTGGCAAATAGCAGATAGGTGTGTCGAGAGGAAATGTTGGAAATGAAAACATATTAGGACCTGGTCATACATTTTACCCATCTTATAGGAGTCACTTTGGGGCAGTCACAGCGAATTTAGATAAAAGATCGATTTTTCAACTTTTGTAGGGAGAGGAGACCCCAGAGGAAAAAACAATAGGACCTAACGGAACCTAAAAAAATTGGCTCCTAGAAGCTATCAATATCGCAGTATTTTTATTTTCATACAACATTAAAACCAAGTTAGGGAGAATACAACATTTGTTCGTGAATTAATTTTTATAACACATTGATAAAAGATGCAATGATAAATGGCAAGCAGCTGATTGGTTTTTGAGCGATATTGAACAAAGTGGTGAAGGGTTACCCGAGCACCTGTTTTTTTTTAAATTCACTCAATAACATCAGTATCTGATAATCGAATTAGATGAAACTTGGTACAAAAGCATTTAGTACGGTTCACAATAGTATCGCATAGTTGGCACTCTCGGTTTTTTACTTCAAGTAAAATATTTTTTCTACTACCCAACTTAAAAAATCTACTTTCGATGTTTTTTCATTGCATCGAAAATTTCTTTTTCGTCACCAGTGATAAAAAACCAATACAAATTACTTTCGTACCTAGTGACGAAAGCAATTTTTTAAAAGCCATCTATTTTCTAATTTCTTAACTAGAATAAATCATCCTAGAACACCCGTTAAAAGAATCAATTAATTGAATGAAATAATTTTTTAGTGTTATTTTGTCTTTCTTGGGAAGACGACGTTAATTAATTTTAGAACTATTTACGGACAATTTACATTAAAAATGTAAAAATAATATAATAGTTAACTATATAAGATTCACATATTCTTTTTAAATAGTATGGTAACAAACAGTTGGTGTAAAGATATTTTTAAAAAAATTATTTCACCTATTTATTTAAGAAAAACGAAAAAAAAAATTTATTTATATAAAATATTTTACGTTGTTTTAAAATTTAAAATATATCAGGAATTTACGTAACGTCATTCTCATCCAAAAACTAAATCAAAACTGTTTGTTGTTTTTATTTTAGACTTGACTTTGTATATTAGACCCTTGGTTCTCAAACTTTTTGAAGTCGGGGAACACTAAACTCTGATATTTTTTTAGGCGGAACATATATACAATACAGCATAAACTTTAAAACAGGGGGCACGGGTTGCTAACCTCTTTGAAACCAAAGGAGCAATAAAAACAGAATAATGTTCGCAAAAACAATCCATTATTATAGAGCAAAAAGGAAACGGAATCGGTGTCGCAGCGTGTTATTGGCAACCCTCTGCTTCCAAGTGCTAATTTTAGAAAATAATCTGTGGGTAGTTCTACAAACATGGGAATTTTACATGGCTCGGCTTATTTCGTATAATAATATAAAAAAAAATGTTTTTTCAAATGAAATTTGTAAACCTTAACTATGTCTAGCAGGTCACCCAAAATAAACCCGTTTCGAAATATATTTCTTACAAAAAATATGATGCAAAACGTAAAATTATCAGTCCCCTGGCGTGTCCATCTTTGAAATTCAAAGCTGGTAAACTAAATAATCAATGATTCTAAGTGTGTAGAGACAAATTTACACTGCAGTTATAATTTTGAATAATAATGCGTTAGCAATGTCTAAATAATCATAAAATTACTCTATATTTCATATAAGATATATCCTATTAAAGTTTGTCCCCCGAATTTTTATCATTCTCCAGCCCACTCAAAACACATTGAAAATAAAGGAAATTCATATTTCTATCAAGTTATCGCTCAACACAGGAGTTAATTAAAGTTCAATAAATATAATGTTGCAAGTGTTTTTCTTAGTCCGAGGTTTTATCAATCAAAACAGTCATTTTTGGTAGCAAGATCGTGTTTTGTTCAGTCAAATTATCAGTCCCCTGGCAACTATTTTCGTAAAAAGTATTTTAATTACAGGTAATTTTACAGTCATATACGTCGTGAATATGTAGTCCCTTGGTATAGAATTCGTTTATTTTTTTTATAAGACGTAATTTTGTCATTTTTAAGAGAAAGTATCAGTATAAGTTATCAGTCTCCTGGAAGTTTTAAAAGCGAAATTTGGCTTGGATAAATATTTATTTCGTATTTTGAGTTAATTTAGGAGTAAGAAAAATATTTTTTTAATTTTGACTCATGTATTTTTTTTTTACTAGCCACATTAAGAAAAGTTGAAAGAACGTCATCAACTTTAACTAAACTACTTATACTAAAACTACTTATACAGAACTTATACGCAAAAAACATGTCGTGCCGTAATTAGCTCCATTTTTTTCCATTGTGTGTAGAACTACCCATGTATATAAATAAAATATGCACCGATATTGATTGATGCAAATATATTTATTGAAAGCACAATTAAAATTACAATACTTTTAAAAAAATCTCAAACTTAATGCGGTCCATGAGCTTGAAGATCTTTACAGATCTCAGCGATATTAGGACGAATAAATTATAACGCCACACGCGTTTTGTCTTCTAAATTCCATAGTCTCTCGCGTTTGCTTGTCTTTATATTGACCATAGTTGAAAATCCTGCTTCGCAAAGTTATGACGTGGAAAATAACAATAATATGTTCAGGGATTTTTGCTTATACTCGGGTATTCATCTTTAACTGAGATCCAAAAATTTTCAGAAGTGTTTTCATGGCACTGTAATTTTAATCCACGATCTGAAGAAGGCGACGTCAATTCTTCTTCTTTATTTAAAGTAAAACTAGAAAATTCGGAAGACATAAACGGCTTTCTTATTCAATCATATTGTTCATATTGTGTGAAACAAAAACTTCATACATTTTTTATTTATTTATGTGTAACAGGAGAATTTTAATAACTGCAATAATATTTTATGTTTCCAATCCAAGACGTAATTTTAACCCGAAAGATATTTTTATTCATACAAGGCCGAGAAACGTGTAAATTTTACGTACGTGTATATTTTACATTGAATTGATTTTTATTTTCAAACAATTTTTAATTGAATTGATTATTTAATTTTTTCGCGGAACACTTGAAAGTGCATCGCGGAACACCAGTGTTCCGCGGAACACGCTTTGAGAACCACTGTATTAGACAACCGTCTTTAGTTATATAAGCCTACTATGTAGACGCGAAATGCAAAAAACAATAAACCTTTAAAGATGTGTTATTTAATGATTTTACGGACTTTATAGACCAAATAGAATAAAATTATAGAATTTTTTATTCGCCTACATATTAAAGTGTTACTTTATTACTGTGATTTGCGGCTTTAAAGTATCACTTTTCAACTATTTATTTTGTTGTCATAGCTACGTCCAAAAAAGTAAAAAGCATTTGTATTTGTTTAAATTCTATGAAAAATAAAATTTTTTATCAAAGCAACCCTCAAATTCAAAATTTCATTATCCAATTAAAATAGTTGTTATCATTTGTTGTCATAGCTACACAATAATTTGGAAAAAATAATAAATATTTTGTCAAAGGTTACTTGTTCCACTTATTTTTATTTTAAAATTTATGAAAATTTATAATTTTAATTTAGAATAAACCAATTTTCTTAAAATATTTTGCTTGCGGCGAATAAAAAATAGTATATGATGCACGGACGTAAGCTATTTTGGACTTAATGTGAGTGCAAATCTCGGCTAGCGCCTCGATTTGCAAACTCCACATCCGTCCAAAATCTTTAGCTTTACGTCCTAGCATCATAATGTACTATTGTAGTGTAAATAGAATAAATACATGTATATGTATACAGTTGACGATTTTCTGTACGAAAGAACAATCAGACTTGTAACTAAAGATGGTTTTATTTATAACATAGAAATTGGATAATTTATTCATATTGAGTCATCTATATTTTAATAGCAGATATATAAATTTAAAATTTTGTTTGGATGCTTATGTGTTTTAAAATTTGAATTGTATGTAATTTTAAATGAAAATGCTTAATAATTAATAATAATTTTTAAAAAAGTAGTAGACAAAGTACAGTTTTCTACTCGCCGAAAATCATATTTTGAATCTCGCGACCAAAGAAAATAAACTAAAAGGTATGCTATTGCGCATCTCATCACAAATAATTTAAAAAATGTGACGTCACGTAGTGAGTACTAAATTGTAATACGCGCGAATATAACTAATAAATTTATATACATACATACTTATTTAAATATAAACAACGTTATTTTGATTACTAAAAAAGGTTTTTATTTAAATATAATTTAGTTTAGAGGCAATCTTGTCAAAACGTTTTAATGCCATTATCCAAATTTATTGTCAAAGGAACGTTTTTTATCAATAATTGAAGATAAATTCGATGGATTTTACCGCTGGTAGTTGGCGAAACATGATGAATAATTAATTGTAAATAAAATTTGTTGTTGTAGTATTTCGTAATTGAGTTTTTATTATTGATAAATTAACTAATTTGACTATATTTAAGAGTTTTTTGTAAGCTCCTGAGGATGATGTTATAATCGAAATCCGATCGAGCATACTAATTAAAAATAGTCAAATTAGTTAATATATCAATAATAAAAATTTAATTGCGAAATACTACAAGAAGGAATTTTATTTACAATTAAAAATTGAAGAGATTAATTCTGTTCCTTCAAGATTTGGCTATCGACTTTATTTCTGCTGAAATATAATTGAATTATATGTAATAATAATTAATACTAAGTTTACACCAGGATCTAATAGGTACATACTATACTTATTAGGTCGACTACGGTCGATGTAAACAGTTATCAAAAAAGTACGTACCAAATATTTGGTAGGATGATTTGCTACGTATCAAATTAGGTACGTAGCAAATAGGTATTATTTTTACGGTGTGAACACTAAAATTAGGTATGACATTTAAAATAAAAATAAATCAGCTTATTTTATAAATATATATTTATGTTTGATGTGATTTTTTTGCTGAAATTAAAAGTAAAATAAATTTTAGCATTAATATAATAAATGTTTTCAGTTTTTTATAAAAAATATATATGGAAATTATTTTTTCCTAACCAAAAACTTAACAATGAAAAGGACGCGCTAAAAACTAAAATGTCATACCTAATTAATAAGAGTTTACATCACCGTATCAAATTTAAAAAGTAGATGGTGAAAATGGCTAGCAAATTTGATACGTAGCAAATTAGATACTGGTGTAAACTTAGTAAAATTCGTGTGATAAATTTGTCATAACCTTATTTGAAGTCCGACATTCAATTATTTGAGATGGTTCAGATTCACATAAAAGTGACATGTTATTTTCTTCCAAATTTTCATCTATTTCCCCAATGACCAATAACCATTAATTCAACTGTAAACTAATTGATAATTATAATGAAGAAAGAAAAATACTAAATTTTCAACCTTTTTGAAATTCTATGACCGATTTTTCACAATTATCACAGGCCAAATTAAAAAACATGAAAATTCTAATAAACCATCGAAATGATCCCCAGATGATAATTTGAATGGTTAAACTATATATTCGGCTTGCGCCCTATATTATACTCTTCGTAGTTGGTGTGGCATAATTGAAGTGGAACTCTTAAAGTCTTAGCACCAGCTAACTTCGTGCATGTAGCTTTGATAAAAGGTCTTCAATTGTAAGCAGCCTACTTTACAATTACCAGACAGTTATTAGATTTAGCAATATCTGCTAACGGACTAACCATTGCCGGTTGCAGAAGTTTTCCAATGATGCAGAAAAAGTAAATGTTTTTGGTTATGTGTCACATCTAATAAAACTCACAAGAAATAATTTTGTAGATCATTGTTTCAATAAAATTTCAATCAAAAGTCTTACAGTGAGTACTTCACGGTATCAAAAAGTTTAAGCTATTAGCAAATGTGGCACATCAGGGTTCCTCGAATCTGATTCCTGGATTAAATGTTCCCAATTTTTTAAACCTTTAAGAATCTTTCTATTTTATAAAAATAGAATGAGTTGCTCGAATCAATTCAAAATGAAAAGGGCGTTTGAGAGTAATACCTAAACAGATGGCAACCCTGGCCTAGACATGTTAGCAATTTTAAACAGTATTTGTTTGAGAACAATTACAACAAATGCATTCGAAAATATAAAACCTGCATCTGAAAATATGCAACCATTGTAGTACATAGTAGAACCATTATTTACATTGCAAGATTCGAGTTTAATAATTGATCATTTTCATGATAGATGTTGTACTTGGAATAAACGTTTTACAGACTTACTTACAGTCTTACTTACAGCCTTTAAAACCTATACCACGTACAGCTGAACATGAAGATGGAGCAGCTCGAAGCAATATTTAGCGACGGTAATAGAAATCCATTGCTAATAAGGAAACATTATTCCAAAAACTTAATATACCTTTTGAAAGATGTAGACTGCGATGAGAAAACTAAAACCATTTTCTTCAGGTCTACAATGTATACTTTCGAAAAAACGACTTAAATGAAACAATTTTGGACATAACAACCGTAAAAAGAAAATTAAATAAAATGGTCCATTAAATTATATTTCTGACCAATTTCCTTTAAACCCTTTAAATAAACCCTCTAATTACTATTTTAATTTATTATCATTATTAATAATTAAAATGTCTAAAAAAATCAAAAGTATTCTCATAATCAGAATAATCAGATTTTATATATGTATTCTTATACGAGTTTATATAATTTTCGCACATTTTTCCATTTAAATATAATATCATATATTTCAAAAAATAAATTTATTTAATTTTTATCCTTTATTTAAAACAAATTATTTTATTTGCAAAATAAAATAAAGTATGAAACCGTTTACGACTTAAGTTTTTTCCATTGAAACGAAAATTAATCAACTCACTACGTGACGTCATGCGCAGAAAAAACCAAAATAGAAACTTTAACAATCATACCTTGTAGTTTATTTTCTTTGCTCGCGACCATTACCAACCTCGGCTATCGCCGCGGCTAGTGCACATTTGATGCACATGAGTCTGAAATGTCTGTGCATATATGTGCTAAAGCGTTTTACGACATGTGCATGGTATGGTGCACATCATATGCATGACATGGGTTATAAACAATTTTGTGCACAGACATATTGTGTCATGCACAATTAGTGCACATTTCATACATTTTTCCCAAAATTGTTTTACGGGTATGTTTATCTTTATTTTCATATATGTTACTCTTCCCACAACCTTTTTCCACACATTTAAAGGAGGTCTGGAAAAAAAATTGGTTTGGTAGACCTGGCCCAAGTCTTATTTGCCAGACTTGGCCCGGGATTCGAATCACGGCACCGATATAAAACGATCTAATTCCCTTGGTTACTTGAGTATAAGTACCTACAACAATTTTTAATTAATTTGGTAAAGAAGTCTAAAAAATATTTGAATTGGCTTCCCATAAGTGATTTATTTTGAGGCAGAAAAACTGAAAGAAAAATATTAAAATATCGTTTATGGTTACTAAGAAGCCGCATGAGATGGCAAGTAAGATAAGGTGATTTTCTTCAGCGTTATCAGAACAATCTATACTTAATTCGAGCCTTCTATACAATAATAATAAAATAAGCCATAATGAATTTCTTATGAAATATTCCAAATATGCAATTTCCAATATGTAACCATAGATGAAAGATTCAACTAAATATGAAAAATGATGAAGTCTCAATTTAGAAATTATCTGAACATGAAAATTAAAATTTGGTTCGTCATCGCCGCTGTGGCTAAGTTGTGTAAGACACACGGGATTTAAACATGTGTCTCTGATGAGTGTGAGTTTGAATCCTGGCACGGAACACAAAAAAATTCCTAAAGGAATTTTAGAGAAAATGAAAATTATTTCGAATTGCAAAATTCAAGTGACATCCAATATGTACTTAAGCTAATTGCTCACAAAAAACCCCTCCAAATTAAAATTTCCCTAAAGTTTTCTATATTTCCTAACCAAAAATATAGCAAAAAATTGACCTTGCGTCAGATATTAGTTTCGCAATGATTGACAACAATCAATAATGACTTTACACTCGTGACTTAGGATGTTGGTTAGAATGTTGACTTAACATGTTGACGAAATATTCTCTCATCCTATGAATTCATACATCCCAGGCTAGAAATACTAAGGATTATCGAATGGGCCAAGCTTGGAAAACTAAGAAATGATTATCAAGGCATGGCCAAGTCTTAGTCTGATACATTTTGTCATACTAAGCCAATGGTTAAAATAAATAAATGTAATTAAAGTAATGTCTAGAAATTTAATACAAAAATCCCAAAGAAATTATACTGAATGTTTATGTTTTTAAATGAATTGTGATACCTTTATTTAATATGGAAGTTATATTTAAGTAAATTGCTGTAAATTGATGGCCAAAATCAATATTTTTATTCTATTATAATGAATTAAATATATGTTTTCAATAAAGTTTTTATTGAGAATATTAACGCTCAAATTTAATTTTCATAGCTGTTTAAAAAGATTGTTCTGAAAACCGTAAAAACCGGTTTTAATATTTTTACAACCCGAAAACCGGTTTAAAAAAAAAGGGCGACTACTCATTTCTCTGCATTTCAAAAAGAATAGGTTAAAACCTTGCTTATTTTGTAATTTTTTTCAAAAAAATTATCCATAAAAAATTGAAGAAAAAATGCTGGCAGGAGGCTTTGGGTATCCACGTAATCGAAATTAGTCTAAACAAATATTTGGGTCAAAAACGCTTTTGTTCTCACCCTTTCACTTCCATTCCCTATACACATAGAAATAAAATTATTTGAGACTTGGCTATATTTTTCGTTAAAAGTTTATCAAATTTCCTGTCTCTATGAATTTTTAAAAATTTTTCTGTCTATCAAGTATCAATGACTAAGCTTAGGGTCCCCAACTTGTTGCACTTTTTTGACACTAATTTAATTCAATGCTTCTTAATTTTGGTGCTTTTTCAAATGACACCCTACTTAACGTGGTTTTAAATGGTGTTTTCTCCTACCCTTTCCCATACCCACCCCCTAAATAACTATTATTATTAGTATTTGACACTTTTCTATATCCCGGGTAGGAGCTGCCATTGTTTAACAACGGACCAATCTCTGGTCAGCATTGGTGAGCCAAGCCTTGGCTAGTTAGCTTTGGGCCAGGTCTGGGCCAGTTGTAAGTGCCTAGACTAAACCAAGGTTCAGCTTAATATATTACGCGTTATTAACCAGCCTTATGCTTTGTAAACATGTGCTTGTAACCATATTATGTTTATCTTTATTTTCATATATGTTACCCTTTCCACAACCTCTTTCCATACATTTAAAGGAGGTCTGGAAAAATTGGTTTGGTAGACCTGGCCCAAGTCTTATTTGACAGACTTGGCCCAAGCCTGGCTTGCCAGACTTGGCCCCAGGCCATCAGTCCAAGCTTGGGCCGTTTGAAAATGTTAAGCCTGGCCCAACCCCCAAAAGCTATGGTGCGGTCTTGGCCCAGGCTTAGGCCCTTAGCTTTTTCTTACCCTTTCTCATTAAAACTTACTAATTTTTCTATCATTTCAAAAAATTTTAAAGATTTTCGATCAAAATTATGTTCTGAGCTAATCGAGAAAAGAAAACATACAGAAAACACCGTTATCTAAAATTATACAAAAAATTGTGGGCTATAAAATTACGAAATACATTTTTCAGAAATACTGAAGTGGAGCCCTTTTAGATATCGATAGTCAAGCAGGAGACTAGATAAACAAATGTATTTTCTCAAAGACCTCACATCGTAGTCCAGTAAAACAAATGAAAACCAATTTATTTATTTTCCAACGAAACCCAAATTTCAGAACCGTAAGATTTATAGTTTACGAGGTAATCGACATAATGGAAAAAAAGGCTTTTCACTCTCACCAATAGGGTTCATTATAAAAAACGGAACCCTAAAAAGAACGAAAAAATGGACGAAAATAATTGAAAATCTATAATCTATACCTTTACTTTTTGACACAGTATTTGGTAAAATATTTTCTTCAATTAAATTGTGCAATTTAACTGTAGATCTGTAGCATGTCTTACACACTAATAAACGGAAAGATGACGATATAATTTGCATGATTTTGATCTCCTTTTTATATTAATATATGTTCTTTGTCTTATAAAATGTTTGATTCATACAAGTTACAACACATTAAAAAAGTGAACATATAAACACAGAAGCACACACAACAGCGCCACAAATAATCTTAAAATATCATGGTATTGTATTTCTTTGACAAAACCTTTGTCAACTAACATTACCCGTGTTCCTTTTAGGTAAACTTGCTACCCGAACCAAATTTTAAATGGAACGACTTAAATGTGAGGTGTATTAGATTTTTGATCTACTACAACTCAAATTCTTTCTTACCACACGTTTCCGACATTTTTTTTTTGACAATAAATTGTTTTGACTTTTTTGAAAAACAATATTGCTAAACAACGTAAAAGGAAATTATTAGTTTGACAAAATTTTAAGTTTAAATTTTATTTTGAGTTTGTTAAATTTAAGAAAATTAATTAAATATTAAAAAATTTCTGAAAATTAAAATTATGATTCATGCAAAATATAAACAATTAAAGAAAGCTGGACACAAATATGACATTTAGGCTAGAAATTCTAAATTTGTATAAGCATTTGGGCAAACATATTTGAAATTATTCTCTAAACTGACAAAAACTCTGGCGGTGAATAGAAACGTAAGTTTGTCACGTAGCTTTACCATCATTTGATATGGTTAACTTGAAAACGAAATTTAGTACAAAAGTAAAGGAAAATGTGGTAAATGGAACACACTTATTAAATTTATCACATAAAAACAAAAAAACAATTAAATATGGTTTGAGTACTAGTTTTATTATCAACTATAGTACTTAAAAATACTATATATATGTACGCACATATAACGTTTTAGTTGCTGATTGTAACCAGTAGTTTAACTTTGCAACATTTAGGCGTTTTATTTTAGGGTGCAGGTGATATTATTGGAAAAAGTAACCATCAAATATATGGGTTTTGATATTGTGAAATGGTTATTACAACAACACAAATGCTGATAATCTTCCAATATCGTTTATCTAAATTGTATTGGTATATATTTTAGCGATTTTTAGAATTGCTAAATGTATGAAAACAGTATTTTATCTACCCTACTTTCTCTATGAAATCAAGCTCATAATTACCATAAAATTACAGATATATACAAAATCAATTTACATAATATATTGGCTGCTGTTACTTAGACTAAAAATTTAACCTTTGTGCAATGAATCACTTGACACGTGACATTTTATTATATGTTCTGCTGAAATCTAAAGATTAAAATATGGAGGGGCTGAAATCTCACAGTTTAAAAATTTATTACAAAACTAACACGAAACATCAATACGTTGCCGGAAAATTATAATCAAAATTCCAAAAATATTGTTAAATTAAATAAAACAAACTTTTTCAAAATTCCAAAAATATTCCAAAAATTAGAATAAAATCAAATATTTAAATTTTTTCTAAATTCCAATAATATTTCAAAAATTCTTAAAAATTCAAACTTTTTCCAAAATTCTAAAAATATTGCAAAAACTATTACAAAATCAAAAATTGAAAATTTTTTCAAAATTCCAAAAATTATAATAATATCAAAAATTACAAATTATTCAAAATTCTAAAAATATTCAATCAAAAATTAAAACTTTTTCCGAAATTCTAAAAATATTGCAAAAATTATTACAAAATCAAAAATACAAACTTTTTCAAAATTCCAAAAATATTTCAAAAACTATAACAAATTCAAAAAGTTCCATGTCCAATTTCATTTTAAATTACATTTACTTCATAAAAACATTTACATTTTTTTTCCAAAAAATTGGCTAAAAAAATAAATGAAATCATTTTTTGACACACTTGACATTATTTTTTGACAAACTTATAATGCAATAATCCAGTTTTTGATCTCACATACCAATTCCGACCATCAAGATATCTCCAAATTTAATGTTCCTACTCGTAATCACTTAAAATGAACGTTTTTTAAGCCAAAAATATAAAAATTTGCTATTTTTGACACACATAATGATTTTTTTGATTCTGGTACAGTTATCGAACACAGCGTCCTTTCGGACCTGTCCCTTGAGTATACCTATTTTTAGAAAAAAAAATTTTTGAAATCCCTCCAGCGGTTTTCCCTGCAGCGTAGGTAATGACGGCCGGCCAGCCTACAGACAGACATACATTTTTTTTTTTGCTTTTTTAGAATCAGTAGGTTCTAAAACGTCGAGAAATGTCAAAAAAGTGGGGGTAAGAATTTCACTTTGAGCTCATGAATGTAATACTTAGGTCTTTCAGACCGAAGTAATATGTATGAGGTTGAATGCATAAGAAATAAATTTAATCGATTTATTAATTAATTACTATACTGTAAATTTAAATTGAACAATTGCATGTTTACTTGGAATGGTTGGGCTGAGTTAAGGGTTTTATTAATTTACATAATCGAGTTGGATGTTTATCGAACATTGATATATTTCGATAATAGCTCTTAGATAAACATAGTACATATTTTACAGGTTATGCCATGGAATAGAATTTATCAATACGTTTCTAAACAATTTTGTGTCTTGGATGATTCAACTACGAGCGTATGACTACCATCAAGTGTCCTTCATCTGTATTTCAACAATTTAATCAACGTTCTGGTTAAGTGCTTCCGAGAATCTCACATCGACCCACCGAATTCAAATTCAATTACTGTACCAGTATGTCGACAACTCAACATCTTAAACCATTATTAATTCCAAAATGATAATCAACGGAATTCAAACAAATTAGTCTTTTATTTACACAGTTTATTAACAATTGTGACGAAATACTTATTTAGCTGTTTGTGAAAAATAATAATAGAAATTTTGTCGAACAACTTTTTTATATTAAGTCGTAAAAAATATAATGAAGCTTTTATTAACTGAAAATGGAATTATATATAAAAATAAAAAACCTCCGATGAATCATGGATTATCATGAATTTTAATGACGTCAACGATTGCATAGAATAAATAAATTAAAGTTAATAAAAACATAGTTTGAATTTATAAGTAAAAGTAAAAATAAATTTAAAATTTTGTGTAGATAATATCCCATCTAATTGGATGAACGGAAAATTACAGCATAAAATTAAATCATAGAAATGGGAATTTAGAGAATTATTTGTTTTCAGAAAAACTGCAACAAATTGTTCACACAAAGAAGTAAAAGTCTAGTAAAGTCTAGTAAAAGTACAAAGTAATAAATTTTATATATTTCTGTTAGAATTATAATGTAAAGAATTCGATGTTTGGGCGATTCGCGGAATCGAGAAGAGAACAAAACAATCACGAAAGGTCAGGCTAACGCTAACTCTACTCATCAGTATTAACTGAAGGCCCTATTCTGGTACGTTATGAAGTAGGAATTGAGAAAAAACTATAAACAATTTTCATTCTCCTAAACATGTTTTCCATGCCGTGGTCAAACATGTTATTGTTGGGAAATATCTTTTCATCTTGTTTCTTGCAATACGGGACTTGGTGAACCCCTTATTAACACCCCCTGGTGAGTACACACTAGAGACAAACCATGAAAAGTACCAAACCTCTGGGCACCTGTCACCCCCAGTTATATATAGACTTCTAACATGTATACTTCTAACACGAAGGTCAGCTGGTGACCTTTATTGCGTCGTAACTCGTGGAAACAATATGGAAAAATATTTAAGTAACCTTTCAAATTTTTTAAAAAATTTTGTTTTCAACTGTTTATTATTTCTTACATCATCATGAAATATTGGCCTATGTTATATTTTATTATATGATAGGAGTTATTGCTTAGTTATCCATTTTTAAAACAAATTATATTTTGATCAAATGACTATTACGTTTGATAAAAAATTCAAAATACACATTCAAAATATTTGTGGATTGAATGCCAACCGTGACGTCGTGCAACATCATCTCGAGCACGACAAACCGTATATTTTTTTTCTTACAGAAACACAAATTTCTGAAAACTATCCCTATGACGTAACACTGAATCCCAAATATAGGTTTGAATCAGCTTTTAAACTTCATCAAGGTGTATGAGTATGTGCTTACATTCATGAGAGTTTTGCATATAAACGCTTTCCAAATTATGAACTACATGGTGATGGTTACAACTAGTGATGTAAAAGTGTTTAATACTATTCTATAATACGCGGTATTATACGTAAAATACCGTATTGTCCGAAACGTAGTAAAATACCTGGTATTTTATTATAAAATTTTTTTCTATTGTGGTAGCGCGCAAATCAGTAATCTGCCATTTTATTGGATTTCGCTAAGATTACTTGAAGAATTTATAACTGCGAAAATATATACTACTGGTTCTCGAATATATAAACGATACAGAAGAAATCAATGAGTTATTGCCCCTTGTTACTAACAGTTAGAAACACATTCTTAGTGATTCGCAAATTTCTATGGCAACAAAATTGTTGTAATATCCACAGAACATAAATTTCAAACATCGAATGCTGCATCATTACTTTACACCGTTATAGGGAATTTTTTTTATGCAGCAAATTAAAATTATGAGCTATGAACTCATTCCGTTCCACTCATTATGAGCTATGAACTCATGGACTGTCATTCACTTTTAAATCTTTGAGTAGTCCTCTTTCTATACTTTCAAATTGATTAACTAAAACACTCAAATCTCAAAACTCACATTCTGAAACCGATGGCAGTTATATTGTGGCAAATAGTTTATGGCTCTTCGGAATGCTTCATCGTTCCGCATATTCCACTGTAACAGAAAAATCTTTTTCAATCTGCAGCCTAACTCATACTGCAAGAAGTATTTGTCTTACAAAACAACGAGGCGAGGCGTTAACTTGTTTATGTGAAAAATCATAATTTAAATATTCAACAGTTTACCGATGGAAAATGATGTCTTCAATTTAAATAAAAAACATAAATACAATAGCACGACGCGAATGAAAGTGATTAATATTGAAACCAAACAGAATCAGATGAATAAATAGATCTTATTAGCGTTCGTTTAAGAAATATAAATAAAGATAACGATAAGAAATCCAAATGTCGGGGCAGATATTTAGAAGAAAATGAATTAGTTGTGATTGAAAATGGTGATGGAAGTAATTTTTTGTTGTTATACCACTAACACTGTATGTCGGCTATTGCACTTTTGTACATAATATACGGTATTTTATTTTGTATTATACAATGTATAATACGCTGTATTATACAAAAAAAATAAAATACCGTATTTTAACATCTCTAGTTACAACAGAGTAGTATTAACGGTTCGTCCACCGGAGATTTCTTTTTTCACAATAGCCCTATACCGGTCCCCAAACAAACATAATCCGAATTTTTTTAATCTCTTGACTAATGTTGTCGACGAAATTAGAGCACAATTTCAAAATTGTGAGGTTATCGTTACCGGTGACTTCAACGTCCACAACAAATCGTGGTTAGAATTTTTCAAAATGACCGACAACGACAACAATGGAAGGCAGGCAGAAATATTTGCTGCATTGCACGACCTGACGCAGATTGTTAAAAGCCCAACTTTTACTCCTCGTAATGGCGGTGATAAAAGTTTTCTCCTACAACTCTATTTCACATCTATGCCAGATATTACGATCGTCAATGTCGATAAGGGTAGTATTGGGACTTTTGACCATTATCTAATCACATCACTTATCAAAACTGATTTGCTACAAACTAGAGTTCCCAAACCTAATAAAATATTTCACTTTTGAAAAATGGACACCAATGGTCTCCGAAGTTTTTTTCTAGGTTTCCCTTTTGATCGTCATTGTTTTTATACTGACGATGTAAATGCTTTTGCTCAAAACTTTACTGAAACTATTCAATTCGGTATTAACAAGGTCGTTCCCTTTTCATTAATGCAACCCCAAGAAAAATATTTGTTTTCTTACGCTCTTAGAAACAAACTTAGATTATTTAATATTTGGATTCATAAAAAGAACTCTATTAATCGACCCCAATATTTAAAGACCAAATAAAATATCAAATCAGATAATTGAAAACGAAAAAGCAGAGATTGACAGAGCAAAAGCGACAAAACTTTCGAGTATGTCAATTTCTGACAAAAGCTTTTACAGTGCCATTAATTCTTTAAATTCTGGTACTAAATCTTCTATCCCTCCAATAATTGATGGTGACTCAGTCATTATTGACCCTGCAAGGAAAGCTACATTGTTTGCGGAACGCTTTGCTTCAAATTCGACAGTTTTAGAAACTCCTAAAGAAATACCCCAAATCCAGTCTTCAGGAGTTAATATGAAACAATTACATTTCAAACCCAAAATTGTCGAAAAACTTTTAAGGGGGTTAAACAACAAGCCTCTGGTCTGGACAACATTCCTCCTATTATTCTAAAAACATTTTCAAAAGAACTTGCACCAACTCTCATTAAAATATTCTATAAATCTGGTATTTTTCCATCCTGCTGGAAGTTGGCCAATGTCCAGCTGGTCCCAAAAAATGGAACGAAATGTGATATTTCAAATTATAGACCAATAGCCTTACTCTCAGTCATGTCTAAAATATACGAGCACTATATTAATTCACACATATCCGAATTTTTGGAAGACAACCATTTGATATCTGACAGCCAATACGGGCTTAGAAACAAAAGATCCACAACCGATCTATTGAACTATGTGGCACATCTTTGGAATAGCATACTTGAGAAAGGTGGTGAAACGTACGTGATCGCATTAGACATCTCAAAAGCATTTGATCGAATCTGGCATGCCAACTTGATCAACAAGCTCGTTGCGAACGGTTTTTATCCCGCAGTCGTGTAGTTCATTCAATTTTCTGTCTAACCGATTCATCTCGGTGATGGCTTTTGTTCTGAATCTAAATTAATAACCGCTAGTGTACCTCAAGACTCAGTTTTATCTACCACTTTATTTTTAATTTATATCAACGATTTTCAAAAGGGTAAAATACATGAACGAATAAATCCCGCCGGAGAGATGCTGCCATAAATGTAAACGAGGACCTAGAAAAAGTCTCGCCAAATGTGGTGACAAAAATTTGGTCAATTTTAATTCCACCAAAACACAGTTATTGATTGTTTCCAGATCAAAGACCGAGTTTTCCAACGATATTTCAATTATTATGTGTGACAACCAAATAGATGAATGTGAAAGCTTTCGTTTATTGGGAGTCACAATTTCCAATGACTAACTCTGGAATGGATCATATGGATCATCATCTCTGGATCATATCATGGCCATGGCAAAGAGCGCGTCAAGAAAACTCGGCCTCTTCAATAGATGCAAAAAATATTTTACTTCGCATCAACTACTCCACATTCATAAGTCCTATATTCGTCCTTGTGTGGAGTATTGTTGTCAAGTTTGGGGCGCTGCATCTGTTTCCATCCTAGCTCTTTTGGACTATGTTCAAAAGCGTGCTATGCGAATTGTTGGTGATCGAAATTTAACATTAAATCTTGATTCCCTAAACATCGTCGCACTCGCACTGTTGCTGATCTCGTTGTTTTTTATAAATATTGTCACCAGCAGTGTTCGGATGAAATCAGGTCCATAATGCCTCAGACATATGTTTTTCCCCGTTTAACTCGTCAATCGGTTTGTACAAACAGTCAAACTGTCGAGATAACTCACGTTTATAGTAATAAAAGCCCGAATCAATAATCTCGAGTGCCTTCAATACCTCAAACTTATTCTTACCCCCGTCTCCCTCGGCAATCGGCTACCACAACCATCAAACGGTCGAGATCCCACGTTATCATACTGGCAAATCGCAGAAAGACTTCATTGTCCGAACTGCATACAAATGGAACAGTTTGCCGGAATCCATAGTCTCAGGTGGTTTCAATCCGCAGAGGTTTAAAAAAAGCGACCATCAACACCTTAGAACGCAAGTTGTTGTGGGACCTAGGTCTTAAAAGGTATTTATGTTTTGTTGTGACACATATTCTAAACCCTATAACACAACACATTTTATTTAAAAAAAAAAATCCACAAAGATTTAAAAAAAGCGTCCAGCAACACCTCAAGACGCATGTTGTTGTGGGATCTAGGTCTTAAAAGGTATCTATGTGTTGTTGTGACACATTTTGTAATTCCTACTACACAACACTTTTTATCAAAAAAAAAAATATTATTCAATGCGCAAAGTCACACAGAAATGGCGAAACAAACGCATATACGAGATAAAATGAGGATTCACTCAGGAAACTTTCCAAAAACATCTCGATTTAGCGTTCAATAATTTCAACTTTTCGATCTTGTTCACGATATGTCAACAGAAAGCTTTTTTGTTGCATTGCACTACGAAGATTTGTGTCAAGATACGGTCTCTGCCTTAACATATCTTCGGATAAGGACTTCAATTTTGTCGGAGTGGATAATAATTTTCGATGAAATCTATAGTAATTTAGAATTAAACCAAAACGTAGTATACCGTTATCAAAATTAGTTGGCATTTTAATCTATCAAGTGTGTCTAGCTTCGGCGATCTATGGGAAGCAGCAGTGAAGTCAATGAAATTTTTCTCAGTAGAGTTATATAAGAAAAAAAGATCGAACAACGATATCGGAATGATGTAATATCGATACTTATCAATATGTCAATATATCGATACTTATCGATGTATCGATACTTACCGATATATTGATACTTAACGATATATCCATACTTATCGATCTATCGATTATTATCGATAAATCGATACTTATCGATATATCCCTAATTACAGATATATCTGTTTATTTTTTCATATCGATATTTTTTAATATCACCCAGGCTTACTACCAGTAACAAAACAAATGCCAAATTATTGATTGATGTGAAATTACTATTTTTAAATCTTTAGGGATTGTGACTTTTGGGCAAGAAACATATTTTGATGTATATAAATATTTTTTTTCATAGAGATTTTTGGAACTAATTTCAAAAAAACTGCGACAAATATTTATTTGAGGATTAAAAATTTTTACGCTTTAGATCAAAAGCTTCGCAACTTACCAAATGTGGTAATTTAGTGTTATTAATACTTAAAATCACCATTAGTGCAAACAGATTTTCATGTAAAAATTACTACTTTAACGTAATTTTTTTCTATAACGTATGAAATAACGACTTGCTAGAATTCGTTACCCCTACGTCGGAAAGTTTTCGTTCGGTTTTTCATTACCAAACATAATTTTGTGTTTTCTCTTGATGATCTTGGCCTCAATGACGTTATTCATTAGCTTTTTTACAGCCAGTCTCGTTCCATTGCACAGTCGAGGTTGACTAATGTTACGCAGCATAATCACAACTGATCCTACTTTTAATTATAAATTGTGAGGTGGTAATCCAGGCAAATCCAGGGAATTTAAAAACTCTGTGGGATAATTGTAAATAAAGTTTCTTGTTTTAGTATTTCGCAATTGAGTTTTATTATTTATAAATTAACTAATTTTACTATATTAAATTTACGTGCTCGATCCGATTTCGATTGTTACATCATCCTCAGGAGCTTACAAAAAACTGTGGGATCTGTGATGACGGGATAGTTGACGACGTCATCCTGGTTTGTAGCTGTTTCATCTGATTTGTAAGAAAACAACTTTCCGGGAATAAAATTATAAATGGTTGCATTAAGATCATCGACATCTTTGTTTTAGGCCGCCAATATTGCTCGTTCGCTCAGCCAATTATGATTTCTGAGTTGTTGTTCTATCTTCGTAAAAACACGCTCCTCTTTTGAGTCGACGAAGTTACCAAAATCCGTGAGTAGTGAAATTAATCCGGTCGAGGTGTCAACTGCGACCTTACCATTTTCAGTATCTAATAACTGCTTTGAAAACATAATCGTAGTTTGATCTTGTTGCAAAAACATTCGCATGTTAGTTGTTAATTGGAGTGTCTTTACATGCCGCCACAAATTAGATGAATTTAAGCATGCGTTTAGTTCGTCAGCAACAGTTGATCGGAGAATAATTGAAAGTCTGACGAAAATCACCTGACAATAGAATCATGGCTCCACAAAAACTGTTTTGGTTGTCACGAAGATCTTTTAACGTTCTGTCCAGTGCTTCCAGTGACCTCTTGTGGGCCATCGTACATTCATCGTAAACGATCAATTTCCATATCTGTAGAATCTTCGCCATTGCGCTGTTTTTGGCGATGTTGCAAACTGGTGCTTCGTTAATTTGCATGTTTTGTGGTAATTTCAAAGCAGAATGAGCAGTTTGTCCACCTTCTAACAGTTTTGCAGCTATTCCAAATGAAGCCAATGCCAATTATATGATTTCCTAAATCTTGTAAAAAAAATATTTAATGATTAACCTTTGTAAATAAAGCACAACTGATGACAAAATTGCAAACTTAAATGGAACGTCTGGGGAAGTTTTTTATATTAATTGGTTTTGTTAATTGGCTATTATTTTGAAAACGTACATCGAAAAAAAACAACTATTTTTTAAAACTCTGAAATTTTGATATTTTGTTGGTATTGACGAAAGGAAAAAAGTAATTTCTGCTTTTATTTTTTGTGTACTCTGAATCGGAGTTATGCGCGGTTGAATTTTGAGGCTTTTTCACGTAGTTTTGGTAATGGTGTCAATGTTTTGTGAATAGGTGCCACAAATTTCATCCGACTTAAGTATATTTTTGCAAGTAAAAAGGAAAATAATTGAATAATTGAAATAAGTAAGTTTAAAATTAATAACTTTTCTCTTTTCCGCTAGGCGGCGCGTAAAACTTTGGTTTACTTCAAAGCTCATATCTCAAAAAGTGGGCTTTTTTTTTTTGTTTTTCACAAATTTTAAAGTAAACATATGCAGCTATGAAATTGTCAAGTAAACTTTTTGAAATAAAAAGTCAGCAATTCAATATGGATTTTTTCTTACGATTTTTTAAAGTTTGGTATATGAAAAATTCACATGTGTTTTTTTATTAAGTTAATAATCCTGTACTAAATGTAGATCTAATAAATTAGACATTTCATATTTTAACACCTGCAATAAATTTGAACCATTTTCTGTGTATTTCTGATTGAGAAACAGGTTTTTATTCAGAATAAGAATTGGGGATCCCAATGATCGAAGATTTTGTTATAATTTCAACATCACCAACACTAACATTAGAAAAAAACATTAAAAAGATATTTTTTCTATAAACATTATAATTTAAACCTTATAATTTAATCAAAAATTAATTTATATATTTTTTTTTGCCTTTAAATTGAAATATTTATGATCATAAGAAAAAGAAAACATTTTGGCAATTATTTTATCGGGTGTAGTGTTATCCGGTAAAAAACAGTGGAATCCTTGAGTTCCACTTATGGTTTTAATGTCCAAAAACCGTTTTAAACCCGAAAGAAATTGTTCCTGTAGTTCGATATCTTCTGAAGACACGTATGAAAACTTCATAACGTGGTTTTTTTTTCGACCAAATTTCCGCCCATTCAAACAATTCCCTTGCTGTTGATATTTTTTCTCCTCTAAGCGAAGCTCTCCGGGCTTCTCTTTTAAGTGTTCCTCCAATCCCATCGGATGGACCCTTTCCGTGGGCAGTTGCAAAGAAATGCCATTCTGCAGGTATTTTAAAATCATCAATATGTTTGCAGAGATTTATGAAATTCTTCTTATTTTTATATTGAACTGCTGAACCATCAGTAAAATATAAAATTTTTTTGATACTTGGATATATTTCTTGCTGTTTTTCAACGAATTCAATACACCTTTCCTGGTATTTATGAACTGCAACTGTGTTATGCATTAAATGATCAGATATAATGACAAAAGATAAGACCTCTAGTTTATCATTACATGATTTGTAGTAAACTACGATTGGGTGGATTGTGGCTTGAACTTTATTGAAATGTGCAGCTTGTATCTCATTCTGCGTTATCATTGAATAGTTTTCTGAAAAATCCATAAGAAATACGTATTCGCCGTGACGTAAGTTTTGTTTCGTATCCTTAAGAAACTTTGATTGCTGCCTTGCGATGAAATCATGAATTTTTAATTTGTTTACCGATGTATGTACTAAATCTTCTACAAATTCTTCCTTATTTTTTTCCATGCGTTCTAACGAATATCTATCTTGCATTAACCATTTCTCATAATGTATTTCTTCGTAAAATTCAAGAGATTCCAAAATTTGTTCTGTGTAAGCTTCCACGATATTTTTACAATCATTGCATATATTTGTTGCACAATCCACTGTATTATTAGAACAACTCAGTTTCTTAAGCAGATCTTTTTCATTTTTTACTAAATTTAAGAGCGGCTTACACATTAAACGTACATTTTCATGTACAATGCATATACAGACATTGTGTGTTCCGGTAGGTCCGGCTAAAATACATTCCTTCGGTCGCAATGTAGTGAACTTTGAGAAGCTGATTTTGACATCTTTGTTTTCTTTCAAGAACATTTCGTAGATGTCGGTGAGGGTCCATAACACCAACCGCTTTGATTTCCTAATTTTTGTTGATCCTTCTGTAATAGTAACAACATCTTTAAGGCCAGGCATTGTTCTACTAATTTCCTATGATAAGAAGTATGTTTGAATTTGTTGTACTATATTTTGTGACAAACTGTGCACTTGTTTGCTTTGAGGCCAACTGTAAGAACCTACTGTTTCCAACAGATCCATGGCGAATTCTACCAGTCGTCTTGATGCATTAAATTCATCCTGGATACGTTGATTTGACCAAAATTTACGTGGTAGAGTTGTCAACAAAAACACTTGTTTTGATTTAGAGCTGGCATCTTTGAATTCTTTTTTAAGGTTCATAAGCCATGATGTATATTCACATTCCTCCTTTGGTGATAACACTTTAACTGAATCTACTTGAAATATTCTTTGACTTATTGTCGATGTGACACTTGCATTTTTTTTATAACTTCCTGTTGTAATATGTTTTTGTTTGATAGGAGATTCGGCTAACCTTCCAAGAACATTGTTAATATCTTCTAAAATGTCATTAAGTAGTTCAGGAACTGGTGGAGATATAGTATCAACCGAAACTGGTGATGGATCTAAAGATGCTGGAGGTATTTGAATATTTTCGTTCGTTGGAACATTTTCAACATCCTGATTTATAGAAATAATTTCACTATCGATAGTTTCCGAACATGAAAGCTGCTGCATAGAAAATATTAGTTGCATATGAATTTTTATTCATTTTAATAAAATAATTAAATTTACCTTATTTTTATAGATATAAGTGCGACATGTTTCACATATAAACTGGTCATCACGCAAAGTAAAATTTAGGGTCGCAGCTTTTTGAATAACAGCTGGTGCGACCAGTTTCACATTTTTTGATGTCCGCTGATGATTTTTGAGACCGTACAAGTTACAGCACAATTTGAGAGGCATTTCTATTATTATCTTTTCTAAACGTTATGTCTTCTAAATATTTTGGAATATAATTGATTATAAGGCAACCCAATCAATATATATATATATATATATATATATATATATATATATATATATATATATATATATATATATATATATATATATATATATATATATATATATATATATATATATATATATATATATATATATATATATATATATATATATATATATATATATATATATATATATATATATATATATATATATATATATACCCTTGAAATAGTTTTGACATAGGTAGAATCAGGTAGGTACAATTTAATATATTTTGATTGGATGCAAGTATGATTTGGTCAAAAACCGTTTGTGTGCGTCATTAGATATTTTAAATGTTAAAATTATGAGTCTCTAATGAGATTTTAATTAGTAAAAAGGGGCTGAATAGACATATTTTAAAATGAATAAACATTTTACATACCCTTTTAATAATTTAAATTCCTTTATTTTTAATAAGTTTTTAACCATTTAACCGCACAGAAAATGGTTCAAATTTATTGCAGGTGTTAAAATATGAAATGTTTAATTTATTAGATCCACATTTAGTACAGGATTATTAACTTAATAAAAAAACACATGTGAATTTTTCATATACCAAACTTTAAAAAATCGTAAGAAAAAATCCATATTGAATTGCTGACTTTTTATTTCTCAATTTCATAGCTGCATATGTTTACTTTAAAATTTGTGAAAAACAAAAAAAAAAAAGCCCACTTTTTGAGATATGAGCTTTGAAGTAAACCAAGGTTTTACGCGCCGTCTAGCGGAAAAGAGAAAAGTTATTAATTTTAAACTTACTTATTTCAATTATTCAACTATTTTCCTTTTTACTTGCAAAAATATACTTAAGTCGGATGAAATTTGTGGCACCTATTCACAAAACATTGCCACCATTACCAAAAACTACGTGAAAAAGCCTCAAAATTCAACCGCGCATAACTCCGATTCAGAGTACTCAAAAAATAAAAGCAGAAATTACTTTTTTCCTTTCGTCAATGCCAACAATATATCAAAATTTTAGATTTTTTAAAAATCAAAAATTTAAAAATCAACAAAAAAATGTACGTTTTCAAAATAATAGCCCATATACTTTTAAACTTATTTTTTTTTTTTTTTTTTTTTTTTTTAATAAAATATGTTGTGTAATAGGGTTTAGAATATGTGTCACAACAACACATAAATACCTTTTAAGAATTTTAAAATTAACTCTCTCTCTATCTCTGGCGTTTACATCCCAAAAAGGGTATTTGCCGTCAGTGCGTTCAGCTTCCATTCATCTCGTTCCATGACTAGGTGGCTCCAGTTTCGACATCCTATATCACGAAGATCTTGAGTGAAGTCATCACGCCAGCGTTGTCTGGATCTTCCCAAAATTAACTAACGAAAATAAAATCATTCAAAGTTCCAAACTAACCTTGTCTGATGTTTATTATTCTTTATCGACATTTACTGTAAATTGGTATTATGTTATATGTTAATTTTTTTGTCCAATCATATACACAGTACACTGTGTTTGAGTTTGTTGATGCATTTGGTCTTTCGAGCCGGTTTTATGTTGGATTGATTATTAATATATTACGTACTAGTGCGTAATAAATTTATTACGTCACTGGTACTTATATGATTTTATAAAGTATAAGGGGAAATTTCTAGTTTGGTTGTAGGATATTGACACATTATATTACCTATACTAGATTGGGATTTGGTAGTAGATAAAAGAGTGCTGAGTTATTGGAAGCAAGAACTCAACACGAGTCATTCATAAATCTACAAATTTATCGAGTTCAGTAAAAGTTTTACCTCCTTTGCAGCCTGTAGTCGCTTGCTCATTTTTTTAAGCACTAGTACATTGGATACCAATCAGCTTCAAATTTAATTAAATAAAACAACTCCAATAAACTATTAAAATTTTACCAATATCTCTAGATTTGGTGCACCAAACACGAAGAGATTTTTGGAGCACACTAAACAGTGCACATCATCTTCAGCTCGAAGACCCTCATTAATGTAGAATCCTCTGTGATCATGTCAATGGATTATACAATGTTTTTCGTAAGTCCTTTTCTTTTATTGTTTCTCTTTTTTTACAGTTTCAATAGTCTGACATAAAAAGCCGTCGATATAATCAACAGCTTGATCTTTAGCTAAATATATGTATCTATATTGCAAATTGACCAGAGTCTACTCGATGATTCAACAGTAACGGCTATCGACGTTCTTCAAACTTTAGTAAACGTGAGATATGAGTACCATTCTGAGTTCATTGTTCAATTTTACTAAATCTCTCTTTTTTGTAGTTAAAACTATGAACGGGGAGGGGAATCTTTTATGGATGTCCGTGAATAAATAAGGCTGTTTTCATAAGGTCTACGGACTACGACTTTAATCACATAGCTATCCATGAGTAAATAAGTTTTTATTCAAATACAGAAACTTTCATTTAAAAAAATTCTTTACCTAATCGATATTACGGCATTACATTGCGTGTAATTAATAACAAAATACGTGCAACATGTATGAATAATTGTTTATTTTCAACTTTTGTTTGAAATTGTTATTTAAACAATTCAATAACACAGTTAACAGTTAACAATTCAGTAACACATGCTAATATATTTTTGTAGTCAATACAACCTTAACGATTTTATTTTGATTATTTACATACAACAAATTATACTGAATACAAGTTATGTAAATCGAAATGCATGCAAAATTAAAACTAATGTTAGTAAAAATAAAAAATAAATAGGTACATACAAATAAGTACATAATACAAGTGAAATTTGTGAAATTCTTATGACGCAATAAAAAAAATCCCACATTGTTTGTTGATGTCTTTTGTTCAATGTCAATCAGATTTAATTTATGTTCGGCTATTGTTGTATGACATTTTTACTTTTTATATAATTTTTTCTTCAACGAATGTTGTTGATGTTGTTTGTTAATTTTTTTTATAAAATTTTGTAATAATTTTTTTGAAAATGGCAAAGGATGTTTGCCGAAACGTAAAATATACATTTTAATTTAAAATAATTAATTTGTTTTTAAATAGGCTCTATTCCCAATATATTTATAATAAAATTTTTACTTTTTATAATTTTATAACAATATAAAAACATGTATGACATATACGACATGTAATAATAAAGAGTTTTCGATTTCAATTAATGCAAAATCCAAAATACCAGAGCAAAACAAATTACAATTTTTTATTAAAAAAATAACCACATTAAAAAAATAAAAACAATGGATTAGTACATTGAAGCTCAATTGTTGTATAGTTTTAGTTACAATATCCAATGTCGCTTACCGACCTTTTCGTTTACTCGTGCATTTCATGGCTCTTTCTCGACTACCTAAAATTAGTCAAATGCAGACCTGGTATATTTTTTGGTTTGTTATCTCACAACAATTTTGGTGTCAAAACTAAGATCTACAAAGGGCTTAAAGAGCAAGAAAAACCAAATCAGGACCAGATATATAAATTAGATTAACCCTAAAAGGGTAAACTAATTCAGGCCCGGAACGGGTCCACATCACATTGCCATAATAGGGCTTGTTCTTTCTGTCCCTGACTGTATTTATTCTTTTCGAAACTAATTTCTGCTCGGACTATTAAGAGCTCAAGATTTGGCAAAGAAAATTTATCTACAAGTAAAACAAAGAGTAAACCCAGAGATAGCTTAAAAACCCATGGCACATAAGCATAAGTATGATGGAAAAGCTGAAGATATTTATGATTTTCGCAACAATTTAAGCAGATTAATTCAAAAGTTCACAAGGGAAATAGGGAAATGGATCCATAAAAGAATTCAAACCTCTTAGAGATAAGTTTAACGAAATAAAGCTTAAAGGTAAATGTTACTTCCGGTGCAGCAAAAACAAGGCATAAAGCGAAATCCACCATCATATGACGGAACATTGTGATTTGCCACTCCAACTGCAACTGACCAGAATAACTGAAATGAAATGCATCAAGTTATATATAACATAACAGTACTGAAAGTAGGTGGAATAATTTAAAGAGTATCATAGCCAATTCAAAGACCTTGACTGGTGTCATCTTTGCTTATGCATGCCCTGTGGCTTACGTAATCTCTTGCTGTTTGAGTTTAACCCTTACCACACCCGTATTCTAGGTACAAACACTTTAATTTCCAAATTTAATTAGTTTTATGATTTTAAATGTAAATTTTCCAAAATGTCATGATGAAGATAATAAACACAAAATGCTATTAAGATGGTTAAGTGTAGATAGAAGACGATAACAAAATAACGTGCGTGTTTAGTCCAAAAGAAAAGAAGGTGAACTATGTAAAGACGTAATTTTTGGATTACTATGTTGTAGGTAGACAAAAGGAAGATATGATTCGTAATAGAAATTACATTTTGTTGTTTGTATGTATAAATATCAAGGGATTTGGAACATACATATGTTGAATTTTATGATATCATTTGATTAAATAATAAAGTTGGATTTATTAGAACGTTCGTGATTGGATGTGACGAAAACGCTTGCAATGAAATATAGATAGATTTAACCTAGAGAGATGACTTTCTTTTAGAATATATTCCTACGATCCCAGTTTTTAAAGAATCAATTAAATTATTTATAAAAACTTAACCACATTAATTACTCAACAAACTAAACAATTTCAAATGAATCCTCCAGGGCATGACATTTATAGTCAAACCAGATTGAACGAATGAGGGAGAACTACACAAGATAAAATTTGTTTGAAGGTAACCGAAAAAGGTAGACAAGTGACAGTACAACACTACACTATACTGAAAGCGAACTTGACAATCCGGAAAAATATAAGAAGCATAGACTGTTTGTTTCTTATATTTTTATAACTGTTATAACGTAAAATAGGAATCAAAAAGAAAATATTTTGTAAATATTAGAAGTACAAATCCTATTTAATCCGAAAACTTACTAGCAGAACTAGCTATATTGTTCAATGGATGCCTCAATATAGTAAACAACTGGTTTTGAATTATTAGGGATTTTAGTGAGCACTTAAACTCAAGTATATGAGGAAATCAAGTAATTAAGGATTTTTCTCAGAGAAACACTTCATTTTTTAAAAATTGAACAAAAACAGAAATATCTAACGAAAATTAAAAAACTCAACTTAAGTAGATATATTTTTTTTTTTTTTTTTTTAATAAAATGTGTTGTGTAATAGGGTTTAGAATATGTGTCACAACAACACATAAATACCTTTTAAGACCTAGGTCTAGACCTGGGTCCCACAACAACTGGCGTTCTGAGGTGTAGATTAACGCTTTTTTTAAACATCTGTGGGTTGAAGCCACCTGAGACTAAGTGTTCCGGCAAACTATTCCATTTGTACGCAGTTCGGATAAAGAAGTCTCTCTGCGATCTGCCAGTATGACAGCGCGGGATCTTTACTGTTTCACTGGTTGCGGCAGCCGATTGCCGAGTGGAACGGGGGTAAGAATAAGTTTGAGGCATGATGCCGCTAATTTCATCTGAGCACTGCTGATGACGATATTTGTAAAAAACAACGAGGTCGGCAACAGTGCGACGATGTTGTAGGGAATCAAGTTTTGATGTCAAAGTTCGATCACCTACAATTCGTATAGCTCGCTTTTGAACAGAGTCCAAGAGGGCCAAGATGGAAACAGAGGCAGCACCCCAAACTTGACAGCAGTACTCCATACAGGGACGAATATAGGACTTATAAACATGGAGCAATTGGTATGGAGTGAAAAATTTTTTGCATCTATTTAGGAGGCCGAGTTTTTTAGACGCGCTTTCTGCCATCGCCATTACATGATCGTTCCAGAGTAGGTCATTTGAAACATGTGACACCCAATAAACGAATGTTTTTACATTCACCTATTGGTTCATCACACATACTAAATAAAATATCTTTGGGGAACTCGGTCTTTAATCTGGAAACAATCAACAGCTGTGTTTTGGTGGAGTTGAAATTGACAAGGTTTTGGTCACCCCAGTCGGCGACTTTATTCAGGTCTTTGTTCACGTTTATGGCAGCGTCTCTCCGGGCAGGATTAATTCGTTCGTGCATTTTACCTTTTGAAGGAAGGGGCTCGAACGACTTGTGCAGAGTACTATCATCTGCAAAACTATTTATTGGGTTGCTGGTGATTTTCAACAATTCGTTGATATAAATCAAAAATAGGGTTGGGGACAATACTGAGCCTTGGGGTACACCAGCGTTAATTAGTTTAGACTCAGAAGAATATCCGTCTAAGGTTACCGAAATGTATCGGTCGGATAGAAAATTTTGAATCAACTTCACAACATTGGGATGAAAACCGTACGCAACGAGCTTGTTGATTAAGTTGGCATGCCAGACTCGATCGAATGCCTTGGAGATGTCTAAAGCGATAACGTATGTTCCACCACCTTTATCAAGTATGCTGTTCCAACAATGCGCTACATAGTTTAATAGATCGGTAGTTGATCTTTTGTTTCGAAAACCGTATTGGCTGTCGGATATTAAATGATTTTCTTCCAGAAATTTTGAAATATGTGTATTAATATAATGCTCATAGACTTTGGATAGGACCGATAGTAAAGCTATTGGCCTATAATTTGAGATATCGGATTTTAATCCCTTTTTGGGGACGGGCTGGACATTTGCCAACTTCCAGCACGAGGGAAATATACCAGATTTGTAGGATTTGTAGAATATTTTAGTTAAAGTTGGTGCAAGTTCTTTGGAAAAGGTTTTTAAAATAATGGGTGGAATAGTGTCCATTCCTGATGCTTTGTTGATGTTTAACCCCTTTAAAAGTTTAGCGACTACTTTGGGTTTGAAGTGAAGTTCATTCATATTAACTCCTGAAGACTGGATTTGGGGTATTTCTTTAGGAGTTTCCAAAACAGTGGAGTTCAGAGCAAAGCGTTCAGCGAACAAGTTAGCTTTTCTTGCGGGATCATTGACGATTAAATCACCATCAATAATAGGGGGAATAGAAAATTTTGTACCAGAATTTAAAGAATTAATGGCACTGTAGAAACTCTTGTCAGAAACAGACATAGACGTAAGTTTTGAGGCTTTCGCTCTGTCAATTTCGGACTTTTCGTTTGAGATAATCTGATTAGATATTTGGTTGGCCTTTAGATATTGGGATCGATTAGTGGGAGTTTTGTTATGAATCCAAATATTAAATGATCTACGTTTGTTTCTAAGTGCCGTTTTGGCTGCTTTCGAATACAAGTATTGCTGTTTGGGTTTTACTATGGAGAAAGGGACAAATTTATTGATAGCAAATTGGATGGTTTCTGTAAAGTTTTGAGCAGAAACATTTACATTGTCAGTGTAAAAACAATGACCGTCGAAAGGGAAACCATGGAAAAAATTTTGAAGACCACTCTTATTCATTTTTGAGTAGTGAAATATTTTACGGGGTTTGGGAGCTGTAGTTTTAAGTAAATCAGTTTTGATAACTGATGAAATTAAATAACGATCAGAATTTCCAATACTACCTTTCGCAACATCGACACTCGTAATATCTGGCATTGTGGTAAGATAGAGATCTAGTAGAAAACTATTATCACCGCCATTACGGGGAGTGAAAGTCGGGCTTTTAACAATTTGGAATAGGCCCTGAGACGCGGCAAAAATTTCTGCCAGTTTTCCACTATTGTCAACATCGTCGGTCGATTTGGAGAATTCCAACCATAATTTGTTGTGGACGTTGAAGTCACCGGTAACGATAACTTCACAATTAGGGGACTTTGCTCTAATCTCGTCCATAATTTTTGTCAGTATATTAAAAAAGTTTGGGTTACGTTTGTTGGGGGACCGGTATAAAGCTATTGTAAAAAAAGTCATTTCTGGAAGACAAATCTTTAAAACCATTGTATTGAAGCCGTCACCGTGTAGTTCAAAATTTGGAAAGCGCGTGTACGCAACGCTCTCATGAATGAATGCGCATACGCCCTGATGGAGTTTGAAAGCTGATTCGAGCCTATATTTGGAATTAAGCGATTCTATAAAGAGAAAATTTTCAGAAACTTGTGTTTCTGTAAGGAATAGAATGTTCGGTTTGTCGTGCTCAAGATGATGTTGCACGTGGTCATGGTTAGCGTTCAATCCGCAGATGTTTTGAACATGTATTTTAAAATTTTTTATTGATTCATATATGTTTTGTCCCTGCAAATTCCGTGGACATGCCGCTTTATGGGCGGGTGGATTGCGCAAATTTGCTTTACCACTTGCAGACTTATTTTTTTTCGGTTGTACTGCCATATATATATATATATATATATATATATATATATCAAAATGTTTATTTTATTTTTTTGTGTTTTATTTTAAAATGCATAACTAAGTAAAAAGTCCTATCATACTACAAAATATGACATATGCCAATATTTCATGATAAGATGAAGAAATAATAACAAAATAATAAGTGAAGAACAAATTGTGAGAAATTTGCAGAAAACAAAACAAAACTAAATGCCAATAATCCAGCTGATGCAGCGCACCCCAGACGCACCGCCCACCACCTTAATTGAGGCACAAAGCCCACACATAACTACGTGTTGGTTCGATTCCTCGGAAGAGCTAATGAGCGGTACCGCTACGGAACGCCGCCCAGCTAAGACTGGAAGTGCTGCCGTTGACTAATTAAAGTTCGTCCGCCAGCACCCTAAGATATCATCTTGGCTAATGACATCTCCTGCCATTGCCAGTGGTATGTGATATCTCACGCTAACTCATATGTCAATGGCAGGGACTGGAGTACGCAGGGTAGTCAGACCCGTAGATCAACATTGATCATAATCGATCAAAATCGATCCCTCCTGCGGTAGTAAAGATAAAATTTCAACTTTATAAAGATAAAATTTCAACAATATAAAGATAAAATTTCAACTTTGAAATATTATCGCCTCGGTGGCGTAGATGGATAGCGTGTCGGCCAAAGGATTCGCATTATGGTACATATTGAGGCATTTCTCCATTTTACCTTTTATTATATTTTCTACTCAAATGTTGTCCAACGTCATACGTTATTATGTGATAGGGATTATTGTTTATTTATCAATTCTTAAAAAAAACAAAACTAACAAGTAGGATGGAGTGTGACCTTAGTGTCAGGTACGGCCAGTTAAACGGCCGGTTTAACGGCCGGTTAAACTAAAAATTAACTAGTAGGGTAGGGTGTGACCATAGCGGCCACGCCAAGAACTGCCCGTTAAGTTAAATAGGTAACATAAAGATATTTTCTTAAAACTTTAATAAATTGAAATACACTTTCTAAGACTTGCAATTAATCGTCATTTTTTCATCTTTTGGTTACTCTGGAAAGAAGATTTTCATTGCACCATATATTTAAAAAAAACTAGCGGTGGAGTCTACTTAAAGTCTACTTTGTCAACGTTGCTAAAATTTTTTCGATTTTTCTCAAACAATATCACCATTTTTAGGGTTCCGTACTTTGAAAAAGTAAAAACGGTACCCTATTGGTGAGTCTTCGGTGTCCGTCCGAATTTCTACATAATCGATTTTCTCAAAAACTATAACTGCTATCAACTTGAAATTTTTTACAGTTATACAATGTATTTGTCCACGCCTACTGACAACTGAAAATTATAAATATTATTTTTTATCAATATTTTATGGACATTGATAAGGAGATAGTAAAACAAAAGTTTGTTTTAAGGAATCGAGTTTGGTTTAAAAAAATCAAAAAAAAATCCAAATATTTCAAAAAGACATTTCAATGAATTATCGACTGCTTAGTTTTTAAGTTATTTCCAAAAAAGTGTGTTTATTTTTTTGTCCCCCACCTTAACTTCGAACATTACAAAAGCAGCAAGTTGCAAAACTACTATAAACATTACAAAAACCTCTAAGTTTCAACAAAATTAAATGTCAAGACTGAGAAGTCTAAAAAAAAGTTGTTAAACGAACCACAGACATCCTCCCCGACTCCTTTGCCAAATTTTGAAAATAGCTGATTTAAAATAGCACATTTTCCATATTCAAATAAAACCGGATGCGTTTGCGGCTCATTTTAATTCAAAAGTTTCATCAAGTTCTCATGCGTTTGCGTAATGAAAATAACACCTATTTTTCAAATTTTCTTAAAAAAACTCAATAAGTAAGATAGCGATTTTATACAAATGTTTATACAAATGTCATTATAAATGGCTGACATGATGACAAACAAAATGGAAGGTAAATGATCTTGATAGCATTATTTAATTTAGTAATACTTACAAGAGATGATATTCAGTTTTTTGGAAACCCCTAAAAAATAAATAATTTCATTAGAAAAGGACTGGTCTGTAAGTTACGCCAAGATATATCGACTGTGACCATTGAAGTTGAAATCGGTTATCCTTTGTTGAGAGAGCGTTGGACAAATGTTTGTCCACATACGACATACACACGCACATACACGGTAAAAATTAACAGACTAATTTTTAAACCACTTGTAGGTTTAAGCAGTTTTTAATACATGATCTGGTATAAAAATAATATATACAGAAGTTTAAATAAAATTTATATATTTTAGGAATAAATATTAAACTATTTGAAATTATTTCTTCAATATTTCAGATTTTTATTCCAAACGGTTTATATTTTAATCATTTACCAAAAATATTTTTTATTTAAAATTACAGATAATATTTTGTTTTAAATTATGCTTAGAAGAATAAAATTTAATCTAATTTTGTATAAAATAAGCTAAACGGTTAGTTTGATTTTAAACCATCTCTTTCTTATATTACTTATAAAGTTTTTTTGGACTAAAATTTATTCCTAAAAGTTTAAAACCTTTTGCATCTCAAAAAATACTGTATCAAAATACATATACAAAAGGATGAATGTTAAACTTTTCGGAATAAAATTTAGTCCGAAAGAAGAATACAATTTTTGGATATTCTTTCTGGTACATATATTTTCAACGGACTTAGAAATCATTTCACCTACGACTTTTGGAGTGCAAATATGTGTTCATTAAAATTTTTAATTTAAATTAATTAGCAAATTTCTTCAATAAATAGTTCTGAAACAGTGAAGAACTTATATTTAGTGAAGTTAAGTGAAATTAAGTTTTAATTTGAAAAAAGTGTTAGCAACAGTTAACTTTATCTACAACCATAACGTAAGTATAGTTTTATAACGGCAGTTATAGTTTTAAAATATATTCATATATTAATTACTAACAGAAACATGTGCTCACGATATTTAATTGTGGATTTCGAAAATATAACAAAACGTATCAAAATCCAGAGTTTTTTAAACGAAGATTGTTTAACCATGGAAGATAGATTTGTGGTACATAGAATAATTTAAGAAGAGATAGAATAATTTGTGGTACAATATAGAATAATTTAAGGGCAATTGAAGACCTTTCAACAAAAAGGAGGCTAGTCCAACTTCTTAAAAATGCAAAGTTTCATTCATTAATCGATAGAACTGCGATGAATGATCATTGTTTATATTATAGATGAAAAAAGACCGACGACTAAAATTTGTATCTGGCTCTCTTTCGCTGCAAATTTCCTCAATTTGTACATACATGTTATATATTTTTCACTTTTGTTCAATTTAGTTCTGTCAAATTTTAATTTTCCAGATACAACATCTAATTTCAACAACTATAAGTTTAAAGATCAGAATAAAATTCCAATAGAAGCAGAAGATCTTTTAGATGTTGTACAACAATACACATGGTGTGGTATTTTTTGTTTAAAAATTCATAAAAAGAGTAAATTTATACATATTTAGATTTAAGTACATTATATATTCTGATGTATTTATAACAATTTATTATCAGAAACTAACAAAGAATCTGGAACAGTCTGCATAACGCCAACTCCGGTTAACAAAGCCGACGCCGAATTACATCACAATTATGATTTTGTTGTTACAAAAGAGGTGTGCATAGTTCCAACGTCTTACATCGTAATATTAAAATAAACTTAATAATTATTTGTTATTTACAGATTAAAAATATTTTTTTAAAATCATGAAGGCAAACATATTTTAGATGAATATGCAGAAAAAATACCCTTAGTAATTGTAACAGTAGGTCAATGGTGTCTTTGATTGTTAAATTTGCTGAGCAAACATTTGAAAATCAAATCGACAGATCTGCTAAAATTGCTGTTGCAAACGCTGCAATTGAATTGTTTCTTTCATATAAAACTAGTAATAGCAAAATAGGAGGAGTAGTAACTTAGATAGAGATAAATAAATTTTACTGTTATAAAAATTAATATTATTGTAGGATTATTTTATAATCCTGGAAGTTCGACTCCAGGTTACTTAATTTCGAAATTAAAAAATAACAACGCTAAGAGAAGGAAGTTAAATTATTCTAAACCCGAAAAAAATCAACTAAATTAAACTGGCACTGAGGTAACGGAGAATAAGGAGATTTTGAAATGAATAGAATTTTTAAACACGCGGATCACAAATCACAACTAAAAGAAATTTTATCTAAATTAGAATTCACATTTAAGTATAGACGGGATTTAATTGTGAATCAAAATGCTACTTTAAATACAGACTTTCAATTTTTCATTTAATCCGTTGAGTTGGTAAATATTATAATAAATTACGTTAAATATAATTTTATAATAAATTCTTAAAATTTTAGATTTTATATGATTTTAAACTGGGGTAGGATGCATGACGAATACTTTTTTATAAACTGGCCTATATATGAACAGCACATATAGACTCATGAGTGTATTAGACTCATGTGGTTTGCCATGCATCTTGTAGGAATTTTTGTTAGGATCTTACATGAACTATAAAAGATCCTATGTAAATCTTGTATATGATCTTGTATGATCTTGTAAACTTTTTGTCCCAATTCTCTACAAGAAATGATCATGATCATATAATTTTCCTGCAAGAATTTTCGGTAGGGAAATCAACAGGCAATTAATTCAATAACTGTGTTCCAAGAGGTAAAATTTTTTATTAAATAAAAAAATTGTTTTGCAAATCAAAAGTTACAATGGTTACATTTTCAGGTTAACTTTGACAAATTACTATATCAAACGACAACTGTAGCAAATATCCACATATAGTAGCTGTAGGGTCAAATAAAAAAGCTATCTCGCAATTTTTCATTTTTTAGGATGATAATTTGATAAATTTACCAGTGGATTTCTCGTTTACCAAATGCTTGGATCTATTACATAAATCACACTTTATATTTAATATAAAATACGGTACATTTTTAGTAAGTTTTTATAAATTTATACTGTTGTATATTAATTGTATATTAAGCTATGATAAAATGCATTGTTCTTATCGTGTTATTCTAACCAAATATAAAACTCTTATTAATATCCAAAGCCTAAATTTAAATAATAAAAGAAGCTTTGAAAGCTTAGTTGTTCCTAGTGAACAAGTTTTTATTTATTCAAAACATAAAATAACTGAAGAAATTGTTTAAGTTTTAGTAGAATTTCACTTTTTGTAATGACTTTTAATAAATATATGTACTCTTAATTTATAAAAATAAATGAAAAGAATTATTAAAAATATAAATTTTGATAATAATAAAAATTCAAAACTAGTTCAAAAATATAAATTTTTTGTCATATAAATTTTGTTCTATGTTTATAAAAAATAAAGGAATTTTACTTAACGTAATAAAAAAATTTATCTTGTTTTTTTATTTTTAAAACACTGCCTCTATTTTCTAATGGACCAAAAGTTCTGTATGTAAACTCCAACAATTTAAAAAACAAACAAGAACATTTCTAGTTGGGCGTGGTATCTTCGGATATTCAGAGACGTTAATTTTTAATTTATTATAATTAACACTAAGCATGCCTAAATTTAAATAAAAAAAAGAAAATTTGTTATTTATCCTGATCTGAGTTTAAATTATATTCGATAGTGGTTTCAAATTAATACCAAATTTTGGATTTAATTTAATCTTATAGTGAATATAATTAATACCAGTAAGTATATATTTAATACCAGAAAGTATATAATATAACCTAAAGTTGTATAAATTTAATAAAATTAAAGAATAAAATTAAAACTTTTTTGTATAAAATTTAGAACATTTCGAATAAAATTATGGTTTAAATTTTAGTCCAACAAGTTTTAAATTTAGTCTTTTCTTCAAACATTAAAAAGGGTCAAAATACTTTAAACTTCGCCAGGTTTAAATTTTAAACTTTATTTGGTCTGGTCATATATACAGTCCTTAAAAGTTTTAAATTTATTCCAAAACTTTTTACCGTGTACCCACACATACATACATATTGCCAGATAAAAATATCCTAAACAGCTTCAGGAGGTCTTGAAACGTAAAGATGTTATAAAAATTTCGATTTCGAAAATCGACCCAAAAACAATAACTTCTCATATCGGGAAGTTAATAAACAGTTGACAATCAAGTTGACAGGCAATCTACTCTCGAACCTCTGACCTTTTTGTCAAATTTAGAAAATAACTCAGGTTTTTGATATTCAAGTAAACCCGGATGCGGTTGCAGCTCATTTACATACAAAAGTTTCATCCAGATATCATGCGTTTGCATAAAGAAAATAACACGTAGTTTTTTCACATTTTGTTAAAATCTCAAAAACTAAGATAGCAATTGTTTATACAAATTATAAATTTCTGACATGATGACAAACAATATGGAAGCTTCATGACCTTGATAGCATTATTTATTAATCTCATGATATTTGCAAGAGATGATTTTCAGTTTTTTGGAAACCACTAAAAAACAATTGATTTAATTTCGCTAGAAAAAGACTGGGCTCTAAGTTACGACAAGATACATCGATTGCGACCATTTTCGTTAAAACCGACCCATTCGTTGTTGAGAAAGCGTTGGGCAAAAATTCTCCACACAGCGATATACACATACATACACACACACACATACAGACTGCCAGCTAAAAATAGTCCAAACAGCTTCAGGAGGTCATGAAACGTAAAGATATCAAAAAAATTCCGATTTCGAAAATCGACCTAAAAACAATAACTTCCCATATCTAGAAGTTAAAAATTGGATATGGATGCATAAATTTAAAGCGTAATAATAAACAATAATAATAACTATTTTAATCTTATTATATATGTCCAATCTTAATTGTATTCACAACCCCCAAATAATTTTAGCATTGTTAATTGTTCAAACGTAACCCGAACATTATTGAAATTTTCAGATAATCGTATTTTTGATTTCGAATGTAAACTTTTTATAGTAAAATTTTATTTAATTAAAGAAATTTTCATCTGAATCTACAATCTTCTTCCATCTCTCTTTCAGGTAATAAACGAAGTCTGTTGGTGAAAAACTCTGGATGCTTGGACGCGATTCAGTTGTAAACCTAGTTTTTACTAACTTCAAAGACGGGTGCGGGACAGTCAGGACTGAACAATTTGTCTGGTGAATACAGCGGGTGGGATAGAACTTCCCATATCTGCCGGTAACGTTCGTGATTGTTTCATCTGCTTTTAATAGCTCATAATACCCACACCTCGCTGGTCCAACCAAAACGGACCATTACCTTTGATCCACGTTCCCAGTAAACTTCGATCAAACGTTGCAAGTGCAAACCTTGTTGCACTTTTCTTTTTAAAAAATGGAAAAAGTATATAAACTCCTGCAAATTCCTATTATTTGACACGTAAATCGACACTGCCGGTGGCAACAAAGAAATTGTGTGAGATAAACATTTTTTTAGTTTGTAAGACATTTCCAAAGAAATTCATGGAAACCGCTACGCGGGGACAGAACGAGATCACTCTCAAGTCTTGATCATAAATTATTTATCTAGCTATAGTCATGGAAACCATGTTTGTACTATATTTCATTATAATACACTAAGATCTAATAAATACATAAAATATTAATTAAAAAGTAAAATTAATTTAACAAAAAAAAATGACTTACCAAGTATCTGGATTTTTGAAAGCAGCTCTTATACAATATTGATATCGTTGGTACACATTCACTTTATAAATTTTATTCGTCGCAGGCATTAACTTTAACAGCAATAACAATGATGAATAATGACAATGAACATCAGCCTTTATAGTGTAAAATGGTATGGAAATTTACGTTGAATTACTCCTCTCATGTACAACTATTAATAAAAATGACAATGATGAATAACCGAAATGTTCATCAATGTCTTCTGTTTTCACGGCAGCAACAATACGTGAATTTGTGTTGAATCGATCAATTTATATCAGGTAACTGCTTTACCAAAAATTAACAATGATGAATAACAGTAATGTTCATCAACTGGTTTAACAATAGTGACAATACGTGAATTTATGTTGAATTGAACAATTTATACCCGGTTACAGCATTAACAGTGATAACAATAATGAATGATAGTAATAGTAAGCCATTTAAGACATTTAAGATAGTAGTTGTTGTTGTTGTAGCGACAGTTTTGGTGCTAATCCTCTGGCTCCATGTCCAGGTTCAGGAATTCTGCTACTGCCCTTGGGCGGTACCACAAATCTTCCTTCGTCAAGTTTGTTTCATTTTCGGGACAATTAAATAGGTGGTCTACATCGTGTGGCGTGCCCTCACATGCGGGACACTTGTCAATAATTTCAGAATCAATTCTACTCATGTAGTTGTTTAGGATGCGTGACCAACCGGATCTAAGTTGAGCTAGGATCGATATAGTGCTACGGGGCAATTGGATCTCTTCGACAGCGACTTTTGGTGGCTTTTTATTTAGAACAGGATTTGGAATATAGCTCTTTATTGCGTTTTCGACCGTTTCGGTGTGGAGTGTTTTTAAGCCAGTTCTATATGTAGATTCGTCGATGTTGCCAGTAACCTGGCTATCTCTGATATCTTGCAGAAAGCATCTTGCTGTCTTCCTTATGTCTCTTGGTGGTTCTATTGTAGTTAAGGTGTCATTGCAAGGATGTTGCTCTTTGTGACAGGCCAATAGATATTGTTTGGTTAGCATTTCATTATGTTCACGGACCGGCAATATGTTGCTTTCCTCGTGTAGATGATCACGGTGGGCCATCAGGTGACATCCGGTTGCGGTTCGCAAGGCAGCATTTTGTGTTGTTTGTAACTTATTCCAGTGAGTGTTGGCAACTTGAGGGGTCCATATGGGTGCGGCATAATTTATAATAGGTCTTCCTATTGCTTTGTACGTTGTTAAGATCGTGTTTTTATCTTTGCCCCATGAACTACCCGCTAGTGCTTTCAATGCGTTATTCCTGTTTTTCAAACTTGAGTTTATTAGTTGTGCATGAGCATTGAATTTAAGCAGTGGATCGAATGTTACACCCAGCAGTCTCGGATTTTTTACTGTAGGAATAAGTATGTTATCTATGCAGATGCTTAGTGTTGAATTTACCTCCTTCGTCCATGTGGTGAAAAGTGTAGAAGTGGACTTTTTAGTGGAAAGTTTTAGTTTTCTGGTTTTAAACCAATCATTCAGAATATTAAGGTAGGTATTCAGGATATTTGTGAGTTGCTGCAGGTTATTTCCTGTTGCAAGCACTGTGCAGTCGTCTGCATATGACGTGATAGTTATTCCTTCTGGTGGGGTAGGCAAACTGCTTAGGTAGAGATTGAATAATGACGGTGAGAGAACTCCGCCTTGCGGAACTCCTTGTCTTAGCACTCTCATTTTGGACTTGCTGTTACGGAACTCAACATATGTCTGGCGACCTCTGAGGTAATTGCACGACCAGCGCTTCATTAAACCTGGCAAGTTAGTATTGAAGATATCATCCAATAGAGCAGCGTGCGACACTGTGTCGAATGCTTTTGACAGGTCAAGTGCGACTAAAATTGTTCTAGCGCATGGTTGTTTTTGATTCAGACCATCACTGATCTGGTTTTGTATTCTGTGTAGCGCGGTGGTTGTACTGTGTACTCGCCGGAAGCCATGTTGGTGTGGCGCCAAATTACAGGATCTTATCAGCTGAGGGAGCAGAAGTGCTTCGATGAGTTTTGCGACCGATGAAAGAATGGATTTTGGTCTGTAGGACTCTCCCTTTTCTTTCGGTTTTCCTGGTTTCAAAATGGGGCTGATTCTGACCGTTTTCCAGATATTTGGTATCTGGAGAGTATTTAAAGATGTATTAAGTGTAGTAGTGAGGAAGTTCAAACCTTTGGGTCCGATGTGTTTGAGCATGATGGCTGAGATGCCGTCGGGTCCTATAGCTTTTGATGGCTTAATTTTCCTTATTGCATTCTCCACCTCTTCTTCGGAAAATATAATATCCTCCAAGTTGTCAGTGTTAAGTTTGCGCATGTGTCTCAACACTGATCTGGTCTCTTTCTCGTGTTTACGCTGCTTTTCTGTAAACTGAATGTTAAATTTGTTTGCGCATTTCCTGTGGTTTTCAATGGGGATATCGTCGAGGATGAGTTAGGCCCTTAATAACCTTCCAAAGACTTTTACTAGTACCCAGGTTTGATTCTCTCACTAACTCTCTCCATTTGTTTCTTTTATGGTCCGTGACCAATTTGTTAATTTGTTTGTTCAGGTCCGGTATTCTGGAGTCGGCTGGATCTGCTTTACGGATGTCATCTCTTTTATTAGAAAGCATACACGCTTCATGTGGAAAGTTTGGTTTTATTTTTTGGATTCTGCCAGCTGGTATGTAGCGAGCTTTTGCCTTATTAAAAATTTCTCTGAATTGTTTTTCCCCAGAGAGGGCGTCAAGTGGTAAATATTGCTCACTGAATTCAATTTCGGTAAAATTTGTAAAGTTTTCCCAGTCAGCTTTGTTAAAATTAATATATGTCTTCTTTTCGGAATTTATTTGATTTATGGAACGGCTTAAGGTGATTATGATCGGCACGTGGTCTGATCCCAATACAATTTCAGCTCTCCATTCTGCAACTGGCATTAGTGACATACTGGCAAGGGAAATATCTGGAGAAGAGTATGAGTTGTTTGTTACCCTTGTCGGTTGTGGTTCGTTGAGGACTCCAAAATTGGAGCCGTCAATTTTATCAGCAATGCTTTCACCTCGTGGATCAGTGTTTAGATCTGAGTGCCATAGATCATGGTGCGCGTTCACATCTCCGAGAATTAGACAGTCTTTGGTATAAAATAAACGTCCTATGGACGGTTCATAACCTATATCACAGCTGCTTACTGGTGGAATATAAATATTGACTAGTGTTATTTCCGGATTTTATTGTAATTCCTTGTTGTTCTAGGTGTTTGTCAGTTCCCGGTACTGCAGGTAGTGTGGTTGTACGGAAGATAACACTTTTGTGAATGATAAAGGCAAGACCACCACCTTTGTCTTTCCCTCTATCCAGCCTTATAATTTTATAATCACAGATACTATCACTAATCTTAGATCTAACATTTAATTTTGTTTCTTGGAGAAACGTGACTAGAATATTGTTATTGCATATAAAGTTTATTATATTGTCGATCTTATTCGTGAGACAGTTGCAATTTAGTTGTATAATTTTTACATCACTCGGAGTTTTCGGTATCGTGTTCATTCGTAATGTGTTTTGTTGTGGACTCGTGTTGGTATTTTGACTTGATGCTTGAAAACATGGCGCAATGTTCTTGGTCCATTGCTTATGTGTGACAAGACCTGAGCAGTTCTTGAGGTGGCACCATTCCTTGCAGGTATTACACTGAATAGATGTTGTGTTTGCCCTTAATATGTTTTTACATATTGTACAGTGCCATGTTTTAGTTAGTCCCAGATTTGTTTCAATACCAGCCATGACGAGGAGTATTTGAGGCTGTCAGGCCAGTGACAGCTGCTTCTTTACCAAAAAAATGGAGCATCGGATTTGCACCTTCCGTCGAAATTGTTGTGATGGTCCTTGGTCGGAATTGTGTTCCGAGTGCTTCTGGGGCGTAAACCCGTCCATAAGATAGTAGTAATAGTAGTCAGTAATATCTATTTTCACAACCGTAATAGTGCGTAACTTTGTGTTGAATAAAATATTCTAGCCTATTCCTCATCACTAACGATAGTAATAATAGCAATGATCTTCCCTTTAATAATTTTCAGATGATGCCTTGCAGCCCGCAGGTATATTTTGACGGCGGCAATTTCAATACAGTTGTCACTTCTAAAAAAAGGTTTTCACTCTCAACTCAATAACAAACAATAACATATAAGATTTTTTCTTTCTTTTAGTTTCATTTATTTTTTTCTTATTTATTAATTTAACAAGAAAATATTTACATAAACTGAACCTTTAAACTACATCAAAATTTTCTTTAACTACGTTACTACACAATAAAATACAACATTTTTCTTTTAAGTCACAACTCACACTGTCAAAACTCAAAAGAAATAACTAAAAAATGCCATAGTCGACCGAGATTTATATATCCATCCTATTGTAAGCCTTATCTTTTCTTTTAATCTTGCTATCTCTTCATCCAGCATATTAAAAATTCGAATATTCAGCACATTTTTATCCGATAGATGGATATTTTTTTAATAGTTTAAGAGTCCAACAATAAGAGGAGTCAAATATCGGTCCACCATAACTTATTTTCACAGACGTCAAAGTTTGTTTACATCCACAAAGTGACAGTGAATAAATTACAAGTAAGTTTACTTCTTCTTTTTTAACTAATTTACAAACCTAATCTCTAATATGTTCTTATTCCTTTTTATGATTTCTTTCTATGCAAATCAATGCAAAAATCTGCTAATGAATAAAAAATTCATTAAAAGATCATTGCCAATCCTTACATGGAGCATTTAGTCATAACAAGATGACATTTGTTTTCACATCAAAAAAATTAAGATCAACAACACTTCAAATAAATCTAGGTGAGCAGTTACTTCAAACAAAATAATAAGTTTGTGTAGATAATAATATATTTTTATCCTGGACTGCTATATAATATACGCTTTCCATGTGTATGTCTTCCATTGTAATGTTATACATTTTCTCACTTGTTGTAGAATGTAACGCAATCGTTACATTCTTCAACAGTTCTATAGTTTATTAAATATTTTCCTAACAAAATCTACTCTAAACATTTGTTGGTATAATAATACCCGTGTTCCTTTTAGGGAAACTTGCTACCCGAACCGAATGTTAAATGGAACGACTTAAATGTGAGGTGTATTAGATTTTTGATCTACTACAACTCAAATTCTTTCTTACCACATGTTTCCGACATTTTGTTTTGACAATAAATTGTTTTGACAGTTTTAAAAAACAATATTGCTAAACAAAGAAAATTATTAGTTTGACAAAATTTTAAGTTTAAATTTTATTTTGAGTTTGTTAAAGTTAAGAAAATTAATTGAATATTAAAAAGTTTCTGAAAATTAAAATTATGATTCATGCAAAATATAAACAATTAAAGAAAGCTGGACAGAAATATGACATTTAGGCTAGAAATTCTAAATTTGTATAAGCATTTGGGCAAACATATTTGAAATTATTCTCTAAACTGACAAAAACTCTGGCAGTGAATAGAAGCGTAAGTTTGTCACGTAGCTTTATCATTTGATATGGTTAACTTGAAAACGAAATTTAGTACAAAAGTAAAGGAATATGTGGTAAATGGAACACACTTAATATCAAAAGGTTAAAACGAGAATAATACATATATAAAATATAAAATAATAGTACATATTTTAATCAATTAGTGTGTAATGAAATAGTGTATTCTCAAACAAAAGTTCAAAATTTGAGCGAGGCACGAGCGAAAATTTTAAATTTGCGAGAGAATAAAATTCATTACACACGAATTGATTACATTACTTTATTCTTTGACAAAGAATTGTGTATTATATAAAATAAAAATATTTTCTTCAATTAAAACAATAAATCTTTATTGTTTTAATTGATAAATCAAATTTCTGATTGAAAAAAAAACCCTGATGATAAAAAACCCAATCCCATACAATCAACCAAATTCAACTAAACGAAATAAAAGAATTTAACTTAAAATTTGATTTTTGAACAGAACGTATCATAGCCATTGTGATTATAATTTGAAAATAATTTTAATAAAATCAAAACAATTTGACCAATTGGAATCATACCAATTGAATAATGATAATTTTTTATAGGAACATTTTCATTAGGCAATAGGTTAAGTTCATTAGGCTATATGTTAGAAGCAATACAATAATACATACTATTATTATGGAAAAAACATACAAATAAAGCTGATATTAAAAAATTAAAGAGAACAAAAAATTAAACATTTTACGTAATGTTAATTATTTTGTTTTTCTATGCTTTCTAGTTTCAATGATGTATTTCAAAATGGTGATAATAGTATATTTTTAAACGATGCCGAAAACAACATATTTTGAAGCGAGAGGACAGTTTATCAGCCGAGGCGATAGCCGAGGTTGGTAATGGTCGCGAGATTCAAAATATGATTTTCGGCGAGTAGAAAACTGTACTTTTTCTACTACTTTTTTAAAAATTATTATATGATTATTAAGCATTTTCATTTAAAATGACATACAATTCAAATTTTAACACATATAAAGATCCAAACAAAATCTTTAAATTTATATTTCTGCTATTAAAATATAGATGACTCAATATGAATAAATTATCCAATTTCTATGTTATAAACAAAACCGTCTTTAGTTATAAGCCTACTAGACGCGAAATGCGTCTAATATACAAAGTCAAGTCTAAAATAAAAACAACAGTTTTGATTTAGTTTTTGTATGGGGACGATGTTACGTAAATTCCTGATATATTTTAAAACAACGTAAAATATTTTATGTAAATACATTTTTTTTTTTCGTTTTTCTTAAATAAATAAGTGAAATCATTTTTTTTTAAATATCTTAACATCAACTGTTTGTTACCATACTATTTAAAAAGAATATGTGAACCTTATATAATATATGTATAGTTAACTATTATATTTTTTTTACATTTTTAATGTAAATTGTCCGTAAATAATTCTAAAATTAATTAACGTCATCTTCCTAAAAAAGACAAATTAACACTAAAAAATTATTTCATTCAATTAATTGATTCTCTTAACGGGTGTTCTAGGATGATTTATTCTAGTTAAGAAATTAGAAAATAGATGGCTTTTAAAAAATTACTTTCGTCACTAGGTACGAAAGTAATTTGTATAGGTTTTTTTATCACTGGTGACGAAAAAGAAATTTTCGATGCAATGAACAAACATCGAAAGTAGATTTTTTAAGTTGGGTAGTAGAAAAAAACTTTAGCAGGCAAACTGGAAATTATTCGAAATATTTTGCAGTCGTGGATAAAATAACATCTTGTATTCGCATTTGATGATGGCAATTCTTCACTCGGATGATTCACTCCACTCGCGTCGCTCGTTCCGTGAAACGTCATCCTCGTGAAGAATTGCCACCATTCTAAACTCATACAAGAATCTATTTTGCTTTTGATAATTTGTTATTTTGATAAATGCTGTCGGTTACGCGTAAGTATGATTATGAATATGTGCGTGTAAATATATAAGTGTACATGGTAGTTATAACTCTGTTTACTTCCTTTATGTCTTTTATATCATTTTTTTGGATAACTATTAGTCATGGTATTGAGGGATCAGTTTTAGTTGATTTGTAGATTTTTGAGAGGAACCTTCTGAATTGAATGTAAACATAATATAATTTAGCGAATAAAATATAAACAATTACGTTGAGAAATGAATCAAAACCTAAAACATGTAGCCTATGTCATTACATTTAATTTTAATGTATTTAAATGAATTTAAATTTAAATGAATTGAAATGAATCAAAACTTAAAACATGTAGCCTATATCATTACATTTAATTTTAATGTATTTAAATGAATTTAAATGAATTTAAATGAATTGAAATAAATCAAAACTTAAAACATGTAGCCTATGTCATTACATTTAATTTTAATCTTTATCAAAACGATTAAGAGCATATGAATTAATTTAACTGTTTAAACGTTAAGAAGTTCCACTTTATATATGCGCACCTTCTGCACGCAGTTCAATAATTTTTTGTTTGCCCTATATGTACTGATATTTAAATTCATTTGTTCAGCTTATTAATTGAAATTATTGAAAATAAATATTGCTAACTGCATATACCGAAATCGAATATTTGAATTTTCCATTTCTGATTTTAGACCCTAGTCACAAAAGTCATCATGTGATATATGTCATTAATTTATATTAAGTTGTTTTTGATACAAATGAAATAGGTACATACTTTTAGTCCTAGAAAGTCCAAATTTTGATATTTTTTTTTATAAATATTTTAAAATACGTTTCAATTGGGATGCTATATACAGCTCACCTGTAACAATTTGAAAAAAAAAAATTTCATTTCATTTCATATGTTTTAGAATTCCAGATTTTGTCGATTTTGAAGGTTATATTATATGTAAACAAAAAAATTAATTAATGCTAATAATTGCTATTTTAAAATTACGCTATCATTGATCGAAGGTCTGCAGGGTCGCAGAAGCAAATGAAAAATAAAATAAATAAAATAATATGTCTTAAAATATCTGACAAAAAAAACAAAAATCCATGAGATGAAGTGGTTGTTGAAAGAGGGGGCGGTGAAGTTTGCTGTCATTGATCGAAGATCTGCAGGGTTGAGGAAGCGAGTGAAAAATTAAATAATATATCTTAAAATATCTGTCTGACAGAACAATACCAAAAATCTATCAGATGAAGTGATGGTTAAGGAAGGGGTGGGGAAGGGCCACTATTATTAATCGAAGGATTGCAGGATAACGTAGGTGCATATAAATTAACCATAAAAATCGAAAAAATCTGGAATTTTAAAAGACATTTGGATTTTTCTGTATAAAATATTTTTTTTTTCAAAGTTCCAATATCTTGTTTCTTAGTGTTGCCACACTTTTATTTTTATCAATAACCCTATAGCGCCTAAACTAGGATAAGGCCTCATTTTGAGCTAAAAAATTGATTTAATTGTTTGCAACATTTGGCGTATTACTAAAGATTATTTAAGAAAATGCCGATATAGCCGATATTGATATCTCTCATTTTAAAAAAGTAACGGCATATTGGTAAAAATATAAATAAGAATATATCTCAAAGTACAATTTATTTTAGTTTTGGTGGTCCCATGTTCTGATGCATATAATGCCTTCGCTGACATTGAGTTACAATTTTAAGTATATATTGGTAGTGTTCGGCCGTGCAATATCATAATAAATATCACGATATTTTACGTCAAATTTTTTTCGTCGAACTTCACGAATATTACGTCAAACCGGAACGAACAGTCAAAACATAAAAAGATGGATTTACTTTTATTTCAATTAATTTTATCACAAAAGATAAATTTAGCCCAAAAGCCACAAAACCAATTTTATGAAGAATATAGTTATCACAAAAATGTAAGCATAAACAGAAAAAAACCAAAAGCGTTAACGACCAAAATAAAATATTTTTATTGTCACCGAAATTCAAAACATTTTGACATTCAAAAACCAGCAAAAAGTCTGATTTTACGTGATAACGAAAGGTACACGAAGTATAGTAGAATTTTTTTGCCAGCGAACACAAAATTTGTTTGTTATGCGCATATTGTTTGCACATGCGCATGTACATGCGCATATTGTTTGTACATTCAGTGTCTCGATTAAAATATTAAAAAAAACTATTGGGGTCCCATTGAAATGGACAAAAAAACGCATAAAAATTAATAAATTACTATTGAAATTCAACCAATTATATTAGAAAACCAAAAACTAGTAAAAATATTAATGATTTTGTAGGCAATGTAACAAAATTTTGATAATTAAAAATAATTATAATAAAACTAACGACGCCTATGGAAACAAATATGACAACAAACAAATGGTACGAACTAGAAGTAGAAATTTAATAAATATAATTGTTTTGAAAACAAATTTATTCCAAAATAAATAATACATCTCTGTTTCACTTTTTGTCTCGTCTTTTGTCTCTTGCTGCGCCCTAGCTATCAAAAATTCGCTGGCAAAAAAATTCTACTATACATGCTTCGAAAAATCATAATTTTTTTCTCATGTTGTCTCGACTAGGATTGTTTTTTCATTTTCTCTTTCACTTGTCTTCAATCCTCTCTTCACCTTTTTTTTGTTACCTAAATTTAAAAACTTAATCTACATCTAAAAACTTAATATTTTCAAACTGCTCTTATTAGCCGAAAGCGATTGATCACCTGGCTACAAATATTAGTACTCAATTGTATAGAAGCGGAAGATACTGCTTGGCGAAACATGATAATAATATAAAATATTTAATAATAATATTAAATTTTAAAAAACTCCTTGTTTAGTTCGCACAAAATTATTTTATTTTATTTATTAATATTTATTTATAAAATTATTAATAAAATACCTCGATTAATTTCGGTTTATACAACCATTTTCAAGAGGCATAAAAATATTTTTATGCCTCTTGAAAATGGTTGTATAAACCGAAATTAATCGAGGTATTTTATTAATAATTTTATAAATAAATATTAATAAATAAAATAAAATAATTTTGTGCGAACTAAACAAGGAGTTTTTTAAAATTTAATATTATTATTAAATATTTTATATTAGTACTCAATATTTTACTAGAACTAATATCTCACCAATCAAAATAAATTTGTTTTAAAAATATATCAATTTTCGAAAACTACTATAATTACAGTTTGTTATAAATATATTTTCCATAAACATGTCAGAGGTTGTTAGTCTTCATGTGCACGCAATAAAAAAAATTAGAAGTTTCGTGACATAAAATTAAATTAAAATAGTAAGAAACGTTAGTTATAATCGAATCGAATTTTTCATGGAGAATTAATAATTCATCAGCTTTCCTAGCTGAGTGCAATTTGTTTTATAGGTTAACATGTATTCCTCATTATCTTGCTCTAGTTTTGTTTCAAAATATATTAATTTTATTTTGTAATTAAGAACTAATAGTATCTAGGCAGCTTTTGCTGGTGGATTTATTACTATCGATTTTTTTATATAATTTTTAATACAGATTGATGATTTGTTCTTTATCAGTAATTATTAGAAGTAAGGTTTTGTTAGGAAAACCATTTGGAAGAACCATGCATTTAATTATATTTATCCTTTGCTCTCTTTTTGTTGCACAAAAGCAAAATTTGTTTTCTTAAATACCAAATAACAGACTAAATGATTGCAGAAGATGGTGCAACTCGATTCTTAAGATTATTTTAATCTATGTATATGACTTGGAGAAAAGAGAATATGCCTAGAAATTAAGCACAATTGTTTGTTTTAATTTGTTTTTGTATTTTACATTGAAATTATATTTTAAATATTTTTATTATTGGGGTAACAATTAAATAAATTTGTTTGCATCTCACTATATGTATCCATTGGTTCTAGACTTTTTCTGTTCTTTATCGCCAATTAAACTGAAGTGAAATTTCTTATTTTGTTGCATTACCAATTAGCTTATCTAAAACCAGCCTGTTCGGTTCAAAGGTTTTTTATTAATTTTTGGAGATATTCTTATAGAGAGTATCTCCTCCTCTCAGACTTTTACATTCCATTAAGGGCTTTTGCCATCTGTGCAATCATCTTCTATTCATTTCGTTTCATGACTATAAGCTGACCAAAGTTTTGACAGTTTTGTTTCTATATTTCGAAGGTCTATGTTGATGTCATTACGCCAACGTTGTCTTTGTCTTCCTCTCCGACGAATATCAGCTAGTTGTTTTTGGGACCCTTTTCTATCATTCCATCTAATGGAACCCATTTTACATGATTAAACCATCTAATTCGGTTGGGTTTAATAAATAAGATTACATGTCTGCAACGAAACGGCTTTGTGATTTCATGATTCATTTGTATGACCTTTCTCTCGAATGTTGATAGACAATTTCTTTGGAATTTTTTGTTTTAAATTTCTAGACATTACGATGTCTGAATTCATAGGATGAGAGAATATTTCGTCAACATCTTAAGTCAACATTATAATCAACATCCTAAGTCACGAGTGTAGAGTCATTATTGATTGTTGTCAATCAATGCGAAACTAATATCTGACGCAAGGTCAATTTATTGCTATATTTTTGGTTAGGAAATATAGACAACTTTAGGAGAATTTTTAATTTGGAGGGACATTTGAAGTTGATAGACAATTATTCTACAATCGGTGGTAGTCGGTGTCCGGCTTTCAATTAGGTTAGCAAAAGTCAAATTTTTGCTTTGTAAAGTAAGTTTACACGACCGCGAAGGAAGTTATAATCGCGGAAGTTTTGAGTGTATGTAGAAAACTTTGTATACGGCAGTGACATTGGTTTTGATATCTTGAATGTCGTTGGACCGTATTATAACAGATCCGAGTTTAAAGTCGTCCACGCATTATACTTCAGTCACCAATATTAAGATTTTCAGGAGACAAGTTCCTAAATGTTTTTCAAAATTTCGATTTGCCAGTGTTGATTCATAATTCAAGTCGTATAACATTTTTTTTAAACTGTACGAGTAGAGCAATATCATCTTTATAGCCAACAATTATACAACATTTGTTAAGGATGCAGTTTTTTGTCTCAATTCGTATTATTCTTATCGCGTACTCAATAGTCAAATTAAATAGTACGGGTGCATCACCTTGTCGAACACTTTATGTTATATCAAAAAGTTAAGAAACTGACCCTTCGATTACTATTCTACAATTCGATCCCGATGTTTTGAGTTTACATAGAGAAACAAGTTTTTATATGGAATATCAAAGCTTTCACGCGGACGAAAGGTGGTTGCAGCTGATACTATCATATACTTGCTTAAAATTATTGTTGAGGTGGTGAATGCTGATGTTGTGCTCTCAGTATTTTTCTAGAATCATCCTTAACGAAAAACTTAGATCTGTGATTGAACGGTTGGGATGAAAACAACACTGATAGTCAGCGATAATAGATACGGTAACCGGGATGACACGGCATGACAATTCGCATACTTTAGATGGCTTCTTTTCTTATATAGCGGTACAATGAGAGCTGTTTTCCATTTAGCAGGGACTTTTCGGTCCCAAATTGCAAGAATCAGATCTTATTTACGTAAAAGATGAGCTGTATTTCTAATTAGTTCTTCAGGTGATTCCATCGATACCTGGTGATTTGCCAATTTTCAATGGCAAACATTTTCCTCACTTGAAGGAGCAGTTGCTTGAATTGAATGGCCTTCATGGTCCTACTCAGTAGACCTAAGTAATAAAAAAGCACAGACGTTAAGTTTAAACAAAGTATAAAACAATTTATTATTTATATAATTCATAAGAAATACAATGTTTCCAGTTTAACATATACACTACAACTGAGTTTAAACATAAAGACTTTTTAAAGAGAAAACTAAAGTACACAAATACTAATACATATTGATACGAGTGAAATTAGCTATTTAACACCGCCTCTTAATTTAATGAGTATCTTAATTTTTAATTTCACTTTAGACATAAATTATCGCGATGCTTCATGAAGAGATTTCTTCCCAGTGCTTTCGTCATAATATCAGCGATTTGATCACCCGTTGGAATGTACTCCAATTTAACTTCTTTATTTTCAATTACTTCGTGAATAAAATGATATTTGACATCTATGTGTTTCATTCGTTTATGATTTTTTGGTTCTTCAGCTACCTTTATACATGATTGATTATCAACAAAAATAGTTGTTGGAAAACAACACTCAATACCAATTTCATTCAACAATGAACGTAGCCATATTGCTTCACAGATGTCTTCTGCCAAAGATATATATTCAGCTTCAGTTGATGACAAACTTACTGTAGCCTGTTTCCTGGATGCCCAACTAACAACGTTGCCAAAAACCTTAAAAACATAACCAGAAATAGATTTTCTGTCATTTTTATCACCTGCCCAATCTGAGTCAGTGTAACCAACTAGCGAAACAGCATTTTTATGTTTGCTGTAAACCATTTTCAAATCAGTTGTTGATTTAACATAACGTAATATCCTCTTTGCATGAATAAAATGTTCTTTCTTGAAACAACTTTGAAAACGACTAAAATAATTTGTTGATGCACATAGATCAGGTCTTATTGTTTGAGGTACATATGTCAAGCAGCCTATTAATTCACGATATGGAACATTTTCACAATCAACTTTTAGTTCTTTTATCAAATTAATGTTCGTTTCCATAGGAGTAGCAACACCTTTACAATCTCCCATATTAAATTTATTCAGCATGTTTTTCATGTAATGTGTTTGACTTAAAGATATCTCATCGCATTCATTCCGTTGAATGTGAATACCAAGAAACACATCTACTTCACCAGCATCTGTCATTTCAAATTCCTTTGACAATAACTGTTTGATAACAGTCATTCGATTCAAAACATTACATATAATCAGCAAATCATCAACGTATAACAATATATAACATAGACTACCATCCACGTAGCTTTAAAAATATAAACATTTATCTGTTAAACATCGTGTAAAACCAAGTTGTTTCATGAAATTGTCAAAACGTTGATTCCACATACGTGAAGCTTGTTTTAAACCATACAGTGAACGTAGTAATTTACATACCTTTGTTGAATCTACGTTGAAACCCTCAGGTTGTTCCATATAAATCTCTTCTTTTAAATTGCCATTTAAGAATGCACATTTGACATCCATTTGATGAATGTAGTAATTATGATGAATTGCAATGGCCAATAATACGCGAAATGTTGTTAATCTAGCCGTTGGAGAATAAGTTTCATAGTAATCGAAACCTTTTTGCTGAGAGAAACCACGAGCAAGCAGACGAGCCTTATATTTTCCAACATTTCCATTCGCCTTGCATTTTATTTTAAAAACCCACTTGCAAGAAATAGCTTTTCTATCAGAAGGTAATTCACATAACTCCCATGTATTATTTTTCATAAGTGATGCGTATTCATCATCAATTGCACTTTTCCACATAGACCAATCAGTTCGTTGTTTTGCATCTTCAATTGACAACGGATCATTATGCACAAAATTTTCAGCAGATAAGGCATAATTAGCATCTTCTTTCCATTGGCCATGTTTACCAGGAACTAACCAATCACCATATCTTTGTATTTTTCTTCTTTCTTTAATACTTCTTCGGACCATATTGTTGTTATCAATTTCATTTTCGTTAACACTTTGAATATTTAATTTGTCCTCCGCATTATGATATTCATCAATTGCAATAGTTTCATCCAATAACTTAACATCATCATCATGATCCAAATCTGATTCGTTTCTATTACCCGCCTCTGAATCAATAAAAATCATTTTATTTCGATCTAAAACCGAACGTTCATTAAAAATAACAGTTCTACCAATAACTAATTTGTTCTTCTTCAAATCGTATAGACGATATGAACCATGAGCTGCAGCATAACCCATGAAGATACATTTCGATGATTTTGTTTAAAATTTCTTTCGTTTCTCAAGTGGTACGTAATTATAACAAATCGAACCAAAAATTTTAACATTTGATAAATCAGGTTTAGAACCATACCAAATTTCGGCAGGAGTTTTTGTTTTAAATTGTTCACCAAATGCATTAGTAGGTGAACGATTTTTCAAATAATTTGCAGCCAAAACAGCCTCATTCCAAAAACGACGTTCAATTCCACTTGATTTTAACATTGCAAGAGCCTTTTCTTGAAGTGTACGATTTAATCTTTCAGCAACAGCATTCATCTCAGGATTATATGGAACGGTATATAATAGTTGAATACCTTTCTCTTTACAAAATTGTTTGAACTCATCTGAAATGCACTCACCACCATTATCTGCTTTCAATTTTGATACTTTGCAGTTATGTAATGATTCAGCATATGCAACATATTCCTTGAATATATCAAATACCTCACTTTTTCTTTCAATGAAATACACCTTTGATGATCTCGAGTAGTCATCAGTAAATGTAACAAAATATTTTGATCCAGTATAAGAAGGTTCAGATATTGGACCACAAACATCCGTGTGTATAAATTCCAAAATACGACTTGAACGAGTCTTTTTATTTCTAGGAAAACTCGAACGTGTTTGCTTACTCTGACACATGATTCACAAAATTTTTCGCTGTGTTTATATTTACACCGGTATTAATGGTGTAAATAATGGAATTCACCATTTCGTATTTTAACATTTAAATGTGCTAAACGAAAATGCCATAGATTTTGATTTAATTTATCTATATTATCAGTCATACCTGCAAAAACTTCTCGCTGAATATGAAAAACTATTTCATACAATTTACCACATGCCTTTGCAATAAATTTGGTTTTTCCATTGAATTTAATGTATGCACAATTATTTTCAAATAATACATTGAAACCTTTCATAACCAATGCACGGATTGACATTAAATTACACTTTAAATCACTTACATATAAAACATCTTTAATTGTATAATCTGATTTAATACCATTATAAAAGGATAAAACTTTAATATCACCCTGTTGTTTAGCGACTAGTTGTTGATTTCTTTTTGCTACATTAATATTCACATTTCCAATATCAAACAACTTGTCAAAACATGTTTTATCATTTACCATGTGCTCTGTAGCACCAGAATCCAATATAAAACGAATTACATCACTTTTCATATATTTTTCTTCATGTGATGAAACATTCAAACCAATTACGTTATCAACGCTAGTTATTGCTTCATCCCTAATTACACATAAACAAACCTGTTTGTCTTCTATTGAGATAGATGCCACGCTGTTGGCTTTATCGCTTTTATTTCCTTTTGGTGTTTTCTTTGGTTTACCATTTAATCTCCAACAATTTGACTTTTTGTGTCCGGATTTACCACAATGAAAACACTTAAATCCAGATCTTGACTGCATAGCTGTAGATACATTTTTATCAACAATTATTTCATGACGTTTACCATATTCATCCAATAAACGTGCTTTGACAAATTCCAGTGATAAATCCTTTGGATTCATTGTTTCCAAAGCAGTTACTAAATTGTCAAAACTTTTAGGTAAAGTCAACAATAAATGACATATATGATATCCATTTCCTCCATTGTTGCACCATTTGCTTTTAAATCTCGAACTTTCATGTCGAAATGAAGAAAATGCTCCGTGATACTTTCACATTCATGATATCGCATTGTTAATATTTGTTTCCTCAACAACAACTGTCCAGCAATACTTTTTCTTTCAAACACTTGACTTAAAACATTAATCATACCTTTAGCTGTCTTTTGATCTTTAACATATTCAAGTTGACTATCATGAATACTGTTAACAATAATGGAAATACAATGTTTTTCTTCCTTTTTGATTTTTACGTGTTTGTCAGATTCAGCATCACTTAAAATATCAACTAAATCCTTTTTAGTATATTCTTCTAATCCTTCCTTTTCTAGAAGAATAGCAAGCCTATGTTTCCAGTTGTTGTAATTCGTGCCATCAAACCATCATTTTTAAACCAAAAATATTTGTTGACACGTCCATTTTTATTTCATAGAATTTCACCACTTGTTAAAATTATATAAATTATTATAAATATAAATTACAATAAATAAATTTAAACACCACTTGTTAAAATTATATAAATTATTATTAAATTATTATAACAAAATCTTCGTTGTATAAAATTTTATCAAATTTAATAAATTGTTTATTTTTCACTTTGATTAACTGGGCACATAACCTAATAAAAAAGCACAGACGTTAAGTTTAAACAAAGTATAAAACAATTTATTATTTATATAATTCATAAGAAATACAATGTTTCCAGTTTAACATATACACTACAACTGAGTTTAAACATAAAGACTTTTTAAAGAGAAAACTAAAGTACACAAATACTAATACATATTGATACGAGTGAAATTAGCTATTTAACACTAAGGACAAACAACCTACTAAGAAACAAAACGGGGGTTCACATAACCGATTACAAGGAATGTGGACTTGGATTGGCTATTGATACAGTTGAGATAGAGGAGGAGTGGATGAGGGGTGGTATAAAATAAAAGTTGGTCAACACGTGTGATGGAGATTTGAGCGTAAAAGCAATGCAAACCACAAGAAAGAATGGCGTTTCTGTTAATTATCGAACTCAGCTCCGATCTTAATGCTATTACTGAAAACGAGCAGTAGAGAAACGCCGGTTTTCTGAAAAGCCGGTCCAAGAAGCCCATGAAAGAAAATTCTCATTAATAGAGTTTAAGTGGAGTTAGCATCATCGCTGCTGCAAATATAAGTGCTTTGGACATATGTCCAATAGGTGCACAAAGGCGAAATCGACATCTGGTCAAAAACGGGACACAAAGAATCAGATTGCACACATAAAGGACTCTCTGCGGAGCATTTGCTTTCAGCAAAGGGAAAATCACATGTCCACAAAGTATGATGTTGCACCTGCCAGCTATAATCATAAATCGGAGCGCATGAAACATAGAAATTAGTCATATAACTGGATGAATAATAAGAATTTTTTTAATTCTGCAACCAATTTTGGATTCTTTTAATTAAACGTTAAGATTTTTAATCGGAAAAAATTTTACGTGTTTTGTGGCGGTATCGAACCCCAGTCGTCAGTAACACAAATTCGATACCTTGTGTTATACACGCTTTTATCAACTGAGCCATTCAATTGACAAGTTTTATAGAAATTTTTAGATGGTGAACTATTGCACAAGGAAATTGCCTCTTAAACCTATTGCTTAGAGGCAATTTTCTTGTGAAATAGTTGATTTCATTGTAATTGTTGATGACGTTTCAATTCACCATCTAAAAATTTCTATAAAACTTGTCAATTGAATGACTCAGTTGATACAAGCGTGTATAACACAAGGTATCGAATTTGTGTTACTGACGACTGGGGTTCGACACCGCCACAAAACACGTAAAATTTTTTCTGATTAAAGATCTTAACGTTTAATTAGGAGAATCCAAAACTGGTTTCAGAATTGAAAAATTCTTATTATTCATCCAGTTGTTTGAGTTTAACTACTCACAAGTTTTCATATAAAAAATCACCCGATGATCACATAGATCATAATAGATTGGTTTTCAGATTAGCTGAAAATAACTACTTGTACACCCAAAGAAAAGTGCACTTTCACCTCAAATGTATTTTTAAACAGCCAGACTTTATTTCATCACAAAAGCAAACACTATAATGATTCGCAGAAGAATTATAGGATATGTGTATGTAAAATAATGAATATCATTAACTTACCATACTTAATAAAATAGTAGTGTCTTGAGAATTCAATCCAAAAACTATAGAAATTACTATGAATAGACACACCAATAGAACGTCGGACTCAAGTCTGAAACTGAAAATTGCACAAACAAATTTTCAACACTCAGTGCTGACTGTGCACGAGATGCGTGAATCTAGTAGTCTCTACTACTAATAATGTGGACATCCTGTATGCATAGGAGCTCTACGGAGTAAGTGGAGTGGCAACTGGTTTGAGAATAAACACGCACTCTACCGCCAACGCTAAAAACGGGGAAAACTGCATAACTGCCCACATAAGCATCCAAAATACTGCAGTATAAACATAATGTTTTCACAATTCATAGATTTTCACTGTGTGTGTGTATAAGCTAGATTAAGCGGTGAAGCGTTTCAGCTAGTAACGTTTATTTTCAGTTCCGTGAGACTATCGTGGACCATTTAAATGAACTGGATATGATGCTAAGACATATAAAAGATGCAGTAATAATTCTCGATGACTTCAACACAAACACAAACTTGAAAATTTCATCTCTCGATGGAGTCTCTTTGTGATGAACAAATCTGAGCACATATGCATACAAAGGCTAGTCGTCAGTAGACGTCACGTTAGTGTCGCATAATATGACTAAAGGTATAAAACACAGGAAAGTTCATAAGGACTGGAATTTTAGTGATCACAGTGGTATCTCGTTTGAAATAATCGATTCTCAGAGCCATTCTGCCTGCGTCTTTCATGTAAATAATATCGAAACCAATAGGTTCAAAGTCTATGTTACCAACTGGAAACTTTTTACTCCAAATCTCGATGAGAATATTTCACAAGGATCGAAAGGCAAGCCGAGTCATACGAAATGCTTGTGAAGACGCTAATTCGCACAAATTAAATTGCATTAAAACAAATAGAGCAACGTGGTGGATCAATGATCTAACTAATCTCAAAAGTACGGCAAGACCAGGTTCACTTGCTTCAAGCGTCTTCTAGCATGGAGCACAGTCGCTTGAATGGTATTGGTTTTAAGGCACCAATTAAGACTCGTCATGCTGTAGAATCATTGCAGAATCCATATAAGCAGTATTTACTCGGCCCCTCTCAACTACACCAACCTAATTCTCCCAGCATTACCCAGGTACCACGATCATAGAATTTCGGATTTCACTACTTGACTTTATTTCATTGTGGTGTTAAACAGGGTCATTTTTGGTTGTAACAACATCGAATTGTCACAACAATATTTTGTTTATTACCACACCAATATAATATTTTTGGATCTCCCTATATTTTAAAATGATGAACAAAAACGGTTAACTGTTTCAAAAGTTGCAACTGTGAAAAACATGGCTTAAAATAGTCACGTTGAATATATTGTACCCGTGGCCGTAAATAACAAAAAGAACTGCAAACTAACGTGAACTTTATTGGTCTTTTCAAAAACTGTTTTATCCATAATAGATACACAAACAAGTTACTAATTTCTTCAAATAAAAAAAATTATCATAAATCCAAGACTATGTATAATTTGTTGTTGTTAGTCATTGGACCAACAGTATACGAGAACTTTCAAGGTTATCGGTTGGTTTGGTTTGCTTATTATTTTGTTGAAAAAAAAAAGATGATGTGGTTTGACCTTTTGGGAACTCAACAAAAAACAATCACAGCTCCAGAATAATTAATTTAAGTTTGGAGAAGATGTTTGTTGCTATCTGCCTTAAGATAAGTTATTTTGTTATTTTTCGGAATGCACGCCAAAGCAGTTTAGTAATCATGCATTTGTCATTCAATAAGTTTTCCCCTTCCAACCTGTAACGCTAGCTACATATATCCACACTATTGTAAATCATCCAGGGGCTTAAGTCAGTATTGATAAAACCGTAATCCGTTAAAATAAACCAAAGCAAAACCTGTTGAATTTATTTTTATTTATTTTCTTGGTTTTTGTGTTCGCGCGACGTGTTATTTCGCTATATTTTTATTTAAATTTTTGCAAACAAAAAACTTATGTTTTCGAAAAAGAATACAAAGGAATTAATATTTTTGTTTAAAAATTATTTGTTTGTGGACGGAATATGCTAAATAGAATTTGTTAATTATAATTGCATTAACAAAGTGTGTTTATATATATATGTATGTATCTGGCTTTTAAGTAAACACGTTATTAGTTGTTAATATAAATATAAATTTTGTTTAGCTGTTGAGTCATAATTTTTGGAAAATATTAATACAAGTTAGTATGAAAACAGAAAAACATACAATACTACGACCACAAAGAACGCGCGAAATTACATCGACATTTGACTGGTTTTACATTGTCGTAAATTTATCTCTGTTATCATATTAAGGTTTTCAGCACAACGCATACATATTGCAAAGTACACAAAAATGTGCAAAGTATAATAATCAAATTGCTAAATTAATTTAAATGTTTAAATGGCAACATCGCATTTTCAAATTATTGTAATCATATGTTTAGGACGCATGCTGAATTCAAAGATATCAACCCAGAGTTTTACGTGTTGCTGTGGAAATTAAATTATGCATTTTATTTTAACATCTGTCCGTAGACAAGTTCTGCTGGTGAGCACTTCGGATCTTCTTTCACTGTTGCTCGAATACCTAAAAGAATAATAGGAATAATTTCTGAATTCCACTGTGGGGTTTTGTCTCTGGCCGTAAGTGCTGCTTTAATGTGGTGGTTAAATCGTTCTAATCATTCGCTTCTGGCTTGCACGCCGTTGTCCGTATCCGATGTGAGCCTAAAAGTTTCGTTAGACAGTTTTGAATCGAATTGTGCTCCCTGATCTGTTGTTATATGCAGTGGAACACCGAATCGCGATACGTAATTATATGATTATGCGAAACGTAATCGTGAATCGAATCGCAAATTAAAATCTAAGAACATCCATTAGAAGGAGGAAGCGGTCCTACAATATCTATATGAATGTGTTCGAATCGACTTTGTGGAATTTCAAATGTTCGGTTGGACTTTAAACCCTAGAACGTTGGCAAAATAAACAAGATTTTGTCCAATGGTTTATATCGCTGTTTATGCTTGGCCAAAAATATCGAGCTGTAATCAATTTACGTGTATCGTTGAAACCAGGATGTGTCAAGTTTCGTTGTCGTATCCACCACTGTGTTTTATTTACCTTATGCACATGCTGAATATCGGTAGTAAATTGACTTACGAAATCTAAATGCCGAGATTGCGTTCCGTTTTAGATTGAGGATTCTGTTCAGTGTAAATAATCGTGAAATCGACCTTCGACAAAATGCCTGAAGTACGTTTTATAGCTAGGCAAACGGCGAGTAGTTCTCGATCGAATGCGGAGTATTTAGTTTCCGCGTCAGAAAGTTTCTTCGAAAAGAAATCCCAAAGGTTCCCAACAATCATTGTTACGTTGTTGTTACACTGCTCCGACGGCAATGTTTGATGCATTCGTAGTGAGACCGTATGCAGAATCGTTACGTGGATGAACTAACAACGTGATATTTCTCAATTCGGTTTAAGCTTGATGAATGCGAGTTGACATTCGTTTGGCCATGTGTAATTTTTGCCCTATTGTGGTTCTCTAGTAAGGTGCCAGGCGTGTATAAATTGGAGCGAGTGTTTCAGCTAATTTCAATAGTAAATCGGTGATAGTAATTTATCATACCGTCGAATTGCCGAAAGCCTTTGATTGATGTTGGTGCTGGGAGTTCCCTAATGGCATTAATTCCTTTTTTAGATGGTAGAATGCCATTGGGTGCTATCGTGTGGCTGAGGAATTCAAGAGTCTCCGTGCCAAATACCCACTTGGAACTCTTGGAAACACCAAACTCCATAAGTTTTTGTAGCAGTTGTTCTTGATGAAGTTTGTGTTGTTCCACATTTTTCCATGTCACTAATATATCGTCGGTGTAGACAAATATACGAAGTCTAAATCTTGAACGATTTTGTTAAGAAACGCAGAAATGTTTGTGCGGCATTGCGTAAACCAAATGACATTCGGGTGAACTCAAAAAGGCCAAATGAAGTTGTGATGGCTGTTTTGTGAATATTTTCATTTGCTACTAGAATAGAATAGTACGCTCTCACAAGGTCAATCTGTTGGTCAATCATCCTGGAATAGGATGGTACGCTCTAACAAGGTCAATCTTTTTTGTATGTTCGGTATCCGATAGCGATTAGGAATCATGACCACGTTTAGCCTGCCATAATTTCCACACGGTCTCCAGTCGAGATCTTCCTTTCTAACCATGTGAAGTGGGCAAGCTAAAGAAGAAGCACGACAAATTTCTAATTCACCCATATATATGTGTTAAAATTTCGTGAATGCAGCTTTTTGGCGTATCGGATCTAATTGACGTGGTGTTGACACAGGCAACTGTCCTGTGGTAACAATATGATGTACCAGGTTATGTTTGAACGGTAAATTGTAGTTCGGATTCTTTAGTACGAGGCCGTAATCGTATAGTGGATGGGTGTTATCAACACGTATCAACACTAACCATTGTGGCATAGGATGACAGCTGAGTAGCTAAATCAATCTGCCGGTTTCGTTTTAGATCGACTAATAGGTCAAATTTACGAAGAAAATCAGCGCCAATATGAAATCGGGTGTGAATGCTCGTTTGAGTCCGATGTCTACCTGTAGGAGTTTAGTTCCGTAGGTATTAATTATTGTACCGTTAGCAGCTGACAAGACTATATCCGTTGATCTTGAAACAGATGTTATGAATGAATTATTTTTTTACGGAGAGCACCAAAAGATCTGCTCCCGTGTCTATTAGAAAGGTTTGTCTGTTAGTTTTATTGAATATAAATAGATGACTGGAGTTGTTGTTCTCTGACACAGTCGTCTCAACCTCGAGATTTATTCGTTTTTTGAGAGATGATTTTACGCCACATCCATGGCAGTCTTGAATGTAGCTCCGAAAGCTTGGTGGTAGTAACATGATCCCATCCTGTTTTGCGAGCAAGCTCGAAATCTCAACCATGGTCGGTATCAGGATGATGATCTTGACTTCGTATTCGAGTCATTTGTTGAAGCTGGCGTTCTATATTCAGACGTTATTTCATAGTTGGTGGTTTTGTGGATGTTATTAACTGCCGTGTTGTTGGACGAGACTGACACACTTCACTTGTATGACCTTGGATGCTGTTGAGTGACATCGCCTCAGAAACTTTGTCAGGCATCCTAGCTAAGATCTCTACCGGAATTGTTTCGGGCTGAGCGGCTAACGCAATGCGGATAATTTCTGCAATCTTTTTTTTTTCAGAGAAACCGTCTTATGTTTTTTTTAAGTTTTAGCCTGCCAGCGACGGAACGCCTCGAAAGGTGCTTGGTCGTCGAGCTTTTGACCGGACAAAAGTTTCAATGCGATGCCTGTTCGACTATGCTAGTCGTTCCAGCAACGTTCTTTTTATGACGTCCGAAACCATCTCGCACGTTTCTGAGGTAAGGCAGTGCAGCAAGTGAAGGTATTTCTGTTTATCACTTTTGATGTTCTGATTTTCAAATTTTGAACGTTTGTTTTGCTACCCTAAAAAAAGTTTGTGAAATTTTTATTCACAATGGTAGCAGCTTTATATGAGACGTAGCGCCGAGCTCTAAAGCGATTTATCCTTTAATTCCTGAGCGGTGTTCATTTGCTCGTTGTCAGACATTTTAGTCAACGAGTAAAAATAAGTAAAAATAAAATGAAAAAGAAAAGTTAATAATTGAATTTAATAATAATTTAATTTATTATAATTTGATAAATTGAAACCCAATAAACCCCTTTTATATAATTTATGACAATTAGTTATCGCGAACGTGCCGAGAAGATGTGAAGTTTTTTTAAAAACTGTTTCTACAACCTTCTACTGCCAACCAAAAATGGCAAAGAGATCCATTGAACCCAAATCGATCTTTGAAAGTATATTAGTTCGTTTTCTGAACAAATTAATTAATTAATCGTTTAACGCTACAATCTGACTTCCATCGATCAACATTTAAATGGTTACTATCACGAGTAAATGATGGTTTGATCGTTTATGTTTGTAGAGATTAATTATTTAGATTTTAAGCTCTACAAGTTTGTATATATGAAGAGCTTATACCTATGACGAATTTAACACAACTTATTAGATTGGAAATATGAACTTCTAAAAGGGACAGCCGAGACAGAAATTCACAAAATACGTCACAACCAAACGCCCACAAAACCGTTTCGTCTGTCGTCCATAGTCGATACTAGGAGTAATCTGTTTCATTGTCGTGTTTAAATCATTCAAAATGGCACCTACAGTAGGGTGGCTCTTAGGTCACTCTATAATTTTTGTTTTGCATTGTTTAGTTTGCGGCACCGTCCCATTTCGTTTCAATAGCCATAAAAAAATTATTTGCAAAATTTGAAATCAATCGTTTAACTCTAAGGCGTGCCTCCGGCCACTTAAAGTTGAAAGGTTTTGTTCTGGTATTGACACGAAATGGGAAGGTGTCGTACAAAAAATTAAAATTTTTTTTTTAGGTCCAGAACAAAACCTCTCAACTTTAAGTGGCCGGGGGCACACCTTAGATTTGAACGATTGATTCCAAATTTTACACATAATTTTTTATGGCTATTGACACGAAAAATTTAATTTTTTTTTAAGGTCCAGAACAAAACCCCTCAACTTTAAGTGGCCGGAGACACGCCTTAGAGTTAAACGATTGATTTCAAATTTTGCAAATAATTTTTTTATGGCTATTGACACGAAATGGGAGGGTGTCGTACAAAAAATTTAAATTTTTTTTTGAGGTCCAGAACAAAACCTCTCAACTTAAAGTGGCCGGAGGGCACGCCTTAGAGTTAAACGATTGATTTCAAATTTTGCAAATAATTTTTTTATGGCTATTGACACGAAATGTGAGTTTTCTTTTGGTTTAGTTTGGTTAAAATTGTATGAAAATAAGTGAGGTCGATATGAATATAAAATAACTTAGTTTACGAAAAAAAACATTAACAATTCGATACAGTTTTTTAGATAATACAGTCAAATCTACAGACTTCAGTCAAATCGAACGCGACTTATGTTTTTTTACTGTTTTAATAAAAAAAAAGAAAAACGTGCATTTGGCCTTATCAGTCGGAATAGATAGAAGTAAAATTTATTTAAAATTAATTAATTAATAAAAATAATAATCGAAAAAATTAATTAATTTATATTTATATTTATTTATTTATATAATATTTATATTAATTTTAATTAAATTCGTTCAGTAACTCATTTTGAATAAATAATAATAAATAATTTTATTTACTTTATAATTTAATTCATGCATAACAAATTAAAAATTATTCATTATTAAATTATTTTAAAAAAATTTACGAGATCATTATCTAAAATTACGATTTAATCATATAAATTTCTAAAATCTTGCTTTTCTTATCAAACAACGAAATAGGTCGAAAACTAACCAGAATAAAACAAAACAAACAAAAATATGTATGTACGTACATACTACATATAAAGGTAAACGGATAGTTTAAAAAAAATAGATTTTATTTTATTCCCCTTTTCTTTGAACGAAATAAAAGTAAAAAAAATAAAATCTACACGCACAAAAATTTATTTCTAAAGCAAAATTAAAATATTTGAGGGCGAAAAACAAGAAAGTAAAATTTAGCTCTTTGAGTGCAGATTTTGATTTATGTGCATTTTATTTTGGGAGACAAAAACTTTTTAGGGGCAAAAATCGGAAACTGCCTGAAATAAATGAATTTTATTTTTTGTCAATACGAAAAACCTATTAGGTTATGGTCTCAGGCCACGTGAATTTGATCTGCAATTAACAAAACGAAAAAAATATATATTTTAATAAACTTTAAAAGTCAAAAAGTTTAAATTATAGAAAGTGAGGTTATAAATTGTGAAATCAAAATAATAAAGTAAAAAAAAATGTCGAATGCTGATCTAAAGTTACATGTAAATCAATTAAACGGTCCTGAGGCACAAAAATGTGGTTTTTCAAAACCTTGAAAGGATTGTACATGGTTTATCGAAATGTCCTGTAGCTGGTGAAGCTGCTGAACAAAAAAGCAGTGCAAAAATGGCTTTGTAGCAAAAGAGTCAAATTCAAGAATAAACCAGAAACCCAGGAAGAAGAATAAAAATTTTGAAAAAATTGCACATGCAAAGCAGAAGTTTTCCGGTAACAAATGTGGAAAAATTGGTCACTAGGGAACAGAATGTTTCTCAAATTAATTCTAGAATTGTTTCAAACAGTAATAAACAACATAAAAACAAAAATACCGCTATATTACCTACAGTTTGAAGGCCGATTGTGATAATAGTATTGCACTAGATTATTGGTGCTGTAATATCACTAGCTTCTGTGATAGCTTCTAAGGACATTTCTCCCAGTAAAGATTATTTTGAATCATACACTGAGTTTTGTATACCTGAAGAAATATAGCTGGAAGGTTGCAAGTTTAGAAGACGTCTTATATATTTCTGATGCAAGTGTCAACCTATTTTGTATGAACAAACATTGATGTTACTGATGAGAAGACCTTTGTGATGGATGTGCTCTAGGAAAAATGCAACGCTTACCTTTAAGGAAGAGACCTTGTCAATCTGAAGAAACGGCAGAATTGATTCATGCTGCTGTTAATGGTCCTATGCAAAAAACTTCATTAGGTGGATCCCGATATTATGTTTGCTTTAAGGATGACTTTAGTAAATATCAAAGAATATATTTTCTGAAAAATAAAAATGAAATTTGTAAAGTTCTTGAACAATTTTTAAACGAAGCAAAAGCAAATGGACACACAGTTAGAAAGTTTCCATGCGATGGTGGAGGTGAATTCGTAAATAAGGAAGTTGTAAATTTGTTAAGTCAAAGAGGACTGAGGAATTGAACATATTATTTCACCAACTCGCCTCAGCAAAATGGTACAGCGGAGTGAGAAAATCGAACAACAGTAGAAGCTGCTCGATGCATCATGCTTAGTGCAAACAAGTTGCCACAATTCTTATGGGCTGAAGCAAGTAATACCGCAGTTTATATTTTGAATCAAACAGGAAAAACTAAAGTTGAAGATAAGGTTCCATATGAGCTCTGGTATAACCGTAATTTCGTAAAATCGAGATCCTTAATCATTTGAAAATATTTGGTACTGATTACCATGTACATGTTCAACGTTTGATAATAAATCAGCTTTTGGACACATCGTTGGGTATGTTAATGACAAATATGGATCTAGAGTATGGATGCCATCAAAACGGAAAATAATTTGTAGTCATGATGTGTTGCTACTTCGGTCTGAAAGACCTAAGTATTACATTCATGAGCCAAAAGTGAAATTCTTACCCCCACTTGTTTTGGCATTTCTCGACGTTTTAGGACCTACTGATTCTAAAAAAGCAAAAAAAAATGTATTTCTGTCTGCCGTCCGGCCGTCATTACCTACGCTGCAGGGAAAACCGCTGGAGGGATTTCAAAAGTTTTTTTCTAAAAATAGGTATACTCAAGGGACAGGTCCGAACGGACGCTGTGTTCGATAACTGTACCGGAAGTGTGTCAAAAAATCATTATGTGTGTCAAAAATAGCAAATTTTCATATTTTTGGCTTAAAAAACGTTCATTTTAAGTGATTACGAGTAGGAACATTAAATTTGGAGAAATCTTGATGGTAGGGATGTATGTGAGATCTAAAACTAGATTATTGCATTATAAAATTGTCAAGAAAATGTTGTCAAGTGTGTCAAAAGGAAGATTTTTTATTTATTTTTTTACCCAATATTCTGTAAAAAAATAAAATTAATTAATTGTTTGAAATGAAATTTTATTATTATTATTGAGAATTATAGCATTATAAGTTTGTCAAAAAAATAATGTCAAGTGTGTCAAAAAATGATTTCATTTATTGTTTTAGCCAATTTTTTGGGAAAAAAACGTAGCTGTTTTTATGACGTATATGTAATTGCAAATGAAATTGGACATGAACATTTTTGAATTTGTTATAGTCTTTGAAATATTTTTGGAATTTTGAAAAAGTTTCAATTTTTGATTTTGTAATAATTTTTGCAATATTTTTAGAATTTTAGAAAAAGTTTTAATTTTTGATTTTGTAAGAATTTTTGGAATATTTTTAGAATTTTGAAAAATTTTTAATTTTTGATTTTATGATAATTTTTGGAATTTTGAAAAAAGTTTGTATTTTTGATTTTGTAATAATTTTTGCAATATTTTTCGAATTTTGGAAAAGTTTGAATTTTTAAGAACTTTTGGAATATTATTGGAATTTAGAAAATTTTTAAATATTTGATTTTATTTTAATTTTTGGAATATTTTTCGAATTTTGAAAAATTTTAAATATTTTATTTTATTATAATTTTTGGAATTTTGAAAAAAGTTTGAATTTTTGATTTTGTAATAATTTTTGCAATATTTTTAGAATTTTGGAAAAGTTTGAATTTTTAAGAACTTTTGGAATATTATTGGAATTTAGAAAAGGTTTAAATATTTGATTTTATTCTAATTTTTGGAATATTTTTGGAATTTTGCAAAAGTTTCAAATTTTGATTTTGTTATAATTTTTGCAATATTTTTAGAATTTTGAAACGAATAGAGTTTTTGAATTTTATATATATTTTTAGAATTTTGAAAAAAGTTTCAATTTTTGATTTTGTAGGAATTTTCGGAATATTTTTAGAATTTTGAAAAATTTTTAATTTTTGATTTTATTATAATTTTTGGAATTTTGAATAAAGTTTGAATTTTTGATTTTGTAATAATTTTTGCAATATTTTTAGAATTTTGGAAAAGTTTGAATTTTTAAGAACTTTTGGAATATTATTGGAATTTAGAAAATGTTTAAATATTTGTTTTTATTCTAATTTTTGGAATATTTTTGGAATTTTGCAAAAGTTTCAAATTTTGATTTTGTTATAATTTTTGCAATATTTTTAGAATTTTGAAATGAATAGAGTTTTTGAATTTTATATATATTTTTAGAATTTTGAAAAAAGTTTTAATTTTTGATTTTGTAAGAATTTTTGGAATATTTTTAGAATTTTGAAAAATTTTAAATTTTTTATTTTATTATAATTTTTGGAATTTTGAAAAAAGTTTGAATTTTTGATTTTGTAATAATTTTTGCAATATTTTTAGAATTTTGGAAAAGTTTGAATTTTTAAGAACTTTTGGAATATTATTGGAATTTAGAAAAAGTTTAAATATTTGATTTTATTCTAATTTTTGGAATATTTTTGGAATTTTGAAAAAGTTTGAAATTTTGATTTTGTTATAATTTTTGCAATATTTTTAGAATTTTGAAAAAAATAGATTTTTTGAATTTTATATATATTTTTAGAATTTTGAAAAAAGTTTCAATTTTTGATTTTGTAAGAATTTTTGGAATATTTTTAGAATTTTGAAAAATTTAAAATTTTTGATTTTATGATAATTTTTTGAATTTTGAAAAAAGTTTCAATTTTTGATTTTGTAATAAATTTTGCAATATTTTTAGAATTTTGGAAAAGTTTGAATTTTTAAGAATTTTTGGAATATTATTGGAATTTAGAAAAAGTTTGAATATTTGATTTTATTCTAATTTTTGGAATATTTTCGGAATTTTGAAAAAAGTTTGATTTAATTTAATTTTTAAAATATTTTTGGAATTTTGAAAGAAATATGAATTTGTAATTTTGTAATATTTCTTCGAAACGCTAAATGGAGAGGTTTTTGAGCAGTCTGCTGAGTGTATCATCTTTTCACTAAATTATGTTAATTTATGATCTGTTATAATTTGCCGGGCACGTATTGATGTTTCGTGTTTTGTAATAAATTTCTAAACAGAGATAAAAAAATACATGTACTTTAACAAAGAGTTTTGTTTGATATACATCGCTGTCAAAAACTAAAAACCATGTCCTCATAAAAGTTTTTTGCCGAAAACTATATCAAAATCCTTAACCCAGACCGAAGTCTTGATATCTCAGGGCTGTGAGATTTCAGCCCCTCCATATTTTAAGTCTGAAATTGTGTGCAATATACAACCAAATACGAAAATTTTAAGTTATAGAAGAAAATCACGAAGAAAAAATAGTTGAGAGCAATTTCACGCAGATTCAACAACGTTTTGACTTGACCCCTTTTAATTTTGATTATTTTTTGTTTACAGATAGTCTTTAATAAATAAAAAATACAAGTTCTCTTAGAATTTTTTTTTTTCGACCAGGGGTCTTCACAGGGTGCCCCTCAATTTTTTGTTATTTTGTGATGTGAGTATTTTGACGAGCGATTGTAGAAAAATTACTGAATCGATTTTCATAAATGATATGTCGTTGAATAGGTATTAGAACAATGAACAATGTTTTTAAAAATGTACACTGTTAATTTTTTGAAATAATTTTTAACGGTGTAACATAAGAAAAAAACGGTGTAATTGAAAAAAAGATGGCATAGCCTTTTTTTTTTTTAACTAAATTGAAGCTTATTTTATATCTAACCACTTGTGAAAGTTTGGGACTTGCGTTATTTTTTGTTTTAAAGATAAAATTCGTTGCGCATATGACTGTCGGGAATCAATTTTTTGGTTCTGAAGGAAAATTATAAAAATGGCGTTATAAACTAAGAGATATTTTTTTTATGTTAAATATCAAATATTTTAATATTAGATGAACTTGTTAAAACATTATAAAAATTATATATGTAGTACAATAAATAAAATAAATACAATTGTTAAAAATGATTTACTTATTTTACAAACAGAAGTTTCTTTTGAATAGGAAAACAGTTCTGCAATTATTTTCTTTGTATTAGATGGCATAAAAAAATGAAATGTTTATTTGTCGCTTTTAGTAATCACTTGTCACTCTTATAAAAAATAATTTGACAGTCTCGACTGCAAACAAAAAAACCGTATAAATAACAAAATCTATTTAGGAACTTTTGACTGGAGAAGTATTATGTTCGTATTATGTTATTATGGTCAGAAAGTAAAAGATTGTATTTTAACATTAAATTACAAAACGATTTTGTATTTTTTTTTGTTAATTGATATTCATTTTTATCGGCGTATCCAAAGTTCATGGTAGATTCCTATTTTAAAGCCCATTCGAAAAGTTTTTTTGATGTATCAATAATATCTTTGCTCCCTATACTATAACGGTGTGCAGCACGCTTTCTTTCGCTTGCTTTCGCTTTCTTTCGCTTGCACGCTTGCTTTCGCACCAATTCTATCACAAGGTCCCTTTCTATGGCTGGTAGCATGAAAATGCCATTCTGCATCAACCTTAAAGTCTTTTTTGTGGTGGCATAAGTTAATTAGGTTATGTTTATTTTTGTATTGAGAAGGTGCACTGTCAGTGTTATAAATTATTTTCGTAATATTAGAATTTATATGCGTTTTGATGAATTCAATAAGTTTTGTAATGAAAAGATGGACTGTAGTACTGTTGTGATCGTTTATATCCGAAATGAGTATAAAACTTCGGTGCTGTATATATTCACTTGCGGCACTTTTAAAATAAATGACAAATGGATGAATAGTAGCTTGTGAATTATTATAATAATAGCCTTGAACCGCATCCTGAATTATAAAGCCGTAGTTTTCAGAAAAATCCCCTTGAACGAAGCACTTCCTGCTTCTAATTTTTTTTCCTCAATGAAATGTAGATGGCTGTTTTGCTATAAAGTTGTGTGGTATCAAAATTTGTAAACGGTAAATAAATTTTTTCATAAATTCTTCTACAGTTTCTATTAAAGTATCCAAATTGCATCGATCAGTGGTATTCCATTGTTGATATTTGACTTGAAGGATTCCTTTAACGTCAAAATCATTTAGTAATTTTTCTTTCAGTTGTTGAAGTTTTTTTGAACATTCATTGCACTTCAAAGTATGACAATCTTCTGTTAATTCACCACATGAAACAAAGTCAATTAATGTTTTATAATTCTGGAAAGCAGCATCAGTAATCCAAGACATCTTAGAGTGTTGAATCATTAGTTTTATATTTTGATGTATGGTACACACGCACACATTATGAACTCCTTGGGATAATTTTATACATTCTTGTGGTCGAAGGGACGTGAACTCAGTAAATCCTATTTTCACATTAGGAAACTTATTTTTAAACTCCACATAAGTTTCATTTAATGTACATAGCAATAAGCGCTTTTGTGTTTTTATGCGCTCATCTCCTTTTTTAAAAGATATTGCATCTCGTTTGCCTGGCAATAATCTACTGATTTCATCACTTTTATAGAACTGCTCCACAACATTTATATCTGTTGTGGATACACCTCTTTTATCCGTCGCAGATGAATGCTGAAAATTATTTTTATGTAGAGTTTTACTTTTTTCAACCAAATGACGCGTAGCATTACTGTTGTTTGTTATTATAATTATACTGTTATTATAATTATATTATTATATTTAAAAATATAATAATTTATTTTATTATATTTAAAAAAATTCTACTTGAAGTCGTATTTTTCATTTATCAAAGGTTATCTATAAACTAAAAATAAACCAAATTAAAAAGGGTCGAGTCAAAATGTCGCAAAATTTTGCTGAACTTTACTGAAATTGCTTTTTAAAAAGTTCATTTAATAATAAAATATTTGATATTTAACATAAAAAAAAATCTGAATCTAAAAATCGCCATTTTTATAATTTTCCTTCAGAACAAAAATAAACTGATTCCCGACAGTCATATGCACAACGAATTTTATCTTTAAAGCAAAAAATAACGCAAGTCCCAAAGTTAGAGATATAAAATAAGCTTCAATTTAGTTAAAAAAAAAAAGGCTATGCCATCTTTTTTTCAATTACACCGTTTTTTTTCTTATGTTACACCGTTAAAAATTATTTCAAAAAATTAACAGTGTACATTTTTAAAAACTTTGTTCTAATACCTATTCAACGACATATCATTTATGAAAATCAATTCAGTAGTTTTTCTACAATCGCTCGTCAAAATGCACTCACATCACAAAATAACAAAAAATTGAGGGGCACCCTGTGCAGACCCCTGGTCGAAAAAAAAATTCTAAGAGAACTTGTATTTTTTATTTATGAAAGACTATCCATAAACAAAAAATAATCAAAATTAAAAGGGATCAAGTGAAAATGTCCCAAAAATTTGCTGAACTTGCGTGAAATTGCTCTTGAAGATCAATCAGACATAATATGTGAATATGTAGGAATGAATGTTAATGACAACTTAATTAAGATAAAATTTTTAATTAAAAGAAAGTGTTAATAAAACACGACAAAGTGCTCGTGATAGGAAACAACCTAACGGGATGAAATCAAGTGATTTCGTGATGCTATCAGATTTATCAAAAGATAATGACGATAAAAATCCAAAGTCATATATTGAGGCTATGCAATCTTCTAAAAGAGAAAATTGGAAAAGAGCAATGCACAATGAATTAGAGTCTCTAGAAGACAATGAAACTTGGACGATTGTGCAACGACCTTCAAATTTGAATACTATCAAAAATCGTTGGGTTTTTACAGTAAAACCGACCATCAATGGAGAAAGTCGATACAAAGCCATGCCAAAGGCTATGTGCAAAAACATGGATTCGATTACGATGAAACTTTTAGTCCGGTTGCTCGTTATGACTCCATACGAACACTGTTGGCTGTTGCGGCTATAAAAGGAATAAAAATGAACCAGTTTGACGTTAAAAGGGCTTTTATATGGTACATTTCAGGAGGAAGTTTATCTGAAGCAGCCTGAAGGATTTGAAGATGGTACCATACCTGGTTGGTACCATCTTCAAATCCTTCAGGCTGCTCCAGATAAACTTCCTCCTGAAGTGTACCATATAAAAGCTGTATTAACGTCAAACTGGTTCATTTTTATTCCTTTTATAGCCGCAACAGCTGATTGATAATGAGTCTCTATGGCCTAAAGCAAGCTCTACGGTGTTGGAACAAGCGCTTTATTCAGTTTATGGAAGAAAGGGGTTTCAAAACTTGTAAAGTTGATCCTTGTGTTTTTTATCGAGTTCATCAAAGAAAAGCTCTGTATGTAGCTATTTATGTCGATGATGGTTTACTAATTGGAGCTGATGAACAAGAAATAGAGAGTTTTTGAAGCTTTTGAAGAATAAATTTAAAATTACTATCGACTCTTTATAAAATGTTCTAGGTATGCAGATTCAATACGATATGGATGGATCAATCAATATTAATCAAGAAGAATATACTAACAAAATATTAGAACGTTTGAAAGTGTATGATACTAATGCATTTGCATCTCCCGTCGGTAAAGAAGAAGTGGAAAATAGTCCAATCCAAATGTAAAAGGAAAAGTTCCCTATCGTAAAGCAGTCGGAAGCCTTGTGTATCTTACTGCTGCAACTCGTTTAGACATCGCTTTCAGTGTCAATAAAGCGATACGTGCTATGGAGAATCCATACTGAGAAGGATTGGAGTCTTGTGAAACGTATTTTTAAATATTTAAAGGGAACTTCTCGGGTACTCTCGGGAGCTCTCAACAACTGAAGCTGAGATAATAGCAGCAAATGAATGAGCAAAAGAATTAATATGGATAAAACGTTTATTAAAAGAATTATTATGTCTCAACGAAGTTCCAATGCTTTATGTAGACAATGCAAGTGTTGTAAAGCTAGCAAAGAACCCGGCAATAATCCAATAAATAATAATAAAAGATCCAAACACATAGATATATTCGATATTTTTATGTACGAGATTTGCATGAAGAACTGAAGTTGGAACATATCGATAGAGAAAATCAGATTGCGGACTTATTTACGAAACCATTGGATAGAAGTAGATTTAATTACCTTCGCTCTAGCATTGGAATGATGGAATTGTCATCTGAAGTTTAGTATGTAGTGTTTTGGAGGAAGCGTTGTAGTGAAAACACTATATCAGTGCTGCCACCTCGTAGTTATTCCTATGTACTAAAATAATATTTGTTGTTAAGTTGCCTTTGTTTCTTGTTGTGTCAAAAACCATCTTTGCTATAACAGATGTTGAATACTTTTCTTGAAATAAATGAATTGTATCTTTTTCTCAATACAAAAAACCTATTAAATATGCTATTTGATAGACATGAATTAAATGCTATTTGATAGACGTGAAACAAACATAAAACCGATGTATCGCAGAAACAGGGAGTGAAATTTTTTTTCCAGCGGATTCGATACTTAGTTTGCATTCTTTGCTCCCTCCTTTATTGTGTCCAGGGCTACTATTTCCATTCACTTCCAAGTTAGTAATTAGCGCATTCATTTTCTTTTGATTGGACGATCTTTTGATAGGACGGTTCGGACGGTTAGGCCACAGAATCTGTTCGATAGCTTTGCTTGAATATTTCCAACTCCGTGTAGACAGCAAGAGTTAGAATGGGTAGCTAGAAGTGATAGCATTATTTTATAAATTATTCCTGCTTTGTATTCCACGAAGCATTCCTTACGCTATATAAAATATCAACAATTTTCATATTACTTATCTTTTTTAAAAAAAATGATCTAACATTCCACCGTGTTTTTTCGCTATTTCTGTAGCGAACAAGGATGATGTTCTACTCAGTTTCTTTTACTATATGGAATAAGCAGATGAGCAGAGAATGACAGATGATAAAGTTCTGACAAAGGCTAAATTTGAAACTTCTCATAAATGTAGGTCTGGTAATCTTGTTCAGAAAGAATATCTTGCAAGATAACACAAATTTATAAACCAACTTTATTATTATTGATAATCTAGACAGTGTAGTGGATTGGATTAGATTATTCGTATAAAAGGAGAATTCACAAGAGGATTACTCGAGTTTGAAGAAAAATAAAGTGAAGTACATATTCTAAATTTAGATAAATTAACATGAAATGGGGAAAAGGAATAAACATAATTTATTTGTACCAAACACATTTATCCAAAGAGCGCTCACAATTTCACTTTAATCCAAGTGTTTTTCGATAGCCTTTTGCTCGAGGTATATATTACTTCAAACGGCCACGACATATTACGGTCTACGGTCTACATTATGCTGCTCTTGAGTCTTGATATCGATAGAAAAAATCTTTAGTTTACTTGTTTACAATGGGAAAGTTTTATTGTATGTTGTGAATTATTACAAATAATTAAAATAACCCACGATAACAAAAGATTTCATGGCATAAAATTTAAAAAAAAAACTTTAGGTTTACTATTAAAAAATCATAGTTTTAAGCTACATATATGAGTGTGACTCACTGTATGTTTTGATCAAAACACAATCGTAAAAAGCATCACCAAAAAAAACCATTATCCTTCCAAATTCTTTTTGATGATGTATTTACAAATACATCTGCCACATATGTATATAAGGTAAAAAAAATATACTTAACAAAATCAATCCCCTTCTCTTAAATATCAACCACACAGTATAGAGTCTGAATCAAATAATACTAATGCAAATAGAATAAAAACCAACCATACAACGCATTATTAATGAGCTTCTACCGTTTCCATTTCAATTAACGACCTTAGATCAAACGTGATTAATACAAAATTATTAAAATTTTTATTTAAATAATACAAATGTATTAAGGTGTTTTGTAAAAATTATCATAATAATAATTTAATTAAAAGTAAATTGAATGTTCTAATATTGAAAAACGAAACATAAATTTTATTTCCATCAGTTTAGTTTCAACAGTGAACTCGTAGACATTATAATTTTGTTCGAGCTGAACGGTAACGGAATTAGTGAACTAGAAATATAACTTTCATTTAAAGTGGAATTAAAAAATTTATTTGAAATTAAATAAAAATTTTAATTGGAATATTCGCGATTGTTAATTTCGTTTCATAACAAACGAAAAAAGTGAATACAAATTGTGAAAACAAACCAAAAATTATGTGCTTTTGAAATAAAAGAAAGGAAATAACTTAAAAATATCTCGAAGAAAAAATAATTTTTTTGTTTAAATAAAAATGTCATCGAAAAATAAAATATTTTCAATATTAGTGTGCAGTTTATTGTGTACAACAATATTTATAACACCAATTGAATGTGCACGGAAATCGAATACACGTCGGGGCGGTAGTGGTAGTAGTGGTGGTGGTGGTTCAAAACCACAATCAAGGCCATCATCTTCATCGTCACAACCATCATCACCCTCAGCAACAAATTCACACGCTCATTCACAATCTGATAATGCTAAATTAAGTTATTCAAATTATAACTCAGCACCGCCACGTCCAAGTAATGTTGATAATTCACAAATTGGATGGAAAGCAGGTGCAACTGGAAACCATAATCAAGCACCACCACCATATTCTGCAAATGCAAATAATGGTCCACCACCAGCATATTCAGCAAACGCCAATGCACCAGGAATTAATTCACGTTTCAATGAAGCACCACCGGTGTATCAACAACCAGCACACCAAGGATTAGGTGCTGGACATGCAGCACCACAATATCCAGCTGGTAGCTACCAACCAAATACACATTCAGGTGGTTCGTTTCAACAACCAGGATATCATCCAGCTGCTGCTGGTTATCAACCAGGATACCAACCAGCTGCTGCTGGTTATCAACCAGGATACCAACCAGCTGCTGCTGGTTATCAACCTGGATATCAGCCAGGACACCAACCAGGTTATCAAGGACCACCAATTGTAAATAACTATCATACTCCGGCAAAATCATCATCCATTGGATCCGGATTACAAACCGCTGCAATTGCTGGAATAGGTGGTGTTGCACTGTATGCAGCTTTGAAACCAGGTGAAACAAAAACAATTTATATAAATAATGGAACAAATCAACCAGCACCTGCTGCAGAACCTGCCGCAGTTCCTGCAGCAATACCTGCAGCAGCTCTAACTCCAAACAATGGCCAACCCACTAGTATTTCAACACCAACACCATTAGCGCCATTACCACCGTTATATGCAGGACCAATAAATCCAATGAACCTTCCAGATAATAGAATGATGCCTGGATTTGGTTCAGTATATGATCCAATGACAAACACAATGGTAAATTGTAGCGCTCTGATAATTATGGACTACGATCGTAACACATTTCGACCAAATGTAAACAACGATTTAACAGTTACAATGAGCACAATTCCTATCCCTCCCACTCAATTCCTACCTCATCCAATTCCTACAATGAATTCAACTGAAACGAATATTCCAATAATAATGAGCTCAATCGACTCTAATGCAATGATGAATATAACTGAAATAATTCCAGTGATGAATATAACTGAAACCAACGTCATGACCAATTCAACACGAATGTTTAATGCAACTGAAAATAATAATGCATCAACTCCAATAACAACTACGTCAACTGTAGCTGCACTAATAACAGCACCAACAATCCCACCAGTAGTAGTTCCACAAATATGCAAAGATATGATGAAAACATTTTTATCTCAATCGCAAACACCAATGAATCCAGCATACAATGTAGTTCAGTTAACTCCAATGATTCCGATGACATCATCGAACGTGCCATTGGCACCATATCCATCTGAACAACCAGCTCCAGTTGTATCAGCTGTTAAAATAAATTCAGTACCGATTAATAATACAAATATGGATAGAAAATCAGAACAATTGAAGCAAAACAATGAGCTTATGGATGGAAAAAGTTTTGGAATCAAATTAGATTTCTCTGTTTTAACAATTTTAGTTCCTTTCGTAGTTTCACTTATTGTTAAAGTTTAGTTATATGTTTTTTTATTTATGTTAAATTTGTTATTTTTCTTTAATTAATTTAAAATATTTCTCTGGAATTAAATCAATATTGAATGGAATGTTGACGATGTTGTGACTTGTGAGTTGACAGGACGGTCAATTTTTTTTTATAATTTAATTATATTATTTATTGTAACGAAACAGTCACGTGTTTGTTGTTTTATTTTTTGTAGTTTTTCAAAATTTTGGTTGATTAGATTTTGGATGGATTTGATTGTATTATAAAAAAAGTTAATGTGATTTTTTTAGTTTAGATATTGAAGTGAAATTATTTTATTTATTTAGGAAACAAAGAGAAACAAACAAATACTGATGTATTTTTAATTTTTTTGTTTTTGTAGTAAAAAAAATCATCGAAGTCTGTGAATTGTAGCAACTGGATTGTAATAATTTAATGTATATTTTAATTAAAATATATAAGTACTTTGTGTTTAAGTTAAATGATTTTGTTTCTTTTCATGATCATGTGTCTTATATAATAGTTTTTTTTCAGACTCAAGAACCGGAGATGAATCTTTGAATCTGCTACACATCGTTTTTTGGGTGAATTTATTTTACAAGAAATTTATCGTTTTCCGTTACTTGCAAAATTTTTAAACCAAATCAAACAAATTGATCTATTTTATTTAGAATTGTTTTTCAATGAAGTGATATTTCCTTAAGTTCGCCAATTTTGTCAATGTAGTGTAGTGTACATTAGTTGGTGCAATAATTATAGGCTATTTCTCAATACAACAGTTTAAATGAAACCACACCAATATATTTCAAAATTTGTCGTTTTTAACTGTAAACATTATTTTTATTTTTAATTTTACTTTTATAATACAACACAAATTAAATTTGAAGATCATTTGTTCACAAAACAGAATAAAATTTATATCAAAATATATTTCATCTAAACGAGTAGAATTAAAAATAAAATAGATTTACAATAAAAAATAAATTTAACTTTTGTAATGGGAAATACCCCAATTAGATGCATTGGAATAAATTAATTACGTAAGTACATAATACATACATATACACACATAAATAAAATTGCTTTGTAATAATCTTTCTGATCTTATTTTATATAGAAGAATTTTCTTAAGATTTTCCACAGTGTGTTTAAAACAATAGAGTGAAAGTAACAATCAACATTATTGTGATCAGAAAAAACAATACAAATCTGTTTTGTCTTTAGCGTCACGTTGACACTAAGATAGTCTACAATCTACTATTCAGCGAGTTCACTAGCAGCCTGTAAACTCGCCTAGTGTAATCATGTTTACAATCTAACTAGCAGATCTACCGAAAAAGATGATTGGTTGGCTACTTAATAATCTGCTCGCTAGTTTTTAAACTCGCCAACTAGCAGCTTGTAAACAATCTTAGTGTCATCGATGCTTAATCCTGGTTGTTAAGTAAAGTTTATGCTTAATGTAGGAGCGTGCCACAGCTAGTCAGTTTTGAATATTCACTACGGTCATGCAACAGTTTACAGCGTTGTAATTACTATGGGAGCCGATTTTTTAAGGTCGTTCATGACGCCCGTGTTCCAACGTAGCAGTGGTATATCTCGCTTTCATAGATGCCCAGGGGTTCTAAGGTAAAAGTCTCTATGTTTCATCACGGTCTAAGAAAGGCATAATTTGAGTTTAGTGCTAAATGATGATGGTTCGATTACCTGCAGCAATTCTAGCTTTTTTGGTAGATTTCATACAAAAATCTACCTATTGCAATGTGCTTCATCTCGTCATTTCGGAAAAATTTTGGTGCCAAACGACTATGATAAGCGGAGACAGAAAAACAAAACAAAATTTATATATAGCATTTCTTGACCTACAATAACATTTTTTTCTGGATACGTTGTGGTAAATAATTTCTTGGACAAGTTCGCGAACAGACCATATCCGGGTACAGGTTAAGTGGCTAGAGCCTAAAAAGTCGAATAATCTAGAGCGTTATAACTTCCGTTTGAATCATAATATTTTAATAAAATTTATGAATACTGAATATTTGAACATACATATTTCTATCATTTTTTTCCAAATGACAACCTTGGCGTTCCAGGCTCCTGAAAAATTAGCTATTTTAAAAATTTAATAATCTTTGTTGTCCTTGATCTTGCTAAAAATGGCCAATCTCACATTTGAAAACTTTTGCACACGTAGATACAACATAAATCTTTCCAAAATTTAAAAAAAAAGTAGTTCACATCTAGAGGTTGAGACACTGGAGCTGTTAAAAGGAAAACAAACGCAAACGGTCATGCCTTCATCATTTTAGAGTTTATGTTGTTTAAACTCATACTTGCTTTTAGATAAACTTTTCAACTATAACCTCAGAGATTTTCAGCTTTCTAACCTAAGAAGTTTCAATGTAATTAGCGTTATACTAACCTAATACATGGTGCTTTCACACCATACAATTACAACAACAAATCCCATAAAAATATCTCATAGAAATATTAAATAAATCTTTGTTTGTTTCTGTTTTAAGTTTTTATTTTTTTTTTGCAAAAATTTGAATAAAAAAAAACAAAGTTGAGTCATTATTCTTTTGAATTAAGGAATATTGTCTTTGGAAAATTTCGAACTGCTAGTTGCAATAAATATATATTGATTACACATTTAGAAAAGTTTTCCTAAATTGATAGATATTTGTATTTTTTGAGGTGTAAAAGTTGTTTGATAATTTTTGATTATAAGTTATGTGTTGGTGTATTGTAGGTGTGACATAGTGAGAACGTTTATTTCCTCTTTGGTGGATTTAGTATGTTATTAAAAGAAGTTTTAATCAAATTAAACAAAACTGTTCCGAAATCGCATTGATAAAGTAGTTTCCGTTAGTGTATTTAGTTTGGTTTGATAAATCTTTTGGATTATTCTGGTTCTACTTTAATTTTTTATTTTAACTAATCTGACACATCCAATTCTATTTGTACACAAAACTGTCTGGTCCTGAAATCTATCTATTTCTAGCGGATGGATATACGTGCCGCTTGGACTTTTATTCGTAAGTATTAGAGTTACCAACACGCACTTTTGACAGCGGAGACTTCGGGTTTGAAGGTACGTCTTCGGGGCTATGACTATTTCTCCGGATTTTCAAGAACATTTTTGATAACGTGGCGTCTTCGAAATTATAAAACTTTCTTTTTGGTTCAGAACCGATAGTTTATTGGTTATAAGAAAATAAAATGGATCCGATAAAAATTGATGTCAGGGTTGTGTTCAATTATTTCTTGACAAGTGCATGTATCGACAGGTGTACAAGCATTTCTTGACGTTTTGGGTCATAAATAGTTTAAATAAGCAAACAAAAATGTTCGTCTGTCTGCCGGCCGTTTTTTTAAAAAATAATAAAGAAATTAGCTATATACAAATAGCGAAAAATACTGAGTCAACAATCAAAAGTCATGGAACACACAGATTAGAAAAATTTTTTTCCTGTATACCTTTTAGACCTTTAAGAACATTCATCAGCACTTACCCCTGCATTAACTTGAAAAATAAGAAAATTAGGGTAGTTTCCCCCATTCCAACCCATCCGAAAAGTAATGATAAAAAATTATGAAAATTAAAATTTTCACATAGGAAATCGTATCTCAGGGTCGCTGATTACGAATCCGAGGTCCAAAAGCAAATGAGAAGCATCGGAAATCATATCTTGTGTGTGATTGATTGATTTGTAAACTGAAGAATTTCATTTTCAAGTATGGGATTCTTGCCGTGGAAAAATCTAATTTTATGTTTTGAAATCCCCTCTTTATCTGTTTACCCCTTACCATACAGTCGGTAACTTAGTTCTTGCTTATGAATGGAGATCTATATACATACTTGCTACTACTTCTATACTTTCACACAGTATGCCCTCTTCATCAATTTCTGGATATGAAAATCATATGTATGTCATATGTATGAAAACCTTTATTCCTGTGTTAAAAAAAGACAACATGACATGTACTGCATGGCGAACAAAGTTATTTAGATTTTACAGTATTTTAGGGTGATTATAGGAAGAATACGTAGTAACAGCCATAAATATTAGTGTTTGTTTGTATCATTAACCATGGTGTTGTTGAAAAGTTTTTATTTGTGAATATTGTGTATAAAACGTGAATATTAAATAATCGCGGAGAGAAAATGTTTTTGTTATTTTGAATAGAGATACTCTATAGAGTCAATAAATTTACGTAAGACTGCGGATTCGTTCAGAGAGAACTTTGAGGGTATTGATCAATTTTTATATATTAGAACAACAGGCTTGTTTGAATTATATAGCTATAAAATTAATAAATCAGATGAGAACTTGACTGCTAAAAATTAACATAGAGACAGCTAACATAGAGAACATTTGAAAAAAAATATACTATCAAGTGCACTCCACTGATGGATAGGATTAGTCGCAAATTCAGATCACGACAGAACCGCAACAATACATCCAATTTATTGGAGTTGGAAATTAATCGATGGCGTCCTGCATTCCATACGCATGACAGAACGCCCGACCAAAAAGTATTATGGATGCAATAATATGTGGATGTCAATCTAGATGTGAGACAGTTTGAGGTTGCAGGAAAAATGGCGCATACTGCTCAAAAACTTGTAAATGTTGGTATGGAACCTACTGAAATAATTACGAGCCACCTGGAACTACTGACATCACGGCGGTTGAGCTGGCGGGCCCGGCTAAAATGATAATTGAACAAGATGAAAATTATTATGAAGATTACTCTTTTGATGATAATTCTGTATCTGTCCATTTTTGAATTAATTTTTTTTTTTCTGTTTGTAAATCAGCATGCTATTGTATAGAAATAAATAATAGAAATAAAATGTATATAAATAAATAATAGAACTAATAGAAATAAATATTTCGCTGAGGAAGGTTTCATAGAAACCGGAAATATTTGGAAAAAATTAAAAAAGTTTTTTAAAGTGTCTAAGTCGTATATGATTCATCAAAGTTATACTATTGTGATGGACGGGAAAATTTTACTTGATCTTCAAGTGAAATTGTAAAAAGGCATTGCCTTATTTGTGTACATATTATTTTTTTTTTTTTGAAATAAATAAATTAAAAAAAAAAAAATTTATCGAAGAACGGGAAATAGAAAAAATTAAATATAGGTACAAATATTTTATAAGAGGTGTCTGGAGACGAAGAAAATTGACTCTTGCGCACTTTTATCTCCTACAAAAAACGCAGAACTTCAGAATAGTTTACTTTCAAGTGCAACAGTGGTTGGGTTAAAAATCATCACCGAATAAATGAAGAGCAAAACAAAAATTTGTTTTACTCTGTAAGTATGACTGAACCACCCACAAGGAAGCCAGTAACTACTACAGTACAGAGATTGAATATCCAAATCTTGTTTTACAACATAGTGCTCTGTTGTAGTTAACTAATGTACCTCCCTATTTTCTACATAAATATTGTATAGAAAACAATAAAGTTTTAGATGAGAGCGATGCTTCTCCAAACGCATCACATAAACTAACAACAAAACTGTGCACCATGTCCTATTCTAGGATCATGCCTGATTCATCAGCTTATCCTAAATTAGACAGCACACATACCGTGTCTGACTCTAGAATCATGCCTGATTTATCAGCTTATCCTAATTCGGATAGTACACACACCATGTCTGACTCTAAAATAATGCCTGATTCACCAGCTTACTCTAAGTCAGACAGAAGTCAGAACACCTGTACGATATAGATAAAAATCGCTGGTACTTAAATTAAGTTGCGTTCAGATTAATCTGCACAGATCAGAAATGGCCTCAGTTAATTTGAACCGGTTAATTGTTCACGATGTTCACGATCTTGCATTCATACAGGAGCCGTGGGCAGACAGTAAAAGAATAAAAGATCTATCGTCAAACAAAAATACAAAACTGATCTATTTCTCAGATGTGGAAAGGCCGAGAACCGCGATTCTTTTCAACAAACATCTGAAAATACTTCCATGGAATGAATTTATCTGCAGATATCTTACAACGGTCCAGATAGAAATTCATCTTCCTCAAGGTGGATTTCATAAATTCATTTTAGCTTCTGCATACTTCCAGGGGGATGAGGACGAGACACCACCAGAAATGGTAGAGAAACTCATCAAGTATTGCAACAATAACCACTACAACCTCATAATAGCGTGTGATGCTAACGCTCATCACAACGTGTGGGGAAGTAGTAACATTAACACAAAAGGCGAGCGTCTGCTTCAATTTTTGTTTACAAATAATATGTTTATTGCAAACAAAGGTAGTGAGCCTACCTTTAGAAACACAATTAGAGGTGAGGTCCTTGACCTTACTTTAACTAACATAAATGCTACTAACCATATTAAGAACTGGCATGTTTCGAAGGAAGCTTCTATGTCTGATCATGCTTATATATGTTTCAACATAGAACACTACCCGAAGAGCGTTCAGTACTTTAGAAACCCGAGAAAAACCAAGTGGGAACTTTACACAACATATCTTCATGATAATGTAAATAGTTGCGGCAGTATCAACTTCACATTTGAGCTTGACTCTGCAGCAAATAATTTACAAGAAATTATCATTGAAGTATATAACCTTAATACTTCAATAACTCAATCCAAAAGATGCAGAGATGTACCTTGGTGGAATGGTAACTTGGAGATGAAAAAGAATAAAGTTCATAAGCTCTTTAATACAGCAAAAACAACAAAGAAATGGATAGAGTACCGAGTAGCTCTAACCAATTATAATAAAGAACTCCGACAATCAAAAAGGAATAGCTGGAAAGAGCTCTGAAATACGATAGATAATTCTGCTGCAGCTCGACAAAAATTGATATCGTCTTATCACACAAATCCTCAAGGCTCAATCTGCAAACCAAATGGTACGTATACCACCAGCTGCATTGAGACACTAGATACTTTACTTACTTACTAACCCACTTTCCGGGCTCATCAGAGTGTAGCACGGAAGATAATACCAACGAAGACGTGCATCTTCTAGATCCTGCAACTAAAAGTGCTGCAGATCATTTAGCCAACACAATTTTTCCCCTCAACAAAGCGAGATGGGCTATAGAATCCTTCGGTCCGTATAAATCTCCGGGAGGTGATAGGATTTTTCCGGTATTTCTGTAAAAAGGTCTAACAATCATCCTTCCATATCTCATGGGTTTGTTCAAAGCAAACTTTTGCCTTGCTTACATTCCTCAGATATATGGCGAGAAACTAAAGTTGTTTTTATACCCAAACCAGGAAAAAAACCAAATGAAGCCAAACCATACAGACCTATAAGTCTTACATGTTTTCTATTAAAAACAATGGAAAAGATGTTGGACTATCACATCCGTCATGTATCACCCCGATTACCGAAGGCATGTCATGTCACTTTAAATGACTATAGTCATATCGCATCAATTTTCGTATTGTTGAAGTCGTTTTTTACGCCTCAAGTCATTTTATACGACAGATGTCACTTTAAATGACATTTTAGTCGCCTCAATTTTTCATGTGACAATAACTTTTTCAAACGTCTTTCATTGTTTTTGTGAAATTGAAGAACGTAAAATGTAAGTTTTTTTTAGTTTTGGAGTTTTTACGTTTCAGAATTTTTAGTTTTAGTCGTGCCGTTTTTATCGACTAATAATACCAATTTTTAAGCGACATGACATGACTATAGTCATGTCACCTGATGTGACACGACTTCCGTAATCGGGGTGTATGTCTTAAACAAAACCCTCTCAACTCTAGCCAACACGCCTATCAGACTGGGAAATCTACTGGAACGGCGTTGCACAAAATGGTGAAAGAAATTGAGACCACCCTAAACTACAAGGAGGCACTTGTTTGTACATTTATGAACGTACAAGGAGCCTTTGACAATGTCCACTTCAATGCTATCATTGAAATGGCCACAAAGAAAAATATAAACCCGCATATCATTGCGTGGATTATCAAGATGCTACAGAGTAGGAAGATAACGGCTACACTAGGTGATTATTCAGTGACTGTTACTGCATCTAGAGGCTGCCCGCAAGGGTGTGTGCTCTCTCCACTACTTTGGCTAATGGTGGCTGATGATCTTCTCACCAAGCTAAATGATTCCGGCTTCAACACTGTAGGCTATGCAAACGACTTGGCAGTCATGGTTAGAGAGAAACATGACTCCATTGTCGCTGGTCGAACCCAGACAGCTCTTAATCTTGTATCAAAGTGGTGCAACAGTTTGGGACTGTCGATCAATCAACAAAAAACAAGCATTGTCGTTTTCACAAATAGGAGAAACTTTAATTTCATTTCTCCTGTTCTACTAAGCGGCGATCCAAAACAAACATCAAAAGAGGTAAGATATTTAGGTGTGATCCTGGATATCAAACTAACCTGGAACTCACACCTGAAATATATCTCCGATAAGCCAAAAAAAGTTTTCTTAACCTGCAGAAACCTGTTTGGGAAAACATGGGGTCTTTGCCAAAAAATGATACTTTGGTTGCACCAAAGAATTATAAAACCTAAAACGCGCCAAATAACTGCTCAAAATATGTTTACCAAAATACAAAGGCTAAGACACACCTTAGTGCCACAGGTGCTTTCAAAACCACGCCAACGTCAGCAATGGAGATTCTTCTAAAGCTTTCTCCATTGCACCTACATGTAAAACCTGTAGCGGTGTTGAGCGTTCATAGACTGCAGCTCACAGAAGGGTTTAAGCCGTTTAATCTAACCGGATACCTTAAAATCCTTGCTGAATTACAAGCTGAACTGCATACATACCATATTTCGGATTATATGCCAAAAACAATAGATTTAGACCGGCACTTTGATGTCAAGATATTGGCCAGAGATCGTATTGAAAACTATATACAGTCACTGCCACATAACGCCAGCATCTGGTACACAGATGGTTCTCGAACCAATGTGGGCACGGGAGCAGGAGTGTTTGGTCCTAGAATAAAACGAACAGTTTCCTTAGGCACCACAACAACCATATTTCAAGCCGTAATTGTCAGATGGGCTTTGCTATGTGCTGAAAGACAATACCAAAATATTGAAATATATATTACATCTGACAGCCAAACAGCACTCTTGGCACTAAAATCTACGCGCTTTGATTCAAAACTGGTGTGGGAATGCCACTAAAATCTACTAAAAGTCTCCAGCAATAATAGAGTCACACTTGTGATAGAGTCACCCAGCCACACAGGAATACAAGGAAATGCTTTTGCTGACACTTTAGCAAAGCAAGGTGCCGATAAAAAGTTTGTTGTACCGGAACCATGCTTCGGAATGGCCAAGAGTTCGCTCAAAAGCACAATCCAAACATGGGAACAGGAACAAAATGCTAAACTATGGAGAAGCAGAGAGGGACTAGTACACTCCAAGAAGTTTCTAGCTAACCTCCCTGTTTCACCCTTAAAAACAATCGGCTTAAACAGAGAGTCTCTAAGAATTTTAAAGTGGTGCGTTACTGGAGATGGTCCTTTAAACCACCATCTTAACAAAATGGGCCTTGTTGTTTCCGATAGGTGTATATTATCCTACTTGGACGCGGAAACGATGGAACACGTCATCTGCATCTGTCCTGAACTCTCTTGACATAGATACAACCAACTTTGTCATAGAAGACTAACACTTCCACTACCACAAAACGTCACTCCAATTGAGCTAATTAATTTTATTAAACGTCTCAACTTGGATTACAGAATACAACCAGTGACGGCACAAACGACGACTGACTAATAACACAATCAGGGTAAGCACAATAGACCTTCAGGTCGCAGTGCTACTTGAACTGCGAACTCAAGGCCCTCCAATAAAAAAAAAGAACTTTCGCTGCCAAACTTTTTTCATTATATCATATTTATTTTTCATTGCTGAAATTCTGTTTCTGTTGATTTTATGAAAAAGGTGCAGAGTAAGAGAAGCTTTTGTTTTTTGTGGTGGGATTTTTTCTCTTGTAGATTTAAAATCTCCCAATAATGGCATAATTGAATACAACTGAATCAAACAAAAAAGTAACGCAAGACTATTTTTTAAATAAAATGTGTAGTATAAATTATCTATCGCAACAACATGCGTTCTGAGATGTTGATGAATGCAAACCTTAAAGAATGGATAACTAAACAATAAATCACATCATATACAACAACAAAATATAACATAGGCCAATATTTCATGATAGAAAAGTTAAAATAAAAAAAAAATAAAAAGTAAAAACAAATTTGTTTTAAAAATTTGGCAGATTAAAATTAAAATAGCGTTGCCAATAATCCAGCTAGTAGCATATTTCTCGAACGTGTGAAGCACTGCCTCTCTCAATTATTTGACCCCACACCAAAAGTTATATGCAGGCTTGTTTCTTCGAGCAAGTACTACAGTCTTCTCCCGAATATAAGAACTAGTCCTTATATTTGAATGAGGTGTCATTTTGTTGTATATAAAAAGTTAATACAAAATTTTCGAATACAAGAGCTTTCGAATAAAAGATCCAGTTCTTATATTTGAATGCACGAAAAAAATTTTTTAGTTCTGTAAGATTACATAGCTTTTACTAAAATTCAGGATAATAATATGATATACGAACCAAACATTTCAATTACTATCTCCATTACTATCATTTTGATTAGAAATTACAAAAATATGGAGGGGCTGAAATCTCACAGCTCTGAGATATCAAGACTTCGGTCTGGGTAAAGGATTTTGATATAGTTTTCGGCAAAAAACTTTCACGAGGACATGGTTTTTAGTTTTGGGCAGCGATGTATATCAAACATAACTCTTTGTTAAAGTACAAGTATTTTTTATATCTGTTTAAATATTTATTACAAAACTAACCGGAAACATCAATACGTTGCCGGAAAATTATAATCAAAATTCCAAAAATATTGATAAATTAAATAAAATCAAACTTTTTCAAAATTCCAAAAATATTCCAAAAATTAGAATGAAATCAAATATTTAAACTTTTTCTAAATTCCGATAATAGCCAAAAATTCTTAAAAATTCAAACTTTTCCAAAATTCTAAAAATATTGCAAATATTATTACAAAATCAAACATTAAAACTTTTTTCAAAATTCCAAAAATTATAATAAAATCAAAAATTAAAAATTTTTCAAAATTCTAAAAATATTCCAAAAATTCTTACAAAATCAAAAATTAAAACTTTTTCCGCAATTCTAAAAATATTGCAAAAATTATTACAAAATCAAAAATACAAACTTTTTCAAAATTCCAAAAATATTTCAAAAACTATAACAAATCCAAAAATTTCCATGTTCAATTTCATTTTCAATTACATTTACGGCATAAAAACAACTACATTTTTTTTTCCAAAAAATTGGCTAAAAAATAAATGAAATCATTTTTTGACACACTTGACATTTTTTTGACAAACTTATAATGCCATAATTCTCAATAATAATAATAAAATTTCATTTCAAACAAACAATTTTATTTTTTTCCAAAAAGTTGGGTAAAAAAATAAATAAAAATCTTTCTTTTGACACACTTGACAACATTTTTTTGACAAACTTATAATGCCATAATTCTCAATAATAATAATAAAATTTCATTTCCAACAAACAATTAATTTTATTTTTTTTCCAAAAACTTAGGTAAAAAAATAAATAAAAATCTTTCTTTTGACACACTTGACAACATTTTTTTGACAAACTTATAATGCAATAATCTAGTTTTTGATCTCACATACCAATCCCGACCATCAAGATTTCTCCAAATTTAATGTTCCTACTCGTAATCACTTAAAATGAACGTTTTTTAAGCCAAAAATATGAAAATTTGTTATTTTTGACACACATACTGATTTTCTTGTGAATACCTATTTTTAGAAAAAAAAATTTTTTGAAATTCCCCCAGCCGTTATCCCTGCAGCGTAGGAAATGACGGACGGCCGGACGGTCGGCCGGCCTACAGACAGACACACATTTTTTTTTTTTGCTTTTTTAGAATCAGCTGGTCCTAAAACGTCGAGAAATGCCAAAAAAAGTGGGGGTAAGAATTTGACTTTGAGCTCATGAATGTAATAACAAATATAATGCTTTAGAATTTGCTTTATGCTAAAGTTTTAAATCCTTCTTCTGTTATAAATTGATTTGTTGTGACAAATTTTTGGGGTTCAATACAATAATTGTACAGCAAATTTTTAAGTCACCAAACAATAAACTTTTCCCTTAAAACTTGTTTAGAAATAATTGAATACAACTAGGAATCGCCCAGTGGCCGCAACTCGACCATTGTAAAAAGACCGCCAACAAAATAGCTACAACACATTATTTCAGAGTTTGATTATTTGATATACAAAAACTCGCTTTTAGGGTACACCCTATATAAAGTACACTTGGTCTATAGAGTACAGCAAATTTTTTTCTTACATCTATAAAAATTTTACGAACAAATTATCCTTCTTATAAGGTACCTCGGCTTATAAGGTTATAACGTACGCGCGTTTAGTCCCGTGAATTATTTTTCTGTGTAATTTGCCCAGTTTATAAAGTACGAATAAAAAATTAGAATACAAAATAAACATAAAAATTTAAAAGTCGTAAGTATTCGCCGCTTTACGATATTTAATATTTTTCTAGGAAATGTCTCGGCTTCCGTTCATTAATTTGTTGTGATTAATGGGTTAATTCGCAAGTTATTGTTGAGAAAATATTTGCTAATTTATCAATTCGATTTCTTTAATGCTTTTATGTTTTAAAAAAAAAGCTCAACTCAAATTAAAATGCTAGTGATCACTTTGGCCAATAAATTAAAATATTTGGTGGAAGTCGATCAAAAGAAGTCTTTCTCAAGTTGGGGTAATCCTCTTAAAAATATTGCTCTAAACTATAAAGTTCAAATTTAGGATTTTGTAAACTCTAGTGTATCGAACCTTAAAAATAGAGCGACAACACTCTTAAGACTTGAAGCCACATACAACAGAAACAGAATTTCATATACAAATTTTACAGAAACAGAATTTTTTTCTGTTAAATTTGTATGAAATTCTGTTTCTGTTGTATGTGAATGCCCGGCTTTAGATGTCTTTCATTTTATTTCGAAGTCGTGATAAAAAGGTAAAGCAGCTACAATAAGCTATTGTTTCAAAAAACCTGGGATAACTATGGTCGTATACTTCGACAGTAACTGATAACAGGGCGTTTATTAGATGCCTCAAACTAAATAGAATCTGAGTACGAGGATTTATAAAAATTCGAACAAATTTTTATTTTTAGTCTACGGGAGTGACGATAATGCCTACTCCAGTCCCTGCTATTGACATATAGATATGAGCTAACGTGTGATATCACATACCGCTGACAATAGCAGTGAGATACTACTAGCCAAGGTGTTATCTTAAGGGTGCTACCAGATGAACTTTATTGTTATGGAATATATCTCGATGGTGGCAATCTATTTTGTTTTTGAAATAAAAAGTGGTATGTTATAAGAGTTACAATATGTGTCACAAAAGCACATAGATACCTGGTAAGATCTAATTATCACAACAATATGCGTTCTGAGGTGTCGATGAACGTTTTTTTTTCAAACCTTAGTGGATCGAAGGCACTCGTGAGGACCGAAGACACTCGTGACTATTGATTCGGGCAAAGCATTCCATTTGTACGATGTATGGACAAAGAAATCTATCTTCATTTTAACACTATGATAGTGAATGACCAGTAAAACACCATTGACCATTGACAAGTAAAACAGGGTAAAAAATATGGTTGACGCATGATGGATCCGATTCCATCCGAGCACTGCTGGTGACGATATTTATAAAAAAAACAACGAGATCAGAGAATTAAGATTTGAAGTTAAGTTTCAATCACAACTCGTGTAGTACGTTTTTGAACAGAGTTCAAAAGAGTCAGGATAGAAACAGATACAGCACCCCAAACTTGACAACAATACTCCATACAAGGACGAATGTAGGACTTACAAATGAGGAGTTATTAAAATGGAGTGAAATATTTTTTACATCTATTGAGGACTGAGTTTTCTTGGCGTGCTCTTTGACATCGCCATTATACGATCATTCTAGAGTAAGTCGATAGAAATTTTGATGACCAATAAAATTTTTCACATTCGTCTATTTGGTTGTCATACACACTAATCGAAATATCTTTGGCAAACTCGGTCGTTGATCTGACAACAATCAATAGCCATGCTTTGGTGAGTTAAAATTGAACATATTTCAGTCACCAAAATTGGCAACTTTTGCCAGGCTACCCTTTAAATTTATGGTATCTCTCCGGACGGGCTTTATTCGTTCATGCATTTTCCCTTTTAAAGATAGGAAAACGAGCGATTTGTGCAGTGTACTATCATCTGCAAAATTATTTATTGGGTTACTGGTGATTTTCAGTTGATGTAAAAGTAAAGTGGTGACAAAACTAAGCCTTGGGTACATCAGTGTTAATTAATTTAGACGCGGAAGAAGCTATCGATGGATACCGAAATGTATCGGTCGGTGAGAAAGTTTTGAATAAACTACACAACTGCGGGGTTAAATCCGTACGCTACGCGCTTGCTGATCAGGTTCGCAGCCCGGATTTGATCAAATGCAATTTGACGACCAAATTGTAATTAAAGTGGAAAATATTATTCAACTTTGCCTTAAACAACAGAAAATTACTGATTATTTTTCAGTAAAAAAATTGTCCATCGCAGCTTAATCTGAGTAGACATATTCAGACATTCTCATTCGAAAATATTTACATATACATATGTTTATGTAGAGTCGGTTTGATTAGCTTTAACCAAATACACTTTAACATAATTATTTTATTAATGAATTGTTTTTAAACTATTCCTATTTTTTTGTGATCGCTTTTATATCAATTAACATGTAGTAAATAATTTAATATGAAATACAATGATATAATGAGAATAACAGGCAAATTTGCTTATGCTTTTTTAATTTTTTTGGATATAACGTACCATGGTGTATAACGTACGCTTACGTCGGTCCCTTGACCGTACTTTATAAACGAGTTTTACTGTAGTTGATTTTGAATTGTGAAACAAATAACTTTTAGAAGAAAAAAACAAAATAACCGAACAAAAAACTCAAAAAACACAACTCTAACATTTTTGCCATTTATTTGAAAAAATCGTCAAAATTCAAAAAAAAGTATTTTTCGGCACATCTACTACTCAAGACCCTTCCTACGATATACATATTGCCACACTTTTGATGGAGAAAGTATTTTAAAATTGTACCGCAAAAATATTGCTTACGTATTTATAAATACTATATAGGTTATTCGTATATACAGGTTTTGCAGTCCAAGTTCGACATTTTGCAAATCAAAATCAACTTTTGTAAATCAAATTCAACTTTTTTCAAATCAAATCAAATTAAACTTTTTGCAAATCAAATTCAATATTTTAAAAAATCAAATTCAACTTTTTGCAAATCAAATTCAATTTTTTGCTCTTCAATTTGATTTGCAAAAAATCGAATTTGATTTGCAAAAAGTAGAACTTGATTTGCAAAATATTGAAATTGATTTGCAAAAGGTTGAATTTGAAATATAAAAATTGAATTTGAATTGCAAAATCTTGAATTTGGTTTGCAAAATGTTGAATTTGGACTGCAAAACCTATAATAAAACAAAATTTCTTAATATTTCTTAATAATTTTAGGCGTTACAACAATTATATTCTGAATATTAAATTTTTTTTAATCTTAATGAATTTTTTTTGAATATAAGTCATAAGAACCAGTTCTTATAAACGAATAAAAAAACCCGTAGTTCTTCTATTCGTTTACAAGAACTCGTTCTTATGTTCGGAGGAAAACGGGTAGCGTACCATCATCATGAAATATTCCATAACTAAGATTGAGGGTGGAACCGATTACTGAATAGAGTTCATCCACCAGCACGCTTTACATACCACCCTGGCTAGACATTTCTTACTGCTATTGCTAGTGGTATTTCATATCTCTCGTTTATTCATATGTCAACAGCAGGGATTGAAGTAGGCGCGCTATTCAAACCCGTAGAAAAAAATTTAAAAATCAACTAAAACTGACCCTCCATGTGGCAAAATGTGAAGAAAATTCGGTTTCATAGAAGGTAATACCAAAAATTTAATTTGACGGATTTGCATACACGGTAGAAATTGTTAATGGTGATCGGTTGGAAATAACGGAGAGAAAACGTCACTTATATTTTGTTTCAGATATACCTGGACCACTTGATCTTAGAATCCAAACATTCTCTTCAAGCTTTTAAAACGAACCGACACACAGTAGTATCATTATAATTAAAACGCTTATTTCTTCATCCGTTTTACTAAACACTTTCAAATTCTGTTAGCTCTACCCATCACGAATTAGATATGATTCGGCACTATCCACCTCATTGAATATTAATCCAAACAAAATTATAGGTGCGTTCGATTTGACTGAAACAACTGAAAAAACAACAAGAATTGCATTCAATTTTTCAATTGTATCAGTTGCTTCAGTCAAATCGAATACGACTTATGTTAACTTCAAACCGCGTAATAATTCTTCCCCAAAAATATGAAAAGGTTAAAACCGACCAATTTACTTTAAATTTATACTAAATAATCTTTTAAGCTGGTTGATATATAATATATTGTTATATAATTTATATTAAATAGAACGTAAAAATCATTTTAAACTGAGTTGATCCCAAATAAAATCAATGTCATTCGGGTTTTGTTAAGACAGTATAGTAATGTCAAGGGTGATCGTCTATGGTAATATAGGCGACAAAATAAATTTGGTTTGTTAAATTGTAGATGGACATTTTTTGCTAGTTTTTCTCCTATATCAAATCATCATATGCAAATGAAGAGCGAGTTAGTAACTTTACCAGCAAAAAACTGTTAATTTTTTACACTAGAATAATCCTCATTTTTTAAGTAAATAAAAACAACTTTTGTTGTTTTGTTGTTTTGTGTTCAATATTTTGTTGTTTTGTGTTCTGTGCATCCACATATTTCGCTATGATCCCGTACTAATTTGATAATAATTCAAATTTTTCAATTAAATGTTTTCTAAATAGTTTTTATGAACTGCTAACATTGATAACAACAAAATATTTAAATGACAATTTAAAGTTGGTGATTTTGTTTAAAAATTAACAATAAAAACTCAATTGAATTTAATTTATAAATTATAACACTAATGCGCGTTTAATTTAACAAAAAAAATAAGAGTAAGTAGAGGTGGCAAAAAAAAATTCTATGTCCCCTGTTTCAATCTTTGGGATATAATTGCAAATTGCTTGCTTCGATAATTAGAAGGATTTTTCTTTGGTTTTATCTCGGATCTTAAGGTAAGTTTAAAAAACTGACATTCTGAGATTCTATTCATCAATCCATCCATAACTTCTTTTGTGTTATCGTTATACACAAACTTTGTTTTTTTTATATTTTCATCTCAAAAATATTTTAACCTTGATATTTTACCTTTATTTATTTACACTGTTAAAACTAAAATTTTACAAAAAATTCTTAGAACTATTTAGAAAAAAAAAATAATATGTACGATGGTGACTAAAAAGATTACATTAGTTGTAGAGCTTTACTTTAGAATAAAAATCCAAGTTTTTTTGACTTAATCTGTAAATGATTTTGGAATGAATATTTTGAAAGCTTAAAGATTTTATAAATTAATTAAGTTTTTCTGTTTTTATTTGTAAAGAAACAATTTTGCACTCCAGACTGTAATTCATTTGCTGGGTATTTTGAATTGAATTCAGTTTTTTTTTAAAAAAGAATTTTCACTTTTGGCTCGAGATTGTAATACTTAGGTTCTTTCAGACCGAAGTAATTAGAATTATTGTAAATCAGGTTCGTTTATTAAAGTTACTTCGGTCTGAAAGACCTAAGTATTACAATCGCAAGCCAAAAGTGAAAATCTTAGACCCGCTTTTTTTGGCACTTCTCGAAGTTTTAGGACATAACGATTCTAAAAAATCAACAAAAAAATGCCGTGTGTCTTCTGGCCAACTGGTCGGCCGTCACAGCCGACGAAAACAAGAAAATTACCGAAGCAATTTCAAAATATTTTTTTCTAAAAATAGGTTATGTTAATGGCAAGAGCCGAAGAAACGATGGGTTCGATAAGTGTGTCAAAAGAATGATTTTCATATATTTTGTTTCCCATTTTTTTAGAAACATATTATGGGAAACATTTTCGACTAGAAAGATATAAAAACATCCAAGTAATTATTTGGATGACCTGAAATGTATTTGAACATTAAACTTGAAATGAAGTGTGTTAAAAAAATCATTAAGTATGTGAAAGAAAACGAAAATTTGCGTATTTTTTGCTTAAAAACATTCATTTTAAGTGATAACGAGAAGTAACATTGAATTTGGAGAAATGTTGATGGTCGGCATTGGTATGTGAGACCAGAAGCTTGATTATTGTATTATAAGTGTGTCAAAAGAATGATTTTCATTTTTTTAATCAAATTTTTTGGAAAACAAAATTAATTATTTGTATGACATGAAATTGAACATGAAATTGGTTCTAACCTGTTTCTGAAATTGGTTCTAACCAGCCCCAAATTATAAGAACAGTTAGAAAATATCAAGTTCTTGCAATTAAATGTCGTTTTTTAACAAAAATTGTATTTATTAGATGTTTCTTAAGTAATTTTTTGTGTGATGCTACGACTTCTGAATAATTAATAATTAATAATTTTTGATTTTATTATAACTTAAATTTTTGCAATATTTTTGGCATTTTGAAATTTCAATATTTAATTTTGGAATAATTTTTGGAATATTTTCAGAATTTTGAAAAAAGTTTAAATTTTTGATTTTATTATAAATATTTTCACAATTTTGGAAAAAGTTTCAATTTTTGATTTTGTTATAATTTTTGGAATTTTGAAAAAGTTTTTTATTTTTGGTTTTGTTCTAATTTATGCAATATTTAAGAATTTTGGAAAAGATTAAATTTATTATATGGGATTTTTTGCATTAAATTTCTAGACAATACTTTGTGCGAATTTACAGAATGGGGAATATTTCTATTCTACTTAACATCCTAAGTGACGATTGTATAGTCATTATTGATTGTTTCCAATCAATGTGAAATCAATGGCTGACACTTGGTCAATTTGTAGTTATATATGTATTTTATTAGATTACATTAAGGGACTTTAAATTTATTAGGGATTAAAACCAGGCATAAGGAGGAAGGTTTGAATTCATCCGAAACACGAAAAATGAGATAAGAAGTGGAGTTTTTTTTCTTAGAAATTTCCAACCATGCCTTTGAATTGAATAAATTCCAATTACTTCTTTACTTACTTGAGTTTAATTGATCTCAAAAATACCCAATAGATTCAATTTATGATTTTGTTATAATTTTTTCAATATTTTTAGAATTTTAAAAAAGGTTTCAATCTTTGATTTTGTAATAATATTCGGAATATTTTTGGAATTGTGAAAAAGTTGGAATTTTTGATTTTATTATAATTTTTGGAATCTTGAAAAAAGTTTGAATTTTTGATTTTGTTATAATTTTTTGAAATCAATTCAATCAGAACCCCTTTTTTTGAAAATAAATAATTTAAAGTCTACGAGCATTATATTAATACACACATTTCAAAATTTCTGGAAGTAAATCATTTAAGAGCCGATAGCCAATACGGGTTTCGAAACAAAAGATCAACTACTGATCTAATAAACTATGTAGCGCATTGTTGGAACATCATACTTGATAAAGGTGGTGAAACATACGTTATCGCTTTAGACATCTCCAAGGCATTCGATCGAGTCTGGCATGCCAACTTAATCAACAAGCTCGTTGCGTATGGTTTTCATCCCAATGTTGTGAAGCTGATTCAAAATTTTCTATCCAACCGATACATTTCGGTCTCCTTAAACGGATTTTCGTATGAGTCTAAACTTATCAACGCTGGTGTACCTCAAGGCTCAGTATTGTCCACAACCCTATTTTTGATTTATATCAACGAATTGCTGAAAATCACCAGCAGCCTAATAACCTAAGGTATGTGTCATAAGGCTTTTCTTTACTTCATTGTTATGCATACTGTAAAAAATTTACTAAAGAGCAAAAAATAAAAATAATTCCAAAACTCAAATTTTCTAAAAACCTCTGTAAAAAAATTCAAAAATAAAAATAATTATAAGACTCGAATAGATTTTCCAAAAAATTCTGTAAAAAAATTCAAAATCGAGAAAATCTGACACATTCGTTAAAGAAAAGCGTGGGACGCTAATCCTACACGCGAAACATCGACGGAATTTTGACTACTATTACTTGTAATTCTAAATTGAATGAAAAATAAAATAATTATATCATTGCACTACATCGTTGAAAGAAAGTATTCGAAAAATATACACAAAAAAATATAATTCAAAATTCTTATATAAAAACCGCATGCAATTGACAACGTTAGATCCTAAACATGATGCTTTGAGATGCTTCTAGTCACAAAATGATAGAAAGTAAATAGTAATGATATTATTCGCAATTCCGTCGATGTTTCGCTTGTAAGATTAGCGACCCACGCTTTTCTTTAACGAATGTGTCAGATTTTCTCGATTTTGATTTTTTTTACAGAATTTTTTGGAAAATCTATTCGAGTCTTATAATTATTTTTTTTTACTACTTGCATGAGAAATTTCAATTATTTACTCAAAAACCCAAGACAAAAGTTATTTTTCTCAGCTAAGGTTACTAATAATTTTTCCCCACACCTAATAATAAGTATTTTAGCACCTTAGTAAATAATGAAAATATAATTTTTGTTCGTTTGTTAACTGAGTTCATCTTTGAATTTTTTAGTTTCTTCCTAAAATAATAATAATATATTAAAAAATAATAAGCGTTTTGATTTTATTTTAATAATAATAAATAATGAATGAATGCAAAAACTTCTTTGCAACTATAGTTTAGTTTATTTGAAATTTTAATTCGTGTTAAACAGAATTCTGTTGAAATTTAGTTTAGTTGTGAGTTGTAGACTAAAAAAATTCTAAATTTGGCTCAACAATATTGAATAGATTTTCAATTCAATTCAATTCATGTCAAAAATAAATAAAAGCTATATTTTTTAATTCAAAGCATATGTGATTTTTATATAGTTTTAAGAAAATTAATTGAAAATAAATTTCTAACTAAGCAGCCCTGAATAATAAATATCCAATACGCAATCCAATGATATGATACACAATGTTTCACCAAATCAAAATTTTTATTTATTCACCATTTGCTTATTAATTGACATTTTATTTTGTGAATAATTAAGAGTTTTAGTGCATTTTTTATATCAAGTAGTAAAAAAAATAGTATATAAACCTCGGTGAAGAAAATTTTCTCCATTTCGGTGCTTAATTCGCGAGAAACGAAGTTTCGAAGTATCCACCTCAATGTAGAAAATTTACTTTATCACCTCGGTATATAATGTACTATTATTTTTGAATTTTTTTACAGAGGTTTTTAGAAAATTTATTTGAGTTTTGGAATTATTTTTATTTTTTGCTCTTTAGTAACTTTATTACAGTATGCATAACAATGAAGTAAAGAAAAGCGTTTCTTAAAAAATGTTTTTTTTCAATAGTAGTTTAATCAATGAGTGAATAATGAAGTAGTTTATTCTCAAGCAAAAGTTTAAAATTTGAGCGAGGCACGAGCGAGAATTTTAATTTGCGAGAGAATAAAATTCATTATTCACGAATCGATTACAATACTTTATTCTCTGACAAAGATTTTATTATAAAAAAGAATTGTGTATTATAAAAAACTAGCGGGACCCGGCGTGCTTTGCTACGCCTATAAATAAAGTTTGTGTGTATACATTTTGTTGACGTAGCAATAATTTCAAAGAGTTGTAATGAGAAATGGTTTTCTATTTTTTTTTTAATATGAATGCAAAAGGATCAGCACTCTAGTTGATCAGTAAAATATAAAAAAATAGTATTATATATAAAATAAAGAATATATAAAAAATACGCGATTATATAAGTTTTCAGGTGTGTAATCTATTTAGAACATTATACGGAACAAAAATCGATTCACAAATTTTCACAGTGCTCATGCGGTTTAATATACGCTTTCTTTACCGGTAGGTTACTAAAAACGTTGCAAAAAATTTTGATCGGTATATGATTTTATGGTCAGCAAGTGCAGTAAGAATAGCGACAATACATTCGATGAAGGTATAGAAGAAGTGATGCAAAAAAGGAATAAAAGAAGTGATGCGAAAAAAAATCAAAATTATTTGGAAGTTTTTGTATATGAATTCATAGGATTTGAATTCATAGGATGAGAAATATTTCTATTTAGTCAACATTTTAAGTCATTTTAAAGTCATTGTTATTGAATGTTGCAAATCAATGCGAAACTAATATCTTACACACGGTCAATATATTGGCATATATGTTCCATATATGGACAACATTAATGGAATATTAATTTTTAAGCGAATTTGTGAGTAATTATTGCTCAAAGTAATTATTAAAAGTATTATTCCCGATAATAAGTAATTATTGTCGGGATTGAACTCACGCTCATCAGAGACATCATAGTTCAAAGCCATCTTACAGACTCAGCCACAGTGGATGAAACAACAACGAAACATATTTCAATTTTCATGTTCAGATAATTTCTAAATTGAAACTTCATTATCGCATATTTATTTAAATTGACTTCTTCATCTGTGATTATACAATTGTAAATTGTATTTGTTCCCGACACGAAACACACAAAAACTGTTTTAAAGAAGTTTTTCTGAGAGAAAATAAAAAATGCTTTAAAATTGCAAAACTCATGTGAATTAAAATAATTACTTTAGCTTAATTACTCTAAAAATCTCTAAAAACTATTTATTTTACACCAAATAGTGTAAACCTTTTGTTTTTTTAACATTATAACCCGTCGCATATTGTCGGTATCTCATAAGAAAGAAAATTCAAGAAAACTCGTCTTGAGTTGTTGATGGTCATTGCAAAAGCGAGTCGCATTGGAAACTAAACGTTTGAATTCAAATGCCATATCTGTTGCGATCATTGAAATACTTAGCAACAGTACATCTTCCACTTTGAATTTTCCATTCAAAATTGTAGCTTCAACGACATTGTTCATCATCTTTTTCACCTAAAATTTCCAAAAAAATGTGCTATTTCAAAATATTTGACATATTATTTTAATAAAATATTATACATTCATTTTTCTATTTCATAAAATTATATTCAACGAAAAAAAACATTGATCAAAGCAAGCTACGCGCATAAACCGATATTTAAAAAAAAACCAATTAAAATAATTATCACCAATCACCAATGAAAAAATAATACACGACAATTGGAAAAAGCAAGCGTTGTGTATTTGGAAAACTTTAACATTAATAGTAGTTTAATCAATGAGTGAATAATGAAGTAGTTTATTCTCAAGCAAAAGTTTAAAATTTGAGCGAGGCACGAGCGAGAATTTTAATTTGCGAGAGAATAAAATTCATTATTCACGAATCGATTACAATACTTTATTCTCTGACAAAGATTTTATTATAAAAAAGAATTGTGTATTATAAAAAATAAAAACATTTTCTTCAATTAAAACAATAAATCTTTATTGTTTTAATTGATAAATCAAATTTCTTAATAAAAAAACCCTGATGATAAAAAACGCCCTTCTCATACAATCAACCAAGTTCAACTAAACGAAATAAGAGAATTACTCAAAATTTGATTTTTGAAGAAAACTTATCAAAGCAATTGTGATTATAATTTGAAAATAATTTTAATGAAATCAAAACAATTTGACCAATTGGAATCATACCAATTGAATAAAATGTTCATTAGGCAATAGGTTAAGTTCATTAGGCTATAGGTTAGAAAACAATACAATAATACATACTATTATTATCGAAAAAACATACAAATAAAGCTGATATAATTAAATGGAAGAGAATAAAACCAATTTTTTAAATACAAATACGGCACCATCTATTGACTAACCCAAATTTATGAGGCGTATATCACACTATCTATATATTGGTCAATAAAAAAAATTTGACATGAAATTGGAGAGTTGACGTTAACTTTAACTTAACCGTAACTTAAGACTCTATACAAAATTTTGATTTAAGGTTGGTAAGAAATTAGGTATTCTTTGACGTTTGATTTGATATTAATTTTGGTTTTGTAATCAATTTTATAAATCAATCAATGCTTTAAAAGTAACAAACTGATTTCACAATCAAAATTTAAAATAATAAATTTCGAAATAAACATTTGATACAAAATTTAAAAATAAAAAAATTTATTTTCATATTAATTTTATGCTAATATTTGGCTTTAATTAAAGTCGCTCTTTTTATATCTTTTGCATTTTTTAATAAATAAAATTTTATTTTTATGGACACTTGCAATTAAATTTTAGTTTTCTTCAGTTTTTATACTAAACGTCAAAAAATCCTTAAGATAGAATGAAATGAACTTTACGTTAAGTTAACGTTAAGTTTACGTACCGACTATAAATGTTCTAGTGCATTTTCATACATTTGTACTGTAAGTTAAGTTAAAGTTACCGACTATAAATCAAGCATAAAGGTTGTAAAATAAACTTTGCTAGTTTTTCATCCAGTTTTGATGACAATTTTTTTACCTCTAATCGTTCTATTTTAATTAGCAATACGTATAAGAGTATTTTTCAATTTGATAATGATTTTTGTAAATTAACATTGAAGACCAATGAAAAATTTAAAAAAATTATTGTTTTCTTCACTCAAAAAAAAAACCAAGTGAAACTAATAAAATTCTACATACATTTTACAATTTTTTTATAAATATACAACACACAAAAATTTTTGTAAAATTTACATTTTTACAATAAATATTGTCATTGTGAAAAAAATTATTTATAAACACTACAAATTCTTTTATTTACATCCAACAAAAGATTTTAAGGTTTATAAATTAAATTATGAAAATGGCAGAAACATTTTTTGGCTTAATAAATATTTTGTAAAATCTTCAAATTAAAAATTTAAGTTTATCAGAGATATTGTGAAATTTATAAAACTTATTAAATTGTTTTCACAAAAGTTTTAGAAAAAGTACAAACCCTTTTATAGTATCAACAAAAAGCATTTATGGATTTAATAATATTTTTTTGTAATATATATAAATATTTTATATATATATATATATATATATATATATATATATATATATATATATATATATATATATATATATATATATGTATATATATATATATATATATATATATATATATATATATATATATATATATATATATATATATACATATACATATATAAACATGCACATGTATCATATGGGAACTCCGTTAATAAATAAAACACTTTTTTTGCATACATTTGCTATATTTTTTAACTAATTTCTAGTTAAAATTTTTTACAATATTTTATAAGCCTATTCGGTATGTTGAATGAATTTTCGTTTACTAAATTACTAAATTAAAAATCGCAGTTTCTCTAATTCATTTTTGAAACTTTTTTGGGATCCGGAACTCTAAATCCTAAAGAAAGATACATGATTGTTTTACATTTTCTTTCGTCACTTAATGTGATATTAACGTAGTGTTAAATGAAATAATGTCATTTAACACATTTAATGAAATAAAATCGCAGAATATCCTTTTGTTATAATATTGAGAAAAATGCTACGTCACTAAATGGTTTTACTTTTTCTTGTGGCATAGGTTTACTTTGCCATTTTAAATCTTTTTCGGTCTGTAAACAAATTTAAAAAATAAATAATTATCAACCTTTTCATCAAACTTACAGGCTGCATGTTTATGCTTACCAATTTCTAACCGTATGGTTTCCTCTACTGTTGAAAATTAAGAAATATATCTCCCGTTGAGGCGTTGAATTTAATTAATTTTAGTTTTGTAACACAAGTGTTTCTCCAATTTTGGTTTAGTTCTGCCCATGAACAATTATTTTTTTGTCATGAACAGTTCTCCTTTTATAACTAGGGTTAATTTTTAAAAAGCACGAGTTTTATAAATGTTTAATTTAATGAGCTACTATGAGATTTAAACATTTTTGTTGTGTTTAAAGGTTAAAAAAATACATTTTTGATAATAATATTTTAAGTTATAATTTTTTAACAATTTACTATGCAAAATTAAAAAATAATAAGGTTTATCTCATCGATTGTTTTTTATATTTTCTTTTATAATTTTAAAACTTTATTAATTCACAAAAAATTGGGTTTTGTGCGATATTTTTTGGAAATTATAGAAATTTTTGAATAAATTATTATCTCTTTAGACTTTTTTAAATTTCTAAAAAAAAAAATCGCCAAAATCTAAATGATTAGTATTATGTAGAAAAGTAATGAAATTATAAGGCAAAAAATAAAATTTAACGGAGATATCCAACCTCCATCCCTTATTATTTTTTAATACTTTTTATAACAAATAATCAAAAACTGTAATTGTATTTATTTTAATTAAAAAAAGACTTACTCATTCATTAAAACAAAAAAAATTGAAAGCCGTTAAGTTGTTAGTGAAATACATCAAATTGAACATATATGAAACTCGTGGTTTTTAAAATTACACCTAACTTAAAGGGAGAATCACTCGCGATTACAAAAACTTTTCTTCCTTATGAAATGTTGTTTTTTATTTTCTCTTCCACTCTAAAAAAAAAGTTAAAACAAATCAAAAAGTTTGTGTTAAAAAACCGAATTTCTGGTTTAAAATTCATGATTTTGACCTATGTATGGAATGTACCACGTCAAACGGATCAACGCTGAGCTCAAAATTCTATTAGTCGTTGAAAGTTGAACCCTTTTTCTGATCTTTGCTTGCTAAACACGAACATACCCTTAAACATTTTGATATAATAGTTAAAAAAATTGAAAAAACGGTTTCTATTAAAAGATGCGATGAATTTTACAAGTATAGCAGTTAAACAGTTTAAGAAACTCTATAATCTTGCTTATATTTGCGCCATAAACAAATTTTTTTACGACAGAGAATTTTGAACACAGCCTTGATGCGTTTGAGATAAAACGTCCCATATATATAAAGAATGTAGACTCTAAGTTAAAACAACTTACCATACATTCAGTAAGGAACGGATTTATTATAGCTCGCCAGTTGTCCTGCTATGCCAGTCGCCATATTTTGATTAATTTTTACTACATTATTATTGTCCATCAAAATTGAACGTAGTCGACAATTTAAACTATTATCATAATATCATCATAATATTAATTATTATGTATTAACCATCAAAAGTGTCATTTAAAACGACGATGATGTTAATACTGTTCAAACTAGGGACTATCACTACCACTATTTATTATATATAGACCACTAAATTAGCACAATTTAAAAAAAATTACTTTTCTACTTAGACAACCAGATTGTAACTGAAAAGGTTTAATACCAATTTTCGTTATGACTTCAATTTATAAACTTTTATAAAAGTGTTTGTAAAAAGAATTTTTTTTTCGTAAAATAGTTGTAGATTTTTTAAATTGCAAAAGTCTCTTTGTAAAGTTTAAAAAAAAACCTTCAATATTCGTATTAAGTTTTACAACAAAAATTGTAGAATGTTATTTTTCTGTTCACAAAATTTTACATAATTTTGTACAATTGATTTTCATTTTGTTATGGATACACGATTTATGATTTAAAATTTAAAAAAATCAACATAATCTTAAAAATATTTTTGTCAAAACAATAAAAAAAAGTTGTAATTAGAAATATTTATGATTTTGTACTTTTTTAATCCAAATCACAAAAACAATTGGTAAGTTTACAAATGTTTTTCATATTTAAAAAAGTATACAAAATTTTCTATAAAGTTTAGGATTTTTTGGTAAATTCACAAAAATATTTTGTTAGCAATTTTACAAAACGATTTTGTAAATCTTACCTGCAATATTTTTTTGAGTGTTTATTTTTACTCTTATTTTTATTCAAACTTTATAAAAACCAATACACTAATTTTTTACAGATTTCGATACTTTATAGCACTACTATAATTAATATATAACCTCCACAAAATTGTTAATAATCTTTGGTAACGTATTTGACATAGCATAATATGCTTTTCGTTTATTATCAAATATAAAACAAAACTTTTTTACTAAAACAAATTTGATAGTCTAATAATGGCCTTATACGAAGTTAAGGCGCGCTATACACCTGAGCTAAACTATAAAAAAAAACGAACTATGTTTTTAAAAAATAATGTATATAACGTAATTATGAAAAAAACATTACCGAAACAAAATATTTAAAAAAGAAAAGAAAAACGGAAACATTACATTTTTTTGAAAAAGTTTTATTCGCATTAAAACATTACTTTTTTAAAAACATAGTTCGCATATTTCGCATAGTTTAGCTCAGGTGTATAGCACGCCTGAAGTTTACTATCAATTGAATAAATTGATTTACGCTGCCATCTGAAAGTTGGCATATGAACAATCCATATTTAACATTTAATATACAATTAAAAAATATTTAGGCATTTAATCAAGATAATAACTATCCTATCTCTCAAGCTGGACCATCATACACACATTGTACAAAATTTCATTAAGATTGGTTACGTTGTTACGGAGATCATCGCGGACAAACATCGTGACACGTGATTTTTATATACATATAGGAAAGATAAGATAAGATAAGATTATTCTTAAGTCGCTCAAACATGAAAATTGCCAAAATTTCCCATACAAACTTGTATGAAAAATTTAACCTATTTTCGTATTTCTTTTACGGACAGAAGAAAATAAAGTATTTTATATATTATGCTCAATATTGTCAGTAATAGTTCATAAAGAAACTTAAATTATTTAATTGTAGTATAATGAGAAATTTCATAGATAATTTTTAAAATTATTCAAGTTGTGTTTTGAATGAAATCCCATATAAATTTTATTGAATTTATTCTCTTTTCCCCCTTTTGCAGCGCCAAAAGAAATTTAAATTATTTAATTGTAGCAAAATGAGAAATTTCATAGATAACTTTTAAAATTATACAAGTTGTGTTTTGTACGAAATCCCATATAAATTTTATTGAATTGCGTTTCTTTTCCCCCTTTTGCAGTGCCATTGCAGCAAATACCGGAACAAAATAATCGTTCAATAACATATGATAGTCTATATGGGCCCTACATGGATGATTAAAAAGTCGATAAAGCAGGTTTGACAGTAAATTAATTAATTTACGCCGCCATCTGAAAGATTGCTAATGAACTATCCATATTTAACATTTAATTCGTAATTAAAAAATATTTAGGCGTTCAATCAAAATAAAAACTATCCTATCTCTCAAGTTGGACCATTATACACACACTGAACACAATTTTATTAAGATTGTTTACGTTGTTGCGGAGTTTATCGCGGACAAACATCGTGACATGTGATTTTTATATATATAAGATAAAAACATTTTCTTCAATTAAAACAATAAATCTTTATTGTTTTAATTGATAAATCAAATTTCTTAATAAAAAAACCCTGATGATAAAAAACGCCCTTCTCATACAATCAACCAAGTTCAACTAAACGAAATAAGAGAATTACTCAAAATTTGATTTTTGAACAAAACTTATCAAAGCAATTGTGATTATAATTTGAAAATAATTTTAATGAAATCAAAACAATTTGACCAATTGGAATCATACCAATTGAATAAAATGTTCATTAGGCAATAGGTTAAGTTCATTAGGCTATAGGTTAGAAAACAATACAATAATACATACTATTATCATCGAAAAAACATACAAATAAAGCTGATATAATTAAATGGAAGAGAATAAATATTTTTTTTTTTGTTTAACTTTGCATTGTAATGTTTTCTTAATATTTTTTAATGTAAGCTGATTTGATTTCCTAAATTTTGTAAAAATGTAAAAATAAAATTATTCAATGATTAACATTTGTAAACCAAGCACTGATGACAAAATTGAAAATTTCAAAAGCAACTGTTTGTTACAGTTTTTTGCATTAATTTTTTGTATGTTATAATGTTTAATTGAAACTTGTTTTAAAATTAATTGTCATCAATAATAATTTGATAAAAGGAAAATTTATATTAACAATAAAATCATTCTGAGTTCAAAATTTAAACTTATCTCATGTGTTCAATTAATTTATTGGCTTTGTTTTTAGCGAAATTAGTTTTGTGTGGTGATTTCTAATATTCGAATAGTGCTACAGTCCACTGAGTTTGCTAATCGAACATTTGGTCATTCGAACAGGATTTTTAAAGAACTTTTAGTGCTTTGCAAACCACATAGAACTTTTAGTGAATTTCGGGCGCGAAAAATAAAGTGATGCTAACGTGAGACATTGCAGTGAACTCAGATAAAGCATACAAATTATTGGATCTTTAAAGCGAGTCATCATATAAAAAGATAAGTATAATTTCATTTTTATTGTTTTTGTATCTAATGAAATTATATACTTATTAATATATTAAATTTGGAGAACTTTATTGAACTTTTATATAAACATTTTGTGAGTGAAAATCCAATATTAGAAAAAGATATTTTTAAAAGAAAGTTATAATCATTGTAAATGGTGCACTATATATATGCATATATAAACTATAAATTGTTTAAATAATTATTTGAATTAGAAGCCACGTATATTCACATGTGAGAGCTTTAAATATTGATTAACGGTATTGTGCTACGGGATATGATATATAGCGGTAATATCAAGTGTTGAACGATTATTTTTAGCGCGGGACGATATTTATTAAACAATATAGTGTGTTTATATTTAATTAGTTAATTGAAGTTCTGTGATTTTGAGAAAATCCTTTAAAAACTATTAAAAAACAGTCATTTAATTTATTTGAAAAATTTCAAATTCATTTTACCACTCAATATTTACCACGCACTAGTCTTAAAAGTTTAAAAGCAACGCGCTCCAGCCTGAAGGGCCGTATGACTGGACTTGTGAATTATTTGGAAACTATAAATATGACTACGGAGGTTGAAGATTTAAAGGTGCGTATGTCATCTGCTGAAAGTTATTTAAGTCAGTTTTCTAAAGTAGAAAGTCAAATTTTTGATAAGGATGAAAATGAACCCTCAGAAATAACGGATTTTGAGCAAAAGTATTTCTTGGTGTACTCAACCTTAAATCAATGGATTCGTAAACATGGACTATCGAATACTAGTTCATTTCTTGATACGTCATCGTCTACGCAGTCCGACGTCAAATTGCCGAAGATACAGATTCCTCCTTTTAGTGGAAATTATACAGAATGGCAATCGTTTTATGATCTTTTTAATAGTACCATACATTCGAATCAAAATATTACGCCAGTTCAGAAGTTCCAGTACTTAAAATCGTTTTTAAAAGGTGAAGCCGCTAGTTTATTGAATCATCTTCCGGTTAGTGACGCAAGCTACTTAGAAGCTTTTCAAAAATTATGCCAGCGATACGATCATAAGAAACATACAGTAAATGCGTTCATTAAATCATTTATTGATCAACCATCAATCAAAAGCGCTGATGCACACAACATTAGAAAATTGTTGGATACGTCTGATGAAGTAGTCCGGGGTCTAAAAGCACTAGGTACTAAGGCAGAATCACGTGATCCATGGCTAATTTTTATGCTTCTAAATAAACTAGACATTGAAAGTCAAAAAATTTGGGCACAAGCATCCACTAGCAAAGACTTTCCAGATCTTAAAGATTTTTTTAAATTCTTAAATGAACGCGCTGACGCTTTAGAATCAATACTTACCTATGCTCGTCACTCTACAAGTGTAAAGACTACCCCGGTTAGAGGGATGGTAGTAACTTCTTCAAACAAGTGTGATTTATGTACAGAAGATCATTTCCTTTTCAGTTGTGCAAGGTTTCAGACCATGACAGTTGAATAAAGACGAGATTTTGTTAAAGAAAACAATCGTTGTTTTAATTGTCTAAGTCCTACTCATGGAGTATATCGATGTATATCTCGTAAGCGTTGCAATGTATGCAAACGAAAACATAATTCACTCTTACATGTATCCAATTTAGATGAACCTAAGCAATCAACAAATGTAAATACGCATATAGTTACTCAACCTGAACCAACTGATATTGAAAATACTTATACAAGTTTGCACTGCGATGACCTTAGCAATATAAATTGTATAACAGCTGAATGTCCACAAACATCTAGTGCAATTATAAAAGCAATCCTACCAACTGCAATTGTCCGCATCAAAAACAATCAGGGAGAGTATTTAGAATGTTGTGCGCTATTAGACTCTGGGTCTCAAGTGTCTTTTGCGACTGAATCTTTGATACAAAGATTAAGTTTACCTAGAAATGCAAGAATTTCAATTTCTGGAATGGGGCAAGCCAATGCAGGTGTATCAAGAGGCACAACAATACTTGAGATGCAATCTATGATTAATCCTGAAAAAATTTTTAAGCTTCAGGTGTTAATAGTGGACAAAGTTACTTCGACACTTCCAGCAACAAAAGTTGAAACTCAAAATTGGCATTATTTGAATGGAATTAAACTGGCTGATCCAACGTACGGTGAACCGAAGAAAATTGACCTTTTAATTGGTTCTGATCAGTTCTTTAGGCTACTAGATTCTGGCAAGATCATGGGTGAAGAAAATCAGCCTATTGCTCAAAATACCATTTTGGGATGGATCGTATCAGGACCTCTTACTCCATCTAGTCAACTTTCTGCTAACATCTCAACAGTTTCTAATTTTTTAGTAGAGTGCGATTTGGATAGATCTCTTAGACGTTTTTGGGAACTGGAAGAGGTGTATGCGCCCAATAATTTAAAGACATCCGAAGAACACTTATGTGAAAATCATTTGAAAATCTTGCAGATGGAAAATTTTGTGTTCGATTGCCATTCAAAACTGAAAATCCTCAATTAGGTAGTTCATTATACATTGCAATGCAAAGACAAAAAGCCATGGAGCGACGTTTTCTAAGAAATCCAGATTTTTGCGAAATGTACAATAATTTTATGAAAGAATATGAAGAGCTGGGACATATGATAAAACTGTCAGCAAATGAGATTGATGAAGATGATGGGTACTATTTACCACACCATGGAGTTTTTAAAGAGTCAAGCATCACAACAAAACTCCGTGTTGTGTTTGACGCCTCTGCTCAAACAACATTAAAAACTTCTCTGAATGAAAATCTTTTAATTGGTCCAGTCGTACAAGACTCTTTGTATAATATACTTATAAGATTTCGAAAGTATGAGTTTGTACTGACTGGTGACATCGAAAAGATGTATCGTCAAATTTGGATCGATTCACCAGATACACGTTACCAGAAGATTGTTTGGCGGAGTGATGTATCCAAACCAATAGAACACTACAAATTGCTTACAGTTACTTATGGTACATCAAGCGCACCATTTTTAGCTACGAGATCATTGAAACAATTATCGTTGAAAACTCCAGATCCGGCTTTGGCAAAACTTATTGAAAATGATATCTACGTAGATGATGTAATGACTGGTACCAACAAGTTGGAGGAGTTGAAGGAACTGAAGTCAGCACTTACTAAAATCTTATCAGAAGCTGGCTTCAATTTGAGAAAATTTTCTTCAAATTCAGTAGAGGTACTAAGTGATGTCATTCAAGACAACATTACTATAACGTCCAAAAATAATGAAGAGACATTCAACGAATTAAAAGTTTTAGGTTTGCAATGGAACCCAAGTAGTGATTATTTTAGATTTACCGTCAATTTAGAGCCAATAGCCATCACAACAAAAAGAAAAATTCTGTCAGAATCAAGCCGTATATTTGATCCCCTTGGATGGTTAGCTCCAACTATAGTAAAAATTAAAATTTTCTTTCAAAATTTATGGTTGCTCAAATTAGAATGGGATGAAGAATTACCGCAAGAGCATAAATTGCGTTGGCTAGAAATACGATCCGAATTAAAAAATTTAGAAACCATAAATATCCCGCGATGGCTCAATACTACCTGCAATGAAGCAGAATTGCACGGCTTTTGTGATGCAAGTCAATTTGCCTACGCAGCAGCAGTTTATTGTAGAGTTAAGAATAGAGAAGGTGTTTATATCGTAAAGCTAATAACTGCAAAAACTAAAGTAGCTCCAATAAAGCAACTATCGATTCCCAGGTTAGAGTTATGCGGAGCACTGCTGTTATCGAAGCTATTAAATGCAGTAAAATCAGCGCTAGACATGAAAATCAATTCCATAACTGCATGGACTGATTCAACTATCGTCCTGGATTGGCTTTCAGATCGTCCAAGTAAATGGAACATCTTTGTTGGAAACAGGACATCAGAAATTCTACAGAATTTTAATAGAGATTCTTGGCGACATGTTAGGTCGGGTGACAATCCTGCCGATTGTGCTTCTCGAGGAATTTCCCCTGTTGAGTTGGCTGGCAATACTTTGTGGTGGGAGGGTCCAGTATGGCTAAAATACAATAAGGAAAAATGGCCACTACAATCTTATGCGAGAGGAATAACAAATGAAGAAATGCGACCAAAGAATCCTATATGTTTACTTATAGAGGCAGCCAAAAATGAGTTATTGGAAAATCTTTTATTTAAATATTCTAAATATGACAAGATTGTGAACGTTGTTGCATACGTTTTGCGTATCCTTACAAGAAAAACTGAAAGGCTTACAAAAACTAAGAATTTAGTTCCAGATGAAGTCCAAAGAGCAGAGATTTGTATAGTAAAATATCAACAAAGTTACCATTTTGCAGAAGAAATTGCTCAGCTAAAGAAAAACCAGTCAGTTGCAAAAGGTAGCTTATTGAAAACTATGAATCCTTTCATTGACAAATTTGGTGTAATAAGGATGGGAGGCAGAATAGAACATTCGCAAGCACAATACGATACCAGGCACCCCATCATACTATCTTCCAAGAGTTTAATTGCTGAAAAAATAATTCGAGATCTGCACTTAAAATACAAGCATGCAGGGATATCACTGTTAGTCAATATCAGTAGACAGCGCTTTTGGATTTTGAGGTGTCACGATATCGCTAGAAGAATTGTGAATTCTTGTTCCATCTGTTGCAGACATCGAGGAAGAACCGAAGAGCAAATCATGGCTGATTTACCCGTATCAAGGGTTGAATATGACCGTCCTTTCTTAAAAGTTGGCATCGACTATGCCGGGCCTTTCTCAACCATGCTAACAAGACGTAGAGGACAACGACCACAGAAAACATACGTTTGTCTATTTGTATGTCTCAGCTCAAAAGCGGTTCATATCGAACTTGTCCACGATATGTCAACAGAAAGTTTTTTGGCTGCATTACGAAGATTTGTTTCAAGACGCGGCCTCTGTCTCGACATATATTCGGACAATGGTTCAAATTTTGTGGGAGCGAACAATAAACTTCGCGAAATTTATAGTAATCTAGAATTAAACCAAAATCTAATATTTCGTTCTCTCTTAGTATATAAAATTAATTGGCATTTTAACCCACCAAGCGCGCCCAGCTTTGGTGGATTATGGGAAGCAGCAGTGAAGTCAATGAAATTTCATCTCAGTAGAGTTATAGGAGACCAATTACTAACAATGGATGAGATGAATACTTTATTGATTGAAGTAGAAGCAATTCTTAACTCAAGGCCAATTTGTGCTGTATCTAATAACGAAGTAGATCCGCTAACTCCAGGTCACTTTTTAATAGGATGTCAATTAACTGCAGTTCCTGAGAGGTGTCTTCAAGACGAAAAATTAAATTACAATGAACGCTGGAAACTTGTCCAGCAACTTACTCAACATTTTTGAAAAAGATGGTGCAGCGAATATTTAACCTCGCTACAAATGAGGAACAAATGGTTAAATGTTAAAAGAAATCTAATGGAAGGCGATATAGTTTTGATAAAAAATGAGAATTTACCACCTACAAAGTGGTTACTTGGCAGAATTTCAAATGTCTTTCTTGGCACAGATAAAAAGGTTCGTGTTGTAGATGTCAAAACAGCTGATGGAAAATTGAGAAGACCAATACATAAGCTGGTTTTACTACCAATTGAATCAACTGATTCAAGGCCGCCGGAATGTTCCAATACGCAATAAATTAAGATCCTACAATCAAAATCATTTATTATAATATTCGTTAATTTTTTGTTTAACTTTGCATTGTAATGTTTTCTTAATATTTTTTAATGTAAGCTGATTTGATTTCCTAAATTTTGTAAAAATGTAAAAATAAAATTATTCAATGATTAACATTTGTAAACCAAGCACTGATGACAAAATTGAAAATTTCAAAAGCAACTGTTTGTTACAGTTTTTTGCATTAATTTTTTGTATGTTATAATGTTTAATTGAAACTTGTTTTAAAATTAATTGTCATCAATAATAATTTGATAAAAGGAAAATTTATATTAACAATAAAATCATTCTGAGTTCAAAATTTAAACTTATCTCATGTGTTCAATTAATTTATTGGCTTTGTTTTAGCGAAATTAGTTTTGTGTGGTGATTTCTAATATTCGAATAGTGCTACAGTCCACTGAGTTTGCTAATCGAACAGAGTTAATTGTGAATTAATCAAAGAACCTGTAACAACAGACTATTTCGAATTTTACTCTAAAATAAGAACATTCATATTTAAAGAAATTCATTAATGATTTGCTAATTTAATTCAGTTTCGGCCTTTAAATTAAAACAAACATAAAAGTATTTATGTGTACTTATTTAGTCATGTGTGCTTAACATAAAAGCATTTATGTGTGCTACAGAGTTCAGATCAATCAACCAATGTTTGACATTTTATAAGTTAATTGCTTTGTTGCGTGAACATGAACATTTTTTTTTAGTTAGTTTTTAGCTTAGTTATAGTAATATATGTATATTTAATACGGTTGTTTAAATTTGTGTAGTTGTAGAGAGACTGTTTCTTGAGATGATGTATCGAAATGTTCCGACTTACATTTTTTATTGAGAGATATGGAAAATTATAAATTTGTGTGCGATGAAGAGTATAATTAAAGAGAAACAAGAAATAGAGAATTTATGCTTGACCAAATGTTTGATCAACCACACGTTGTAAATTTAAATTAAGTTTTAAAATTATATTATTTTTCTGTGATTTAATTGAATAAAATTATATCTTTAAGTATAATAAACACTTACAATAAATGTGTATATCTACTATTATGTGTTGCAAAAATGATTATATCGTGTAAATGTTTGAATATTCCTATCAAAACGTGAGAAGACAATATTTTAAGAAATATTGTTAATTATGAAAAGCATCAAGTTTTAAAATCAGTTCTCCGGTGATGAAACTAATAAGAAGATATTTCTTAATCTAGCTGATGATGACGGATAAAATATGAATTGATGGAATTAGTAGAAGTTAAAACAATTTACCATTGCCTTTATGCCCGATTTATAGTCGGTAACGTTGCACAAACTGGCAGGCTCGACATGTGGTGCTACTCCAGCCACCCTCCGCACAACTGCTCTAAGTCTAGTTTACTCAGTGGCTGAGTACGGCGCACCAGTCTGGTTGAATAGCACACATACTCAAAAAGTTGACTGCCAGCTGCATGTAGCGATGCGTACTATAAGTGGTACTATCAGGTCCACTTCTTTACCTTGGCTCCCTGTGTTAAGCAATATTGCTCCTCCTGCACTCAGACGCTCACATGCGCTCATGCGTGAACATAAAAAGGTAACCAACAACACCACGAATATTACCCTTGTACGAATATTACGGTGACCACTCTAGTTGTCGATTGAAGTCAAGAAATCCTCCACATAAAACTACCAGCAACCTGTTTGGCAACTAATTTTAATATCTTGGATGCCTGGGACACCTCCTGGAATGATTACAACACACCTGGCGTTTCTATTACTAACCCGACTTCTGCCCAACCTGGTTTCGATCTGCCACGTCATACCTGGACTACACTAAACCGAATAAGAACGAATCATGGACGTTGTGCTGATCCTTTTTCCAGTTGCGGCATCTCAGAGTCCCCTCAATGTAACTGCGGAGCTCCACAACAAACCATAAAACAACACATTGCAACTGTGTGTCCAATTCGATGATACAATGGCGACATCTCAGACATCCATTTGGCAGCTCCCGATGTAGTAGCTTGGATTGACTCACTTGATGTAAACATCTAATGTTCAAATATACTGCCCAATGTTCAAATATTTTAATTTTTAACTAAAAGACGCGCAATCAAATCGATTGTAAGCTCATTTAATGTGTATTTATGTTTTGTTTTATGTAGATTTCATAGGAAAATCTACCTATTTTAAGTTTTATTTTTATTTTTTAATGTGTCACAACAAAAAAAACATACGCTAAATAAAAAAATAAAAGTCGGTAACGTTAACTTAACGTTAACTTTAACTTAACCGTAACTTAAGAAACTACAAAATTTTGATTTATAGTCGCTTTGACGTTTGATTTGATATTAATTTTGGTTTTGTAATCCATTTTTTAAAAATCAATCAATTCTTTAAAAGTAACAAACTGATTTTAAAATCAAAATTTAAAATAATAACATTTGAAATAAACGTTTGATACAAAATTTGAAAATACAAAATTTCATTTTTATGTTAATTTCATGCTGATATTATAAGGCTATAAAGTCGCTCTTTTTATATCCTTTGCATTTTTTAATATATAAAATTTTATTTTTATGGAAACCTGCAATTAAATTGAAGTTTTCTTCAGTTTTTATACTAAACGTCAAAAAATCTTTAACAAATTCTTTAAGATAGAATGAAATGAATTTTACGCAAAGAATTAAGAGACAAAGGAAATGAAACTATACTGTATATATACACAAAAATATTTGAAGTAGTTTTTCGCTCTTCTCCTCTCGTATTTGTCCATTTTAAGTTGTCAAAAAAAAAACATTGTTTGGTTTGGTTATAATTTGGTTCTAATAAAATTGTTTTTATTATTTATCGTATATAATATCACTATGACGAATTTATAATAAATATAAAAAATACCAGTGATTTTATTATTATTTAAAAATAATTTTAAAGAAAAATTAATATATTTAAGTGAAAATTTTGAATAAAACATTAAATATGAAGTGTGTGATAATGACGTGTAAAAATTACCGAAAACATATACAGGATGGAATTTCTTATCATATATAACTAATATTGATATTATAGTTTACTTTTCTATTACTTAGTTTTAAGTTTTTTATATATTTTCGAGAAAAAAATATAATCTAAAATCAATGTAAACAATAATAGAATGCTTCCATTTTAGATTGTCAAACTTTTTATGTTGTATTGTCAAATTTTTTTATGTTGTTTTTCTATGTAATGGCGTCTCTTTTTTTTATATTAATTTTGAGGGCAAAAATACGCTTAAATTTGGAATTCAATGCAATAATAGAAATATTTACGGCGCCTCGACTAAACCGCAAGTGTGTTAGTAACAATTTATTGGTGTGCAAAAATTGCTTTAATTTTTAACATCAATTTAACTTCCTCTGTTCTCTTAACTCTTTGATTTTACGTTAACAGGCTGATTCTGACATACCCTCACAGATGTAAAAATAGTCATAGCAAAGACTTTTCTCTTAGCTAAGACTAAAACCTCTTAAATGCGATTCTGTATGTAGTCACAACTGTGAGATGTCAAAAAAAAACCGCTTAACGTAAGACCATCAAACATGGTCATCTTAAGCATCATAACTTAAAGTTTCATATTTTTTATTTGAAATCTTGTATGAAAAATTATATTAATAAAGGATAAAATATTAATTATGAATTATTTATGTAATTATTATAAAATTTATAATAATTATCTATATTTTATTTAAGTTTGAATCAAAAATATAAAACAAAATATATATTGATATATATTGATTTTAAATAAAATGGCGATTGAAAATTTCATATTTGCAATATCAAACTTTTACGTCTCATGTTGTTTATGAACATTTTGCAAATTTTATATAAACTTTAAGGAAAAACAATAATTCTTTTCTAACAAATTTATTGCAAAATAATTAATATATGGTATAATTTTATATTAATTGTATATAAATTATTATAAAATAAAATACACTTTTGATTATTGAAAATGGCGTTTGGTATTTTTACAAACAAAAATTATTGATACCTTAAAAAATTTTATAAAACATAAACTTGATTTTTATAAAAAATTATTATATAATATACCATAATTCTTAATAATAATCTATATGGTATTTTAATTTGTATTTAAATTATTTAAAAAGAAAATATGACATTTTATAATACTTTTGTTTATAAACATAGCCGTTTGAAAGATCTCCAAAATATATTTGTAGAGTTATTATGAGGTTTTTTATGACAACGTTCTCAGAATCGCAATTAAGATATTCTTCTTAAAAAAATTGTCATAACAGAAATAATCATAGCTAAGACCTCTTAACTCAGAATCAGCCTGTAAGTTTGCGTTAACGACTATAAATGCTCTACCTACAGTCTTTCCCGTAAAAAACGACTAGGCGTTTAAAACGAATAGTGCGCGTTTAATACGAATGAGCGTTTTAGTCAAATAAAACGCCAAGGGCGTTTTAATAAAATAAAATTCAATGAAGCATCACTTTTAATAGAAAATAATTTCATTCTAAAAATTGAAATCTGGTAACAATTTCTTTAAAGTGATTTTCGTTTGGTCTGTCAGATTTGATCGAAAAAATCTAGATTTCGGTGACCAACCGAACATGAAATCAGCTGTTTTTTAAAATTTTGTTGTTTGGGTAAAAAAATGGCATTTGTGACATGTCGTTCGATAATGGTAAACCATTTTTACACACTTCACACACTTTCTAAATAAAACAAAATCCAAAGGTTAATGACGGATGTTTGGTTGATGTGAATAATATGGGAAAGTGGAGCAGTGATATATTGCAAAATTAAATAACAAATATGATTTTGGAACAACCACAAACAAATTTGCTTCGGCAGCCAGTTTTGCTGATTATTGATGCCTTTGGTCCACATGCAAAGCATATGAAAAATATAATATCTTTATTGAAATTGTGCCAAGGGCCGCATTTTTTATTAACTCTATGTAGAAGCAGTTGCAAATGGTTTCATAAAAAATATGGATCGCGGCATTATTCTGAAGTTTAGGCCTTTTTTTTATCTAATATGAATTATGACTCCACTATATATAAACTATTTTTATATCAAATAAAACGCATAGGCGTTCTATTTGGATGGGTGTTCTATTCGAATCATTTTGTATCAGTTTGAAAATATTCGATTTTTGTCACTCTCGAATAAAACGCCAAGGCGTTTTTTACGGGGGAAGACTGTGGTGGTATGATTGAATAAAAATTCGACTCGGAAATATTATAACTATTCGGAAATTTAAAATGGCATATGATTGAAAGTATTTTTCTAATATTTCTGTCGGAAAATTTTTCGAATCCTTTTTGCTTGTCGGAAATTTATATTTGACGTTTTGTTGTAAATTATATTAAGTTATACGCTATGTTTTTTTATATATCATTTTTACATTTGTTTAATAAACATTTTACAACGGAAAAGCTATTCATATCATAAAAAAACTAAACTCGCCATTTAAACTATATATTCTATTAATATCAACACAAAACAAATGATAAATACGAATATTAAAAGGTTTTGACATTTTTAAAATCTGTACTAAATGGGTGCGTTTATATGAGAATCGAAAATATTGAATAAAATAAATCGAAACATTTCAATCATACGTCGGGAAAAAATTTCTCGCAGTATTTTCGATTCGTATAAAAATTTCCGATCAAATTCAATCATACCATACCTGTTCTTTGGCAAGTCAATTTTTTTTACGATCAAGCCAAAGAACGCGACATAACTCTCCAAAAAATATTTTGTGAACCCTGCAACATTTTCGTTAAGTTTTTGTTAAATTTGGATTTGTTTACATTTTTCTCAATCATTTTATCAATGCCAAAATTTTGTTAGACAAAATATATATTTTGTATCGAAATATCGTTCTTTTGTATAAAATTTGATTTAAATTATTTTAAATAAAGTTGTTAAAAAATGGTAAGTGTTACAATTATATATTTAATTGGTAAAATTATAAAATGCTGATGAAATTATTTCTTGTTTAAAGTATATTTATAGAAAAGCACTATCTTAGCTTCAGCTGAAGCTGAGATAGTGTTTTTCTATAAATATACTTTAAAGTTTAAACAATTATATATTTATTGTATTATTAATATACTATTTCTCAACCATTTTTGGGGAAATAGAAAATACATAATATACATATTAGTTTTTTATAAATTTGATTATTTTTATAAGAAAACGGTAAGTGTTTTAAGCAAATATTTATTTTATTATTATTATAATCAAAGAGGGTATTTGTGACCGTCTCAGAATATATTTAAAAACAATACATATATTATACTTCGGTCTGAAACCCTAAGTATTACATTCATGAGCCAAAAGTGAAATTCTTACCCCCATTTTTTTGGCCTTTCTCGACGTTTTAGGACCTACTGATTCTAAAAAAGCAAAAAAAAAAAATGTGTGTCTGTCTGCCGGCCGCCGTCATTACCTACGCTGCAGGGAAAACCGCTGGAGGGATTTCAAAATTTTTTTTTCTAAAAATAGGTATCCTCAAGAGACAGGTCCGAAAGGACGCTGTGTTCGATAACTGTACCGGAAGTGTGTCCAAAAAATCATTATGTGTGTCAAAAATAGCAAATTTTCATATTTTTGGCTTAAAAAACGTCCATTTTAAGTGATTACGAGTAGGAACATTAAATTTAGAGAAATCTTGATGGTAGGGATTGGTATGTGAGATCAAAAACTAGATTATTGCATTATAAGTTTGTCAAAAAAATGTTGTCAAGTGTGTCAAAAGAAAGATTTTTATTTATTTTACCTAATTTTTGGAAAAAAAAATAAAATTAATTGTTTGTTTGAAATGAAATTTTATTATTATTATTGAGAATTATGGCATTATTTTATTGAGAATTATGGCATTATTGTTTGTCAAAAAAATGTTGTCAAGTGTGTCAAAAGAAAGATTTTTATTTAGTTTTTTACCCAATTTTCTGGAAAAAAATAAAATTGTTTGAAATGAAATTTTATTATTATTATTGAGAATTATGGCATTATAAGTTTGTCAAAAAATGTTGTCAAGTGTGTCAAAAGAAAGGTTTTTATTTATTTTTTACCCAATTTTTTTAGAAAAAAAAAAATTAATAGTTTGTATGACTTGATATTTTATTAATATTATAGAGAATTATGGCATTATAAGTTTGTCAAAAAAATAATGTCAAGTGTGTCAAAAAATGACTTCATTTATTTTTTTAGCCAATTTTTTGGAAAAAAAAATGTAGCTGTTTTTATGACGTATATGTAATTGAAAATGAAATTGGACATGGAAATTTTTGAATTTGTTATAGTTTTTGAAATATTTTTGGAATTTTGAAAAAGTTTGTATTTTTGATTTTGTAATAATTTTTGCAATATTTTTAGAATTTCGGAAAAAGTTTTAATTTTTGATTTTGTAAGAATTTTTGGAATATTTTTAGAATTTTGAAAAATTTTTAATTTGTGATTTTATTATTTTTGGAATTTTGAAAAAATTTTCAATTTTTGACTTTGTAATAATTTTTGCAATATGTTTAGAATTTTGGAAAAAGTTTGAATTTTTAAGAAATTTTGGAATATTATCGGAATTTAGAAAAAGTTTAAATATTTGATTTTATTCTAATTTTTGGAATATTTTTGGAATTTTGAAAAAGTTTGATTTTATTTAATTTAACAATATTTTTGGAATTTTGATTATAATTTTCCGGCAACGTATTGTTTCGTGATAAATTTTTAAACAGAGATAAAAAATACTTGTACTTTAACAAAGAGTTATGTTTGATATACATCGCTGCCCAAAACTAAAAACCATGTCCTCATAAAAGTTTTTGCCGAAAACTATATCAAAATCCTTAACCCAGACCGAAGTCTTGATATCTCAGAGCTGTGAGATTTCAGCCCCTTCATATTTTTTAAATTAACTTCAAAATAAAAAAGAAATAATGATAGTTGGGATACAATAGTGACTATTCGTGAGAACTATTACTGATGGTAATTGTGACTAGAGTGTTGTTTTATCTTTAACTGGAAATACCTAAGTTTTAGTACTATTTTGTTAAATCAAACAGAAAGTTAATTTAATTCGTTTAGAAATACATAGTTGTATTTATAGTCTAAGAGCCAGTGACCGGCAGACTTACGGTATTTTAGCAAACTCCATATTGATGCCAGGTATAGTTTTTCACCTGCCGTAGTTGAAATGGGTATTCACTATCCCCGTCGATGGTTCCTATGGGCGTGTCCGCAAGTCAAAAAACGTAAAAATTGACTTCAAAAACGTGATTTCAGCAAATCTGCCGTTTTAATATCTTAAAGTATACAATCTTTTTTTAGTAAAACATCCAATGGCAGACACCTACTCCGGTTCCGAGTATTTTTTTTTAAATTTCAAAGTTTTAAAATTTCATGAAAATTTACTTTATTGTCCAGTAACTTTCATCACAGTATGCGTCAAATCCGGTAGTTCTGATTTTTTGCAGACTTGTTTATGATGTTGGCCTAATGAATAATCCAAGTTTGTGACCTCGAGCGCCGAACGCAACTTTGTCAAAAATCGAAAAAACCGCGAAAAAATCGTTATTTTTTCAAATTTTGGCGATTATAACCCTAAAGGACTAGTTTTTTCTTTATACTTTCTTGGGATGGTTTTAAAGTAGACTAAATTTGCTACAATATGATACTAGAACCGTCTCTGTAGACCCAATAGTTTCCGAGATTGAGCCTTTCAAACTTTATCATTTTTTTTACTTCGCAATATTTCGCAATATTTTGCAATATTTTAGACATTATTTTAGTCACTCGAAAATTCATTCAGAACGATAGAATTGCAAAATATTGCGAATTTCGAAAAAAAGGATAAACTTTGAACTGCTTAATCTCGGAAGCTATTGGTCAATTTTTACGTTTTTTGACTTGCGGACACGCCCAAAGGAACCATCGGCGGGGATAGTGAATACCCATTTCAACTACGGCAGGTGAAAAACTATGCCTGGCATCAATATGGAGTTTGCTAAAATACCGTAAGTCTGTCGGTCACTGGCTCTCAGTCTATTATAAAAGGGACACAAAAAAGGGTAAGATTACTTTTACTTAGGCGCGAGTGGATTTTTTTTTTATTATTTTTATCGTAAATTAAGAAAATTTAGTAAAAGGGACACTTTTGATCGTTTATCTTATAAGCATATAGGAAATAAAGCTAAAATTAAAAAATTAGAAAAAATTTTTGTGAAAACTGTGCAATTTTGTATGGATTTTGCTTTTTTCAAAGGCCTGTATCTTGACCCCGGGGTTGATATACAACTCGTTTTGGTTTTATTCGCTTCAGTGAGTGATTCTATATCAAATTAAAAAAAAGTTCTTGGCGCCTAAGTAAAAGTAATATTCCCCAAAAAAGTGTCACATATTCAACACGAATTATGAGAAGAGGAGTTTTTCTGAAGTTTTCTAACTTTTGATAGCTTATCTTAAGGTTGGTTGCTTCTTGCCCTGTAATCCGTAATATCTTAAAGAAATGTATAAATGAGGTTGATAGGATTTTAGTTGATTTGTTGTTGTTGTAGTGACGAGCGCGGTGCTAATCTTCCGAATCCATTTCCAGATTTAAAAACTTTGCTATAGCCCTTGGGCGGTGCCACAAATCTTCCTTCGTCAGGTCGGTTGAGTTTTCTGGACAACTGAATAGGTGATTAGCATCATGTGGCATGCCCTCACACGCGGGACACTTGCCAACAATTCCTTGATCAAATTTAATCATGACCAGTCTAAAATTTATGATCATCATTCTACCTGATTTGTAACATGTGGCCTATGTCGATTATTATTTTTATCAAGCTGCTTTACTGTTTCAGTCAACAAAATGATAGGTCACAACCGCAAACATGATAGTTTATTATATCAAATCTTTAAATCATGCCTCAACGACTTCCCAATCAGCAACTTCTCTTTTAAATTACTTGAATAATTATGAAATTTCAACAAATTTTTTAGTAGGTGCCAAGTAACAAGAAAATTACCCATCAAAACACCGTATTTCGATGTGAATTTTTGTGTAGCGATGGAAAAATTTATATTGTTATTGATGTGATATCAAATGGTAGAAAATATCATTTTAAAGTTCTAATAAATACGTCCCAAGCTAATTAGATCACAATTACCCCTCCACCCTCCACCTTTCACAAATACCCTCCACCCTCCACCTTGACTATATATATACTGTTTTTATTCACCCACTACCAAGGTGAATACAATATTTCTAAACAAATTTGGGGAAATAGAAAATAATATAGGAATTGGTTTTTTTTATAGTATCATCGAATGAACAATGAACAATTAGAGCAACTAATTAATTTGTGTGTAAGAAACCGCGAAAGATTGGAAGGAGATTGGCAAGTTGCAAATTGCAAGCAAAAGAGAAAAGAAATCTGGCAAAATATTACAAATGAATGCAATTCTCTAGGCAATTCGCAACAACAAAAAGAACCAGAGGGATGGAAAAGAGTAAGATACAGCTTTGAAAAATGTGAATTTAAATTAATTTGTTGTTTTTTTTTCAATTATAGGCATGGATCGATTATAAACAAAAAATTAAGAAAAAATTACAAACCCATACTTTTGACAATAATGCAACTGGTGGTGAACCAGCAACAGATGTTGTATTCAACGCTTTGGAGCTAGAAGTAATTGCGGCATGCAAATTTAACGCTATAGAAGGCAAAGTATCCCGAAAAGCAAGAATTAGACTTCGACAGACAACAAACAAGAAATGTTCTCCACGGATGTCCTTGGGCCGAAAAAGTGTGCATTCTCTAAGGTTACAGAGGCGAACTGCAATTCATATTGAAACACAAACCCGAATATTACAACAAAATATAGAAGTAACAAAGGAAAAGAATGAATTTAAAAAAAAAGAACTCGCTTTAAGAGAGGAGGAATTAAAAATTAAAAAATTAGAGATGGAAAATAACTTAAAAATAGAGCGTGGTATGTAATTTAATTTAGTTTTGACAGTTAGTATAGTTATTATTTTATTCATTTAATAGAAAAGATGCAACAAAACGAACAAATAGAGCGTGGTATGTATGATAATCTTAATTTATTCGATCATTTTACTTTTAATTTAGCTTTTACAGTTACCATAGTTATTATTTAATTCATTTCATAGAAAAACTGCAACAAAATGATCAAATAATACAAATTGGAAAGGATATTTTTAACGCTTTGTCAGCAATTTTAGACAAATAATAAATAACTTTAATTCATTCTATTCTTTTTAACCAATGAATTTTTTATTTGAATTATTTACTATTAGTGTATTCTTTTCGGCTGTACCGAACAAATTTCAGTACAGTTCCAACACCGAATTATTTTTTTTGTATTGAAATTCATTCCAAAAGAATACAAAATTCGATAATTCGGTGATGGAACTTGTTCGGTACAGCCGAAAAGAATACACTATATATTTTAATTTCGTTTTTATGTATATGTATTTAATATTTTATATTATAAGAATTATTTGATGAATTTAAAATACAAATATAGTTTAAAATTAAAATATGTGTTTTTTCAATTATATAATTATAATGATCGACCTGAAAAGGACGTTTTATTTCGTTTTATTCTTTGAAATTAATATTAATTAATAGCTAATAATTAATTTCTTCTCTTGGGTAGTAAAAACGCTTAAATATTTAATTTTGTAGTATTTGTATAACCTTTTGTTTAACTATTTTTCCTAGTTCTAAACTATGATTTCCTCTCATAGGAACAGGTTAGTTTTGCATCAATCTGGAATAGTTAGGCAATACATTGGTTCTGCTAAATTCATTAGTGATTTTATTTACAGTTAAAAAATGCTGGACTACACAAGCATTTACAATTTTGCTTCCTTTAAGTGGATCATATTTTAATTTCCGTTCTCGAAAGATGCATCTAGTGAAAATATATTAAAAATTATTTGATTCAGCATTAGTTTTTTATTACTAACCTAAATCGGGTTTTTAAAATTCCAATTGTTTCTTCGATTTTACTTTTTATTTTGTGCATATCATCGAATGGTTTTGAAATTGAAAAATTATTGGATCGAAATATCACATCACCGAAAATTCATTTCGTCGAATAGTCATTCCATCGAAACATCACATCACCGAAAATTATACAATCGAAAAATTATTATTAATTATATATTAAACCGAATTTTATTTTATTCAAATCTATTTTAATCAAGTACATATATATGTGCCACTAATTATTATATTTACACCTTTTTCCATTTTATGGATAGTTTCATGATTCCATCGGTGTTGTACCTCTGTGAAGCACAAAACTTGGGCAAGTGAATTTCGGTGGGACTTCTGTCGATAACTTTTTTTCATCGTAGGCGTTTTGCAGAGACCGAAATAAATGGTAGTCAGATGACAATAGTTCCGAACACCAAAACTTCCCAATCCTGATCATTAATTTTTTACGGATCATCAAAGATGTGTGTGCTGTGTGGTCTAGAATTGTCATGGTAAACATAATGGAAGAAAACAGTAAAAATACAATAAATTAAATTCATGGCTGTGTACTAATTAAAACATCTTTGAACAATTTAGATTTGAAATATCGAAAAGTAGGACAAACAGGAGGACAGTTTTCAAGGAAGGACATAACCTACAAAAGGAGGACGGTTGGTCACCTTACAATTATAAAAGTATAAAACTTATTCTTATTAAATCTTACCAAAAAGTCAGTATTTCTGTTCCTCTGCCGATACGAATTCATTTTTAAACAAAGCGAATATAAGACTACACCTCCAAACATAACTATCATGGCATAATTCCGGATATCTTGCATTCACATTTATTATCATCCCATCGTGATCGCAAATCTGCATTAGAAAACTATATATATAAACTATATTGCTCATAAGCAACATGCGGATTTAATGATTCCATAATAATTTTTATAAAAGAAAATCTTACACGTTAATGATTTTATATTGATTTTTATATTTTAACCTCACTTTAATTAGATACATAGAATAATTATAAATTCACATTTCACTTGATTATGTATTTTTATATATTTTTTTAAATAAATAGTAAACTTTTTAAGTAAAATGTTATTAAATAACCAAACGTCAAAACATTTAAATTGTATGAAACTATATTTCAGACAAACGTTTTTCGTCAAATTTTCTTATTGATAGATTCAAGATTTTTGTCTGAAAGTTGACAAAAAATTGACAAAACTGATCAGAATTCGCACCCTGTAAAATGAAAAGGGTGGCGAACATCAAAATTAAAAATTTTAAATTCAAATTTAGCATGCGATGTTTTATTGATCAAAATTTAAAAAAAAACAAAATAATATTCATTAATAATTTTTCCTCAATTTTAAAGAGTTCAAGTTTTTCTGTTTTAGTTAAAAGTTTTTTTATTATTTGAAATTCCCTTAATATTTTGATTACTGTTTTAAAAAATGTTTTTCCGCAAAAGTTGGGTTTAAACTTTTTACCCACTGATTTTTTTTTAGTTAATTGTTAGTAACAATTAAATGAGATATTAATATAGAACAATTATATGTGAAATATGTTTGAAATGATGTCTACAGCAATTGGAATTTTAATGTTATCTTTAATTGATTAAATATTGTGTTTAAAACTGAAAATATTATCTGGTGCCTTTTAAACTAAGATTAAAAAGTCAGTTGTTTAATTTTTTTAAAATAAAATTAAAGTTATATTAAACTTTTGAAATATAAGTATTTGCTGAATTGAAATTTGGAGAGAGAAGAATTTATTATTTCTAAATCATCTCCAGTTATGTGTTAATCATCTCCAGTTATGTGTTTATTGCATAAAATGTTTTATCCTGAATATCATTTTAAATTAGAGGATATTTCAACTACCTTAATTCTCAACATTGGATATACTTATCATAAAATTGACAAATCTGTTATTGGAATAAATTGAATTACTATAGCGTGAAATACCAGCTATATTTGGTGACCCCGACGTGATCACCAGTTTTGGTTGTTACTGCGATGAGTGTAGGTAAATTTTAATATTGAGATTGACTGCTAGTGGCGTTGAATTTTCCAGGAGATGAAAATGATGATCGAAATGTTGTTGGAGATGTTGTATCCAATATAAGGAGAATTTGTTGTTTAGCACTATTTGATATCCTGATTCACTAAATGTTGCATTGTCCGGCATTTTTCAATATTATCTTCAACAGTTATCGAATCACTTAATTTATTATCTTTTTCTAAAGTATCTTAAATAATGGCAGAATCTATGTAATGAGAATTGTGTAAAAGAATCTGATGAAATGGTTGAAGTTAAAGATGTTGGAGAACGTGAATATTTGACATCATCAATGGTTTTGTTTTCTCATTATAATTAATTAATGACGTGTCTTGATTTGATTTCTATAAATTTATTTTATTACATTTTGACTTAACATGTTAACAGTAAAACATTTATTATAATATTTAAAATTTGGAATAGTGAAAAATAAGATTTAAAACAAATTTATTACACAAACATTTTTTTACATTACGAAAATCAAGAATTTTATCAAAACTGTTTGGAAAGAAAACAAAATCTGAATAATAAAAATATGTTTTTTTAATGAATGTTAACGAAATCATCGCCTGCTAAATTTTAAATTTTTTTGAGAAATGATTTTAGTTTTGATGTTCGCCACAACACTCCCCCCCAATCGGTAAGACAGATTTACATTAGTTTACAGTTTACACCATGGTAGTTTGTATTTAATTAACCACTGTTAATTATTTGTATGATCAACATATATTATTATTATGTAGGTAAGCCAGTACAAAACAATAAAAAAGCTTTCCAGGAACTGCATGGAGTTTGATATTAATAAGTCAGTGCATAAACTATTAAAGACCGGTTGGAAAGAGCAAAGAGGACATTATTAAAGCTGTAAAAAATTTCATCAAAAGAATAACGCAAGAAAAATGTCGAAAAACTAAAGTTGCCCGATGTATAAGTAAATATTAACAGCTTTTTTATATTTCTTATTATTTATTTATATTATTATTATTACAATTTTTTTGAGAGAGATTGAAATTAAATGAAAAATATAATTAATTTAATTATATTTTTATTTTATATTTTATTTATGTTTACTTTACATTATATTTATTAACATGTTAAGTGAAATAAAAGATTTCATTTTTGTTACTGCATTAACCCATATTTGTTTTATTTTTGCAAACCAATATCAAATTAGGCACTGTGGCCTGTCTGTGTTCGATCCCAAACCATTAACATGCGACCTACCAGTGGTCGATCCTAAACCATTCTCATGCGACCTACAAGCGTTCGATCACAACTCGTTCAACTGCGACCTAGCAGCGATCGATCACAAAACGTTCACGTACTCAATGTAGCCAAACGTTCGCATGTTATTTATCCACGTTCAAAGAATGTGAACGCTCGGAGATTGCTTCAGTTTACGTGATGTTAACGTTCGCAGGACATTTAACGAGATCACTCACATGTGATGTTCATAAAGTCTTCGACTCGATCACATCGCCGCTCACAAAACATTCGCAAAAGTACCAAATGTTTGCTGGGTATTAAACTATTACGGTGTAAACGGATAGAATAATACCTTTTTACTTTGACAGATGGTTATTTGATATTTTGCTTTTGATCGATAGCATGGTAAAATGAAAATAAGGTATTCTCACTAGAGTGACAGCGATGCCATTTTGATTTTGATTGACGTCATTCAGAGTTTTATATAATACGTTTGTTGTTATTATCAATGAGAAAAGCTATTGTTTTTAAATTAAAAATATATTTAGTATGATTTATAAGTTAATTTTTTAGTTAATGAAATGATTGAAATTAATTCATTAATTAATTAATGAACTTTAGTATTTGTTTTACTATTAAAACATATACAAATTTAAATGCCGAACTACGTTAAAACCTGCAAAAGTTTTCAACAAATGTGAAAAATCATACTCAAAACATAAGGTTTTTTAATCTCCAGAAAAATAAATCAATTTGTAGTGGATAGAATCATGTGGAAAAAGAAAATGTTCGTATTTATTATAAGATAGTTTGTTCCTTACACTTCACTGAAAATGATTGGACTTTAAAAGACAAACTTTTAAATACTCTAATGAGTAAAAGATCGTTGAATTTATCGTTGAAAGTGGAACCTTATCTTAGAACATACAAGGAAGTGGTTACTTCCAATATTTACACATCTAAAGGAACGGTTTAAAATCGGTTTAAAAACATAAGTCTGCTTATGAATCGATCGATGCGAAAAGAAAGTACTGGCAATTCTCAAATTATTTGATAATGCAAACTCAGTCATTCTCTCACCATTATCATTGTTGGTGTTGATTTCATAACCTCCTCCAGTGCTATGTAGAAAATATTGACGGTCTTAGCTTCAATAGGTGCATGCAAGGCAATAAGAGAAATATTGTTTTATGTACCGCGTACCCCTAAGTAGCAAATCCTCTCATTGACCAGGACGAATTTCAACACGGCTTCTTGTATGCGTGCACCAACAAGGAAACCAGTACTAAATTCATTTCAAGAAGAATGACCACTACTGCATAAAGAGTGACTATTCGAGTTTTGTTTTCCGATTATTGGCTGTCTAATTTCTTGCAGAGAAATGATATCCATCCTATGCCTCTCAGTCTCGGTTTCTAGGCTTATTAAAGCATCATGAGCGATCAGGCTGCACACGTTTCACGTTCCGATTCGGTAGTTTGGTTTTTTCTCACGTCCTGGTAAAACTTCTGTTGTTTTGTTAGTGTCTGGTATTCTTTTTTTGGTTATCAAATTTAACAAAGCTTTTTTTTGGAGTGATGGTATTAACCTCAGTCCCAACCCAAATTTTCGTTAATGGTTCTGTTATGATGTTAAGGTTATAAGAAGTTTTAATGCGCCAATTCGCCGTGATGTAGCGTAATAGACTAAGCAGTTTTTCTCTGCTTGTCTCCGATACACCAACCTTATTCTGTCTGCATTATCCCTGCAGCATGGCGTGGACGTCGAATTTCCTGCCCTGCAAAATGTTCTTTAGAGTTAGAAAATTAATAAACAAATTGTTAATGAAAAAAATAAAGAAAACCATAACGTAAAAATTATGTTTTCTCTAATTTTCAAATTCAAACATTTTTTGTTTCTTTATATTTACGCCGGATGACGTCACACAAAATTTTCGATTAGCTGTCAAGAATACCTTATATTCGTTATACCATGATTGTCACCTAAATTCAAAACATTTTGACATTTAAAACAAGCAAAAAATCTGATTTTTTCGTGATAAATGGCTGCGTATAGTACTTCGAAAAATCATGATTTTTTTTATCACGTTATCTCGACCGAACGCTAGGATTATGTCATTGAATAAATATATAAGGAAGAATAATTACGTGTGGCTACACGAATATTTTTTGAAGTATGTAATTTGTATATCTGTGCGTTCTTCATCCATGACATTTGACATATTTCGTTATGTATTTTAAAATAAAATGATAGCTTTTATCCAAAATTCTACGTTAAGATATTCAAATTAAACAAAATTTTTAAAAATTAAAGATTAAACTAACGTTTTACAAAACAATTATTAGTATTTGTGCAGTAGTTTATTCATAAAAATAAAGTGTTGCATTAAAATATGTACAAATAACCTTAAATTCACTGAAATTTGATCATCGAATTTCATATCAATGATTAGAATATTTTGACTAATACTACGCATAAAAGGGTTTAGAATGATGTTTTAACAAAAACATAAAGTATTTGCTTTACAAAAACTGTTATTTTCTAGTTTAATTTTATATTTTATTACCCTACATAAATGTAATTTTTCTTAATCCATCGTTGTCAAACCATATTTCAAACGTAATCACAGCCGAATATAAGGTGTTCTTAAAGTAATTCAATATGATTAAAATTTGTGTTTTATGGACAATTAAAAATATTTATATATGAAATATTTTATCCAAACATATTAGGCTTTTAAATTTATATGGAAAATATAAATATGCATTATATTATATGAAAATATAAATATGCAAATTGTAAACAGTACCACCCAGCTAAAATGCAAACACTATCAAACTTCACCAATACTAAAAATTAGATGCTTCACTCAAAATGTCTAGTTACTCTTCCTTAAATATTTATTCAATGGATTATGTACATAAAAATAAACAATTGGTCCGTTGAATATGTCAGAAACTGGTAGTTACACCCCGATTACTGAAGTCGTGTCACATCAGGTTTTTATTTAGCGTATGGTTTTTTTTGTGACACATTAAAAAATTAAACTTAAAAATAGGTAGACTCCTCTATGAAATCTACCTAAAACAATACATGGATACACATTAAATGAACTTGCAATCGATTTGATTGCGTGTCTTTTAAGTAAATTAAAAAGTAAAATATTTGAACATTGGGCAGTACATTTGAACATTAGATGTTTACATCGAGCGAGTCTATCCATGCTACTACATCGGGAGTTGCCAAATGGATGTCTGAGATGTTGCCATTGTAACGTCGAATTGGACACACAGTTGCAATGTGTTTTATAGTTTGTTGTGGAGCGCCGCAGTCACACTCAGGGGACTCTGAAATGCCCCACTTGTAGAAAGAATCAGCACAACGTCCATGGTTCGTTCTTATTCGGTTTAATGTAGTCCAGGTATGACGTGGCAAATCGAAACCAGGTTGGGTAGAAGTCGGGTTAGTAATAGAAAGGCCAGTTGTGTTGTAATGTTGCCAGGAGGTGTCCCAGGCATCCAAGATATTAAAATCAGTTGCCAGCAGGTTGCTGGCAGTTTTATGTGGAGGCTTTCTTGACTTCAATCGACAACGAGTGTGGTCACCGTAATATTCGTGCAAGGGTAACGTGGTGTTGTTGGTTACCTTTTTATGTTCACGCATGAGAGCATGCGAGCGTCTGAGTGCAGGTGGAGCGATATTGCTTAACACAGGGAGCCAAGGCAAAGGGGTGGATCTGATAGTACCACTTATAGTACGCATCGTAGCATGCAGCTGACAGTCAACTTTTTGAGTATGTGTGCTATTCAACCAGACTGGTGCGCCATACTCAGCCACTGAGTAAACCAGACTTAGAGCAGTTGTTCGGAGGGTAGCTGGAGTAGCACCCCATGTAGAGCCTGCCAGTTTGTGCAATATATTGTTTCTCGTTTTAAGTTTTTGTGACGTATTTTCTAGGTGGAGTTTAAAAGAAAGAGTTCTATCGAGAGTAATGCCCAGGTACTTTGGCTGTTGATTGTATTTAATGACAGTGCCGTTAAATAACACTGATAGTTCGTGTTTTGCCAGTTTGTTGTTTAAGTGGAAACAGGAGCTCTCGGTTTTACTTAGATTGGGAAATAAACTCCACGTTCGAAAATAGTCATTCATTATAGCTAGGTCAGTTGAGAGCAAATCCTCCAAAACACCCATGTCTTTGTTTTGAGTGGCCAGGGTCCAATCATCCGCGTACCCAAATTTCTTTGATGTTGTGTCAGGAATGTCATGAATGTACAGATTAAAAAGTAATGGCGCCAGGACGGAACCCTGTGGTAAACCATTGTTAAGCATTTTAGACCTACTGCAGGAATTATTTAGATGAACTGTGAATACACGATTACTCAGCATGTTGTTAATTAAACGCGAGATGGTGCTACAAGGAATTGCATTGAACAGCTTATATATAATCCCAATTCGCCAGACCGTGTCATATGCTGCAGTAAGATCGATGAATACTGCGCCTGTTTTTAGTTGTTTTTGATACCCAGCTTCGATATAGGATGTTAGAGCGTATAACATGACTTGAGGCGTAAAAAACGACTTCAAAAATACGAAAATTGATGCGATGTGACTTTAGTCATTTAAAGTGACATGACTTGCCTTCGGTAATCGGGGTGTTAGTTACATTTGTAAACCGAACATTGCAGTGATAAAATATTTTAGAACTTAAAGTTGAGTAACATTTTATATCTTTAAGTTAAATATACAATTAAATATACAAAAAAGCAAATTTGCATATTTTTTGCTTAAAAAATACTTATTTAAGGTGATAATGAGTAGTAACTTTAAATCTGGAGAAATTATGATGGTTAGAATCTCTATGTGAGACCAGAACGTATGGTTTCACATTTCCCGGCAAATAATAAATCACGTAAAACGAGAATATTTCGAAAATATTCCCGGGAAAATCGAGTTTTAATATTTATTAAATTAAAAATAAATAGTTAATTTAAAAAACCAAAATATTCATTTCGTTTTACATTAAAACAAAATATTTAGAATAGAAATATGCAATATAACTATAATATACACCAAGAGAGAGAAGTGCATGTATTGCTCTCGAGGTACATTTGGAGCACAAGGGCGAAGCCTGAGGAATACATATCAATGAGGGAGATGACATGTGGTGTATATACTATTTTTGTACAACCACAAAAAACTCAAATTAATTAAAGAAACCGAAAATTATACATTTTAATTTTCATCATAGTAGGTGGTTTTATTCATACATATTTGTTTAAATTTATCGTAAATACTTCCGTTTCTATGAAAACTATCATTGTTGTCATGGTTTGTTATATTTTATTCCCTAGGGAGTAAAAGATGCAACTCGTTCCCGCAATTGAAGGAGCGGAATTGAAATTTATACACAAACACAACTCGTACCAAAAAGTTATTTATCAGAAGAGTTGTTAAAATGAGCTCTGAGACAAACTGTAGCGTATTAACTGATTTTTCGTTGAGCCTTGTTCTCATTTTGGTGAGAAAAAGGCCAGCAGTCGAATTTATTCATAACGTCTGATATATTGTATTTTGATTTTTGTACTCATATTTACTACACTTTCAAGTTATAATTTCAAAACATTTGTTGGCATTTCTGATTCTATATTATTTTCCGTATCTGAAATTAATACGCTATTTTTATTTTATTTTCGTCAACTTAAATGATATGAACAGAAGCCAAATTTTGTAACTGTGAAGCGGCGAAGTGATAAGTTTTTCATCACTTCACCGCAAAAAGCATATAGAATCGCAAAAATGGTAAAATGATAAAAAATTAATGATAAAATTGAAATGAAAATTTGTTTAACACTTCACCACTTCACAGTTACAGAATTTGGCTGCTGGACTGAAACTATACTGTGGACATTTTCCTATTTTATCCCTGTTAATGGGGGGGGGGGGTGTGTAGGGGGTGGTGGCTATTTTTGATCGAAGGTCTGCAAGGTCACAGAAGCGAGTCAAATAAAATAAAAATGAATAATTATATAACCCTGTTCACCAAGGTAAAATTGAAAGTTTGATCCTTTAAAACTTTTGACCCCCTCATTTCCGCAATCTTTTTTTTCATAATAAGGATGCAATCTTTCTATTTATCTAAAAAAATCAATTTGTTTAATATTTATTATAAAAACTAAAAAATAATCAAAGGGGGGACCAAGGTAAAATTGAAAGTTTGATCCTTTATAACTTTTGATCCTTTCATTTCCGCAAATTGTTTTTTCATAATAAGGATGCAGAGGAGCTAATCTTTCTATTTATCTAAAAAATTCAACTTTTTATTAACGGGGATAAAATAGGATTGTACCATACTGTCAAATCAAATTCTTTAGATAATTTTCGATTTCGATGACATTTAAAAAAAATTGTCATCTTGTTTAGAATACAATAAATTTGAATTATTTAGTTACTTTACCAATGAAACTAAAATTTTAGGTATTCGAGAGCTATCATGATCAATTAAAAATTTTGTTGTAAGTAATTCTCAAGATAATTAATTATTAATTGAATTATTTAACGCATTTAACGGTTCTATTACAAACGACAAAATCCACTAACTTTTTATTAACTCCATATTACGTCGATATAATGCTTCGGACGCTAATCTTACTGAACGTAAGCAAGCAATTAATGCTTTTACCGTTTGAAACAGCTGGCCTTCGTTTTTAAGTAGATGTGTAGAGTTTAATGATAGGATTTATTCTTTATTACATTCTATCCCATTTAAAATATTACCGAATAATTGTGTTGTGCGCTGGTGATTTCCTAAAATATAACGATATCTTGTGGATTTGCTTTCTTGCAGTTTGGATTTGAGGTTCTAGTTCGTTGAATTTAAGGTCACATATATTTGTATCATCTGTAACGACCAACTCCTATCAACGAAGACATTTAATTTTTTTTTTGGGTATGCAAAACAGTACCTATGAGCCAAATTCCAACGCGAGGTGGGTTATTCAGAATGTATGGATTTTTATATAAATGTTGAAGCTTTTATAGATGGAGAACAAATAATTTAAAAATTGAATCTTTTTATATCAGTTTTATTAAGTTTTTTGGTCTAAAACAACACGTACAGACTGGTTCAATAAACTTGTCTTTATTTATTAAAGTAAGATTTATTTATACGACACATCAATTGTAATGACTTACATTTTAATGATAGTATTGAAATGTGAAGATATCATTAAAATGTCGATATCAACAATCAGCCCAAACACAACAACCTAACATATCGGCAAGTTAAAAATCAGCATTTGTTGGATATACACCAACCACTTTGTACAAGACACCACGATGCTAATTAGTTCTTTCTCATGTTAACTAAAACGTTTTACCAAAGATTCGTCAAAAGCACATTACTCCTGTAGGCTGTTGTTGTTGTAGGCAGAATAAAAAAAAGCCATTTAAGTGAAAAACCAAAAATAGCAACATGACAATAAAAATTACAAAAACCTTATACTCTAAGTTTCAACAAAATGGAATAGTAAAACTGAGTGTTATTAAAGTTGCAAATAAACAATTATTCAGGCGATACAGTCACTACCTCCTAATTCCTTTGTCAAATTTGGAAAATAAATCAAATCATCGATATTTAAGTAACCCTGAATGGGTTTTGCAGCTCATTTTCATTTAAAAACTCAAAAAATAAGATAGGAATTGTTTGTATGGATTTTATATAAATGACTGACATGATGAAAAATAAAATGGTAGGTCAATGACCTTGATAGCATAATTTGTTCTCATGATATTTGCAAGCCAAAATTTTCATTTTTTTGAAAACAATTAAAAACAAATGAGCAGATTTCGCTAGAAAAGGACTGGGCTCTAAGTTACACCAAGATACATCATTTGTAACCATTTCCGTTGAAATCGGACCATCCGTTGTTGGGAAAGTGTTGGACAAATTTTTCTCCACATACTCATACAGACTGTAGACAAATACTTTGTTATTATTATTATTGTTATTATTAAAATAAACCTAAACATATTTAATCGCATGGAGAGATCAGTTTTAGTTAATCCGTTAATTTTTTTAAATTTTTGATTAACGGGTGAACGACCCCGCGTACTACAATCCCTGCTTTTGACATATGAGTTAACGTATTGACTGGCAATAGTTATGGTATCACTAGGAAAGGTGATGTCTTAGGGTTGCTGCTGGATGAACTCTATTCAGTAAACGGTGGCGCCCTCAATCTAAGTTATGGAATATTCTTTGATAATGACACGCAGTTTAGTTTGTACGAAGAAACGAGCCTTCATATAACTCTATAGCTGGGCTTTAATCATTGAGCAAGTCAATGTGAGACAAAATCTAGGAATATGCCAATATCTGAAATATTGACATCCCCATTTTAGTTTTGTTCCTGAAAATATTTTTTTAAATATTACTTCTTGTCTCTTGTTTTATTTTTATCTTCTCCACACTTCAAAAACGAATTCAAAAACATCGAATTTGAACTTTCTAATTTTCATTATTTCACAATTATTACAAATGTTCGATTATTAAATAAACTGGATTTTATCGCTTAATCAAGAAAAAACGTCATTTTTATTCCAAAAACGAACAACAATAGTTTCACAACGTATTCGAGTTGTTGTATTCGTAATCGTTAAAATTTAAAAGACGTCATTTAAAGTAAAATGATATAAAAATAAAGAAAATCGGTCGTTTCGTCAGTATACAATGATCAAAAAATTGTTTTTTGTATTATATTTTGAAATCACCCTTTCATATGATTTTCTTTTGAAATTCTCTTATCGAGGTCAGTATAAATTCGCATAAACTATAAAGTGTATTACATATTTTCATGTTAATGTTCGATAAACAGATCAGAAGAGCTCAATCTGAAATTCGGAAAATAAAAGAAATTATTGTTCATTTTCATTTTGTAAATTCTGGCGTCATTTTGTGGGTAAAACATTTTAATTTTTTTTCCAGAGAAAAGAAATGAATTATTTTTATTCAAAAATGCTCAATAGTAAGCATATTTGTATTTGTGTGGTAGCCAAGCCATAGAAATATGCTTTGTATAATGTCATTGTAATATTTATGTGGGCAATATCATACAAGAGTTTAGTTTTTTTTTCAATAAATTTAACAGTCAATCATATGACAGTTTGTTTTTGGAATGTTTGACTAGTAATTATTCAAACCGATGACTGTATTGTAAAACCGTTTGGTGGTTATTTTGTAGCGTTATCTCACTAGGTGAGATAAAAAGCGAGATAAAATATTTGTCTTTAATCGATTATATTAGATAAAAGAAATCATTTAAACATAATTTTTTTATCTCACTATTTATCTCACCTAGTGAGATAACGCTACAAAATAACCACCCAGCAGGTTTACTTAAAAATGGAAAATCTGGATTCATTTCAAAATTGAAGAAAAAGGCAGAGGGTCGCTCGAATACCTTTCAGTTAGAATCTTCAATAACTTTTAATCCTAGATTTCAATCGTATTGAAAGTTAAAATATAATGTTTTAGTACTGTTTCCAATATTTCTGCGTACCAACGGTTTGTCACTTCCGGTTTAAAAGTTTTAGGTAAATTTCATATAAAAATCTACCTATTTTTTTAAAAAGTGTTTAGTTCATCCCTACTGTAGCCTACAGTTACCAATCGATTTTCTTGAAACGTAAGTAAAAGGTTTCAATCAATATGAGAAAGATTTCATTAGCGTTTGGGGTACGTTGGACAAAGGGTTGGGGGGGAGGGGTTCACCATACAACAGGTGGTTTTCTTCACTGTTTTTAATGTTTGTTGGGAGCATACAATATTCGTTCGTGAATGAATTTCGGACACTTTAAAAACAGATGCAAATATGTACGGCAAGTAACTGATTAGTTTTCGACCGATATTGGTGGGCGTCCAACGAATACCTGTTTTTTGAAAGTTCAATAACATCTGAACCTGACAATAGAATTAAAGCATATGTTCTGCCACTGTATAATGGCTTGGATTTTTATCGACACTTTGCTTATTATAGACGAAAACTACCGGTGACAAAAATATATCCCAGACAAACCTGGATTATGGGAATCTCTTCTAATCTCACTCTAGCCTACCATTATTGTTATAACGAAACGATCAAACAAAATTCTAATAATAATAATCAATAATAAAAGATAAACATGAAAAAAATAAACTTATCTTAATTTATGCTATTCTATTGGTGTCCTCCAGATTCATATGGACGTCTTCTGAGTGGTGTGAAGGTTCATCAGAAAATCTCCAAAGAAGATTCAACCGTGGTAATATCTTATTTAACTCGATTTCAGCTATCATTAAAACAACCGGACCCCAAATCTGCAACTTAACAACATCGATGCTGACGAAGGTGATAATGATGTGTTTTAGGTAGCCATATTATAATAATGTTTCCAAAATAGTAATTTGCAAGTAACCAATGATTCAACGTAGATTTGTTGTAATTAATTTAGGAAACTTATCGATTCATCTTTTTAAGTATAATCTCAATCACCATTACACAATTTATCAGTGCTGTCTATTTGCTTTTATAATACAAATACTATATGTTGATAAAATTTATTAACACTATCATTTCTTTGTGGGTTTTTTCTTTGTATTTTATTATTAGAAAATATTAACACAATTTACAAATTGAAAAGCAATTATCTTTGTTTACTTTTTGTATGCTATTCGAGCCAGTTTTCTTCAATCCTATCAATTGATATTAACTTTATAAGAAGTTTTAAAACTAAGAACAAACGACTAATCCTTTTTTGTTAACAAACTTGGAATGGAATCAAATTAGCAATGTGATTTTTGACATTTCTTCTTATTTTCAGCAAAAAAAATGAAACGGCATTGAGTAAGCAATGAGTACGTTCATTTATTTTACGTGATATTCGAATTTCGAGGCTGTTCGGTTATTTGAAAAAAAAACTGTTAAACTATTATGATTGTAAAAATGAAATGGAATATGGGAATATTTTTGATGAATGGAAAAGAGAATGGAAATTGGTTTTAATATTACTACCGCGAATATAGTCGACGTTACAACCATGAATTCAAGGTTATAATCAAGACATTTGACCTTGAAGGCACAAAAACGTCGCCATCCCCTCCATGACAGGAAACCACCGAACTACTTCCACCAATTAAACTGTATCTGGGATCAAAGTATCAACAGTCACTGGCGTCAAGACCGATGACCGGTTTCAACACTCATGAAGTGCCTAAGAACTCCACTGAGTATTGAGACCGACCATCCGTCAGAACGTCAGCACTATGGACACCCCGATACAATTAGTAAGTATGACACGGGAGGTGTGAACCACAGCGAAGACAACTAGCCAGAGGAACGACCCTACCTAACGAAAAGACATCATTCTCTGATGTCCTTCGCATGATGGACTCCAAGATTCTTACCGCTCATATCTATGCACTCACAGAGTACATTTCCAATCTTAGTCTTAATCATTGCAGGTAAAAACTTTGGAGCCAATTTTGCCGAGAACTTTTTAGTAGCGTCACTCAAATGATGTTGCCGTACAAACACCCGTTGTTGTGGTTGAAAAGTCCGTAGTTTTGATCGCAGATTATACTGATGTTGCGACTTTTTGAAAGCTGCTTTTAAATTTTGTTGAACCCGGTACCTGAGCAGAGTCAAATGATCAGAGCGTTCTATTTCCTCACCAGCATCTTCACCAAGCTTGTGTAGTGATCTCAACAAATGGTAAGTATTCCCATCCGAAACTGGATGTTGACCGAATAATAGATAGTACGGTGAGTACTTGGTAGCTGAATGTACTGCGGCCCGCAGTGCATAAGCTATTTCACCAATTTGTGAATCCCACTTGGTATGTTGACCTTTTATGAACGCTCGAATTGCTGCTAGAACTGACCTATTGACCCGCTCTGACGCGTTGCTTTGAGGACTATAGACACCGGTCCTAATGTGTTTAATGCCGAAATCTGACAAAAGACTTTGAAAGTTCTTACTAGTGAACTGTTTGCCATTGTCACTGTGTAGAAACTCTGGTACCCCATATGTAAGAAACACTTCATTCCTTAGAAAAGCATTCACCTTCGGTGAAGTTGCGTTTCTAAGTGGTTTCAGTAGTACAAACTTCGTAGCATGATCCAGAACTATCAGTAACACCGTATTCCCAAGCATTTAGTACGGTTCACAACAGTTCTGCGTTCCAACTTCCGGTTTTTACTTCCGGTAAAAATTATTTTTTGCAATTTTTTTAAATTTTTGTCAGTGTCCTTATGCTACAGCCTACAATAATGAAGTGATTGTAATGAAACTTAGGGAAAAGTTTCAATTAGTGTGAGAAGAAAATGATCAATTCTTTTGGGACACATTGATCAAAGTGGAGAGGGTGTTTTAAAGTTTGCTGGGAGCATACAGATTGCGTTCATTAATTAATTTTGTTGACACTTTGATAAAAATATGAAAATTTGAATGACAAAGGCCTGATTAGTTTTTGGACGAGCGTTTATTTGAAACTTCAATAACATCATTTTCCTGATAATTGATTTTGATTAAGTTTGGTATATATGCTTAACCTTCACGTGAACAGTATCTACCCGGGTAGATATCACGGTTTTTGTAATTCAATAACTTTAGATATTTAGATATTTTTTTTCATTTTCACTTATATGAAAATTTTTACTGGTCAATGTGAAAAACAAGTAACTTTATTTTTAAATATATGCTTTTATTGTATGCTTACACAAAAGTAAAATAAATACACAGTTACGTTTGTTGATAGTATGATTTATGTAATATCTACCGGGGTAGATATTGTTCATATTAGTCGCTACAAATTTCCGTTCACGTGAAGGTTAAAGCATGATTTGTAACAGTTCTGCATCCCAATCTCCAGATTGTCACTTCCGGTAAAAAAATTTTATACTTTTTTTATTCGTACGTAAGAATTAATGTCTGTTGGGTGGGATATATACTACAGCTTTCTTTAATGTTTTTATTAGTTAGCCATTAATTGAAGTATTTGCTGGATATTAGCTCACTCTATATTCAGAACACTTTGATTCCAGAGTTGTGGTGAAGTTAGCCTATGCATCGGCGTCGCAATATTTTTTTTAATAAAATGTGCTGTATAGTAGGAATTTTAATTTGTCACAACACATCATATAGAAACCTTTTAAGACCAAGGAACTTATACCGTAATTTTTTGCTGTTCCGAGTTAAAACTAAGTTTAGAGGTAGCCATGTGCTCAACATTTATTAGTCAAAGCAACTATGCCTAAAATATTGCTTTGTCTTTGGAAATAATATTAGTATTATTTCATTCCAAAGATTTTAAGTTGCTTCATCCGTACACAGTTAAAAAAAATTGAGTATGTAATGCAAATTGCTACACATATAGGTCCTACGGAATTTTCCATTACAAAACAATACAAAGCTTGCTATATAAAGTTAAACTAATGCTCTTTGCATCAATATTTAACGTACTTGGAGTAAAGGAGTACTTCAGTACTTGGAGTAAAATATAAAGCGTTGTTTATACATGTGTGTTATTTGCATTAAATAAATTACGCGCAACATTTTTTTTAGTATGACATTTTTTTTTTTTTTTTTTTTTTTTTTTTTTTTTACTTTATTTATTATATATTATAAGATCTGATCACAGCAGTTGATAACTATATGTGATCTACAATTTAAACATTTAGCAAATATGTAGTAGCAAAATATGAAAAGTCAAAATTACAATCGATAATATTAAACAAATTAAATTTATCTATAATATTTACAAGCTCATAGAACTATGTATTCGCGCAGTAGTCTTTTAAAACAAGATACAGAGTTAGTTATTTTTATATGGTCTGGTAAGTTATTGAAGGCAGCTAGTCCAAAACAAAGAATACTGTCCCTTCCAAAATTAGTTCGAAATTTGGTTATTCGATAATGGGTAGCTTGTCTGGTTGAATGAGAGTGGATATTATTGTTAGAAATTAAATTGAAATTATGTTTAATTTTGTTATTAACTATCAAATACAAGAATAGGAGTAATTCATACGATTTAACATTTTCAAAAGATAAGACAGTTGCTGAATATAATATACTAGTAGGGGTTAGAGTTGGTAGTTTTTTTATGATTTTAACAGCTTTATTTTGTAATCGTTTTAATTCATTTAATTTATATGCCGGTGCTGTGCTCCAAATAGGACTAAGGTATTTAATATGGGATAAAATGTGCGAGTGATAAATAGACCACGCAACACTTTCAGTAATACAGCTTCTTGTTCGTCGCAGAGCAAAAAGTATGCAAGCAATTTTTTTTTTAATGTGATCAACATGATACGTCCATTTCAGGTACGAATCTGTATGTAATCCCAGATATTTTACACAATTCACTCTGGATATGGATTGGTTTTCTACTGATAATGCAAAATCTGGAAGATTTGAAGTTTTGCTTCTGAAGATGATATAAGATGTTTTTTCTGCATTTAATTTCAATTTCTTCGAAGCTAGGAAACTATGGATCATATTTAAATCCGCTTGCATCATTTGTTCCAGTTCTGCAAGAGATTTCGATTTAAATTTAACTATTGCATCATCAGCAAACATTTGAAGCTCTCCATTTATTCTCAGATCAAATAATTCATTAATATATAGATTAAAAAGAAGGGGCCCTAATATGGAACCCTGAGGAACTCCTCTTTGAATTAGCTGTGGTGTGCTTTCAACACCATTTACAACACAAACTTGAGTACGATTAGACAAATACGATCTTAAAAGATCCAATTCTACGCCCTTTACTCCTGCATTATATAAATCACCAATAAGCAAATCATGATCAACATAGTCGAAGGCCTTTCTGACATCTACAAAAAGGCATGATACATAATATCCTTGATCAGTATTTTGTTGAACAAATGTTATAAAAGTAGCAGTTGCTGCTAGAGTTGAGGAGTTCTTTATAAATCCAAATTGATTGTGATTTATGATATTGTTATTCATAAAGTGGAGATACATCTGTCGATATAATATTTTCTCAAATACTTTAGAGTAAGTGGGCAACACAGACACAGGTCTATAGTTATTCACAAATAGAGTACTACCACCTTTATGTACTGGTTTAACTCTAGCGTTTTTTAGAGAGCTAGGAAATATTCCATTAGAAAGTGATTTGTTAATAAGTTCAACTATTTTTCCACTGAGGAATGCCGAAAAGCATTTAGAGAACTTAGCAGATATTTTATCCATACCTGTGGCAGCAGATGAGTTCAGTTCGCTTACGATTTGTTGAACTTCGTTTGAATTGGTTAGTTGCCAATGAAGTTGTGGGAGTATGGGTTTGACAGTTCCCGATAGGGATGTTTTAGTTGCTGTATGACCAATATTGCCAACATTTATAAAAAAAGTGTTGAAAGCATTAGCTATATCTTTAGAATCAAAAATTTTATTGTTATCAACGCTAAGAACAATATTGTTTTTATCTGAAGAAAATTTTCTAAATACTAGCTCGTTAACTACACTCCAAAGTTTTCGCAAATCATTGCTGCAAAGAGAAATCCTTGAGAGGTAGTAATTTTTTTTGGCATCTTTTATTTTACTATTAGCCATATGCTTATAGTAATTATAACGTTCAATCACATATAAATTTTGGGGACATTTCTGTTTGTATTTGTAATATTTATCTCTCAGCTTTATATGTTCTAATATATCATGATTTATCCATGGTTTCTTGCTGTTTTTTACCCTTTTTGCTGTTATTTGTTTAGTATTGATGCAAATAATGTGCGATAAGTAGCTAATCAGATTATCAAATGTTTCAATAGAGGCCAAATAATCTAAATCATTTGAAATTTTATTTTCAAGGGATTCATAATCAAGGACTGTCTTATATAAAATATCATTTGGTTTTGGAATTTGAGTATCTATACTTAAAACCAAAGTCTTATGATCTGCTAAACTTTGGTTAGACAACGTTAAGTGGTATCCATAAGACAAAATATTAGTAAAAATGTGATCAATAATAGTCCTAGAAGTGCCAAAAACACGTGTTGCATAACTAGGATGTATTTTATTTAAGACATAAAGCCATTGCTGAGAATTAATTCAGTATAGTTTGTGGAATTAGCATCCAGCAGATTAATATTAAAATCACCCAAAAATATCGACCGTTGAAAAGAAGTTAATAAAAATTCTAAGTGATTAAGGAATTGTATATTGTTCGTTTTGTGATCCTTATATACTGATATAATGTTAAAATTGAGTCTGGGTAGGTTAACAATCAGTGAACTGCTATTGTCCACTTCATATTTTGTTAGCTCAATACTGTTAATATCATTTTTAACATATATAGCACATCCTCCAGCAGTTTTAGCTCTGCAGTTAAAAAAAACTTTGATATCCATTCAGCCCATACAAACTAATCTCATTACTTGATATCCAAATTTCTGTAAGCACGATAATATGTACTGTCTCATTTATTGAATGTAATAGAGTTTCTAGCTGGTCAAGTTTATAACGCAGGCTTCTTACATTCATACAAAGAATGTTAAATTTATTTTGCAAATTAATTAAATTTAAAAATTTACTATGCGTTACCTTAGGTTCTATGAGCTCTGTTATATTAATGTTATTATCTTCCATAAATTAAACTAAAAATAAGAGAATAATTAAAAGTGAAAAACTAAATTTGAAATTACTTATCTAATAAAAGTTGCTTATCAAAATCTGTATTTAGATTGTATATTTTAGTGTTGTTGAACTTTTTAATCAAAACAGATCCATTCTGAACCCAAAGGAAATCAACTCCAAGTTGTTCTTTCTCATTTCGAATAGTTTCATATAACATTTTCTTCTCTGGAATAATATGATCTCTTATGGTTAGTATGTGGTCCTTTCCTTCAAACCCAATATTTGCTGAGAATAGTTTGCCTTTTTCCTTATGTTTCTTCACAAACTCTACTTTACCCTCATATTTTTCAAATTTTATAATTATTGACTTTGTTGTCGCATGATAACCAGCATTGTTGATGTTTTTGTTGTTGTTTTTACCAATAAGCGATTCTATTTTATCAACTTTTCCACCATCCTCAAATTTAATTGCAGTACAAATTTTCTAAAAGCTGCCTCAGCAACATCATTAATAGGAACTCCAGAAATAACCAAATTGTTTGCCAAGAGTGCTTGCTTCTTATTTAGCGATTCAATTTCTAATCCGTTTATTTTTTGTTTTAAAGTTTTATTTTCATCAACAATCAGTTTGACAGATTTTTCAAGATTTTTATAATCTTTACCAACGCCTTGTATTCCTTTGTTAGTTCATCAAGCTTATCTGATTGAAATTGCATAGCATCTCTAATTTCCCGCATCATTTGATACAAGTTATTATATTTTACATCGTTGGTATCCAAGAACGAGCTATTTAAATTATTCATTCTTAATGCTGTTGTAGGAGGCGATGAAACGTCATTATCATCTTCACATTCTTGTGAACAAAACCATTTAGAATTTACGAAACTTTTGGCAATTTCCTTTGTCAATCCTTTACATGCATAATGAAACTGAAACTCACAGTTACTACACTTCATAACAATATGATTTTTCATTATAACTTTCGTACAAACATTACACTTGCTAGGCATTTTATGTGATTTTCCGGTTTTTAACTATTTTTTTTAATTTTTTATTTTATTTTGCTTAACTGTTACTTTATAGGTATTATTGATATCATATGAAATGATGGTTTTACAAGTATTAATGATATAACATGAAATGATGGTTTAAAGCTTAATGTTTATTTTAATCACAAATAACATGAAATAATGGTTTTATTACCCACTTAATTAGTTTAAATAACTAAAACTATATTTTTTTCAGATTAGATTAGTATTCCAACACTTTTTTAGAAATTTTAATAGCAACCAAACAAAAAAAATTAATAATTTGCTTTAAATATTTTGCACATCCGTTCTATTCGAGAGTTACGATGCAAATTACATCATAATTTCGAGATACTTTGATTATTACGCACCTGCCTAAATTAATCAAATTAAATAAAAAAATTACAACGGAAAAATTAAAAACATACATACCACCTTAATCACTATTATTATAGACTTTCAGCTGAGAAGCGATAACTATATACTATATACTATACTATATACGATAACTATATATTTCTAAAATGGATAATACTCTAGTGAATTTTGAAATTTCATTAAATTTTTAATGTATCAAATTGTAGCAAGGTGCATTAAAACTTCTAGCTGTTCTATAGAAATAAATTATGATGCAAGAGTTGTTTTAAATTTTATAGAAATGCATTGAAATTAGGTTTAATGCAACATTTACTTTACAATTCAAAAATAACCTGCAACGCATAGCTCCTATTGCAAGACTTGCTTTAAATATTTCAGTTACTTTTTCAACTGTCTAACTTCGAGAAGACTAATGGAGTTCATATTTTTTGATAAGCATGTTCTGCTATCGTTTAGGCTAATTTGTCCAACCAAAAGGGTATCAAATGGTTTCGATTTTCGGTTTCGAAAGCTCAAGAACAAAATGAGAAAAAACTATTAAAACAATCAATATAGGTTGCGACAAGAAGATACAAAGTGTTTCTTACTGTTAGGGTATCAATTCCGTTTAGGTACAATCTAAGGTCATACCGTACGTTTTAGTACTCAGAGCAATGTACAACGCGATTTGATCCACATCACACGGAGGGCACTTCCAATTGTCCGTTACTCCAACACGTTTCAAGTACTCTCTAAATTTGTCGTGTCGAGTGATGAACTGATATATACATAGGATGCATATAATCGATTAGAGACACCTTTTTTCAAAAACGGAGGTTGCGTCGCTAATGAAGAGATGCGTGTGCCTCCTGTATCTGAGATTTTCAAGTGTGCTTTTCAATGACGTGACTGGAATCCTGTTCCTGCAGTCCCTGTTTTATTAATTTCCTTTCACTTGCATCAATTAATTTCAAAGTTTGGTTGTAGAAGCTAACCTTTTCCTTTAGAAGAAAATTCACAGAAAGCGAACCCACAATAACCTGAATCGAAGATGCCAAGATGAATCTGTAGCAACAAATCATCCAAAGCAATATATTCCTTTGAGCGCTCGATTGCTGTTGAACATGCTTGACGTTGGTCCACTCGTACCAACCAGCCGGACGATAAGTCAAAATTTATTCCACTATAGATATACAGCTCGATATATAAGCTGTAGCATGGGTCTGTCAAAACCCTATCGTTTAAGAAATCACCTTGTGTAGCTGTCGAAGAGAGACTTTGATTTGTTACATTTTTAGTTATTGTGACTTGACATTCCAAGTTGACACCAAGATATGTGGTTGTGCCAACAATTTTAGGGTTTAAGTCAGGTTTAAGTCAGGTTTAAATTTTAGTTTGTTCAGTTTGCACTTTGAAATCATTTCGTTTAGTTCCCGTTGACTTCATTCTTGTAATTGTTTTCTTAATTTGCAAGTTACAATTCCTTTTATAAAGAACTCCGTTTCTCATGATAATGTGGAAGACCATATTGGGATTAGCGCTTCACGAATCCCGGGATTCATAAATTTTAAATTCCAGGTCCCGGCATTTAAAATTCATGAATCCTGGAATCCCAAGATTCGTGAGGCGCTAATCTTGGGATTGCAATCTCTAGTAGATATCTCTTTGTTTTACATCAAGTGAGTCATATATTTATATATATATATTTATATATGACATCTCTCTCTCTCTCTCTCTCTCTCTCTCTCTCTCTCTCTCTCTCTCTCTCTCTCTCTCTC
>OY856187.1:345673649-345845133 GCA_963693315.1 Diogma glabrata
CCTTTATTTTTAAATAGTTCTGCGGAGATTCCATCGATACCGGGTGATGTACCATTTTTCAGTTATTTGTTGGCAGAATAGGATGAACTTCATTCGCCCTATTTAGTAGGTCTTGAAAGTTGGAACGCCATACTGCCGTTCATCATCACGTTCATTTGTTTTAAAATCATTGTTTTCGTTTTTGATGGCTATGGATCTTGGGTGGAAATCTTTTGTCAGATTCTGCGCATTGGCAAAGCACTCTTTAAAATTTCTATTAGTCGGATTGTAACGACGGACTGTTTTCAATTTTGTCTATTTTTATAATAGTATTAATATTCAGATAAATTTGATAATAATTTTATTAATTTTCTTCAATTGTAATAAACGTAGACATTTATTTGTACCACTGTATAATTAAAAATTTTGTTTGATCATCTAAATAAACTCAATTTCAATTAAAAATACAAGTTTTGCATAAATGATTGGTTGTATTAGTGGAAATTGCTTGTTACATGATGGAAAATGAAACAGAAAATCTGGAAGATTGTGTATAAAAGCGATCAAATTTGTTTGATCGAGTATCAGTATAAATTTAAAATCAGCATATAAAATTAAATGGAGGTGATTAGTATTCATTTAAATTAAAATAAAACCAAGAAAAAAATACTTTTATGTTGTAAAGTTAACTGTGGAAAGAAAAAATCACTAGAAATTTTATTAGAAATAAAACCAATAAATTAAATTAAAGTAAACGGTTTTGTTTAATGTTTTCTGTACTCGCAATTCATCGTAGCACATTATAGCATATTTTCCTTGGTATTTACCCAAATGATGAAACTAACGAATCTTTCTTTATACAACGAAGTGCCGTTTATAATGATCTGTTACATGCACTTCAGATTATTTGAATCGTTGACGGAAAAAACACAAAAACCAAAAGTTTTTCACGCAATGTGGTTATTGGAAAATAAGAAATTACATTTGGGATCTGATATTAACACCGATAGTAATTTTGTAACAATGACTGAAATTTTAGTACAAAATTTCGAAGGATACGAAGAGATAACTTTCGTTGAAACTTGCTGGATAGAAAACGAGAAAACTAGTGGAAGATGCTATTCATCTTAATGGATTTCTAACCGATCAACATTCAACATTAAGTGATGTAAGCCTTTTGAATTTTAATTTGTGTAATTTTTGTTGATTTATTTTTATGCTGATAAATTATTTTTCATGTTAGCCAATTAATAGTTTTATTAAATTATTCATTCTGTGATATGATAAGAGATTTGCAGGCCTGAATTAGTTTATCGTAGATTCACTTTTCATATATTTTGTGAGTTTTCCGGTGTAATGTAATATAATTATTCGTATAAAAGTCCAAATCAGTATAAGATGTTGGATGATTTTTTCGATACAGCCTTTCATGTGTTCGTGTTTCTTTTAGAATTTAGATAATCAGTTTGGGAGCTTTGAGTGCTCCTTGTTAAACTCCTTGTTAATTAAAATGAAAGAACTATTTGAAGGGCAATAAAGCGGCGGTAAAGTGGCCTAAGTGTAAAGAATCAACATGCGTATGGTCAAATTACGATTCACGCATAAAAAAAAATAATGCAATGCGCCTAAGTCAACTTTTTTGCATATACAAAATTATGCGAACAAACTCCATTTCTAAATAATATTATATTTTCTTTTCATATTTGTCTCTAAAAAGTCTATAACGTTGGTATTTAAAACAACAACAACACAACAAAACAAAATTTCTATGTCATTGCCTTTTATACAAATCAGCTGATTATATTTGTTCACTCTATTTCTAAATAATATTATATTTTCTTTTCATATTTGTCTCTAAAAAGTCTATAACGTTGGTATTTAAAACAACAACAACACAACAAAACAAAATTTCTATGTCATTGCCTTTTATACAAATCAGCTGATTATATTTGTAAATGTATAAATGTAAAAATTTTTAATTGCAAATGGCAACATCGAAAAATCTTAATTTGACAACATTGTAGTACAACAACAAAAAACTAGCAAGAAGAAATTCATACAATGTATGTGTGTATATTTATTTGTAATACATTTTGAAGTAATAAAAAGTCAATATATATCATATTTGAAATACATATTTTTATTTATTTCATTTATTTTACTACATACTATAAAAATCATAAAAACAAAAGAATTTTTGAATTGGTTGAAAAAAATTAACGACAGTTTTGAAAAAAATTAACGACAGAAAATAATTTATATCTGATCTATCTGTCATCTATGAACAATTTTTTCAACCAGTACTGTCAAATTTTTCGTTTTATATGAAAGTTTTTCAATAATTTGCAAATTTTTGTTTTGAATAAAAATGTATTAAAAGTGTTAATTTTACTAAAAAATATATAATTATTAGATTGTAATTAGATTAAAGTGTGCATTTTAATTAAAATAAAGTGTTATTATTGTATCTTTAGTGTAAATTACTTGTTCAAAAAATGATGAAATATTTGAATGTCAGACTAGTTTTAAAATTGATTTTCTTAAGAGAAAATTAATTAAAATTAAAAGTTTTAAACAGCCAGACCCGTCTAAATAATTCAAAGATTATTTTTTTATAAATGGTAGAGTTATTACTTGCTTCCAAAAGCTTTTTTTTTGGTACCAAAAGTGAGAAAAAATTTGCCAAACTTTAAAAAAAATGGATTTTATTTATCTAATAAAATTAATATCGAGCATAAACTCAAAAGTCTGCAACACCCAGAATCTTTAGTTTTTAAAGCTCTATCAAATTTATGTTTCCATTTTAAATAAAAATGGCTTGTTGAGCTTAAAAATGGTCCCATTGCAAAGCCTTCGTTTCCATATTTATTTTATTTAGCTGTCAAAAACGGACGTACCCTCTTAAGTTCAACGCTTTGACGGCAATTGTCGTCTATTAATTGTGAATGACAACTTGCACTTGTAATTAAATATGACAATCATATGATTGATGTCCAATGTCCAAATCATCACCTTTGTATGATCGACTTGTAGATAAACTTTTAGAGTGTCTCTCAGAGATCATGACATGATCGATTTTATGTTCCGTTTTTCCTTCGTTTGATTTTCACGTTGCTGTGTTGTTTCTCTTGTGAGAAAAGAAACATCTTAGCCAGCTTATCTGCACGAAAGCCGCTATTGTAACTGGCATGAAGCAAGCTGTTATAGGGCCAATATGTGTTTTAAGTTCTGCACTTCGAGCATTTAAGTCACCTACCATGATTTTTATATCGTACCGCGGGAGCATTGATGATTTACTTTCTTCGAGTTCTAGGAAGAACCGGTTTTTAACTTCTTGTGCTTTGTATCAATTGAGGAGAAGTCGATCTCAACTCCAAATTCTCCAAAAAAACAACACACATTTCACTAACTTTACTAATTAGTAGCTTGTTGATATAGTATAAAAAACATAATTTGTATACATTCTGATTCTTATGGAACCGACTATAAAATAAACAACAAATAACCGAACAAAACCAAAAAAATACGAATTTAAAAATAAAATAATTTGTTCATTTCATTGATTCATTCATTTCAATTTTGATTCATTCATTTTGGTGATTTCATCAAAATCAGTGATACTGGAGTTATTTCGCGATTTTGCAAATAGTAAACAATAATTTTAAGAACAAATCGCGTGTTTTGTGTTCAAATTTTTATAAAGAAGTCAATTAAGGTGTGTGTGTGTGTGCCCTATAAAGGTTTAATTTTGTTTAAATAAATTAAATGTTAATTGAATTTCTATTGTATTCTATTTATTGAGATATTTCTTTAAGAAAAATTTTTTTGATGAGTTGTTATTTTTAGAATCTTATGAGTTATATTCTTTTTGATAAGTTGTGTTTGTGTACCGGAATTATGTTAATGAATTTCATTTGATAAGTATATATAAAGTTTGTGATTATGAGTCATTGGTCAGATGTTTATTTTTATAATATATTGTGGATTGTGGAACTTTTTTGATCAAATATGTTACTAAAGTACTGATTTAAAAAATATGAACAACCTAGGAACCACGTAAATTTCAACATCTGTATTTTCGTTGCAGTGCTTTATAAACGGTGGTCCGCGAACCGAGAGTGGACCACTATAAATATTTTTGGTTTGTGGAAAGGTTTTTTAAATCAATGGAGATGCATAGTATAATCATCAATACCCTCTGTATTCTTAGCCCGATTGATAGGCGCCATATGCAAAAAAAACAATGTATCTTGGCCTTGCCATATGCAAAAAAAATGGATTAGTGTTTTGGATTAATTTTTTTTTGTACATATAGAGTTTTATATTTCAAAATGCGCCAAAGGTTCACAATTTTTGCCAAAACTGTCGATATTCAAAGCCTGGATTATTTTTTGTATATGAAAAAATTTAATCTATTTGCATATGGCAAGGTTCATTATTTTTCGCATATATATACGGTTAAATAATCAGGCTTTGAATGAGGGATTTTATAATCACGCTTGCTTACCCTTTATCTTTTTCTCTTGTTTCTTCTCACTTGTTGCCCGCCGCACTCGCTCTTTTGTTTTTCCAGCTTTGTAGTATGAAATTTTATCGCAAATTATCACACTTTTAAATTTCTTTAATTCTGCGGCTAGATTGTGCATAGATCGATCATTTCAAGATATAATCATTTCTGTATGCAATTTTGGAAAATGTGGATTTACGAAGAATTATAAAAATAAGTCTCGCTATCTATATTTGATCTGATAATACAAACAATATACCAAAAATACAATAAGCTGATTAAATTATTTCCGAAAATTATACCAAATTCGTAATCTATAACAAATAAATAAAAATCTACTTCACATTTACTCACAGATATTAATTAAAACAACGAGATTATACCATAAAATACATCCAAACAATTAACCATGGCACCATTTGTAAGTATTTATTTGAAAATTGATTGTTATTTAATTACAGTCTAGTCGTTATATTTTAATTTATTTTAGGGAAATCCATCCGTTGTACCTGTTGCTAATTTCGACCCTGTTGCTGACGCACATGCGTTACGGAAAGCAATGAAAGGTTTTGGATGTGATGACGATGTTTTAATTGAAATTATAACAAAACGATCAAATCAACAAAGACAGGTAAATTGTTTATTTTATTACTGTGTCGCAGACATTTAAGTTTATTTACAAATATTTGTATTTGTTTTATTATTCAAACTATATTGAGTTGTATTTGTTAAGCATGCTACAGACCTACAATCAATTTTTCAGTCAATCGAAAACGAAAATAGACGAAATAAAATTTAGGAGGTTTTTACCTTAAATTTTATTTCGTTTATTTTCGTTTTCGATTGATTGACAAATTGATTGTAGGTCTGTAGCATGCTTTATGAATTTATTTTTTATGAAAAGTTTTACTATTCGTTCAATGTCAATATTGAGCAACGCAAACATAACTACCTGTTGTTTTGTTTTATAGTAAAATATGTCATTGCGTTGATAACTCGTCATAGTTTGAATCAGTGGCGAAGCGTCGGTACACACACTAGTGACTAGACAGTTTCTACCCAAACATAATCTAGATATGAAACTTTGTTTTTAATTGTTCGCATATTGTCGACTTATAAAAAGATTTTGTCAAACTTTCATAGAAAATCATTAAGTTTTAATATGTATAATAATTAGAACAAAAAACTACTTCTGCTATTATCCTGAAACTTTAATACAAACATTTCCGACTTTAATACAAACAAACAAAAATCCCTCACAGTAGACGTTTTAAATTATGACTACTATAATACAGGGTTGTGCCGTAGACAAAATAGATTACTTTACATGTATAGATTACGTATAGATTACGGTCAATTACACGAGATATTTTCGTGTAATCTATAATGTAAACTATTATGTAATCTAATTGATATGTGCATTCTAAACTTTTTTAGCAATTATATTAACTTTTTTCAAGATCGCAAGATCTTGTTTTTGACAATATTATTGATCATCCGGTCGTTCAGAAACAAAATAGTAAAGTTAATATTTAACTATTTGACAGCTGTTTGCGTTCAGAAACATACTACGCCCCGCCCACATTTATTTAAAAATTAAATGTGCTCTCGAGTAGAGTTAAAAATTAAATACACATATACATAAGCATTATTTAAAATATAACGATTTCAAATTGACAGTTCAATTTATTTTGAAATTGCAGCATATATATTTTTCAAATTCTGAATGAAATGCAAGTTTTCTATAACAATATGGTTAGTAATTTCTATCTTAGTTTTTAATTTTTTCGGTTTTAATTTTATTCAATTGAAACATTTTATGAAAGAATTATTCTGACATACGATTTGAACAGATTGTATTAGTATTTGTGTATTTAATATTTTACTTAATGATCGTCGTTCAGAAATTATTTAACTAAAGTTATTAAATATTTTAATGCGGTGATTTGATTGGTGCATTAAATATTTAGCTATAGTAAAGTTTCGGAACGTATCCCATGTCTTTTGCGAAAAAATCGAAAAAAATTTTCAGTAGGGATAATACAATGTTTCCACTTATTGCTTCTTAAATCAAAATTAATAGATTACACCAAATTTACATAGATGACATAGATTACATTAGATAGATTACATGTAATGTAATCTATTTTAGATTACGCGTAAAGGAACAACCCTGATAATAAGCAATAGCAACTACATCAAATTTTCCATGTGTATTCTTTCAACCATTGAAATTTTTGAGTTGATTAAAATACTGAAATACTGTTGATGGAATTAAATGGGAGTAATTTAGAAATTTATGATACACAAATTCGATTAATTTTAAAGTATTTGAAAAGTCCAAATGTTATCTTTATTCATTGCTATGCACACCAACTAAATTTGGTTTTAATATGATAATTATGATGCAAGGAAGTAAAGCTAAGGTTTTTGGACGTATGTGGTTTGCAAATCCGCGTCGGTGCGTCATATACTAGTTTTTATTCGCCGCAAGCAAGATATTTAAAAAAAATTGTTACGTCTTAATCAAAATTAAAAATTTGCATAAAGTTTGAAATAAAAATATGTTGAACAAGTACCCTTTGATCAAAATATTTGTTGTTTTTTTCAAACAAATTATATAACTATGACAACAAAAAACAACTAATATTTTGATTGGATTATGAAATTTTAAATTGAAAGTTGCTTTGATAAAAAATATATTTTTATGTAATTTATTCAAATTTAAATATTTTTCGCTTTTTTGGACGTAAATATGTCAACAAAATATAAGGTTAAAAAGTGACACTTTACGACCGCAAATTACAGCAATAAAGTATCTCAATTAATATGTTGGCGAATAAAAAACTTTTTATGTGCAACTTATCAGCGTTTCAAAGCTTCTTTCATCGATATCCTAAACGAATGGCATTTCTTAGGGAGATACGATTTGCACTGTCTCGCTAAGGTTAGGCTAGACGGAATCGCCAAGGTTAGGCTAGACCGAAAAATTAAAAACAGTATAATAATATATGCAATTATCAATTACCAAATGTCTTAAAACGACAACTTAGTTAAGTTGGGAAAAAAATATTTATAAACGAATCTTCCTCGAGCGATGATAAATTGTTATATTTTATTTGAAAATTCCTAAAGCAAACTCCATTGATAGTTGCTTTCGGGTTTTTTGCTGCATTTTAAATTTTCGGAAAAAAGTTATTTCGAATTTATGATACCTTCGGCAGTTACCACTAAAAATATTTTGTTTTATTCGCATTTGAATTTCCAAAGAAATTCTCTTAAATTTAATGAATTAATCATTGAATTTGACTAATCACATTTCAATTGCACTAAAAATTTTTTGTCTTAGTTTTATTTTAATTTAACCCAATGAAATTCTCTAAAATGTAATGACATCATTCAATTTATTGGTGAAATTCCATATAAAGAATTCCATCCATTTAAAGAAATGAAAAATGGCAAAAATTTTCTAAACGAATTCCCTCGTTCGTTGATAAATTCTCATAATTTTTTGGAAAATTCCTAAAGCAAGTGGTATAGATAATAACCCTCGGCCTACGGTCTTGTGCTATTATCAATCACTTGCTTTCGAAATTTTTGGCAAAAAATTATTTCGAATTATCACCGCCCTTGGGAAATTACTACTGAAAATTTTTTGCCTTAGTTTTATTTTAATTTAAACCAATGAAATTCTCTAAAATGTAATGACATCATTCAATTTCACCAATAACATTTGAATTATACTAATAACAAATATTTATACGTCTGACCTACTGGGATATTAAAAATTATCAGTCTAATTTTGAAATAATTAACTGATATCACAGTTGGCCAACGTATAATTCATAAAAAATATATAAAGAAATGAAAAATGACAAAAAATTTTCTAAACGAATTTCCCTCGTTCGTTGATAAATTCTCATAATTTTTTGGAAAATTCCTCAAGCAAATGGTATTGATAATAGCCCTCGGCCTACGGCCTCGTGCCTTTACTTGTATATACTTGCTTTCGAAATTTTTGGCAAAAAATTATTTCAAATTATCACCGCCCTTGGGAAATTACAACTGATAATTTCATTGGGAAATTATCAAGAATATTTTATTTTTCAGAAATATGAATTAATATAATTATAACGTAATAAACGTCCTAAAATTTTTAGTTGAAAGATAATTGCATAAAAAACATTATCAAAGTGACATGGATTATCCATATCAATATTGATTTAGAAAAATACATCAAATTAATCAAGATTTTTTTTGAAATTGAAGATAATGTAGAAGAAAATTTGAAGCTCCAATTTAGGCAAATAGCGTTTGAAATAATTGGTTTTTCTGATAAAATACAATATGGTAGTGTTCGGTTGTGCAATATCATAATAAATATCACGATATTTTACCGAAAAATTTTTTTCTTCTAACTTCACTTCGTTGCATATTACGTCAAACCGATCCGAACAGAGGTGCGTTTCGAAATTAACTATGGTTAACCCCGGTTAACTTTACTCTACCAAATGTCGTTCCATAATTAACCAAAAACTTTTAACTCAATAAAATCAATAATTTATATAAATAAATTATTGTAATTATAATCAACGGAACAAACTTTTTTTAGTATATATTTTATTATAACATGTTTCGAATGTAAACATTCATCTTCAGATTAGAAAAATATGCTTTTATTTAAATAACAACAACTTGGAGACCAATTAAAAATAACTTTTATTTTTTAATAAATAAAAGCTTTATTTTAAAAATATGTTTAATTCAATAGTTGACGTCACTATTTTTATTATGACATTAGTGATATTATTACCTTATGGTTAACCATGGTTAATTTCGAAACGCACCCCAGTCAATAGATAAAAAGATGGATTTATACGTCAACGTTTATAGGTCACTTTTATTTCAATTAATTTTATCACAATAGATAAACTTAGCCTGAAAGCCACAAAAACAAATTTTATCAAGAATAGTTATATCACAAAAATGTTAGCATAAACAAAACAAAACCAAAAGCTTTTTGGGATTTTTGAGATCAATTAAACTCAAGTAAGTAAAGAAGTCATTGGAATTTTTTCAATTTAAAGGTATGGTTTGAAGTTTCTCATAAAAAAAACTCCACTTTACATTTTTCGTGTTTCGGAAGAATTCGAACCTTCCTCGTCAGTGCCTGGCTCGAATCCTTGGGCAGACACGCTATTGATTACGCCTCGCCGTTGAGGCGATGACAATTTCGAAGTTGAAACTTCTTCATCACTTATTTATTTTTACTTAAGTTGAATTTGTCCACTGTCATTAGACTCCATGTTTTTACATTATATGGGATTTTTTGCATTAAACTTCTAGACAATACTTTGTGTGAATTCATAGAATGGGGAACATTTCTATTCTAATTAACATCCTAAGTTACGATAGTAACTAAGGATGTTAATTAACTAAGTATAGTCAGTCATTGATCTCAAAAATCCCAAATAAATTTAAATTTCCTTAATGTAGTCTAATGTTAATACATATATGACTACAAATTGACCAAGTGTCAGCCATTGATTTCACATTGATTGGAAACAATCAATAATGACTATACAATTGTGACTTTGGATATTAATTAGAATAGAAATGTTCCCCATTCTATGAATTCAAACAAAGTATTGTCTAGAAATTTAATGCAAAAAATCCCATATAATAACCAAAAGCGTTAACAACCAAATTAAAATATTTTTACTGTCACCTAAATTCAAAACATTGTGACATTTAAAACCAGCAATGGTCTGATTTTTTTCGTGATAAATGGCTGCGAATATACTCGACCAAACACTAGGTATGTGATGCTTTTTCACTATAAACAAGACAAAAACGTTACACAAACTAGCCAAACAAATTGTGAAGTTTAAGGTGAGGATGCTGTAGGTGAACGCAGGACCCGTGAATGGTCTCTTCGATTCCGTTCTGATAATTTGGATATTAAAGATGAACCGCACCCTGGTCGGCTTATCATTTAACATGAATTAACGCATAAAAATTTTAATAATCGATTTTCTGAGTGAAATGCTGCTAAACCAGTATCGAATTTGGGTCAATTTTGAAGCTAATCATGAAAAATGGAAAATAGGATAATATTAAACGAGAACGATCATGACCAAAAGCCCGTGACGAACCACAAACGAATCCAAAGCCTGGATTGACGTCTAAGAAGGAGATTCTGTGTGTTGAGTGGGATTGGAAAGGAATTGTTAATTATGAGCTGCTACCTCTGACCAAACGATCAATTTGCTCTTCTACTCTCAACAGTTAACCAGATTAGCGCAAGTACTACAAACAAAGCGTCCAGAATTAGTCAACCGAAAAGGTGTTATGAATTTCATCCACCTTATCAGATTCATTCACATCAACAGTTTTCCTGCACGGAAAACTACTACTACCTACACGTTTTCCTATACGAAACCAATAGGTTCCCGTAAAACAATTCTTAAAAATTTTTGTGAAATGTGCATGTTACAAAATTCCTGTGCACAAAATTGTGTATAGTACATGTCATGCACATGATGTGCGCCATATCGTGCACTTGTCGTAAAACGCCTTAGCCCATGTGTTCACACAAACGTTAGCCGCATGTTTCACGAATAATAAAAACGATGCGAAACCAAATTTACTTAGTGATAAGAATAAGGAACAAAGAATAAAGAAAATGGGGAGTGAAAAAGTAGTTTAACATTTTCTAAAATAACTGGTTCCATTTAACTTTTGATGAGATAATATGACTTTCCTAATATAAAATGATGAATTTAAATTTATTTGCATCTAAATGTGCGACAGAAATTGTTTGGTGAAGGCGTTAATGACAATATTCACAAAAAACAAACGGGCACCTCGTAAAATTAATTTTAGTGATTCAAAAAAATTATTATATTTATTAAGTAAAGAAGTAATTGGAATTTTTTCAATTCAAAGGTATGGTTTGAAGTTTCTCAGAAAAAAACTCCACTTCACATTTTTCATGTTTCGGATGAATTCGAACCTTCCTCGTCAGTGCCTGGCTCGATTCCTTAGGCAGAAACGCTATCGATTACGCCGTTGAGGCGATGACAATTTCGAAGTTGAAACTTCTTCATCACTTATTTATTTTACTTAAGTTGAATTTTCCCACTGTCATTAGACTCCATATTATGGAAATGTTTTTACATTATATGGGATTTATTTAATATTTTTGTTTATCATTTTTTTATGTCGTTTTACTAATATTTAAATTTATTTTTTTATAATATTAAGAAAATTGTGGAAAATTAATATTATTTTATATATGTAAGCCAAATATTTAAATTTTTTGATATCTGATTTTTTTTTTATTTAAATTGCATCGTACAAAAAGTTTCGAAAAAATTAACGTCTCATATTCAAATGCAATATCATACACATACATTTTCATCCAGCGTTAGAGCATGGCTGATCAACACAGGACTAGAGTTGGCCGATCACAAAACGGAAGTCGTACTAATGAGTAGCAGAAAAGTGGTGGAAAGTATCGATATCCAGGTTGGAGGACAGATCATAAACTCTGGCCGGCACCTGAAGTATCTTGTAGTCGTTCTAGACCACAGACTCAACTTTAAAGACCACCTGATGTACGCTGGTGACAAAGCCAAACTAGTGGGGGCTACTCTTGCAAGGCTTATGCCAAACATTGGCGGTCCTAGACATCCGATCAGAAAGCTTCTTGATAGCGTTAGCACATCAATATTGATGTATGCGACACCCATATGGACCTCAGCGGTGAAAACGCCATCTTATGTTAGATCTATTTAAACGGCCTATTGACTGATATCGTTGTGCATTTGCTGTGCTTTTCGCACGGTGTCTGACGAGTCTGTAAATGTTATTGCGAGTAGAATGCCGATCGATATCGTAGCAAAAGAGGTATCGGCTCTGCGTATAGCAAAACAAAACGATAGTGACCGACGAACACTCGTAGACTTCATCATGGATAGTCGTATAGAATGGCAAGAATAATGGAAAGCTTTCACCAACGGACGATGGACCTTTGTGATAATCCCTGACATAAAAGCAAGGAAAACGATGAAACACGGTGACGTCATGACGTCAACCATCATTTGACGCAGATGATCTCAGACCATGGATGTTTCCGTGAGTACTTATACAAGTATAAGCACGTAACGGATCCAAACTGTCTCTACTTTGAGGGTAAGGCCGACAACGTTGAGCACGTGCTAATCGAATGCGGAAGGTTTGCAAATACTTGTCAATCACTCCGCATAGCCTCATGCAATTTATGCTGAGCGCAAAAGCCTACTGGAACAAAGCGAATGAGATCATCACAAGTATGGCGACTGAGACAAAACGAACGACGGGCAGCCATGTTCAACACTACGCAGCGAAACCACGACAACACATTATAATAGTCGAGAGAGTACTACACTAAACCCCTGCGCTGCGAAGGAATGCCTTAATTGGTGGTACCGCAGGGATACAACAGGAACAAGGGATATATTTTTACACGGTAAGAGTCCGCGGTCGCTTTGAAAATCGGGTTCCGAGTAGATTTTTGAAACTTTTCGTCTTCCTACGAAAACCAACCAAAAAAACATACATTTTCATTTTACAACTTCAAAATACGACCGGAAGCTTAATTTGTCGCAATTACATTTCCAAAAATATTGGTCTAGGAAAGATTCATAACGTATTAGAAAATCCTAGTCATAAAAGTCATACATCAAATATTTTTGTATTTATGCCTGAAGAAAGTTCTATGCACATTTTGTATACATGTTTACATGAATTAAAAAAGGTTAAACTAACAAATAGGTATGACGTTAGCTCTCAAATACTTTTAAACTTCAACTTTATTTAAAATATACACTAGAATATAAAAAAGTGCACGAAATGTGCATATACTCGTGCACCATGCACATAATGTTTGTCGGGTTATTTATCTCATTGAGATAAATCCAAGTCAATTTTGTTTTTTTTTTTATAAATCTTTAGTATTAATTATAATAAATTATAAACTAACGTTTCCGAATATCCGAAGATACCAAACCAACTGAGGTTTAAATTATTATGTTGTTTCTTTGAGAAATTGGTGAACATTGACTTTAAAAAGTTGAAGATTATAGTTAACAACTGTTCGCTGTTGATAAACTGACATCTCGTTAAATTGCCCAACTTTTGAACAGCGTGCTTTGAAAATATGATTATTCGACTTCATGTTTTTTTCAACCTCGACCCCCAGAAGTCTGCTGGATTTTTTTTTGCCTTAGATTTTTGTATCTAATTTCAATGAAAATGTATTTGAGGTTGATAATCTGGTAAAATGACAAACCTATATATTAATCGCATTAAAATTCAGCATAATTTGCAAATCCTTTCGATTGTTTGAGATAACAGTTTGAAGCATGCATCAAAATTGATATACAGATGATATGCGTTGTTTTTGTGTCTCGTAAAACTTTGATATACCATTGAACAACCTGCTACAATCGGCAATACTTGTTATTCATATAGATACGAATGTTTTCGGTGTGTTATCGACATTGACCTGAAATTGTCTCCCGCTTATAAAATTTTGAATTCAAGAAATTAGTTGCTCGTCTATACCCGAACATCCCAGCTTACATAAAAGGTTATCGATATATCTAGTTCTACAGCAAAAGTATTCCCATGGTTTTCAAGAGACTTGTTCCAGACATGCGTAACGTAAGAGAGTAAATTGTCGGTCAATCGTGTCTGTCAAAACCCATATTACCGTCCATTGAAAAAGTTTGATGATTCCAAATAGAAGATAATATTGTGGTTGATATATTTTTAAAAACTCCAAAATTTTAGAAACAACCGGCAAGATAGATATTGGTCTGTAATTAATTGGATCATATTTTTCCTCTTCTTTGATACAGAGAATTTGTGCTAGCTCTCTAGCAAAAGTTTTCAATTTAATGGAAGGGATACTATCAGGGCTGGATCATTTATTAGAATTTATTTGCAAAAGCATCTTCTGTATGTTATTTTTGCGAAAAATTATGCGCTCCATTTTGTAAGATGCTTCAGAAATTGATTTTCGCTAAAAAGTAAGTGCAGTTAGAGTTGAATTATCAAAAAAAAAATATTTTCAGAATATCTACATTTTCTGTAAGTTCCTTTATGGGTACATCATTATATTTATTAAAAGATGTAGTGAAGATTGAGTTAAATTATTAACTGCGGCTTGCATTCTGTATGTATATCTGTGTTTCTATGTATATCGTTTTTTGTGAACTAAAGGTTGTCTAACGTTTTTTCAACAACGGATAGCCGTTGATTCGTAATTGATTCAAAACATTCGCAATTGATATATCTTGGCGTAACACGGTTTAGTTTAAAAAAATGAAAATCATTATTTGCAAATATCATGAGAATGAATCGAAGTCGTTGACCTACCATTTTGATTGTTATCATATCAACTATTTATAAAAAATTTAGGCTAGTGGGATAAGGGTGAGACCTTAAGGGTCCGGCCAAGAACTTCCAGTAAATTTAAAAACTTACCATTGCCAAAACTCCTCCAAATTTTTTTGCCTATTTTGAGGCTGTAAAGTTAAACAATATATGATTTAATTGCATCGTTCATGAATATGTCAATTCACTTTTGTTTCCGGTTGTTGACAATTCATTGTTCTGGTTCCTTCTTTAGCTCAAGAACTTTTAACTCGTTTAAGAAAACCGTTGTTCACAGATTACTAATCCCACTGCTGTCACCAGTGTTACGTTTTTCAACCTTCCTTCGAATTGGCCTTACTCTCAATTCGATAAACGCAATTTCCTGATCTCCTTTTGGGTTCAATCACTTAGTAAGCAAAAACACTAGGTTTTATTAAGTATTCCACAACTTTATTGTTTCACAACAGCAGCAAACAATATTCCTATCTAAAATATTCAAAAGCTTTAATTTCTACAAGCAACGGTTGCTTACAAAATTACAGCGTACAAAATAATAAACAAAATTGCTCTTAAATAACACTCAAAACTTCATTCACAATTAATTTTCATTTAACATAACTATTTCCACTTCAACTATCAACACTATTGCAGTAATTTGAATTATAACTTTACATCATCGCACGCAGTTTAATTTAAAAGTAATTTAGTTTAATTTTGCAAGAGGAATTTCTTGGATGTACAATTCTGCATAATTTATCGTATATTCTAAGAATATTCTTTACAAAAAAAGCCTCAGAAATTTAGGTAATTATTTTCGATATATTTTATTTCAAGTTTTGACCTTTGTTCTTAGAAACGAAAGTGGCCTTGATTTTATTTTTGAAATATTCTGTATCGAAAATTGAGGTTGAATACAATTGTTTTGTATTTCATTGCGTTTATGACATGTAGAATCTTAACATTATCATTAAAATATCGATTTCAAAAATCATCCTTTACACAACAACTTAATATATCAGTCAGTTAAATAATCATCATTTGTTTGATAGACACATACCACTTTGTACAAGACAATCCAAAAACTATTTAGTTCTTTCTCATGTTAACTGAAACGTTTACCAAAGATTTTTTAAAAATGCTTCATACCTATAGGCTATAAATGCATATTGTAATATTCTTCAAAGAATAAAAAAAGTTAACCGGAATTGACCAACCGGATGTAGCAAAATGACTATAACATTACAAAAACCTTATGCAATAAGTTTCAACAAAATTGACCTGAGTATCTAAAGTTGACGAAGTTTTAAGAAACAGCAGTTCAGGCGATACACTCACTCACTCAACCCCGATACTTTTGTCAAATTTTAAAAATAGCTTCCATGTTCACAAACAATATGTGACGAAGGGAATTTCAGAAACACTATTTTTGTGTCAGAGATTTATCATCTTCCCTTCGTCGCAAGTCTAATAAATTCCAGACAATCTTTAATTTTATTATTTTGATCCATCATAACATTATACCCATTTTTCAAAAATTTTCCCATGTTTCGTTTTGCACATTATGCAAAAATATTAATAATTCTAGTAAAATTTTCACATGTTTTGCTTTCTGTAAATTTTACAGAAAACAATTAATGTAAAATTCTAGATTAACATAAGTTGTAATCCAATTTCATTTTATTTAATTCTCATTTTTCTTTCTTTTTTTTCTTAAGTCTGAAATTCAGACTTTCGTTTTTTTGTTGTAATTAAACAAGTTTTCGTTTATTTGTGGGAAAGTTCCCACAAATTGATTGCATTCTGGAATTAATTTTTTTCGGGCTCGGATAACACCGAGGTGTTGACTTGAGTTAGAAAAGTTTTGGTCGCGGCTCGGATTCTAATTGTCGACCAAGACGGTCACAATTTGTGGTAGTTTTGGTCGGAACAGAATGTTAAGAAGTGTGAGGATACCGTCGTATATGGTTCTGTGTTATTATTCTCTTCGTGTATAGTACCTTTTGTGTTTTATTTTTAAATAATAAATTTGCTTCGAAGTGCAATGAAATCTCAAATTAGTCTTTTCAATTTAAAAAAAAAAGAAGTGCAATTAGTAATTAGTGCAAACTTCTAATTAAATTACTAATTAGGTTTTTTTATGTGAACGCAAATTATCAGTTTGGTTAAGATAATGAAAGTTTTGTTTTGTTGTGATAAAAATGGTAATAATAAAGGAAAATAACTATAATTACCTAAAGAAATTTTGTTTCGGTGGAAAAAATTGATTTAAGAAAAAAAATATATGTTCTAAACTATCTTTAAATTACTAATTAGGTTTTTTTTTATGTGAACGCAAATTGTCAGTTTGGTTAAGATAAAGAAAGTTTTGTTTAGTTGTGATATAAATGGTAAAAATAAAGGAAAATAACTATGTTGACCTAAAGAAATATTGTTTCGGTGAAAAAGATTGATTTTAGAAAAAAAATATATGTTCTAAACTACATTTAAATTACTAATTAGTTTTTTTATGTGAACGCAAATTATCAGTTTGGTTAAGATAAAGGAAGTTTTGTTTAGTGGTGAGAAAAATGGTAATAATAAAGGAAAATAACTATGTTTACCTAAAGAAATTTTGTTTTGGTGGAAAAGATTGATTTAAGGAAAAAAATATGTTCTAAACTATATACATTCCATGGTTTTGAATGAATGATGTCTATGTCAAGAACTGCCTAGAGAGTGAGAACCAACCGCAGGATTCAAAAAGGTAAGGCAATCTAATAATTTAGTTATACATATTTGCTTTTACTTTTACGTGCCAAGTTTATACCGGGTCGGATTAAGCAATGGTTCCCTTCTCCTCTGCAATGTGGAAATGACGGTGTTTATGGGGATGTGGGGGGGGGGGGAAATTATCACGTAACGGATAAAACTCCTGGCACTTCACAACCATGGGGTTGATTAGTCAGTAGATTAGTAGAATAGTCAGTTAAAAATAAAAATAATAAAAGAGAACATGGTTTATTAGATTCGATGGTAAGTAGAGAAGGTAGTCTAATTATTATCTTGTATATGTTGTTCTAACCGCTCTCTTCTAGGATTACCTGACTACTGATTCAATCCCACGACAGAAAAAGGCTGAGCCAAGCCGATTGAGCGGGAATCAGATACGGTCAGGTAAACAAATCTCTAACCTTAGTAAGTGCCATCTTTTCTCACATCTGGGAGATCTAGATGGCGCTGCTAAACGTTTCAGTGGCGCCCAAGTTAATGGCTCAGTTAGTCCATGAACCGAACAAGAGTGAGGTTCATGTGTTTTATCCATAGGTCTGTTGACGGGGTTTCCTACCATGCATGACTGTACATCCATTCAAACACTGTCTAGTGGGATGCCAAACGTGCATTGTGGGTGTAGGATTTATTTGCGATGTTCTGGACATTCCGTTATGACTAGGGATGTGACTTAAAACGTTTTTATGTTGATTCTACGTTATTATGTTGCATTAAAGTTTATAAAAACTTTAATTTAATTTATTTATTTCAAAATTTATTATTTTTGTGTGTATTTTTTTTAAATTAATAAAGTTTGTGAAATATAATATTTAATTAATTAATAATCGATTGTCTATATGGGATGTCACATCCCTAATACTAACCATATCTAGATTGACCTGAGAGCATCTCATAAATTAGTGTATTTTTGGCGTTGTTGCTCCATTGTCCGAATCGCTTTGAGATCTTATATCGCGGGCATATCCGGGTTATCTGTTGAGTTTATTTGTTGTTTTGGTGTTTTTGTTTAGTTTTAAGTTCGTCTACCGTTGAAAGTGTTTGTTAGTTTGGATCGCGAACACTTCCGGGTATTTTTTGTGTGTTTAGTTTTAATTATTTTGTTGTCGTTTAAGTCATAAGTTTGTAAGTCGTTGACCTTGTTTGTCAGGTTGTAAAACTTGTTTTACCGCAATCAAATCCGGCTGTTTTCTTATGGTATCGTGTTGGTCGTTTGTTTTTGTTATGTTTAATTTAAGTTATGACTTATGATTCTGTTGAATTTGTCTGTTAGATCATTGTAACCTCTCAAAGACTATCCTTGAAAGAAACTTACAATGTTCTGTCGCGAGTAATTCCAGCTGTTGGCTGTCGACTTAGTTGTTAGTTACACGGAACATTGTGAGTCTCTAATCGATTCTTCTCATTGAGCGTCCAGCAGTATTGCTAAATCCGCTTTGCGTTTGACCTTAGCTAAAAGCTGTTGCCGATCACCAAGAGAATCTCATATTCCTAATCTCTTCCTTCCATATCCCGTATTCCTTGTTCAAACCAAAGATTTGGCATTAGAGTGACAACGCTGAAAAGCTAAAAAGATGTTTTAATTGTTTTTTTTCGGTATCGTAATTGTTTCGGTCTTAATTATAATTTTTGTTTTAATCTTTGTTATTATTTTTTTTCTCAAAGTTTTTTTTTAGAAACTGGATCAGTGAAAACCCCGAGTTCAAGGTGAACTAGACCTATTGCATTTTAGTTCAATTTCTGGAGTTTCTATAACCAGCAACTGGTGTAATGGTAATAACAGAAATTAGAACTCTCGTATATTAGTTTTTTTTGTCGGCTTCTTCTATTTTCCTTCCAAAATAGATGGTCCAGTTATTCCTTTGTTTTGCCTGTTCCTACATGCCTTGTATGACTACAGACCATGTTCTCTCTGACATATTTCGATTAGTTTTTTTTGATAAATTATGTTAAATTTTTATGCAGATTTTTGTTAATTGTTTTATTAATGTCAATATATATTTTTTTTGTTGTTTTTTGGGTTATGTTTAAGTTTACATTTTGTTTAAATATTAATAATAATCTTTTTATTTTTTTTATATAGAAGTAACTTCATTTAAGTTTTGTTGATTGGGTTTTTTTTCATCAATATATAAATACAAAATAAATAAGGAAATGTTAAAATAAATTTTTAGTTATAATAGAGGAAAAAGAAATTCTAGAAGGAAATATCTTTTTTCTGATTATTGTGTTTCCTTTTGTTTCTCATTTTGGTTTTCTTTTCTCATAATTTCCAAGGACCGATAGGTTTAAGGTCCATAAATTATAAAAAAATAAATTAAAAAAAAAATAAATAACTGTAATATTATTTTGTAGTATGAGAAGCCTTTGACTTGCAAATATTAAAAGTAATTTGAAATGCTAAAGGAAATGTATGTGTTAAATTTAATTTGAAATGAAACGAAATTAGAAACTAATAAACAAACGCATTTTATTATATGTCATGTTAATATAGACGATTATATCAAAACAAACAAACAAATTTTAATTATTTTATTTTAAAAAAAAATATTATTAAGTTTGATTTCGTAATTCGAATAATGATAATAATTATAAAACATAGTTTTTTTGGAGAGCTGAGTTTGTTTTTTATTTGACGATTTATTTTATGTAACGGTACATCAGTGATGTTTATAAATTTTAATTAAACTCACTAAATAATACTTCAAAATTTGTTAATAGTATTAAATGTATCTATAAAATTTGTAAATGTTCAATTTTAGGAAATATTTAATAATAATGGTTCGAGTGGTGATTTAGAATCACAATCTCGGAATACAAATATTATATGTAAACGTAGTTCTTGTTATGAAAATATAGTCCTTTACATAGTTATACTCGTAAAAAAAAAAATATGGCGAAGTGCTAGTATTGTATAATTTATAACCATAAATATGTACACGATCATTCAAAGCAATGATATAATTTAATAGGAATTTCAAAATCGAATTTTTTTTAAGAATTATACTTCAGTAATATAATGTCAAAATCAAAAATCAATTGATTTTCAAAAGATTTTTAAAGAATTTTTAATTCAATTTTCAATCAATCAAGATGGCGATTGAAGAATAAAGCATTAATTTCGCGTCTGGTGAATTAATTTATATTTTAATTTTTTCGAATTTCTTATACTGTTAAAAGTTCCATATAATTAATGTTCAAGTGAATAAGATAAAAACTGTAATTTATAGACATTTGGTGAATAGTTATTGTGTATTTCTTTAAAGCTAATTATTCTGATCTGAAGTAGTGATTTATTACTAATTTTAACCTTGAAAAGTGTCTAAGCTCAACTTCATTTAGTGTGGTAATCAGTATTCAATAAAAACTAGTTAACTGTGTTTAATATACGCTATATTGTTATCTAAAAAGAAACTTATGCTCTACATTAACTTTTATGGAAAATTTGGCAAAAATAAGTTTTTGTTTAATGCAAATCTGAACTTTACCTACATTGCAAATTCCTATATATGTGTTGTGCATAAACATTTAATTGATATTACGTATGTTTTAACTGGTCTTTATTAAACAAATCTAAAAATTTCATACGGTATTTACTGGATATTATAATAAAATAATTTGTCTTGTTTATGAATGCCATTAAAAATATATAAACAAATTCAATATGTCATCCGAAACGAGATCAACTCGTCAAAATAGTAATTCTGCTTCTAAAGGTCAAGATAATTACAAACACCCCATTTCGTTAGCTGACATCGATACAAAGCTGGATAAATATTTTATCGACTTATCAGATAAATTAATCTCAACCACAAACGAACTAAAAAATCAAATTAAAGAAATCTCAACAGATTGTAACCTGAAAATTTCTAACGTTAAGTCAGATCTAATTAGATTGGAAAGAACAATGAATTCTGATTTAGATGCTATACGAAAAGAGACCGAACTGATTATATCTGGACTGCCACAGAAGGAAAATGAAAATCTCTATACAATTTTTAAATCTTTGTCCAGCAATTTGGGATATGATGTTGTGACAAATAATGGAAACCAACAATCACCTTTACCTGATGTTAAACTATATCGTATTAAGGCTAATTCTGCTAATCCAAACATACATCCTGCCGTTATTGTTCAATTTGCTACAACTTTCTACAAAAACAATTTTTTCCACCGATACTTAAAAATAGCAAAAAACCTCACTCTGAACTGTGTCGAAGGATTTCAGGGCAGCTCACGTATCTATATCCAACCTAATCTAAATAATGAGTATTATAAGGTCCATAAGTTGGCATTATTATTAAAGAAATCAAAACAAATTAATCAAACGAAAATTATCAATGGAAAAGTACTTGTTAAACTATCACACAAAGATTCATTTGAAACATTTTACCATGAAGATGAACTAAAAATGGCAGTAGAGAATCTTCCTTCTACTAACCATCCACCAGTCGTGAAATAGTTATTGAATAGTTTTGTTGAATTGTAAACATTAATAAATTAGAAAATATCAAGAGTTTAATCAATAATAAGACATTTATAAATTATATTGTGATCTAAAATCTCTGTTTATCTCGTTCTATTTTTGTTGTTTTGTTTAGTAATTTTACGGTTTTATTTGATATATCATTCTCTCTGAACAAAACAAAGAAATTAAAAAAACTGAGGTTTGTTTGTTCGTTAATAATTAATTAGCTTCTTTTTTTTAAATTTTCTAGATTGGAAAGACAACTTATTCTAACTGTATATAAATCTCAACCAACGTAATACAGCTATGGACTTTAACAATATTGTATTAAAGTCATCTTTTAAATCTAAAAGCAATGGATTTAACTTTGCTCATTTGAACCCAGGTAGTATAGCTTCAAACTTTGATGAGTTGAGGAAAACACTGAGTGATGTCCCTCTTCATTTGATTGCAATATCTGAAACTTGGTTGAAGGAGAAACATAATAACCAATTGGTCTCTATTCCTGATTTTCAGTTGATACGCAAGGATCGGGCTGGTCGTCGTGGAGGAGGGGTTGCTATATATATTAATCAAAACATTAAGTATAAAATTGTTAAAAAGAACTCTCCCACTTCTGAATTCGATATGATTTTTATTGAAATTTCAAACAATATTCGTGAAAAATTACTCATTGGAGTAGTATATGTACCACCTAATATCAAGTTTATCAGCAAACTTAAAAGAGTGTTCAATTCCTTATCAAGCAGATATGATGATGTCCTTATACTTGGCGATTTCAATATCAACCTGTTAGCTTCTGACCGTACTGTTAGCAAGTTCAAGGATTTCATCAACTCATATGGAATTATATATGCATCTACTGAACCTACTAATTTCGTAGATAAAAGTTCTACCTGTATCGATCTGTTGTTGTTAAAAAATGTTTCTAAAATAGGGTTTTTTACGCAAATTTCGATGCCTGGACTATATACCACCCACGATATGATTTTTGGCTCTTATGGTTACGAAATCAATTCTGAGATTCACGGTAATTTTATATTACGGCGTAACTTGAAATGTATTAATCGCAATGAATTGATTGAGTTTGCCCAAACGTTAAATTGGTATGAAATATTTAACATTAGTGATGTAAATGATAAACTGTCTTATTTCAATAACTTAGTAGTCTTCCTATTAAACCAATTTGCCCCTATCAAACAATTTAAAGTGAATAAAGTTAATAATGATTCATGGTTTGACTCGAACATTATTAGCCATATTAATAAACGCAACTACCTTTATAGTTGTTGGAAACGAAATAAAAATGCACATAATTGGGACTCCTTTAGTAAATACAGAAATAAAGTAAGCCAAATTATAAAAATCGCTAAATTTAATAATTTTAAGAAAATCTTTAGTACCGATTTACCTCCTAAAGTGTTGTGGTCAAATTTTAAAAAACATGGTCTAACTAATGCAAACCAAAATATTGATACAGATATTTCGCCCTCCGAGTTTAACAAATACTTCGCTTCTGCTACAACCTCGCCTACTGAAACATTTAACTGTCACAATCCCATTTTAATACCATCAGCCAATCATTTCTATTTTGATAATGTATCTGACCTTGAAGTGTGTAAATATATTACAGAAATAAAGTCGGATGCCTGCGGTGTAGACGATATCCCTATACGTTTTACTGTGTTATTGCTACCCATTATAGCTAAATATGTTACGCATATTATAAATTCTGCTATAACTAAGTCCATCTTCCCAAACACTTGGAAAACTGCATTTGTTATACCAGTACCAAGAATATCAAACCCAGATAAACTACAGGATTTTAGGCCGATAAGCATTTTACCTTGTCTTTCTAAAGTGATGGAAAAAGTACTGAAAAAGCAAATATTGGCCCACCTTAATAAAAATAGAATGATTCATCGGTTTCAGTCTGGATTTCGTGAAGGTCACAATACATCTTCAGCTCTGCTAAAAATAATAGATGACTTAAGCACATCTATCTCTTATAACAAGATTTCCTATCTTATCTTATTGGACTTTTCGAAAGCCTTTGATTCGGTGGACCATGTAACACTTCTAAATAAACTGCGTAGCCAATATAATTTTTCTTACAGTGCATTAAAAATTCTCCAATCTTACTTATCTGATCGATACCAATTTGTTCGAGTCGGTGAAAAGTTTTCTGATCCGGCAAAGATAGCTTCTGGTGTTCCACAAGGTTCCATTCTTGGACCTATTTTATTTAGCATGTTTATCAATGACATCTATTTATCAATCAGTAGTGTATGTTTCCATCTATTTGCCGACGATCTACAATTATATGATTCCGAACAAGTCGAAAACAATGATATTTGTGTAGCAAGACTAAATAACACCTTAAAATCCATATCGACCTGGGCTAAGCAGAATAAGATTAAGTTGAATCCAACCAAATCGCAAGCTATCGTTATCGCGAGCAACAAAACCCTTGTCGCTAGTTTAAATATGACCCAATTCCTTATTGATGGTCAGTTGATTCAAATAAATAATAAAGTCAGAAACCTTGGACTGATCGTAAATAATTCTCTTACTTGGGATGATCATATTACAAATATTTGTTCTAAAATTTACATGATTTTGAGCAAGCTATGGTTATCCGCCAATTTCACTCCCTGTGATATAAAGTTGAAATTGGTTAGATCTTTAATCGTTCCACACCTGATTTACTGTGCGCCTATTTATTCTGGCTGTTCAGAGGCTTGTTGGAAAAAGTTAAACGTTGCCTTCAATTCATGCGCTAGGTACATATATAATAAAAAGATTGGGGTTTCAATCTCGAATTATTCAAAATTGATTTTAAACTGTTCTTTACGTAATTATTTGGATTATATCTCGTTATTATTTTTGCACAAACTGATACATTCAAAAACGCCGCAGTATCTGTACGAAAAACTGAATCTATCTAGATCCGTTAGAACTTTTAATCTAAATCTACCATTTAACTGCAACTCAAAGGCTCGCCAGTCATCGTTTTTCGTGCATGCTATCAAAGTTTGGAACTCGCTCGATCATAATATAAAAGCTGTAAATATTTATACGTCCTTTAAAAAGTTGTCTTTTGAAGCTATGTCAACAAAAGTTTAAAGTTTTTTTTTTTTTTTGTTTTTTTTTTCTTTTATTTAAAATTGGATTGCTGATCGTTTTTTGAATTCTATGGTAATTAATTATATACATATTAACAATTATACAAACGAAGTTGTATTTATTTTGTTTTTTTTTTTTATTGTTACTTTCTCTGCAATGATATATCATGTACTTCCTACCAAGTAATATTGTCTTGTACCTTTATGTTCGATATAATTGTTATGAATTTAATGAAGATTTAGCCAATATAACCAAAGCTACCATACTTAATATTATTGATATCCATATTTGATATGCTAACATCAGCTTTTTTTTTTTTTTTTTTTTTGTTGTTTCTTTGTTAGTTTTTATTAAAACTGAAATTTTGCATATTAATGAAACTATAATTAATTGTAACTGAATTTGTTTCTTTTTTTTTTCTTCAACCTGTCTTGTTTGTTAAATTGTTCTATTAGTACTTAATGTTTATAATGTACATAAGAAAACTTGCTTGCATGCAAGTAAGTTGTAAAAAGGCTCAGCCTTATGTGTATATGAATACTTTAGTAAATAAATAAATAAATAAAATAAATAAATTAACGGTTTTGATTTTTACTAATTTTCGTTGTAAAGATTTATTTAATATTTATTTGTGTTATTTTTGATAAATCCAAATGATATAGAAAATAATACAATTTAATGTGAAGAAGATTTTATTTTACTTAAATCTATTAAAAAAGTTTTATATAAAGTTTTATAAAACACTATCGAAAATTAAAATTAACACAAAATTTTTAGGTTAAGTTAATGATTAAAATGAAAAAAAAGATATAAGTCTTAAATTGAAAATTACGAAGTTGCACAAAAATTTCTAGTAAACTTTTCTTTTGCGTGCAATAAACGATTAATTTGTTATTAGAATTTTGTTACGTAACTCTTAATTTGTGGATTCATAAAAATCATTTCCAAACAAATCTATCATTGATATGTAAATCTAATTGAAATCTCAAATTGCATTTTCTCGTTCAAATTTTTTTTTACTTCTAGTATTGTGAATTCTAACGGTGTTCTTTGTTCACAATTCTTCTCTTATCATGGAAAGGAATTGAATTACAATAAAAATTTTTCTGTTGTTTATAATTTTGCCGGCCATTGATACTATTATGATTATGTCACATGTGTGTTTACGTTATTTCGATAAATGTAGGTTAATGTGTTCATAATAAGTTCATAATAAGTGTTATCAAATGTTTTGTAATTGTGATCCGTTGGAAATTCTTCAAAGTCGTTTTGCTTGTTCCATATAGTATACGACTTGTTTTGTATTTGATTAAATGGATTTTAACATGTCATTCATATGTCTGACAACATAGTTGAATTACGAATCTCTCTATCTGTTATTGTTATGGGATCCCTTTGTATTTCGGTAACATTGGTTCATGCGAGGTGTTCGTAGTTGAGAAAAGACCTGTATTTGATAACGTGATTATCGAAATAGTGAATTTGGTTTATTAACCAAGGACCCTTACTCTATAACTGCGCAAACATTATCCGGGCGCAAATTTCACTATCTAACTTCGTGCTCTATTGATTAATAGGCGTGGATGTATCAGAGTATTAGTTTGAGCGTTAACTTAATTGAGCATTAATGATCCAAATTGGGAGGATTGAGAGTTGTTATCGAGATGAGGGAAGCTGTTCTGACTATGAGCTCATACTTATAAAAACCACCTCAATGTTGACCTTTATCATTCCTAAGTATCCCAGACACTTCACTCAGGGATGTGCAACCCGCGCTAGTGCTTGACATCATAATCTATCAAGTGTTGGGTAAGGTTTGGGAAGGTTAAAATCAAAACAACCAGTGCTCTTTTATGCGTTATTTTCTATTCATGACAATGGTTTTCGTTTTAAATTTCGTCGTTTTGGACAATTCCTATGTAGTCTTATTCAAATAGCAAATTCTTTGTTCACGGCACCTGCGAATAATACACAACATCAAAAAGAAGTAAACCTCACGGACAATTACTCAATTTTAACTGCGCCAGTTACGCAGCTAGCGTGCAAAATGCATATTCAGTACCATTGCGCTACCACCATCTCTTCTTAGCCTGCGCATCGCGTATCAAAATTATGACCACCAGCTAAGACATTATTTAACGCCTCACTCTTCACTCCACCTTTTCGATCAGAACTTTCTGTCTCAGCAGCACAGCGAGCACCAACTCACTCAATATACTTATTCTGTTGAACTACGTTAATTATTTTTTTTCTCTCCATGGATGCCAACTGGTTCAAAGTCAGTGCAACCTTTCTGTCCCCTTATTTTAGTAGTAGTCCCGGCTTGAGACGTTCTCAGGGTGTGGGACGTCCCCACGATTTGTGACGAAGGGAATTTCAGAAACACTATTTTTGTGTCAGAGATTTATCATCTTCCCTTCGTCGCAAGTCTAATAAATTCCAGACAATCTTTAATTTTATTATTTTGATCCATCATAACATTATACCCATTTTTCAAAAATTTTCCCATGTTTCGTTTTGCACATTATGCAAAAATATTAATAATTCTAGTAAAATTTTCACATGTTTTGCTTTCTGTAAATTTTACAGAAAACAATTAATGTAAAATTCTAGATTAACATAAGTTGTAATCGAATTTCATTTTATTTAATTCTCATTTTTCTTTCTTTTTTTTTTTAAGTCTGAAATTCAGACTTTCGTTTTTTTGTTGTAATTAAACAAGTTTTCGTTTATTTGTGGGAAAGTTCCCACAAATTGATTGCATTCTGGAATTAATTTTTTTCGGGCTCGGATAACACCGAGGTGTTGACTTGAGTTAGAAAAGTTTTGGTCGCGGCTCGGATTCTAATTGTCGACCAAGACGGTCACAATTTGTGGTAGTTTTGGTCGGAACAGAATGTTAAGAAGTGAGGATACCGTCGTATATGGTTCTGTGTTATTATTCCCTTCGTGTATAGTACCTTTTGTGTTTTATTTTTAAATAATAAATTTGCTTCGAAGTGCAATGAAATCTCAAATTAGTCTTTTCAATTTAAAAAAAAAAAGAAGTGCAATTAGTAATTAGTGCAAACTTCTAATTAAATTACTAATTAGGTTTTTTTATGTGAACGCAAATTATCAGTTTGGTTAAGATAATGAAAGTTTTGTTTTGTTGTGATAAAAATGGTAATAATAAAGGAAAATAACTATAATTACCTAAAGAAATTTTGTTTCGGTGGAAAAAATTGATTTAAGAAAAAAAATATATGTTCTAAACTATCTTTAAATTACTAATTAGGTTTTTTTTTATGTGAACGCAAATTGTCAGTTTGGTTAAGATAAAGGAAGTTTTGTTTAGTGGTGAGAAAAATGGTAATAATAAAGGAAAATAACTATGTTTACCTAAAGAAATTTTGTTTTGGTGGAAAAGATTGATTTAAGGAAAAAAATATGTTCTAAACTATATACATTCCATGGTTTTGAATGAATGATGTCTATGTCAAGAACTGCCTAGAGAGTGAGAACCAACCGCAGGATTCAAAAAGGTAAGGCAATCTAATAATTTAGTTACACATATTTGCTTTAACTTTTACGTGCCAAGTTTATACCGGGTCGGATTAAGCAATGGTTCCCTTCTCCTCTGCAATGTGGAAATGACGGTGTTTATGGGGATGTGGGGGGGGGGGGAAATTATCACGTAACGGATAAAACTCCTGGCACTTCACAACCATGGGGTTGATTAGTCAGTAGATTAGTAGAATAGTCAGTTAAAAATAAAAATAATAAAAGAGAACATGGTTTATTAGATTCGATGGTAAGTAGAGAAGGTAGTCTAATTATTATCTTGTATATGTTGTTCTAACCGCTCATTACTAGGACTACCTGGTTGCCGGATAAAACCTACGACCCCAAATGACTGAGCGAAGTCGAGAGCGGTATCCGGATCCACAGCCAGGTGGTCAAATCTTTAACGTTGGCCAGGGCAATCTTTACTCCATTTTGGGGGCTCAGGTTGCACTGCGAAACGTTTCAAATATGGTAGGACAATGACCTTGATATCAATATTTCGTCGCTTTAATAATGAAACAACGTATTCGCAAAAGTGTAGTTTCGAGATAATTGGGTTTAAAGATTTTTCGATTTTCTGATTTTCGTAAACTCGGCAGCACTATTGAATGAATAAAGATATTGGAAAAAAAATTGCTACCAATTAATCTTGACTAATTTCTTCACAACATATTAAAATTTCACATTGGTACCTGCTCGCTTTTCTACCTAAAAAGAGGTGAAAAGTCAATCAGGTACCTTATACGTTATTTCATATTTCATATCCGTTATTTCATTTTGCATGAAAGTACGATTAAACCTAAAATAAATTATTAATGAACTAACGCATGATATTCTTACAATTTTTTATTTGTATGAACCGGTTTATCATGTAGTCATGAATGATGCTTATACAATATTGTAGATTTACTATTTCGTGTGGCGATCGTAATGTATGTAATATATACGACAATGATTTTACCCAAGTTATTATTCTGTAGGAATTGGAATATCGTACATGCATTTACGCTGTTTCAATATTTAACCAAATTCAAATTTGCATGTACGTTAATTAACAATATATTAATTTTCACCCCCAGTTATAAAATAATTGGAAAATGTTAAAATGCCACTCTATAGACATCCATATGGGGAATGTAGCGCACCCATTATATAATAACAACGTATATATGGCATACGTTATTTCATTATTAAGGCGACGATTTATTCTCATGATGTTTGCAAGAGATGATTTTCAGTTTTTTGAAAACCACTAAAAAACAAATACACATACGATTTAATTTAACGATTTAATTTAGCTTTAGTGATACACTACTAAATTATGTTTCTAATTCATTCATTTTGTTATAATTACAGGTAATTCAAAAACAATACAAAACAAACTTTGGGCGTGATCTTATTGAAGATATCAAATCCGAAACAAAAGGAAATTTTGAAACACTTCTTGTCGCTTTGTTAATTCCATCAATGGATTATTATGTTAATCAAATCTATGCTGCAATTGCTGGCATTGGTACAGATGAAGAAGTTCTCATTGAATTCCTATGTGGTCTATCTAACGCTGAATTTGAAATTCTAAAAGAATATTACCAAAAACGTTATGGCAATAGTTTAGAATCTGATATAAAAGGCGATACGTCTGGCCATTTTAAACGATTACTTGTTGCACTATGTGCTGCTGGACGTGAAGAAAATGCAGTGCCATCTGTTGAAGAAGCCCGTGCCGATGCAACAGAACTACTGAAAGCTGGAGAGCTAAAAATTGGAACCGATGAAAGTACATTCAATGTTATTTTATGTCGTCGTAGCTTTCCACAACTAAGACAAGTCGATCAAGAATATCGAAATATGACAGGACATTCAATTCAAGAAGCTATTGATAAAGAATTCTCTGGACCAATTCGTGATGGTTTATCGGCGATTTTAAGCTTTGCTATTGATAAATATGAATACTTTGCAACACGTTTACATAAATCAATGGCGGGAATTGGAACAGATGATGATCAACTGATACGTATAGTTGTGACTCGAAGTGAAATCGATATATTAGATGTAAAGGAGGCGTTTGAACGAAAATATGGTAAAAGTTTAAAAAGTTGGATTAAAGGAGATACATCCGGAGATTATAAACATTGTTTGTATGCATTAATTGGAGAAGAAAGATCAGCATCGTAATTTGATGAAATATACTTTTAAATTTATGACATTTAATTATATTATAATACTTGAATCTTATTTAAATCTCAGTTTATTTTTAAACAAAAAGCCAAGTTTTAAATTTTTAAACTATTTTATTTTGTATTTAAAATATAAGATTAGAATTTGAATTAAAAAATTTTACAACTAAAATTAATTTAACTTATGTGCAGTAGTGTGACGTTTTAATACAAATGAACGGTGATAATTTACTTTGACATTTTGTGAAAAGATCTTAGCTCGGTGGTGGAGATAAGATAAATGATCTGGGCTCGTAACCCATCTAATTTGATAATTATATTTACTATTAGATAAAAAGTGACATTCTTGTCATTTGTTTATTCTTCTTCGTGTACTAATGTTTTTGTGCCATCGGTCCTGAGGATGTTTTCGTTAATTCATTCGGAATACTCTGATTGTTCTAATTTGGAACAATTTTCAATTTGTTCAGTCAAACTTAAATAATCGGAACATTCCGAATGAACTAACGAAAACACCCTGATTCTTTGGAAACATATTTAGAATTAATAATTATTGAACAAAATTTTCGAAAATTGTTCCATTAAAATATTGATAGTCTAGCAAAATCCTTGACCCTTCGATCCGTAAAAAAAAGTTGCGATTGAGAATAAAAACGGTAAAACCGTTGAACCAAAACCAAATTGATCTCTAGCGATAATAAACGCGTAGAACCCGTTATTGAAACAGTAATAGCGCCTAAAGAAACATTAAATTTAACAGTTAGTGATTAACGATTAAAGGTTAACGGTCAAAATGTGTGTGTCGTACTGTATGTGGTGTGGATAAAATATCTCAGCCACTACTTGGTACAGAGGTATCTTAAGCAAATATCTCTTTTCAGCCACTCAGCCTCTATTTGGTACAGAGTTTCGAACCGAAATTTTTTCCGTTTCGGTTTACGGTTTCGTTCCGACAATTATTTCGTTCCGGCTTTCGATTTGGTTCCTTAGTTTATTTTTCGTTCCGGTTTTCGGTTCGGTTCCGGTTCAGTTCCGATGTCAAAATCAAGGATTTTCAGTAGTCTTATGCAATAATTCAAAAGAAACAACTTCAGTAATTATTGAATCTAGAACATTCTAAAAAATTAAACGAGCAACCATTTTTTGTAACCAGTTTTATACAGGCTTCAGTAAGAAGTTTTTCAGACATAGTGAGCGTAATGTTTTGAGGTTTAAATTTCATGTATAATAACGTTGGAGTAAGCGACATTACACTACTTGAGCTTAACTTTGATGGCAGATTTCGTTTACATGAAGCTTTTGCTGATATTTTAAGACATTTTAAAATTTCAAATTATTTTTTATGACACCGTTCAATATGCCTCTCAAAATTTACTGCATGGGTTCATGGTATTTTAAAAAAATGTAATAAATTTTGGACTAGATTATAAACCAAAAATGTAGTACCTATAGCTAATTTTACATGCGAAATGAAAACCTTTTACTCATAATATATGAGCAGCTTTTTGTTAGAATATTTTTTTTGTTCTTTCACTGCAAATCGTTTCACATGAACCGTAAATAAAATGATTTTTTCGTTCCGGTTACGGTTCATTACATATAAAATATTACGGTTTCGGTTACGTTCCGGTTCAGCTATAAATTTCGGTTAATAACGGTTTTCAGTTTACGGTTTGGTTCCGGTTTAAAACTCTGATTTGGTACAGAGTTATCTTAGGCAAATATCTCTTTATTCTTTTTTTTTCATTTTATTATATTCAATGATAGTATTTCTCGTAGTTTTCGATAGTTTCGTATCTCGGGTTGACACATTTCTAGTTTATGTCTTATTTAATAATTTATATGAAGAATCTTAAACATTACGGTCACTCTACACTCACTTAAACATTACGGTCTAAAGACATTTTGAAAACTCGAACGATGGAAGTGTTCAAAGATTCTAAACCTAAAACTACCTGCGGTAAAAAAGCCACATTTTCATAACAACTAAGATACAAAAATAAAATAAAAATCTTCCTTTCCTACCCAACCTCAAAGAAACGTTAACAATTTTCCCATACAATTTTCAGCGCTTTAAAAATGGATAAAATAAATCTATCTTATGTCGATAGACATGATATTTATAAAGCCGAGAAAAACAAAACTTTCTGCTCGAACGGCGACCACAGTCCTTCCAATGAAGATTCTTGTTTAATATTTTCAAAGCACAAATATCGGTTCATCAAAAACATTTCTGGAGATTGACGATAAATGTTGAATACTAACCCACAACAAAAAGAAATGTTGGGATAGCGAGTTCTTGACTTAGGATGAAATCTATAAATCTATTTGTGTCAAATCAAACCAATGATCTAACCCAGCTTGCGAGAAGAATTAAATTCAATGCTGGTATGAAAAGAAGTGGACGACTTAACGGAATAGTGACTGGTGCATTAGCACCTGTAGTGCCAAAAGAAATTGTTGGCTTAATAATGTTTTAGAAATGACACACAGGAGGACTACACGGGATGTATGGCAAACGTTCAATAAAATGCACGGAATGAAATAAGGCGGACGGAATATGTTGTTTGACGATTATAATAAAGGAATTAAATTTGTGAGAATGATGAGTGATGTGGATGATAAATTGGAAGTAACAAGTAACAACACGTTAGAATGAAGTGGCTGTATGCAACTCCAACCCTAGTACCCCACAAATAAAGTGAGTTATAGGTATAACTTCTTAAGAAAAAGTAAAGTGGCGCAAATAATTAAAGGACAAAGATCTTGAATAGGCAATAAGTGTCAATGGTAAAGTTATACATGTATGTTGAATATTTTAATTAAATTAGTAACAAAACGAATTGAGCGATTTTTAAATGAGTATTTAGATTAAAAAAGGGGTGGACAGGTTGCACGAGACGGAACTTGTCCTGGCACGCAGAATCTGCGGTTCATAGCGTCGTGTCCATCGTGACAACTATTCCACAAAACTTTCTGTCTTGTTAATGAAATCCAAGACCGACAGTTTGGTGGTGCTGGCCTCTATAGTGTTAGAGCCAAAAGCCTAGGTCTGATACTGCAGAAGGCCGATACACACTAAATGCTCAGAATCCTCCTAATCTTCAAAACAACATCCACAGAGAGGACTTTCTATAAGTCCCATGGTAAAATTTTATTTAGATATCCATGTCCTGTTAGGACACCAACCACAGAGCTGAGATTTTTCCTCTTTAGGCTTAAAAGAAAATTAACATTTTTGTCTGAAATGCTGGAAAACGTCTTAATTTGTCTGCCTGTTAGTGACACATTCCTCAAAGCATTCATCCACACATTCCTCAAAGCAAAGGTTTGCATCATCCTTTAATAATGACAAGGCAAACTTTTTGGATAGCCCTATCGCGGGTTCTGGTTCAGAAAATTTCAGGACCGCTCCCGCCCTTGCAAGTTCATCCGCTTTTACATTGTCCGAAATGCCACTATGACTTGGAACCTTCCGGTGTGTAATGTTGTTGAGTTGCGATATCCTACATAGATTTTTCCTACTCATTGAAGAGTTTAGAAGTACATAGTCTCCTAGTTAACAAGTAAATAGCTGTTATCCGATCAAACGCAAATTTGTTTCTCACACAAGCGAGTGATTACGTACGTTCATTCATTGATAGCATACATCTCCGCTTAAAGGACTGTACAAAACAGTCCAAACGAAAATGTATGCTACTTATTGCTACATTATTCGATTTCAAGTACACCCCAGCTTCTGCATTTCCATTCAACAGTGATTCATCCATACAGAAAACATACATCTCGCTGGAGGACCATTCGGACCAAGATCCCTTACATTCCTCTCTAAAAGAGATGATCAGTTCAGCAGGTTTCTCAGAGTTACTTTATACTATGGTCAATCGGGACAATCCATCCGTAATCTGTCAACTATGTGACCGCATGGTGTCCCTCTGTTTACTCACGCTCCTGTAACATGTAGTGTGTAGACGACCCAACATGGCACCCAACGACAGTGTTTGTGTGGTGTGCATCGAGCCACTGATACCTACACATGCCACCTAGCACGGGTGTAATGTTTCTCTGTCCTTAGACAACACATGCAAAAGCAAGTGCTGGTCTGATTATTGTTGTGTATAGGATAGACACATATAGCTTATTTAAGACCCCAATAACGTCCAATGGATCCAAAGGTATTGTCAAAAAAAAATTTCAGCCTTATCAATTTTTTTTTGTTAAATGAGTATAACAATTTAACATTTTGTCGAGAATAATGCTTAAAAACTTAACCTCATCTGAGTAGCTGAACTGCATACTGAAAAGAGACAGATTTGGTATTGCAGGCACGTTTCTCTTATTAGTAAACAAGTCCATCTGTGGTTTGGAAGGATGGACCGATAGTTCTTGCTCCCCACACCAATCCTCAACCAACTTCAGTGAATTTTGCATCAGCTCCACCAGAATGCGAAGGTCTTTACCAATTGGCCAGTATGACAATATCATCAGTATAACCCTGGAAATAGGGTTCCGATTGATTCAGTCTTTTAAGAAGACTATTAAAGTCCCCTGGAGAGGTTAGAGAACACCTCCCTGAGCACAGCCTCGTTGAATTAAGACTGAAACAGTTGTATTGCCTATTTCAAGAAATGAATACAATTTGTTCCCAAATACGACTTATTGCTTCAAAACGAACTTTTCCGCGGGAGAGTGTGTGGGAAAGGATACCAAATATTCAAATAAACTATATGGTTCAGAGGCAGTAATTTCAAGTTTATGCGATTTTAGTGAGACGAACATTTTTATGGATGGAAAAACTTATATATTGAGTGAGAAGGTAAACTTAGGACTACCACAAGATAGTAAAAAGGTAGGTAGGTAAAGGTATAGCAGATGAAACAGCAAAATGGTTTAACCTATAATACTAGTTTGCCGATAATTTCGCTGTCTTTGTGAAAGAGAGTTTCGTAACGAAGCTATTCAGAGAGTACGGCATATGGTTTTATTTTATTTTGGCGTATGGTTTTTATGACACATTAAAAAATAAAACTTAAAATAGGTAGATTTTTTCTATGAAATCTACCTAAAACAAAACATGAATACACATTAAATGAGCTTACAATCAATTTGATTGCACGTCTTTTAGTTAAAAAGTAAATTATTTGAACATCGGGAGGTACATTTGAACTTTAGATGTTTACATCGAGTGACTCTATCCATGCTACAATAAATGGGAATGGGAATAAAAGTAAGACGAATAAAGAAAATTACTGATCAAGTGAAAAACCTCATTACGAAGGCATTAAAGGAAAAATCTCAATCAATAAATAAAAAAAAATTAAATAAAATAAAAATAAAAAACTGTTTCCGCCCGGGATCGAACCGGGGGCCTTCCGCGTGTTAGGCGGATGTGATAACCACTACACCACGGAAACTCACATCATTGTTACACTTTTTAAAATTGTAGTGTTACGCCAATTAATAATTAACAGAAGTGGTTTAATTACATACTTAGGACGTCCGAGATTTATAAGTACGGTCCATCATGGTTGTCCAACCAGTAAAATTAAATTAGGAATAATCTTTTCACACTTGTTTACGTTTAAACCCAACAAATCTGAAGCCTCGATAGCGCAGTAGGTAGCGCGTAAGTCTCATAATCTTAAGGTCGTGAGTTCGATCCTCACTCGGGGCAAATGTATTTTTTAAATCTTTATTCCATTTCACATTTATATGCAGTTTAACTTTTTTCTTTAAATTCCATGGCATACGCCAACTTTAAACTCTCATCTATTTTATTTTCTTAACTTTACCTGTACAATGATATTTAATTCTCAGAATTAAATTACTTCATTCTCTCAACATAACACAAATAAGAAAATTTAAAATAACCTGTCCAACCGGTTTTTTTTTATCTTATATTTTTATTTTGTTTCACAGGGTGATGTTGATTTATTCATAAACTCATAAAAATAGTACATACCCAAACACTTTTAATTAAGATTGTAATTTAGTTAATTAATTAAAACACAACTTGAAATTGAACTAATTTTGTGTGTGGGTGCCGATAATAAAATGTAATGAATATTTCCTGTGATGAGCTCCCTGTTGTAGGCGTTTCAAGAAAACGATATTTCTTAATTTTTTTTATCTATCAAAAAAATCTCTTTGAAGAAATATTTAAAAAAAAATAGTGTTTGTTGTTTGTTTTTAAAAGTATTTGTTGATTGTGGAATTAAGGAATTACTAGTACATTTTTAATGGTGAGTGAAATATAGCTGTAGGTAATTCAAGAAAAACTTAAAAATTTGATAGATTTTCCACCGTGAAGCTTGTAATAAATTGTAGTCAGGCTTGGACAACAACATTTCCATTATTCAACCAGTAGACCTGATATCAATAGATTGATCTAGATTCTAGATGAACCGGAAACTAGAGCAGATGGATGTGTTGAGGAACAATCGCAACCAGTCTTCGTTAACAATCAGCATAATTCTATTTATTTAACAAATTATTGTAACGCAGTGAATTTCTTATCATATTTATTTTTGCGGTAACTGTAGCCCTATTGCAATTCTGATAATGATATAATTGTGGGTTTTGTAATCAAATTGGTTTTTCCTTTTAAATTAGTAAGTTCCAAAAATAGCAAAAGCTTTATGATGTCATTAAAACGATTAAAAATATCAAAATTAGATTTAGCCTTTCGTTGAATTTTTAGGGTTCCGTACTTTGAAAAAGTAAAAACGGTACCCTATTGGTGAGACTTCGCTGTCCGTCCGGATTTCTACGTAATCAATTTGCTCACAAACTATAAGTGCTATCAACTTGAAATTTTCTACAGTTATTAAATGTGTTTTCCCACACCTGAGATAACAAAAAAAATTCAAATATTTTATTTTATCTATATTTTATGGACATAGATAAGGAGATAGTAAAACAAAAGTTTTTTTTAAGGAATCGAGTTTGGTCTAGAAAAATCGAAAATAATGGAAGTATTCCAAAAACAATTTTCATTGAATTTTCGGCTGCTTAGTTTTTGAGTGATTTCCAAAAACGAGTGGTTTTTTTGTCCCTCCCCCCATAACTTCGAACATTACAAAAGGAAAAATTTTAAAAATTCATGGGTAAAATTCATTTTGCTAAATCGAAACCAAAACTTTTTTTTGGTTGCTATATTTCAAATGTTCATTAGAGGGTAGAGAATAGTAGAATTTAAAGTAGAAATTTTGAAAAAAAATTATTTTTGATCATGGCATGTGGGGGGGGGGTGTCATATGAAAGGTGATTTTTTTGGTGCAAAAGAGTTTTTTTTGTAATTTTCGAAAGCACAGTTTTCGGCCTATTTTCAAAACAGTAAAATATTTTTTTGTCCCCCCCTTATCTACAAATATTACAAAAGAAAAAATTTTTAAAAATTCATGGGTGTAGGGATTTTGCTAAATCGATACTAAAATTTGTTTACTAGTTTTAATTTCAAATAAACGTGAAACTATACTAACAAAAACTGTTTTTTCTCAAATATTATATACACGGAACCCTCAGCGAGCGAATTATATTCGCACTTGCCTGACTTTTTTTTTATAATGAAAACATTACTGAAAACTTTTGGTATATAAAGGAAATACTGAAATATTTGCTCTCTTTTATTTTTTGTATGTTAATAATGGATGAGCTTTTGACAATGTGCAGATTATTGAATCTTTCGCTGTTGGGAGTTGTAATTTATACTTTTGAGTTCTATCATAATAAACAAAAGGCTGTATGTTACAACATTGAAACTGAGAGAAACTATGATGTAATATTGAATAAAATATTTAGAACAAATAATAGCACAGAATTTAGCAATTAAAAATTCAACATTTTTTTAAAAATAACGGCATCAAACAAGCTAGTCTTCCTAAGAAATTTTGGGCTGAAGCGGGAACCAAGGCAATCATCACATACATAAAAAATCGATCAGTGTACACAGTATTGAATATAATAACTGCAGAAGAAACATGGACAAATAAAAAGATTTACAAATATTTGGACCATCGGTAAGATCACTCGTACGCATACCAAAATAAAAACGTCCCAAGTGAGACAAAAAAATCAACCAAAATGATTTTCCTTGGTTATGATGACAACGCAAAAGGGCATAGGTTCATTAACCCCATCACTTTAAAAGTAAAATAGAGTAGCAATGCTTTCTTTATTGAAAGTAAAAATAAACTTGAAATGAATGATGAAGCTATCATGCAGAAACAGTATTAAAACTCAATTGCAGATATTCCAGATCGAGTGAGAGATTTGTTAGAAATAACAGATTCCGAGTGGTGTAATGATGAACAAAGATAAATTATCACATGTGGCACAGAACCTGTAATTTCTATAGCTTATGATGACGAAAATATAAATGGAAATACTGAGGACGATCCGTAGATATATCGTTAGGGTAACGTCGTTGAACACGTTTTAAAAAATTTTAAGAGTTTGTCTCGCATTCTGTATCTGCAATGAAGAACCAATATCTGTCCAAGAAGCCTTGGATAGTGATAATTAAATCAATTATAAAATGCAATGGATATAGAGATTGATTCATTGCATGAAAACCAAACTTGGGAATTAGTTGATATGCCAAAGAATAGAAAGCCTATAAAATCGAAAGGACTATTTAAAGTAAAATAGATGACAATGAAGAATTTGTGTATTTGTGATTTAAACACCATATTGGTAGCTAAAGGATGCTCACAGAAACACGAAATTGACTTAAATGAATTATTCCACAGTAGTACGCAACACTTGGAATGCCTTTTCTTATTGCAATTGCCGCCAAATATAATCTTAAAATAGGTCAGATGGATTCTGTAATGACGTTTTTATAAAAACAGTTGACGGAGATATATATGGGGTATTGCCTGTCAACGAGAGTACCTCTCCCCCCTCCCCCTGTCCAAAATCTGTTAAAGTGTTTTAGAGTTTGCTTGGGCGCAAAAAAAATCTTAGGACCTCTAGTTTTAAATTCCGATAGACCTCACTCTAAAAGTATAGCAATTTGACTGCCAACACAAATTTAAGGTCTTGGGCTTAAAGTATTGGTAATTATAAGTTATTTTAAATTCCATATGGTGATCAAGTTCTTTTTAAAATGGCAGAGCGAAAATATGGGAAATTACGCTTTTTTCTGCATTTTCTAATTGACGTTTTGCAGAAGAAATTATTTTTTTGTCGCAGTGGTTTTCCCTTTATAGTTATGGGTGGTTTTCCCTTTATAGTTATAGGCATTGTTTTGAAAACCACGGGTTTCATAAATGTTCAATTTAATGTATCTCAAGAACTACTTGGCAGATTTTTAAATTATTTTTTGTTTTAACGGTGAAAATGAGTCCTTTTTTTTTTTTAAATAATTACAGTTACAATTTTTGATAATTGATAATAAAAAAATTAAAAAGTTTACAATAATAGGGGTTAGGTTGGAGGGTTGATATTCCCATTTGTTTTTATGTTATGATTTTATAATTTCATTATTTTTCTGCATAATACCAAATAATTGGATTTTGGCGATTTTTTATAGAAATTTTTTTAAAAAAATTTGGGCATATATTTACCGATAAAGATTTATTTAAAAATTTCTATGATTTCCGAAAAACATCTCGAAAGTTTGCAGAGAATTAATGAAGATTCAAAATTATGGAAGAAAATCAAAAAACCAATTTTTTCATTTTATATTGTTATACATACTTACAAACCGCCATTTTGAAAAAAAAATTGAACGAATTGAAATAAAAATTGTTTTTGAAATATTTGAAATTGATTTTAAAAAGAACGCATCTTTAGAGATCCTAATTTTGTGTTGGGAAATGCCAAATTGCTATACGTTCAGAGTGTGGTCGTAAGCCTGTAGCCGTCAAGTTGGTCCGCCATCTTGCCTTTTCAAAAAAGGTCTGACGGGATTTCAAATTAGAGGTCTTTTATTTGCGCCTATAGAAACTGTAATATACTTTAACAGATTTTGGATAAGTGGGGTCTTCCATTGACAGAAAATAACCCATATGTATATGAAGCAACCTAAGGAAGGTTTAACGATGGAAGTAGAAATGTATGTAAATTTAATAAATCAATTTATGGTTTAAAACAAAGCAGAAGGGAATGGAATACAAAACTCATTAATAACGTAAAGTCATGTGGACCTGTCCAGTCAATATCAAATCCGTGTTTTTATAACATGGAATGGCCAGTCATCGTTGCTTTATATGTTGATGAATTAATGTTGTTGTTACAGTGACAAATACCATTTATTAAATTCTCCCAACCTGAATCAGATCGCAAAAAACACATCTCTGCTAATGAACTTCTTACACACTACAGAACGGGTATTTTTCGCATCAAGAGATACTGGATCGCAAGAAAACAATCTCAAAAACAGAGTGCTCAGCACGGAAGCGCAAACCTAATTGTAGGTTATGTAACACTTCCCGTAACCTATCTTAACAAAGTAACTTACATTCCTTTATAGTCTCCACGCTTCAAAAAAAATTTTACATAGGGATCGAGTTATAGGTTAGATTATTTTGTTGGAAGGTCTATTTACAATTTCCATTTACAATGGCCGAATTTTGGCCACTGGGCGATTCCTAGTAAAATAAAGTTCAATTACTTTCAAATACTATTTTAAAATGAAAAATTCATGATATTCGGCAAAAGTAATTATTTTTCATGGAAATAGCTTTTAACTTTATTCAATTACTGTTATATTGCATGTAACACATTATATTTTAAATAAACCTTATTTTGTTGTCAGAAAAATATTGCGCGGCTAGAAATGAAAAAAAAACAGAGTTTGGTGAACATCTGTGGACTGTGGGAAAAACATTTTTATTGATTTTTTGGGACGATATCCTCGGGTCGAAACAAGAAAAATCGATATTTCTCATATTATACCAATTGACGAAGTTTCTGCTTCTGAAGATATTACCCAAAGATGCTGCGGTAAACATTTTTTTTTAATATACATAATAGAACAACTGAGCTACTCACCTATTACTTTACATACCATATTTATAGCACATTTTTGGGGGTGTAACCCATTGGTTAGTACTATTTACATTATTTTATTAAGTAGGCTTTTGATTATAAGATCAAATCTAGAGGCTTCGTTTTTTTAAGCCTTCTGTCAGCAACGGGCACATCAATTAGCTGGCGTATTTCAATATTTTCATGTACGTGAATACGCGTGATGTGTTTAATTGCATATTTTTTTATTTCATCCTTCACGAACTTAGGTCTCTATGGAGGTCTTCATTTCTGATGTACCACCGAGCATTAACAATGCAACGCAGGATTTTGTTTTCGAGCGACTGGATAATTTTCGCGTTCGTTTTCTTAGTATAGCCTTTAGTACTTCATAGCTGGATACCATACGTCCACACTGGTTTCAGTATTTGACGATACAGAAGCAGTTTGTTTTGAATAGATAGTACTGAGTTTCTTCCAAGTAACTAGTACATGTTTCAGTTTTTCTTTTTTCTTTTTAACATGTTCCGATGGAGATGGAATCAGTTTAGCATCCAGTGTCATACCTACATATTTTGCTGTGTTTGCATAAGAAACTTATGTTGAGTTGATTTTCAGAGTTATTTGGCTTACTTTTTGGTTAGTGAAGTTAACATGAAAGGATTTTGTTTCATTCAGCTTCATTCGCCATCTTTTTGTCCAGTTTTATTAGTAGCGTATTTCAGTTTGCTAGTTGCTTCTTCTACGGTTTTTCCGGTAGTCAAAATTGCGGTATCATCTGCAAAGGTTGCAATGGTTGTTTTGCTTAGGCCAGGCAAATCTCTTGTATATAGCAGGTATAGTACCGGTCCTAGGACACTGCCCTGCGAAACTCCTGCATCAATTCTTTTCAATGTGGAATAACTATCGACATATTTGTCTCTAAAGTGGCGGTTATCCAGATAAGAGCTCGAAATTTCATAAAACCGTTTGGCCAGATCTCTATGCAATTTATACTTAAAGCCATGATGCCGAACTTTATGAAAAGCTTGATCAACATCAAGAAAAACTGCAGAGCATACCCTTTTGGCTTCAATCGTTTCTTCAATAATATTCGTGATCCTGTGCACTTGTTCGATGGTAGAGTGTTTTCTCTGAAACCAAACTGATGCGAAGATGAGGTTTCTATTTTCTACTATTGGCTTAAGTCTTTTAAGAAAAAGTTTTTCAAAAAGCTTCGATATCGTTGGGAGTAATGATATCGGTCTATACGAGTTTTTGTCATTTGGTGATTTATTCGGTTTTAGGATCATAATCACTTCTGCTACTTCCATAATCACTTCTGCTACTTAATCGGAATGCTACATTAACGATTTGAAGTATTTTGGGCATACCTTTATCAGGTAGCATTTTAACAACTTCACTGGTGATTAAATCGTAACCTGGGGCCTTTTTTGGAACCAAACTGGTAAGTATTTCTTCTTTAAGCTCATGCGTAATGTTACATATGATATTTCTTGTGAAGCAGTTTTGTTCGCTTTCGTTATATTTTCGTCTTCTGTCAGTCGACCAAATGGCTTGAAGGTGCCCTCTAGTAATTCTGCAAATAGATCTGCTTTTTCTTGGGCACTTCTGGCCCATGTTTCGTCATCTGTTTTAATCGGAGGGATCTGTGCTACTGGTACTTTGAGTGCCTTTGTTGCTTTCCAGAGTGAGTACTCATTGCTTTTATCAATAGAAAGACTTGAAAGATATCTGTTAATTGATTCATTTTTTGCTTCTTTAATAGCTGTCTTTACTTGTATGCACAGATTTTTAAAATAGTTTTGTGTTCTGGAGATCGAGTTGTATGCCAAATTTTGCATGCCTTGTGCTTTGATTTTATCAATTCTCTTAATTCCATGGGAAATTTTGCGGTTAGATTACGATTAGGATGCGGTGCTGAAGTACTTGTCGTTGCTGCAAAACGTACAGCTTCAATCAGCCTTTCTAGCTGTTTTGTGTTTCTAATTGGTACTTGTAGATCTATTATCTCTTCTATACACTCACAAAAAACATTCAAATTAGTGTTTTTAACTGTTAGTTTAGGTGCATATGTCCGCTTGATTATATTTTCACTAACTGTCGTTATAACAGGAGAGTGATCTAATGATAACCCTTCGTTATTTTCGATGTCTATGTAGTTTTTTGTCATATTCCTTGTAATAAAGAAGTCTATTAAATGACGTATCTTACCAAGGTCGGGTGGTCAGTACCGGAATGAAAATCACACTTTTTATCTGTCCTGCTTCATACAGTTCTTTTCCTTTTGTTGTGATTCTTGATCCCCAATATGTGATTTTGAGTTTAATTCCCCACCAATGATAAATTTACTGCCTAGTTCATTGAAGAGTTCGGAGTAATCATTTTTTTTCAAATTATGTTTTGGTGGACAGTATATAGCGGCTATAACAAGGATTTTATTTTTAGTAATAACTGTTATCGACGTAACCTGCATTACTTCTTCTTCGATTTTATTACCTTCATGGTGCTTTATGTTATCTCTGACTAGTATTGCTGATCCTCCATCGCTTTTTCTGCTGGATGAATTGCATGAATTGCATGATATCCAGGTATTTTAATATATGATGATTTAACAAAGTGAGTTTCTGATACTAAAATATGTATTTTTTCTAGCTTCAAAAACATTTCAACTTTTGTAGTGTGGTTGATTAACCCGTTTGCATTCCAGGTTGCAATTCTGAGTATTGCATTCATATTTAATTTTTATTGATGATGGGTTTTAAGCAGGGTTGTGCCGTAGACAAAATAGATTACTTTACATGTATAGATTACGCATAGATTACGTGTAAATTACGCGAGATATTTTCGTGTAATCTATAATGTAAAATATTATGTAATCTATTTAATTGATATGTGCATTCTTAACTTTTTTAGCAATTAAATTAACTTTTTTCAAGATCGCAAGATTTTGTTTTTGACAATATTATTGATCATGTCTTTTGCGAAAAAATCGAAAAAAAATTTCAGTAGGGATAATACAATATTTCCACATATTTCTTCATAAATCAAAATTAATAGATTACACCAAATTTACATAGATGACATAGATTACATTAGATAGATTACATGTAATGTAATCTATTTTAGATTACGGGTAAAGGAACAACCCTGGTTTTAAGCTTCTTATCTGCCTAATTTTTTGAAATATCAATTCGTTTAGGTTGCTTTGTTCATCTAACCGCCTTAGAATTACTTCCATGCAGTTCTTGATACTTTCTAATACTCCCGAGTCGTTGATTGATTGTGAGCTTTTTAGAACTTGTGCCTATGATTTTCCATCTTTCGCGCTCTTAAATTGCTCACTCAGTTTCTCTTAGTATAGTTCATTGGATCTACCAACGTTATTTTTCTTGTTTTGTGATGGCTTGCGCGTTTTATCTCTTATTTTTTGGAGCTGGATAGCAACTTCGCATCCACGATAGTTTGCTGGATGTAGTCCCTTGCAATTTATGCACTTGGCTATGGTGTCCCTGTTTCCTAGGCATACTTGCGTTAAGTGTTAACCGGCACATTTGACACAGGTTGGTTCACGTCCACAGTAGTTTTGTGTATGATTAAAACCTTGAAACTTTTTGCATTGTGGTATTCTAATAGAGTTTTTCTTTAAAGGTTCAATTTTCACTCTCATATTGAGTATTCCCTTCATATTATAAATTTCTTTTATATTTTCATTTTGCTCGAATGTTAACATAAAAAGGGAATTTCCTCTTTTATGGATAGTTCTGGATCCATTTTCGTTAGTTTTTCTTTCGTTTTGGATGATGTTACAAGCATCCAAGATTTTAAGACCTTTACGTGTCAGATCTTCAATTATATCATTGGCCAAACAAGTACCATGTTGTCCTCTTGCCATTACCTTGATTGGGCGTTTGTTTTTGTTTTCATGTGTAACCCATTGATATTTGTCAATGTTTAGTTTCATTGTTAAATTTCTGTATGCATCAGAGTTTTATGTGTTGATCTTCCAGACATCATTTTTAAGAGCAGTAATTGTGTACTCTTTATCCGTTACCATTTTCATTATGGTTTGAATTGCCGTATAACTTGAGACACCCGTTATAGTTACTGGCAGTGGCTTTTTTTTTTTTGTTTGTTTTGTTTGAATAACATTGTCTTTATCAATTGCATGTGCGTCTTGCGGTTGACTTGTGCTTGATGGCACATACTCAGGGGGAACTCCAGCTTTCCTCTTTTTTATTTGGCCTACTCTTTTTCAATATCCAATCTGTTTCTCTTTCGAATTCTTCTTCATCTGTTAGATACTCAAATGCGTTTGTTCGTCTTCTAATATCTTTGCCGATATTTAGATTATCAGTTATTTCCGATTCTCTGCTTCTCGACTCATTTTCAGGTCTTGATTTTCTCTTTTTAAAGAGCAATTTCATTGCTTAGCTTTGATGTTATCTCCTCTGTTTTGCTTAGTTTTTTCTTGAGCTCTAGATTTTCTTTTTCTAGATGCCTGAGCCCTTCCCTTTCTATATAGTCTTGTTGACGTTCTTTACTTTCAATTTTCACCTCATTTGTGTTTATATTTAGCAAAATATCGCTTCTTTCTCTTTCAGGAGATCTTGACGTCTTGCTGCTAAGTTGGAACGGATTTTGTACATCAAGTTCCTTGTTTTGATTTGGTTTCAGTACGTGACTACTTTCTCTACTAAGTGAACTTGTAGTTGGGGTGCCTCCCGATGGTTTGCAGTCGCTTGATCTCGACGGCTGGGAGCTTGCTTGCGCACTCAATCTAGCCGCTGGCACCGGGTTTCCGATTCCCTGCAACGTAACGTTTGATCCTTCTTCACCACTCATGGGTGGTTGATAACGGGGTTTGCTCCCTGCACTAAGTTTCATTATAGTCTGCCACCTAGCGGAAAAGACTAAGATTTTCGACTGCCTCTAACATGGAGAATAGACGTCGTTTTGTGCGCGCACCTTCATGGAGTACAGACGCGCAAGGTTCGATTGACTATTTGCTATAATGCTTCACTACTACGAAGAGATTGGGTAACACAACCGTTCGTTCCACATTACATTGCCCAGAGTACGCTCGTATCCGTTGTGGATACTTCGTGGAGGCTGCCAATCCAGTACTCCGCAGTAAACATAATAAAAGTTTTAAAAGAGGGAGTATTTCGTATATTTAACTATCCACCAACCACTGTCTCAGATAAAGAATTAAAGGCCTCTAGTAGATAATATCGGCAATTTTTTCTCGAGTTACGAAATTAATCATGTCAGGACGCCGGCATACTCATCACATCACGTGGAATGATGATGAAATATGTTTGAATCAAAGTCAATCTACTAATAATGTACTTCAAAAACTTAATATGATTGATTACAATCCCATATCAATTCCAAGTGATCCAAAGCAGAAGCTTTCAATTAAAATGGTTCCAAAAGAAGCCAGAAAAACACTTTCTTTGGTACTCTGAGGCAGATTGGGCGCCCAACATCGACAAAAGAATATCCCTTTTTTAAGTTATGCAACGGCGCAATTTCGTGGGCAAGTAGGCTCCAACAAACAATAACCTTGTCCAGTAGTGAAGCAAAATACATAGCACTCTCAGCCACAGTTCAAGAAGTCATGTGGTTAAAATTAATGAGTTGACGACTTTGGGATGAAATCATGTCGATCAAGTTGGCATGACAGACTTGAATAAACAAATGACACTTGGTCCTCGGTAAAATAAGAACGAAATGGAGATGGATTGCTTGTATTTTCATTGCACCAGTTTGTATAAAAAGGAGGAAACAAATGATTACTACACTTTTGCAAAAACTTAAACTTCAGACAACATAATATTTTTGAAAAAATAGAAGAAGCAATGTAGAAAGGAGTTACAACGTTTTGAATCAGAATTAGGTGGAAAAGAAAGAATTAATCCTGTGAATTGAAACCGGTCGGCACTTTCAGTTAATATGTTTACGGACAGAGGATAAGGCATTTAATTTTAACATCGTTTCTCGTATAGAAATCATACATTTTGTGTGAACATTCAATAAAATCGATTGCAACCGAGACGTTCAAATTATATACTTCTCACATAACATGAAATGCACTAAAATAAATAAGAAACAAACATTTTCTTAATTTTAAACAAAAAAATAATATAAATTTATAGAAAAATCTCTTTTAGTGAAAGACAAGAACAAGATGTTGTCAGCAATTTAATTTTATTTCTCTTTTTTCTAAAAAAAAAATATTTTTAAAAGTTTTAGGTAGTAGTTTTTCTTTTTCTTTCAGTGAATTCTGGAATCTATAGTTAAGTGCATTTCCAACAAAAAAAAAAATTAACCAGAATCCTTCCTTTTCTGTGTCAAAATCTAAAAACTTGAAATATGAAATAATTCGTTTGGAATTTTTTCTTTTCTATTAACATAAAATGTTTGTGTGTTGTTTCTTGTAATATAAATAATAATGTGATAAGTTTTTAATCCGCATAATAATAAAAATAATTAAAATAAATTAAACAAAAAAAAGTGTTACAAATATTTTAAAAAAATGAATAAAACTATTATTTTACTACTAAATTTTTTTTTAATTTTTTGTATAAAAATTAATTTTATCAATGGATCATTATCAGGATTATATGTGGATAATGGTTTTGAACAATCTGTTATGGAACGTTCATTAACCGACGAGGATAAAGAAGCTGTTGAACATGAGATTTTAGAATTATTAGGATTACCCGATCGTCCAAGAAACCCTCGGGTTCACCCATCGATGAGGTGTGCCATTATTATTTTTAATTTGTAAACAATTTTGTATGTAACTCGATATTAGTAGAAAACTTTTACTTAATTCACTAACAAGACATAGGTATACACAAACAAAATTTATCTAAATGGCATTGATTGAATATTTTTTTTATCTTTTAATTTATTGTTTATAATTAATAATCAAATGTCATTAGTTTTGTTTTTTAATTTAATTTAAATACCGGTTTCTATTTTAGTTTGAGATTAAGATATTTATTGGAATTTAGTAGTTGATCTGTTTAATTATTCAATGATCAGCGTGCGTTTCAGGTTTTTGTTGTAGACGTTGTGGAACCAAGAAACAAACCGTTTTCATTGATCTTTGGGATTGATTTGCAAAAGATTAAAAGGAATACAACAACCAAACAGAACAAATATGACAACAGAGGAAAGAAAGAAAGGAAAACAAAAATATAGTGAGAAAAAAAGAGAGAGAAACACAAAATAGATAAAAATGTGGCTAAGACATATAAAGAAGTCGAGATAACCAAACATTGAATAAGTGTTTGAAATCTTTCGTATTTTGACTTGAATCCATTGGATCTTCTCTCTATGATATTTATAGAGCTGGGTTCTATGGCCAGTTTGTATTCTTCTTGCCTTATGAAGAATCTTGACTGACTCCGAAGCAATATATTTTAAAAATTACTTTAGTCCAGCGTTCGACATTGAACTGTCTTTACTCTGTGAAATTTGTATATAATGTCTCACGAGTCCTTGTGTACTAAATTTCTGATGACTTTGTTCTTTTTATAACTGGACTACAGTCATAACCAATCGATAATCAAATATCATTGCCTGAAAGATAAGCGTAGATCTAAAGATGTAAGATTCATATGTAGGCAGGATATCGGATCGTTGGTCCAACTCTGTGGGTCACCAATAATAGGGAATTGTATTCGGGAACTTACTGAACTGCATATAAGTTACTCTTTACCTATTTTGGTTTAAGTTTGAGATCCTGACTTATAGTATGGTGACAGCGGTTGGATTTTACCCTAGCCTACAGAAAACATTTGTCATATTTTTTAATTGATGCGCAACGAGATAAAACCCTTAACGAAATATTCAGTGGGTCGGTTTTTTTATATGGCAATGTCATATTTCGTTCATTTTAAATTTACGTTAATTTTTTAATTTTTGAGGGTTAAAAGTATCAAGATAGACCCACGCCGGTAAGACATTCCAGAGATGCGAGACTCTGTTAAAAAAATCACGTTGAAAAGCGATAGTTCTACATTTTGTCACTCGAACCGTAAAATGATGGTCTGCTATTACGATCTGGTATAACGTGCGCAGTTAAAGGCTCAGATAAAATCGATTTGATCTTCACAGACACACGGTCATCCATAATGTATCTGTAAAATACCGACAAATCAACGAAATCTCTTCTATGTGGCAAGTAATCAAGCTCATTAGTAAGATTTAAATTGACGATTGATTTCACAGCTCCACCCAACATGTGAGAATAATATTCCATACAGGGACGAATAAATTATATATTAATAGACTTATATATTAAAAGAAGCTATTAAAAACCTTTACGGAATTCGTATTGCCTTTCACGATGGCGTGAATGGTTCTGTAATTTGTCTCGTTTTAACACCTTTTTTGGATCTGGCTGTTCACTTGCCATTTTCCAAATTTCAGGAAAAATCCCTTATATAATATATATGACAAATATTAAATTTTTGTGGGATTGGTGCTAACTCCTTAGCAAATGTTTTAAAATGCCCAGATGCCTTATTAGTAATAATTTGTAAAAGCATGTTTCGGATTATGTTTTGCCCTATTTTGTAAGAAACTCTAGGAATTGGTTTTGGTTGAAAATTAGGTTCTAGTAACGAAGAATTTAAAGAGTTACCCAGTCATTTAGCTTTCTATTTGGTATAATCTAAGGATTCATCGGTTTTTGTTTGTTTTTTTTAAATTTTTATTGCTTTCTTACATTCACTCGAAAGCCTCGAAATTCGATAATTCGTATTATCTTCGTAACGATCAATCTATTGGAACAATTCTGCGCTTACTCTCGTGAATTATTTCTGAAAAATTAGAAGCAATGTTTGGATCTTGTGGGACGTTTCCAGGGAAACCATTTAAAGATACTCTAAGTCCCAGCCAATCTACAGTTTTATGATTCCAAACAAGACGAAGATTAGATTTAAACTGTTTAGAAACTTGTAAGTTTAAATGTGTGGCGATCAAATTATGATTTGAACTACCTAAAGGCTCGGATACTTTGTAGCACGAACGAAGGATCATTTGTCAAAAACAAGGCAAGCAAGTTTTTACTTTGACCAGGAATTTCAAGCACTCTGGTAGGTTGGTGTATTATCTGAGTGAAATTATTATAAACAGCAAAAACCTCAGCCTGTTTACCTAGCTCGTCAGTTTTAGAGCAGTGTGTAAGCCATTCCTTACACAATCTCGGAATAATAATGTGAGATCGTTAATAAATAGGAGCCAAATGTAGTCAACTAAGATTCTATCTACTGCAAGATTTTTTTCCTAATTACATATTTTTTAAGCTTAAAAGTTAATAAAGGTTTATCTACCTTATCGAAGGCCTTAGCAAAGTTTCTGTAATTAGCGTCAACTTGGAGGCCAGATGCAAACTGACGTCTAATGAAAGAAGTATATTGTACCAAATTAGAAATTGTTAATTTACCCGAATCAAATGCATGTTTATTGGGGTGGATCAACACTCTAGAACTTTGTACAATTTTTAAATCACAATTTTTCTCAATTATAAAATCATAGTAAGTGACATCAATATTAACGGGGCATATATATTTTCCTGTAAATCTTTGGAAACCCAATGAATATTCGGCATATTTGCATCACCATAAATAAAAATGTCATCATATTGTGTGGTATATAGAAAGCACTTACAAATAAAAATTTACTAATTATTTGCAGTTTACATGTAACAATGTCAAATGAGGTGTCATCACTAGAGATGTAGTTCTTTACTGCAATGAATACACTACTCCCAAGTTGACCTGTATCAGTATTAGAAAGTATTCGATTTTTATGTAGATATAGGCAATCCAATGGCACAATTTCAGATGTTAAATGTTGACTCTGTAACTATGATTCCGTGACAATGACAACATCATAATCGGAGTTATCTAGATCGTTTCTGAATATTTCCAACGATGGCTTCATGCCTGACATGTTGTGGTAGTAGATGCTTAGGTCCTTCGGTTTTGTTTCGAACGAACTGGAAAACCAGCAGCACGATTACTAGCAATGTTGAAGCTATCTACTTTAATGCCCTCCGACCTTATATCTGATATTACTTCATAAAATTTATTCGGTGGTATTCCAACTTTAAAAGAAAGGTAATTTGGCATGGACCTTGAGTTTGTTGGTAAAATTAACCTACATTCCACTTGACATTTAAATTTATTTTCAATAAACACTGATATGGTTTCCTCGGTGGTGCTCGTCTCCAGGTTAGATATGTATAAATACATGAATTTGATCTAAGAGAAGCAGCCTGCACCCGCTTTAATAACAGGCATTGGTGGGTCAATCGTTGAGTTATACTTGTTTTTTAAAGTAATTGGATTAAAATATTGGCGGCGTCGGTGCTTAAAAGGATACATTTTGATTTAAATGACTTTGTATAATCACTTCACCAGTACGTTTACTCCTTCTTTTCTTCTTTTTGTTAGTTGCTTTCGCTTCCATGTTAGATTGTTCGGATACAACATCATAAACTTCAGTATTCAGTTTCATTAGATCTGTGTCAGCATATGCTTCAGAGTTAGAATTAGACTGCTCTGGTCGAGAATTATTAAGAAGTACATTACTTATATGCTTGTTGTAAGTAATGGAATTCCTTGCCTCTAAGTTAGACAATATAGCTAATTCATTAAAATAATTGTCATTAATGTCCATAATCTATGTTTAACTTGGAAGACCATGATTAGTGGCAGTATTTTTACTGATATAATTATTCATAGCATCCAATTTTGCATGGGGTGCATCCATAGATTTCTCATTATTATTCGCAGGCCCCTTTGTATTTGATAAAACTGTCTCGGAGAGTTTACTAATTATTGGTGTCAAATATTGTAGCCTGTACTTATCAAAAGCTTCTTTATAGCATGAAAACTACTTCGATATTGGCTCTGTGCTCGAGAATTCAAAAATTGCGTTATTTGCTGCCCATTGCTTAATTTATATTGCTGGAAAGAATTTTGATGAATTGATTCAGCAGTTAAACGATGACTTAGTAAAAATCTATAATTGGATAAACATGAATAAATTAAAATTGAATTTAGCAAAAACTAAATGCATGATATTCAATTCAAAACATGATCCCATTGTGAAAATTAATAATGAGCGAATCGAGGTTGTCAATAATATTAAATATCTTGGAATAATAATAGATAATAAGTTGAGATTTGATATCCATTTAAATAAAACGTGTAGTAAAATTGCATTTCAGCTAATATCATTTTTTGTCAAAATGTTGAATTTAAGGCAAGACTCCAAGTCTTACAAAACAAAGGCATGCGTTCAATACTGAAGCTAAATAGTTATACTCGAACAAGTCTGATATTATCTAAACTTAACTGGATGAGTGTGGAACAACTAATTTGTTTTGAAGTACTTCTTTTTATTTTTAAAATTAAAAACAATATCCCGACTAGAAATTAGATCAGTATAGGGTCCGATCCGGATCAGGATTGCCTGAAGACTGATCAGAGATCCTGATCCGGACATGATTAAAAATCGTCACGCCATATATGATCCGTACAGGATCCGTTTAAATGATCCATGCCGGATCCATTTCAAAGATCCATTCCGGATCCATTTCAAAGATCCATTCCGGATCCATTTCAAAGATCTATTCCGGATCCATCTTGAAGATCCATGCCGGATCCATTCAACAGTTTCATATCCGGTCTGGTCAAGAGATCCATACCAGATCCGTTCAAAGGTTTAGAATTAATTTTGTTCTTAAATATTAATTTGACATTAAATAAATGAAAAAAATATTACCATTTTTCCTTAATTTTATTCATAATTTCAAGTACACTTCAAATGCTTATATATTGACACAGTAAGTTATACCATTAATGACGAATTTATTGTTTAATGAGCAATAATATATACAGGATGGATCAGATAAAAACCTAAATTTTGTATTATTATCCGCAGTTCAGGACATCGGATAAGATGAGTTTTTTCGATCAGAAACTGATCGTATGACTAGATCAACAGATAAAGTACTGCACGCTGATCAGTAACTGATCAGATAGCCGGATCAACGGATAAAGTACTGCACTCTGATCAGTAACTAATCAGATAGCCGGATCAAGGGAAACGGTACTGTACGCTGATCAGGAACTGATCAGATGGCCGGATCAAGGGAAACGGTACTGTACGCTGAACAGGAACTGATCAGATGGCCGTATTACGGAAAATCTGATCCGGATCTGATCATAATCCGGGTTCCCTGAACTAATTTTCAGTCGGGATGCTGCCACCTTATTTAAGCAAGAGTCTTCGATACGTGAAGGAATAGGAATTTACCGGTTATGAATTAAGGAATGCTAATGACATTAGACTCCAAAAATTCAATAAAAGTGCTACTCAAAATTCGGTGATGTACAAAGGTGTTCGTCTGTTCAATCAACTGCCTGAGGAAGTTAAAAATATGCAGAATAAGTCAACATTTAAAAAAGCAGTTTCGTTACATATATTACAAAACCACTAAATTTTATACTCACAAATTTCCATAATTTTTAATGTGTAGCTCTATGCATTATATCATACATGTATTTATATTTACCTGAGCGGTTAACTGAATGTATATTTTTGTATAAATCGCAAAGTTCTTTGAACTAATAAAAATTAATAATAATAATAATAACCTATCTGCCTTTGAATTGCATATAAAATAAATTCAAATATGGCAACTCCAATTTAGTTTATAGGCAAAGAGGTAAGAAACGAAGAAGTGATGCGTTGCACTGCATACAAGTATGGCAAAGGCTACTTTGATTGAATATGAAATTTGATATTATTATTATTTGATTATTCTACGAGCCGATTCACAGTCTGGAATGATTAGAAAAATGTACCCCAGGGAGTGGGCGACCGCGAGGTAGACCACGACTACAATGGGAGACTGACGTAATAAACGACCTTAAAAAAATCGGCTGCCATGGTAATTATGTCGCTGTTGCGAATGACCGTGGTGAATATTCAAAGCTGATCAACCTGGCAACGCTCCTACATGGAGCATGAACGCCTTTAAAAAAAAAAATTATTTGATTTAATGTATAACGTTTTATTATTGTTTATTTTTTATATAATAAAATCAACTAGATGCGTAGCACCATTTTTATTAAATTATTAAATTTATTATGCACTAGTGTGTACTGAAATAATAATCAATCCAATATTGTCATAACAACGATTGCATGAAAAACTAATCACATATCAACCAAAAAACTAATTAAAATCTTTAATTATAAATATCATTTTTTACGAAGTTTTTAATTTTTTCGAAGTTCTATGTAGATTACGTTATCAAACAACGATAAAAAAAATATCCTGTGAAAAAATAATAAAGAAACAAATATCATAAAATATTCATTCAAAACCCTTAATAGACTTTCAATAGTTGCATTTTAATTTAAATTAAATATTCTACTATAAAATTTTAGTTGTAAATTTCTTTAAACAAAATATTTAACACGTAAAACAATCATTATAAAAATATGTTTATAAATAATTCAAACGATTTTCATAGTAACGAAAAGAAACTTTTCCACATTTGAATGCAGTGCAACGCATCACTTCTTCGTTTCTTACAACTTTGCCTATAAATTCCCTATAAACTACATTCAAATATGGCGAATTCAATTTAGTTTAGTTTATTAAGGCACTGAGCTAAGAAACTAAGAAGTGGTGTGTTACACTGCATATAAGTGTGGAAAGGGCCAATAAATACGTATCAAAACAACCAAAAGCAGTCGCGTCTGCTATGATTAAATAAACTATTTGAATACGAAAAATAAAATGAATAAATTTTTTTCTAACTGGAAAGTCTCATGAATTAAGAGCACTCGCGCAATCGTGTTTTAAACCTAAATACCCATGAGAAATTAGTATCATTCTGTACTCGTTACAGAATATATTTTTTCATTTCTTTTTATGTCCCTATTTCCTAAATAACCAATTTCTAGAATCAACCATCAAAAATTGAAAAGTAAAAATTAAGAATAACAAAATTTAAACTTTGATTAAGTATTGGGAGTTAAAGACCTAAACTCGACAATAATTATACATCACAACTATTTAATATTACTTCGGTCTGAAAGACCTAAGTATTACATTCTCGAGCCAAAAGTGAAATTCTTACCCCCACTTTTTTTGGCATTTCTCGACGTTTTAGGATCTACTGATTCTAAAAAAGCAAAAAAAAAATGTATGTCTGTCTGCCGGCCGTCACAACCGACGAAATCTAGAAAACGGATGGAGGAATTTCAAAAACGTTTGTTTCTAATAGCGTTTTCGTTTCTCGATTTAAGTTTTGACATTTTCAGTTTCGCATTTTTTTTTTGAAGTTTTGCATTTATTTTTTCAGTTTTGCCCTTAAAATACTTGAGAATCGAACAGAAAAAAGTCACATTTTTTAGATCTGTCAACTCTGTTTAACAGAATAAAGGAATTCAATTTTTTAATGTATATTATTATTTTTAAACTATTTAAATATTTTTATTTAAGAAAATTACGTCATTGAAAATGTGTTTTTTCTTATTTTTTATAATATATTAATATATTATACAAGGCAACATTCTTGCATCGTCTCTTAAGAAAAAGTCAAAAAATGCAAAATAATTGCCCTCAAATAGTTCGAAACTTGCATCCAAATCGAGAAAAGAAAACGCAAAGTTTTTCCGGTTAACATTTTTTCGAGAATCAAACAGAAAAATATGGAGGGGCTGAAATCTCAAGCTCTGAGATATCAAGACTTCGTTCTGGGTCAAGGATTTTGATATAGTTTTCGGATCATATATAACAGATCATATATTAACATAATTTAGTGAAAAGAAACCAAGAAGAATTAATTAAATTAATTTAGTGAAAAGATTACAATCAGCAAACTACTCAAAAACCTTTCCATTTAGCGTTTCGAGAAAATATTTCAAAATCACAAATTCATATTTCTTTAAAAATTCCAAAAATACTGTAAAAATTAAATAAAATAAAAAATTCAAACTTTTTTCAAACAAAATTCTAAAAATATTTAAAAAATTATTATAAAATCAAAGATTAAAAATTTTTTAAAAATTCTAAAAATATTGCATTAATTATAACAAAATCGAAAATTGTAACTTTTTCCAAAATTATAAAATTATAATAAAATCAAAAATTAAAAATTTTTCAAAATTCTTAAAATATTCCAAAAATTCTTACAAAATCAAAAATTGAAACTTTTTTCAAAATTCTAAATATATAAAATTCTAAAAATACATATTCCAAAAATTAGAATAAATCAAATATTTAAACTTTAAATAAATTCTAATAATATTCTAAAAATTCTTAAAAATTCAAACTTTTTCCAAAATCCAAAAATATTGCAAAAATTATAACAATATCAAAAAATCAAACTTTTTCCAAAATTATAAAAATTAAAATAATAAAATCAAAAATTTAAAAGTTTTCAAAATTCTAAAAATATTCCAAAAATTCTTACAAAACAAAAATTAAACTTTTTCAAAATTATTTCAAAAACTATAACAAATTCAAAAATTTCCATGTTCCAAATTTCCATTATATTTACGTAAACAAACAGCTAAATTTTTTTTTCCAAAAAATTATCTAAAGAAATAAATGGAATCATTTTTTTGACACACTTGACAATATTTTTTTGACAAACTTATAATGCCATAATTCTCAATAATAATAATAAAATTTCATGTCATACAAATAATAAATTTTATTTTTTTCCAAAAAATTGCGTAAAAACTAAATAAAAACAATCTTTTGACACACTTTACAACATTTTTTTGACAAACTTATAATGCAATAATCTAGTTTTTGATCTCACATATCAATCCCGACCATCAAAATTTCTCCACATTCTTTGTTCCTACTCATTATCACTTAAAATGAAAGTTTTTAAGCAAAAAATATGCATATTTCCTTGTTTTGACACACTTGACTATTTTTTTGACACACTTCCGGTACAGTTATCGAACACATTGTCCTTTAAGCTCTTACCATTGAGTGTACCTATTTTTAGAATTCAAAATTTTTTAAATCCCTTCAGCCGTTTTCTAGATTTCGTCGGTTGTGCCGGACGGCCGGCCGGCAGACAGACATACATTTTTCTTTTGCTTTTTTAGAATCAGTAGGTCCTTAAACGTCGAGAAATGCCCAAAAAAGTGGGGGTAAGAATTTCACTTTTAGCTCATGAATGTAATACTTAGGTCTTTCAGGCCGAAGTAAAATGTGACCTGAAAAAAAATTGCAAAAAAAGTCACATTTTTTCGTAGAATCGAAAACGCTATAAAAATAGGTATACTCAATGGTAAGAGCCGAAAGGTACATCGTGCCATCGTTCGATAGCTGTCCCGGAAGTGTGTCAAAAATATTGTCAAGTGTGTCAAAACAATGATATTTACATATTTTTTGCTTAAAAAACGTTCATTTTAAGTGATTACGATTACGTTGAATTTGGAGAAATCTGAGAACATTGAATTTGGAGAAATCTTGATGGTAGGGATGGTTTTTTGCTCAATATTTTGGAAAAAATGAAATTTTTAATTATTTGTATGACATGAAATTTAATTAAACAGGAAATGGACATGGAAATTTTTGATTTTGTTATAATTACTTTGGTTTCGAAAAACGTACTTCGGTTTTGAAAAAACCGAAGTATTACATTCATGAGCCAAAAGTGAAATTCTTACCCCCACTTTTTTTGGCATTTCTCGACGTTTTAGGACCTACTGATTCTAAAAAAGCAAAAAACAAATGTATGTCTGCCTGCCGGCCGTCACAACCGACGAAATCTAGAAAACGTCTGGAGGGATTTCAAACATTTTTGTTTTAAAAATAGGTATACTCAATGGTAAGAGCCGAAAGGACGATGTGTTCGATAGCTGTCCCGGAAGTGTGAAAAAATCGTCAAGTGTGTCAAAACAAGGAAATTTGAATATTTTTTGCTTAAAAAACGTTCATTTTAAGTGATTACGAGTAGGAACATTGAATTTGGAGAAATTTTGATGGTCGGGATTGGTATGTGAGACCAAAATCTAGATTATTGCATTATAAGTTTGTCAAAAAAATGTTGTCAAGTGTGTCAAAAGAATGATTTTCATTTTTTTACACAATTTTTTGGGAAAAAATGAAATTTATTATTTGTATGACATGAGATTTTTTACTATTATTGAGAATTATGGCAATAAAAGTTTGTCAAAAAAATAATGTCAAGTGTTTCAAAAGAATGATTTTCATTTATTTTTTTAGAAAAAAATAAAATTAGTTAATGAAATTATTATTATTGAGAATTTTACTGCATTATAAGTTTGTCAAAAAAATATTGTCAAGTGTGTCAAAAAATGAATTTTAGAATTTTGGAAATTTCATTTTTGATTTCGTTATAATTTTTGCAATATTTCTAGAATTTCGGAAAAAAATAGAATTTTTGAGTTTGTGAATTTTGTATATATATTTTTAGAATTTTGAAAAAAGTTTCAATTTTTGATTCTGTAAGAATTTTTGGAATATTTTTAGAATTTTGAAAAATTTAAAATTTTTGATTTTATTATAATTTTTAGAATTTTGAAAAAAATTTCAATTTTTGATATAGTTATAATTTTTGCAATATTTTTAGAATTTTGGGAAATGTTTGAATTTTTAACAGTTTTTAGAATATTATTAGAATTTAGAAAAAGTTTAAATATTTGATTTTATTCTAATTTTTAGAATATTTTTGGAATTTTGAAAAAAGTTTCAATTTTTGATTTTGTTATAATTTTTGCAATATATACTTTTAGAATTTTTGAACAAAGTTTTAATCTTTGATTTTATAATAATTTTTGCAATATTTTTAGAACTTTGAAAAAAAAATTGATTTTATTTAATTTTTACAATATTTTTGGAATTTTGAAAGAAATGCGGATTTGTGATTTTGTAGTATTTTCTCGAAACGCTAAATGGTTGAGGTTTTTGAGTAGTTTGCTGAGTGTATGATCTTTTCACTAAATTATGTTAATATATGATCTGTTATAATTTTCTGGCGACGAATTGATGTTTCGTGTTAATTTTGCAATAAATTTCTAAACAGAGATAAAATACTTGTACTTTTACAAAGAGTTCTATGTTTGATATACATCGCTGCCAAAACTAGGAAGAATGTCCTCATAAAAGTTTTATGCCGAAAACTATATCAAAATCCTTAACCAAAACCGAAGTCTTGATATCTCAGAACTTGAGATTTCAGCCCCTCCATATTATTACTATTGAAACAGTAAAATTTCAGCTTATAAGTTTTTGTAAAATTACCTCATTGATTGGATGCAGTTACGCAATAACGTGTCAACCCACAAAATTAAAAATTTGGAGATATTAACATAATATAATTCTGTAGTCCTTAAAAAACATTTTTCAGCGACCTTGAAATGATTTTGATTTTTTTTAATCTTAAAATTTAAAAAATTATTAACACACTCATTGTCCGTCAGATACTTTTTGCAATAACAACTCAAGTTCCTCAACTTTCAACAGCACACTTCAGAGGACCACGCGTAAACTATATAATATATGTCACACATAACAAATATAAATACATTCAATTGTGTCGACTGTCGGCACTTGGCGAAAAATTTTAGTATAAATTAAAAATTGACAATCGTTCAGCCAAGACGTTAAAAGGCCTTAGTACTTAAACCAATCAAAATATTAAACCAAAATAAATGTAAAACCAATCATGTCAACCATCGTCAAGGAGGGCAATTTCTTGGTCACTTTTCATTGATGTTTTGACACAGCCCCGTATAATTTTTACCCGTCTAATTAAGAAATATGACATCAAATTGTTCTCCTTGACTTTGGGAATAATCAAAATTATTAGACTTGGTGATGTAGGCTCACGCCTGAACCAATAAAAATAAAATTACAAAAAAAAAAAAAAAACAAAAATTGACAACACTTGCTAAAAATATATCAAATTATATTTTAAAACAAACAACGAAATGTCAAAGAAAATAGTTGAATTTTCAAACGCCATTTACTCGAAACGGCATTCGTGTGAGTTGGCACGTTATTACATAACTGCACTACATAAATTAAACAATGATATCCGGACCCGATGGTACAAACTGAACTCGTTTCTTTTTTTTTTTTAGAAAATCCGCCCCAAAATTTCTCCTTGACGTTTATCATCATTTAATGGACGAAGAAGAACATCAAGGTAATCGAACAAAACGTGATACATCATTCGATTTAGATAACTCATTGTCAGATGAAGACGAACGTGCCATAGACCAAAGTGATATAATTATGTCATTTTTAAATAAAAGTAAGTAAATTTGACGAAAAATATTCACCATACCATTATTACTGGAATAAAATAAAACAAAAACCCCTATGACCGCCCATAAACTAAATATTTTTATAAAGTTCTTTAAAATTATTACCTTCAATAGGTAAGATGTTGATAAAAGAAATTCTTTTTGTTTTAGTTATTATTATAAGAAAAATTTACAAATCGAATTTCTAAGAAATATATTTTTGTTTTCTCATCTATTGTTTTTAGATCATCATGTTTCTGAAGTACGTCATGAAAGAGGACGACGATTATGGTTTGATGTTGGTGAAATTACAGATGAGATAACATTAATGATGGCAGAATTAAGAATTTATCAAAATCCCTCGTTAGGTAAATGGGCTGGATCGACGAAAAGTTTTGTGATTTCAGTTTATTCCATAATTAAGGCCGAAGGGTAAGTTTTGATTTTAGGTAATTATTTGTTTTATTTAGACATAACATTTTTGCCGTATACAGAATAAACAGGGATGAGAAATCCTGAATTTGATTTTCGATTAATTTTAATTGACTGCAATTTGCATGAGTGTAGTGAAAGAAACCGTTAGTTTCTTTCCTTTCGGAAGTGAATACTTCTGATACTCACTGATATCCGGAAATGAGTGAATATTGCAAATGATGTTCTGTCATATAGTGATGGTTTTATTTTATATTTGCTATTCTAGCAGATCACAAGTTTTATTCTTCTCGTCGACCTTTTATAGGCGTGTTAAATTTTTTGCCCAATTTTTGCTGTAATCTTGGCACACTCTAAAAAAATGGATAGTATTATTCCACCAATAAGCATTTCCTGACATATTTGAAACCACAAAAACAAATTAATTTGCATTGAACCGAGCGATACTGAATAACCAGTGAAAAAATTGGCGTAGATCATTATATATCTAACACGCGTCGGGTTGAAGTGGACATGCTAATATTATTCTGGTTTGGGAATAATTTTCTACGCCGATTTCAAATAAATTTGTATCGATCGATCTGGGAAAAGTTTGAGCTTTGAAATGGAACACGGTTCATATTTTCCGTTGCAAGTCAGTGAATGCAGATATACAAAATTTGTTCTGGTTTTGGATATTTGTTTTGGTTTTGGCACTCTACCCCAAAACCAAAAGTTGGGATCGTAATTGGAATGAGGTTGGCACAAGCAGATATTTGAAAATTTAAAGCAGTCCGTTGAATATGAAAATTGATTTCGGTTTGTCGGAGGTCTGTGAAAATGACATTTAAAATTTTTTCTTATGAAGGTTTAATATCTTTTCTACATCTTTGGCAAATTTTTTCCTCTACAAAAATCATCAACATTTAGTGCTATGAAACGTTTTATGCTTTTAAAACTAGAGAACGATAACTAGCTGATGAAACAATAACCACGCGTTTGAAGGAGTTTTTGTTAATTTTAGTGCGCAATAAATGCGCAATTTGATTTAGATCGGTTTGCTAAGACAAAAATGAAACCTTTGTGTAAATTGGTTTCCCATTTCAAAACAAATCTAATACCGGTCGTACAACCGGTATACCGGTTTAGTCTAATTTTAATACTTCTGGTATCAGGATTATCCTATAAACGGAAGAGTGCTACTATTCTACTATAGTCGTTTTATTCTACGATGCAACATATTAACATTTTAATAACTTGACCCCTGTTTTTGTGGCTAGGCTAATTTTTATCATATAGCCCAGTCATTTTAGCGATTAACCTCGGAATGAGAGATAAAAAGCTGAATTTTCGTACATACCTTCAATGTTGTTCTTGAAGTTGCCTCAAAAGTCTCATAAAATCTCGTGTCTGCGTCGTAAGTTATTCAAGGTCAAAGGTAACAAAAAATGGTTTTTTGCGATTATCTCGGTTTCTATTGCTCCAATAACGTTAATATATATAATAAAAATTGTAGAGCATAAAATTTGCAACAAAATTTATTTGCAACAATTTCGCATGCGCTCAGCCGTTTAGCGATAGAGAGCGGTGAAGTAGTTTTCTTTTTTTTTTGACTCTGCTGCTGCATCAGCTGTTTGGCCATAAAATAAACACAGTGTTTTTTTAATGAAACACTTCATTCCTGTTTTTACGAGGTACCCTGGGTGATAATAAAGGTTGATCTCCTTCTAAGCGTCGTTTCGATGCCGCTATGGAATTTTTACTGATGTACACTTTTCGGCACACAACATGCACAATCACAGAAGTTAAAATAATTAAGAAGTCTATGTGACCATCATTTCAATCGATAATTGTAGTTTTTTAAGTTTTCAAGCCGCGCATCACATTAAAAACTGTAAAAATGTCACATTAAAATCTTATCAAAATCACTTTCTGCAAGTGGTTTCTCACAAATAAAACATAAATCAGCCATAATTTTCATAATTTTACGTCCGTCGTTGCCGAGATCGAAAACGAGAATAAACGACAATTATTCAAAGTTCAGGGTAAGATTCACGGTTGACCTTGCATTACAGTACGCCGTAGTATATACGAAAGTTCAGCTTATTATCTCTCATTTTTTTTTTTACTTTATTTTATTTGATTGATAATGCATGCAACAGCATAATTGCTAGCGCACGCAAAGAACATAAACAAAGTTTGTTTTCCTTGAAGAGGATTCCGAGGTTAACCAATTTTTTATGCTAAAATGACTGGACTAATAGATTTATTTAGTTATTTATTTTAAGCAATTGCAGAACATACCGCCTTATTTTCACTACCTAGCCGTTTAAAGTTTGATGTTTTACGATATAGTTCTGCGTTATTTCTCTGAAGAGTTTTGTTGCGGATTTTTTTGGCTCATGAACAATTAGCTTTAGAGCTTCTTGTGTTTCTCCCTCATACTTTCTTCTTTTGGTTTGTTAGTTCTGATGCCTTGATGACAATGACAATCATCAAATGAGTTCGCGTGTAAAATATTGCACTTCTTTTGCACTTTATTTGCATTTTATTATACTTTATTTGCATTTTATTTGCACTTTATTTGCATTTTGTTTTTTGTTTGCGTAATTTGTATTCTTACACACAAAATGATGTTTACTTATATATAAGCAATTTATTGGAATGGATTCAGTGGCTCTGAATTGAACAGGTTATGGGCCCAGGTCTCGCACTTAACAGGTTTTAACCCAATTTAACTAAAAATTTAACCTTTTCTAAGTGAAAACAAATTTAAAAAGGAGGAAAATAGTTCGACCCGTAATCTTATATTTCTGAAAGCTTTCCTCACAAAGAAAAAACTAATGCGAGTCAAAATAAAGAAACAGATTCTGAAATTGATGTTAATTTCGTAGCCGATCGTATCTCGACGATATAATGATTGATTTATTAAATTTCTGAAACTTGTATACAAATAATTTATTTCTTATTTGGTTACAAAATTATTTTTGATTCGTTAGTACAGATATAACATTCAAAAGTCGCCGAGTGTTATCGTTGTGAATTTGTGTTTTTTTCGAGAGTTGCCACCACATATAATCCCCCATCAGATCAAAAAATATTGATTTTGGATCGATTAATTAAAATGTACTTGTTTGTTATTTTTGTGTGTGCTAATTTTGTCGATACCAATCGTTGTATTCTTCCCAAGAGTGTCCCCGTAAACGGCCTTTCGTAAGGTGTACTAAGGGGTACTTTTAACTGTTCACTCAAACAAAAACGCCGGGGACGTTAGGAGTTTGACCATACACTAGTTCTGCAGGTGTGCAGATGAGGTCTTTTTTTAATGAAATTCTAATGCCAAGTAAGTGGGAGTTCAGTGCTCTAAATAATGGTATTGCATCGTGCTTTCAGTTGACGATAGAAGCATTCGACAACACCGTTTGATTTTAGAGTGTAAGCGCAGTTCTGCGAATTTGATGAGATCCTTGAAGCTTAGTGAGCTCGGTGAACAGGTTGAATTCGAATGGTCCGCCACGATCTGTCGTTATGACCGAAGAAATACCAAACATAGACATGTATTCATGTAAAAGTCTTGATGCAACGGCACTTGCTGTCATGTCCTTTATAGGTACGGTGACCATCCGTCCTGTATTTTACAGGACTGTCTTGTTTTTTGCCATGCTGTCCCTTGAGATTTTTTTGCAAATACAGGACAGTACAATGTCCCTTATTTCTTAGTTTGATATGTAAATGTCCTCTTTTTTGCATAAACTTTACACAAATATGCATTTAAAGTAATAATTTTTCTAAATTTCCCTAAAATTTGTCTAAATTTCCTAAGTATTACAATATCGAGCCAAATATCAAAATCATAGCCCCACTTTTTTGCATTTTTCAACGTATTAGCTCCTAACGTTTCTGAAACAGCAAAAACAAATGTTTGTTTGTCTGCCAACCAGCCATTACAACCGATAAACAATAGAAAGCTACTTTAGCGAGCAGAAAAATTGGGTAATCCTTTGAATAAAATAAAATAAAATAAAATTTAGTATTTAATTTTAGTATTCTAGTCTAGAAGACGTTTGTTATTAGTCCCTGAGCCCACGCCGATTTCATGTGATGATTACCACAAATTTTATACTTCGTGAGAAGCTAGTCCTTGACGAGTACGAAAACTTTTGTTCTGCTATTTTCCTCAAACCGTCGATTTTTCGTTCGGCAAGCTTCGAAAAATCTCGATTGCTCGCGATCTTGTAAATTTGCTACCACAATTTTTTTTTAACTGTGGGGGTTGGAAATTTGCTTTAGAAAACGAGGGTAATTTGTCTGCCATTTGTCGAATCCGACAACTGATATTTTGGTATGTTTGGGCTGTTGGACTAAACAAAAGCAGACAAATTTTTGTCGGACAAGGTTACCCTCATGTTCTAAAACAAATTTCCAATTCCCATAGTAAAAAAAAAATTACAAGAGCCCGGGCAATCGGCATTTTTCGGAGCTTGCCGAACGAAAAAGCGGCCGAATCGAGAAAAATGGCAGAACAAAAGTTTTCGGCCTCGTCAAGGACAGGCGCCTCACGAAGTAAAAAGTATGTGGTAATCACAACATGAAATCGGTGTGGGCTTTTTTTAAAACATTTTTTTAACACACTTTTATTTGAGGTTGGTAGCAGAGGGCCGTTATTTTTTTTAGCATAATATTTATTTTTTTTTTGTATCACAGCCAAGAGTTCGAAATGAAATGTTTGGCTACCAATTTGAAATAGACTTTTAGCGTATGGTGCAGCGCGAGGAGCTTATCTATTTCACACACCCAAATAAGTGGTACTATCAGATCCACCCCTTTACCTTGGTTCCCTGTGTTAAGCAGTATCGCTCCACCTGAACTCAGACGCTCACATGCTCTCATGCGTGAACACAAAAAGGTATCCAACAACATCACGTTACCCTTGCACGAATATTACGGTGACCACACTCGTTGTCGGTTGAAGTCAAGAAAGCCTCCACATAAAACTGCCAACAACCTGCTGGCAACTAATTTTAATATCTTGGATGCCTGGGACACCTCCTGGCATCATTACAAGACAACTGGCCTTTCTATTACTAACCCGACTTCTACCCAACCTGGTTTCGATCTGCCACGTCATAGCTGGACTACATTAAACCGAATAAGAACGAATCATGGACGTTGTGCTGATTCTTTCTATAAGTGGGGTATTTCAGAGTCCCCTGAGTGTGACTGCGGCGCTCCACAACAAACCATAAAACACATTGCAACTGGGTGTCCAATTCGACGGTACAATGGCAACATCTCAGACATCCATTTGGCAACTCCCGATGTAGTAGCATGGATAGACTCGCTCGATGTAAACATCTAATGTTCAAATGTACTGCCCAATGTTCAAATATTTTACTTTTTACTTTTTTACTCAAAGACGCGCTATCAAATCGATTGTAAGTTCATTTAATATGTATCCATGTTTTGTTTTATGTAGATTTCATAGAAGAGTCTACCTATTTTTAAGTTTAATTTTTAATGTGTCACAAAAAAAACCATACGCTAAATAAAAAAATAAATAAATAAATAAATAAATAAAAAATAAAAGCATAATATTTTAGTTAATTAATGTCCTGTATTTTCCTTTCCAAAAAATGGTCACCGTATTTATAGAGTATGCGTCTGGTCAACGTGTGAAGCGGTCTACTGTTCTTTTAGTATGTATCTGTAAATCTTAGTTTTATCACCATCCTGAATGGATCAATGGTATGCAAGACGAGTTAACCCAATCGAAAAACATTAAACTTAAACACCGGATTTACGGACTGCCCGGACTAAAGTCAAAAGTGCCTAGGTGTTCAAAACAAATAAAACGAGAAAGAAAATGCTGTACGATACAAGACCAGATTAGTTGCACAAGGATTTAATTAAAAGCTTGATGTCGACTACGACCAACTCTTGCTACATTTTCGCAATCTATAACTTAAATTAAAGAGTTATCTTGTGTGGGGATTTTGAAAACATAAATACAATGCAAGTCATGAGCTAGAAGACGAAGAAGTTTTCAACTAGTAAAATTAAATTCGTGCAATTTGAATCTGATCGAAAATGCATACACGGAGTTAATAGCTTTTCCAGTTGTTCAACAAAATAATTTATTCAAGTCAATTACAAAGTATTTTATATTTTCAGTCAAAAAGAATTAGAAATATTAGCAGCAAAGAATACGACAGCCGATTATCATGGATGGATTGAGTTGAATGTAACCGAAGCTTTATTGAAATGGATAAGTGATAAAAACTCAAACAAAGGATTATACATCAGCGCACATTCTGTGGACAAACCAGGTAGTTTTCTTTGTCTACAATTGAATAATATAATTATCATTTAATATTATCTAAAACTTGTTCAATCATGAATAGATCATGAAGTTAAACTCGACAATATTGGATTAGTCAACACTAAAGGTGATGATGAATTCCAACCGTTTATGGTTGGATTTTTTAATGGGCAACAGGTAAAAATAATGAAACTAAGTTTTTTATTTATCTTTTTCATTTGTTTATTTATTATTATTTTTGTAGATAATCCAATCACATAAAATGACAAGAGCTAAACGAAGTACAAACATGTCATCGAAAAAGAAACGAAAAACAGAGAAAAGTATGTTATCGGAATGGAAACCAGAAAATCACAAAAGTTGTCAAATTCAAACACTTTATGTTAGTTTTCAAGATCTAAAATGGCATGTAAGATGGAAAGAAGGAATTTATTTATTTAATGATAGGAAACTAATTTAATTTTTTTTATTTACATTAGGATTGGATAATTGCACCTAACGGCTTCCATGCTTATTACTGTAGCGGGGAATGTAATTTTCCATTAAATGCACCAACAAATCCGACTAATCATGCTATTGTACAAACTTTAGTGCATTTGGTTAGCCCAAATAAGGTAAAATTTGTTCTTGTTTCTTAGGTGATTGTGTTGTTTGGCATGTATATTGCTGGCTTTATCGTTTTTTGTAAGAGATGTATGAATTTCAAACCAACTGCCAATTAAAACCGCAATATTATTTTTCCTTTAACATCCAATTGTTTATCTGAGTGTTCATCGTAACTCATATTCGGAGCTTTGCACAATCTCGGCTGTTACGTAGTTTCTGACAATCAAAATCGAAGTACTCTTCCAGCATTAAATAGACTTGCAACAGTAATTTCTAATTTAAACTTTTCTAATTCACATGTTTATTGTATCCCTTTGTAACCCTTTTAGCGGGAATGGGCGAGTGATTAGATAGACTGACCAAGACACGGCAAACTTTTTTCAAGTTTTCTTAAAAATCTTCAATAACCCACCACACCCCGCTCTGCAAATAATACAATGATGAAGAAATTGTGGACGTTTGGAAGTTTGGCATAATAAACTTAACAGTTTACCTGTCAGTTCATGAAAAATCATGACCTTTTAAAAAACCTTTCCGTAGAAAAACTAGTCATCGGTCTCCTTCGTCCTTACTTTATAATTCAAAAACATCAAATCATCAAAATGAGTCTTACCATCTTCTCTCCATTTAAGCTTGCATGGCAAATGCCTTTTGTCATGCACGCAATATTTCATCGATGAAACGAGACTCCACTGAAGGATACAACCAGGAAAAATATTTACTCAGTTTAATACCGATTGATTCTAATTCACAAAGATGTTTCAAATTTATCGTACATGGCTATTATTTTATTATTGAAGATATTGAAGTATATGTAAGAGCAACTAATGCCAATTCCTTTTCTTTCTTTCAAAACAAACTATTAATCCAATCCAACATTCAAACTACTACAGCTACCATTTTTAATATAACTGTTTGCACTCTTCAACTTGATATTTCGTTTCATATTCCAATAGGACATTTGCAATATCATCATATAATAAGGTAGTTAATACTAAATGAAAATTATCCCCATTGATATGGAATACAGCCACGAATAACATCAAACTTTTGACTTATCGAATCCATATCATATTAGAAGTATCTTCAAACAGTACTCCTGTCATTTTTGTTATTCACAAAATTACAAAAACTTTCACAATCTTTTTCTTTTATTAAAATTTATTTTAAATTTTCAATCTTTTTGTTGTATTAAACTTAACATGATAACCTTTTTATTTTGATTTAAAATTACATAGTCCTCCCGATTGAACAGTTAATCGATTATTTATAGTCAGATTCTCCATCTCTTGCTGAAGTAATAATCAATATTTTCATTCCACACAAATTTAAAATTCATCTCTTCAGCAAGTCAACCCACTTCCATACATCATCTCAATAAACAATTTCTCTGCAACTACAGACAATAATTCTAACTTTTAAAAATTTGAACAACCGTATTATATCTACATGTAATACTATGACTAAGCTTTACACAAACAAAATGTTCATCATTTATGTGGACAGAAACATGTATTATTAATTGATATTGTGTGACGCAACAAAGCAATTAACTAAAATAAATGTTTTATGTTGGTTAAAATTTAAAGTCCGGAACCGAAATAAATTAGCAAATCATTAGAGAATATTTTTGAAAAATGAATAATCTTATTTTAGAGTAAAACGACAGGCCGTCGTTACATTTTTATGTGTTGTTGTGACACAAATTGTAATGCCTACTACACAACACATTTAAACAAACACAAAAAAAATAAGATGGCGACTAAAAAAGTGCAATGCTCCATAATCCAATTTGCCTGATTAAGGAATCTTAGCAAGAGTGAAATGTCGGCTACAAAAGAAACTAATAGAACATAAACCAGCAAGATAATCGCTGCGCATCAGTATGGCATATGCTTAATAACAGCTGAGATTCGTTGGGGAAGGATTGACTCCGGAATCTAGAGGAGGAGGGAACACCTTATCCCCTATACCACGACAGTTTAAGATAACGCTAACCAACAAGTAAAGACAGTCACCCTCGAAAAAGAAGGTAACAGCATCGGCCGTCCTTTACTAACGCAGGTGCAATAAAAGCTATTAAAGTGACAGGTATATGCGTCCTGGCTCCTGCGAATAAGACCGATGCTACTAATATCTCTTGGCGAATCCACCGAGTTTTAGTAATCTGTATGGCCCTTAGATCTCTGGTGAGGAAACCCGAAAGACAGAAAGTTAATGTTTTCTTTTTCCTAATCATAATGCATGCCCTAGCACCCCGCGGGTGAGAGTAAGTTCCAGATGTTTCTTAGTGAATGTTTCTGTCACTACATCTGATGCTGCAATGGCGTTAACATTCGAACGGGTCACGTGCAGGTTTCCTGCTACCGGAATTTATGGATTGTTAGCAACGTGCAACTGTACCCGTTCATCCAATACATTTTGTTCCTCTTCGGTGACATTTGCAACGCAACCGGGATATACGGCGGTAGATTCTTTGAAATCTTCCCGTAAAAAAATTTCTCCGCCAAAGCGGAAGTAATAATGGTTCCAGATGCCACTTGAAGAATGATATCGGAAATGGTATATGGAAGGGGTATATCATCGCCCAATCTCGCCACAATCGAATAGATACCAACTGCCACTTTTGGTAGAACTACCACAAGTCAACTGCATGCTCTTCGTCGCACTCTGCCACAAAAAATCGTGTTTTGAAGTGAATACATCCAAACCCAATCTTATGTCCACCAGCGCTTCTTCTACTATGACCACTACTATGTCCTCTACAATTAGTATGGTCTGGAGATAGTGCTCTGCTAGAATTGCCACCTTACGCGTTTTAACTGCAGAGGCATAACAAGTACCCGGGTATGAGTGGTGTACCTTGATCTCGGCGAAATTTCAACACAAAATAAACTGCACAAAATGCTTCATATCACAATGTTCAACACTTTCCGCTCAGTGTTTATCATTTAGTTCTATACAGCCTGGTTGAATTAAAAACAAACCCACAATATGGAAGTTTTAGTCTTACACTAAAACATACTAAAATGTAATTGAACGTCGTTTTGTTCTACAGTTAAGAAAAACTATTTTAAATGTTTAGTTTCAAGTTATGCCACATAACCCCCTTATCAGTGACATTGACATATATCAATATCACGCTAAGGAAATTTTAAAATGTTGTGGCGTATCGTACTATTTTCCGAAGACGACTGTACCAACTGCTTTGTCGGAAACGTCGACCATAATATCGAGTTCGGCATCTAGAAAAGGATGACATCGCTGAATTGATTTTTACAGTTTGTAAAAGCTTGAAGAGAAGATTTTGATAGAAGATAGGTCGTTTCGTTCTGTTTAGACCCTTTTACGAATAATTTAGAATGGCTTGATCAGCGGCAGCATAAGGAATGAAACGTCGATAGAAATTGATCATTTCAGAAATCAGAAATAACATCCGTTTTTTCGATGATTTAATTCCGTTAGATCCGACGGTATGACCTAAAAAATTAATTTTAAGTTGTGCGAAATTGCACTTGTTGAGGTTGATGAGCATACCAGCGTCTTGAAATTTTTGAAAGATAAGTCTAAGACGTCCTAAGTGTTCGGCATAGCACTAAGATGCGAAGCAGAAATCTAAACCACGTAAAATGGTGTTTATGTCGTTTAAACGTTTGGGCAGCGTTTTTTAAACCGAATCCCATTCGGGTGAGCTCGAAAAGTCCGAATGGTGTAGATATAGCTGTTTTAGGAATACCAGACGGTTCAATAGGAATTTGGTGGTAAGGTCACACTAGGTCGATAGTCGAGGAAATAGTGCAACCTGCAAGTTGTTGCAAAAAATCCTGAAGACAAGAAATGTTGTATTTATGGACTGTGACTTGAGTTAAGCCACGGTAATCACCGCAAATACGAATACCACTAGAAGGTCGACAGATGCCTTGCTCTAGCATAAAGTCAAATTTAGTCTTTGCAGGTTGAAGTTTGTCTGCGAGTTTTGCATTCCGAATCAAAAGTTAATTCTTTGAACTCGTGTAATAGCTCGTAAATTTCACGAAAAAATTTATCATTGATAAGAAAGGACAATGAAAGAGAATAGATAGGAGCTGTGACTGGTGATGTGAAAATAGCACAGAGTGGGTCGATCATTCCTTTCCGTAATATCAACCAGAATACCGTATGTGCCCGAAAAATCAGCGCCAATTATCGGAATAGAGACACTAGCGATGATAAAAGAATGAACGTATGAACGTCGAAGACCAAAACTCAACGTTAAAGTTTTCGTTCCATAAGTAGATACGGTAGTAGAATTCGCTGCAATAAGAGTGAAGTTTGATTTCTCAAGTTTGAGCTTCTGAGCAGCAGAAGTAGCTGGAATGACCGATATCTCGGCATCGGTGTCGACCAGAAATTTTAGATTTGTGACGGTATAATAAACCATTAAACGGTAGTTATGGTGGTGGTCTCCGCATTCCGCTATATACAGCAAGTCATTTAATTTTTTGAATTGGTGGAGAAAGAAGAATAACGGGAACATTCAGGATGGCATTTTTGATTGCGGTCACCGAAACGATGAAAGAAGAATTGTCTTGAGTAAGATCGCGATCTGCGAATTGCGATCGTTTTCTCGAAAGGGAGTTCTAAATCTTGACCTAGGTTGGTTAGATATCTGAAAATTGAAATGCCAGCTTTTTGTTCTGAAGTCCTAAGTTTTTAAATTGCTGTTGCAACAATGAGATTACGAAATTTAATTTTTAATTTTTTTAACTGTGCAACTTCGAAGATTGATGGAGACATAAAAGTTCTGAAAACAGCATGTGCAGTGACGGATACAGCGTCAAGAAAGTCATTTTAGGTGCGATAGCGGTTTTCACGTATGGGAAGGATGTTTTTCGCTCCATAGAACTCTCAGTGTTTCATCGGATGGGCGTTTATCGCCAAGATTTGTTCCACGGCACACGTACGAAATTTTCTTACCGAGTGGGAATCGATTGTTTAATTGAGTCACATGGACGATCAGGATCTGGCTGTGCGATGACATCGATAACCCGGAGTGAGGACGCGACACAAAAATCTAAATTTGAACTTTTGGCTCGTGTCTCGATCACTACTTAATTGAGCCTTGAGCGTAAGAAACCATAAATCGGGTTCTGTATACCAAAAAGGAGTAGGATTACAATATCGAAAGTTTTGCATAAAGTCTAAACCCCTGATATTGTTAGCCGGCTTTTTATTTTAACACAGAAAAAATTGTGAAATTATACCGTTATTTTGAAATTAAACCAAACTCAATATAAAACAAATTTAAAAAATATTTAACGCTAGTGGCCGTCGTTCATTTCTTCAGTGTTTTTTTAAACCAATCGTATTCCTTAGAAAAAATGAAGAAGAAGAACTCGTCACGGTTGGTTGGTTTAAAAAAACAACCATATGATTGGTTTAAAAAAAAAACAATGAACGAACGAACGACGGATCTTTACAAAACGAAACTGAAAAATACTCCACAAATATTCCAAAATCAATAATCTCCTTTTACCCTTTAAAAAAATCTAACCTAACATAACAAATCGTATTAAATAAATCAATTATAAAAATCATTTGAATATTAACCAAGCACCAACCCTTATCATATTTTGTACAGACTTTCTTCACCATACTCATTAAATTTATTAATTTCTTTAGGTTTTTATGACCTTGCAATAATACAAGAAATTAGAAATTTTCTTAAAACAATAAAGAATTATATTATTTTTGTATTTGTAATTTTAGGTACCTAAACCATGTTGTGTTCCTACAAAATTGGGAGCAATATCAGTCTTATATTATCTGGACGATACGAATGTTAATTTAAAAAAATATAAAAATATGGTTGTTAAAAGTTGCGGATGCCATTAAAATTATTCTAATTTTTATTGAATTTAAATTTTAATAAAAGAAAAATAAACTACTTACTTGTTTTTTGTTTTCTTATATATAAATGTATTTTTTATAAACAACAAAGTGTAAAAGTGTAAATAAAATATAATTTAAAATAACAAATGTTAACTTATTATTATTATTGTTCAACGAAGTTATTTTTGAATTGAAAGTGGTGTTTGGATTTGTTTATACAAAATAACGAACTATAAATATTTTCGACGTGACTTTAGACTAGATTCATGCTATAAAATAATCAAATCAGACAATACTAAATATACATCAACTTGAAAAAATACCAATTCTTTTTTGGCTCAGACTGCCATGTTTTTTTTGTGTCGCGATTTTCAATAAAATAAAAATCGCGGGGGAAACGCAACCCTATTATAATTAATAAATAAAAGGTAAATTAATGTTTAATTTAATGCTATTGTTATTGATTTTTTATTAAATTATAAAGTTTTACGTTTAAGATAAGTCAAATAATTAAATCAAAGTGTTGTGATTGAGGGAAAAAAAATTTTTCTTGGATTAAGTGGAAAGAAAATTTTTGTTTTAATTTATAGTGAAATATTATGGTGATGGTGGCGCAATCGATGCACATCATAAAAATACGTAAAATTAATATATATGTTATAATTTTTAATTGAAATATTAAGAATTTGTGAGATTTTTTTTCAGGTGATTTCTATATAAAATGAATCTCTGCTATCATATGATGATGAAATTTTTGTGTATAATTTTTTTTTTGACAAGGTTATTGTACGGAATATTTTACTCTTCTTTGTTTGATATATATACATATTGAAATTGATTATAAACAAAAGATTTCTTTCAATAAATTTATACGTAGTGTCTGGGATTGAATGGAAAATCAAAAAAAAAATTAAGTGTTAATTTTTTTTGTTCAGTTAATATGAAATCAAAGTTAATTTTTTTTTTAAAGTGAGAGTGTATTGACTTTTTGTATTATATTTTCTAATAAAATTTATTTCATACAGGTTTGGTGTGTGTGAATTTTTATTAGAGTGAGCAAGTTGTATAGATTTTTTTCTTAAAATATAAAATTTAGATGATGAAATATGATTGTGAAAAGAATATGATCGTACATGGTGGTCCGTAGTTTATGATGTGGAGATTTTTTGAGAAATTGTAACAAGTAAAAGACAACAAAATAGGCACTGCAACCAAAAATATTTATTGTACGCCACCTGTCTAATTTCTGTTGTGTACCCAGTTTGAGGATCTCTGTCAACCTATTACTTATGAACTTCAGGATATCGAGAAGGTGAAGTGGCTGCAGATCATGTCCGTCAATAAAATAATTTGCCAAATGAAACCTTCTCATGCATAATAGATCAATGCTGCTTAAACTTTGAGAAAATTGATGTGATGGTGCGCTTAATGCTTTAACGGCTACTTGGCTGTCCATCAAGATTGCAATTCTCTGGTTCTGATAATTGCTTCACAAGCTAAAGTCTTTGGGGTTGCTGACAATTCACTCAAAGTATTTGGTTCTCGGTTCAAATGCCCCTGCACCAACCACTCACTACCTGTTTCGAACCAGCCGCGTACTATTTGATTATATCGTTATTCAAATAGTACGTAGTAGACTCACTTCTCCACTCCGCTTTGTTGCTCAAGCGTTTTCAGGAAAGTTAAGCAACATATTCTCTCAGAAGTCTCGATGTTTAGACTGGTTGATCTTTTCCCCACATTTCATGCTAAATCCCAGGATAGTGTTCCTGTCTATGCTGTTAAACTGCAAGTGAATTGGAACCAGTCGCAGTCCGTCCTCATGACTATTCTTCCTTAGGAGTTCTTAATCAAGATCTAATCCCAGATATTTTGTCTCTTACAGATTCAATTACGGAGGCCCACATGATGATGGGTTTCGTGTTTTTATTTTGCTGGTTAACGGGACCAACATAGTTTTACTCAGATTGAGGTTTAGTCTCACATATGTCCAGATTAAGTCCCCTGTAGAATTTCAGACTGTCTCCTCTAACTAACCTCTGGCGATAATGACTCATCCGCGTACCCATAACATTTTATATACCCTGAATAGTGACTAGTTAAGATAGCCAGCATGGGCGATAAGGCTCCGTCATGTGTTTCTGATATAATACTGGTAGAAATAATAATATTCATAGTAAAGGAGTATTGGAACATTCCTAGTTTATCCCCCCAAATAGATTTGCGTTTTTTTTTTCAGATAAATAGAAAGATTGGTCCTCTGCATCCTAATTATGAAAAAAAAAATTTGCGGAAATGAGGGGTCAAAAGTTATAAAGGATCAAACTTTCAATTTTACCTTGGTCCCCCTTTGGTTTTTTAGAATTTTTTTTGACTCAATTCTGCGATCTTCCTGCGGGGGCGCAACGCGCGTGGGGGAGGGCGGTGCTATCTCTGATCGAAATTGTGCAAGATCGCAGAATTGAGTAAAAAAAAAATTCTAAAAAACCAAAGAGGGAACCAATTCTAAAAAACCAAAAACCTTTACCAAGGTAAAATTGAAAGTTTGATCCTTTATAACTTTTGATAAATAAAAATTAAAAAAAAAAGAAAAAAAAAAACTAAAAAAAAATCCAAAGGGGGGGACCAAGGTAAAATTGAAAGTTTGATCCTTTATAACTTTTGACCCCCTCATTTCCGCAAATTTTTTTTTTCATAATTATAACTGAATTATATTATAAATATCTACATAAGAAACTCATGTTTAAATAATTTTTTTGCCGGGCGGTGCCGGATAATATAAACGCACCATTACTACCTAGTGTTTAATTGTCCCAAAAGCTGACTCATAAATATAATTAATTAGTAGAATTAAGTAGAATTAGGTCCAGGCAATCGAAGCATCCTTAACCTCAGAAATGGAGTGTTCTATGATTATGTCACGTTATTACTTGCTCAAAAAAAGTCTTCACACTGTGGGCTCTAATTATTGAGGAAGACAGTGCGTCACTTGATCGAAAAATATATCACTAGCTAGATTATTGGCAACCCCCTTTAAGATTTGTTAATGTAATTTTTCAGGAGAAATTTGATATTTACCTCTTAGCAGCTCAATGCTAGCACACCTTAGCAGTCCATTGCTAGCACAATACGGTCACGCGCATCATGGAATGTTATCACTTGGACGTCCAATTTCATCCGTATATGGTTATCATAGTGCCATCATAGCGTGACGGCACGGTGTGGCGGAAAAATGTATGCATTATTCTCTTCATTTTGTGCCTATTTGGCACCATTCGAAATGCATAACGTGCTTTTACCAAAAGCAGTACACATATATAGATCCTAGCCTAATTCTACTTGCGTTTCGAATAAATAAAAAAATACCTCCGACCATCCTCTGAAATCTTAAAAATTAACCTTGAAAGTTGTTAAAAATCTCTCAAATTCTGCAGATTATGAATGAAAAAATATGTCTGGATCGAGCTTCATGTCACCGCGAGAGAAAACAAAAGGAAAAATTATCTTAAAATGGAACCCTTTTAATATTTTTAGTTCAACATTTTGAAGGTATAGTGTGCACTACATTCTTGGGATTCTACTCGCAGGCAACATCATGAGCGCACTGTGACGACACGGCGTGCCTGCAAGCGGTGGTAAATGCATGACGTTAGTGACGGTAGCACAGTGGCAGCACAATGAGGCCATAGTGACGGCAAAACGTGTTAGTACACCGTGGCAAATCCATGGTGCACGCGGTTTTTGTTGGGTATTCCCTATTAGCATTTGAATTAGAGTTAAGGAATAGGTAAAGCAAAAGCAAAAGTTACCCAACGCAGATGTGCGTTTTTACCCTTGGTGGGGGTGGGTTCCACCCTTAGAGTATATAGAAATATAGAGCGAATATAACTTGTATATAAATTGTATGAAGAGTATAAATATAAATTGTATGAAGAGTAGGGTGTCCCATATATTTGTAATTTCAAATTTTTATTTGATCTTTCGGGCCGTTATTTTAATTGGTGCTATTAATAAAAAGAAGTTATTATGTAAAATTTGAGCTCAATCGGACAATATTTCACTGTGCCACAAGACTTGCAAAAATTAAATAAAAAAATTGTAAACATTTTTTTTTGTTAAATAACTATTTATCTTAAAAAAATTTAATCTTAATAAAACAGTTTAATAAGTAAATTTAAAATGCAAAGGAAAATATAAATCTTACAAAAACGTTTCTGTTTCAAGGAAATAGTTTTTACTAAACTTGTTAATCATATTTGTTTGTTAATTAAAGTGAAAATCGAATTTTTACAAAACTACTCGACTAAGCTTTTTTTAGTGCATTTTTCATACTGTTTGCGTGTTTCCTTTGTGCTACAAGTAACGTTTTGTAAATTTTCATCTGATTTTACTATTCCTAAGTACTCCTGGATTAGAGCCACACCTCTCTTAGCAACATCATTTGTAACTTGTAAACAACAAAATATAATTGTTTTTGATAGTCTTCCTGTTCATTCCAAAGTGTCGGATCAACATTTAGAAAATTATGTTTCAGTCCGAACCTATCGAATAGTTTAATTGTATTAAGTGATACAAAGCTACCTAATGTTTGTTGAGGCCAATTATTGATATCATTTGCTGTTAGAGACAATCGTTGAAGACCAAAACCTTGGCGACCTTTAAACGAAAAAACTGAGTTGCTTGATTTTTCTTTTGAAATAATTTTTTCAACCATTTTTTTCTTCTCTGAAATTGTCACATCATTATCTAAAATTGCCATACCAGCCAGTTCTTCTGTCAAATACCATGGATGACCTTTAAATTTTTTAATTGCCACATTGGAAATCATTTTATTGATATTTTTGTATAAGATTAAATCATTCATAAATTGAAAATCGTTCTTAGGAGTGTTGATTGCATTGGTTGAATTAAACCAATACTTTACATATAAAAGGACAATGCAGACACAAAGATTTTATACCAGCTTCCTTTCTTTTTGATAATGCCACTTGATTTCTAAACATGAATATCTTCAGACTGTAGATGGCTCGTGACATGAAACGAGCTTCGCTAATAGCTCCGGGTTTGTAAAATTTGATTTCACTGGGGGGAAGATTTGATGATTTGTAAAATTTGATTCCACTGGGATTCCTCCAAGAAAAACAAATTTGAGCTTCAATAACTCTTTGTAATCATCACGCCATTGTTTCTCGTTAAATATTTTGCCGTAGACATTGTTTTCTATATTTTGTAGAATGCTTTTTATTACAGTCCATATTAAACACTTTTACTATAAAAATAACTTAAAACGCCACTAAAATCATACTTAAAATACTTTTTACACTAGATATTAACTTGAACGTTGCGCGTTGTATTAATCTACTGCAATTTTGTGCGTGTTTAAACGCGTAAAATGTTTATGCAGTCCATCACTTTGGTGTGGACATACATTATTAGTAGACATAATTGTGTCTACTATGTTGTTATATTTTTATTTTATATTATTATCAGATCCCATAAAATACGTAAAAATACAAAAATAGTCATTATTTTTATGAAGTATTTAATAACTCTTCGCTGTCACGAATAATAACAAAGATAACGGTCAAGATTAAAAGAGTGATGAACGGCTAGATTTTTCTATTGTACCAGTTTTTTCATTCTTAGGAAACATTAAAAGTTTTTGAGTATTATAATATTTAAAATTAAGTGTTTAAAATTAACTAATCAGACAATTAACATTTTTATGTGTATAATTCGCTAAAGTATTTATTTAGAAAATAAATTACGAATATGAAAAACATTAAAAGGCTTGTGGCACAGTCAGAAATTGACATATCGAGCTGAATTTTTGATACGACTTATTTAAGAGTATAAGGCACCAATTAAAATAACGGCCCACGAGATTTTATAAATTTTAAATTTAAGGGACACCCTAATGAAGAGAGACATAAAAGAACGTGATAGCACATCTGTCTTTCTCAAATTCTCCTTTCCATATTGATTTGTTTTTATTTACAACCACAATTTTTTTTATTAAATTATAAATTAAAAACAATTTAAAATGCCAACAAATGTTTTCTTCATAGTTGTACTAAATTTTTAAAATGAATGAAAATTATTACGAGAATAATTTAAATTTATTTTGTTATTTCCAGTGATGATTTAACTCAAATATTTTATAAAGGACAAGCAGTATTTTGTAACGACACGAACAAATATTTTTAAGTTATGTAAATATTGTCAAAGTATATTATGAAAATTTGCTGGCAAACTTTTTTATTTAAGGGTTTTTTTTCTTATAGCCTTAAAAGATTATTAGCCTTAAAAAATTAGAAGTTTAAAAGCCTGAAAAAATTATTATTTTTTAACGGCTTAGTTCGAAGTATTCAACGTTAAATAACGGAAAAGCGATGCATTTTTCGGAAACAGCTTTTAAAACGGTTTTGTAATGTTTAGATCTGTTCTTTTAAAATGGGCACTGGTTTAAGTCGTTTAAACTAAGCGAGTTACGAGGCAAAAACGGTCGTGATACATGTTGTATAATAAAAATTTGGGGGGCTGAAATCTCAAGCTATGAGGTATCAAGACTTCGGTTATGGTTAAGGATTTTGATATAGTTTTCGGCATAAAACTTTTATGAGGACATTGTTTTTAGTTTTGGGCAGCGATGTATATCAAACCTAAAACTCTTTGTTAAAGTACATGTATTTGTTTTATCTCTATTTAGAAATTTATTAAAAAACTAACACATCAATACGTTGCCGCAAAATTATAACAGATCATAAATTAACATAATTTAGTCAAGATGATACAATCACCAATCTACTCAAAATCCTCTCCATTTAGCGTTTCGAGAAAATATTACAAAATCAAAAATTCATATTTTCTTCAAAATTCCAAGCATATTGTAAACATTAAATAAAATCAAAAATTCAAACTTTTTCAAAAATTCTAAAAATATTGCAAAAATTATAACAATATCAAAAATTGAAACTTTTTTCAAAAGTCTAAAAAAATATATAATTCTTTTTTTTTTTTTTCAAAATTCTAAAAATATTGCAAAAATTATAACAAAATCAAAAATACCTTTTTCCAATTTCCAAAAACTATAACAAATTCAAAAATTTCCATGTCCAATTTCATGCTCATTACATTTCATGTCATACAAATAATTAAATTTTTTTTTCCAAAAAATTGGCTTAAAAAATAAATGAAAATCATTTTTTTGGCACACGACAATATTTTTTTTGGCAAACTGATAATGCAATAAAATTCTCAATAATAATAATTTCATGTTCAATTCCATTTAAAATTTCTTACAAATAATTAATTTTATTTTTTTCCAAAAAAAAAATAAATGAAAATCATTCCTTTGACACACTTGACAACATTTTTTTGACAAACTTATAATGCCATAATTCTCAATAATAATAATAAAATTTCATGTCATACAAATAATTAATTTTATTTTTTTTGAAAAAATTGAGTAAAAAAAATGAAAATCATTCTTTTGACACACTTGATAACATTTTTTGACAAACTTATAATGCAATAATCTAGATTTTGGTCTCACATACCAATCCCGACAATCAAGATTTCTCCAAATTCGATGTTCCTACTCGTAATCACTTAAAATGAAAGTTTTTAAGCACAAAAATATGCAGATTTCCTTGTTTTGACACACTTGACGATTTTTTTGACACACTTCCGAGACAGCTGTCGAACACATCGTCCTATTTTTAGAAAAAAAAATTTTTGAAATCCCTCCAGCCGTTTTCGTCGGTTGTGACGGCCGACCGGCAGACAGACAGACATTTTTTTTTTGCTTTTTTTGAATCAGTAGGTCCTAAAACATCGAGAAATGCCAAAAAAGTGGGGGTGAGAATTTCACTTTTGGCTCATGAATGTAATACATACTTAGGTTTTTTCAAAACCGAAGTAATTTAACTAAAAATAAGATACATACAAAAAGACTCTAAACAAAAGTGTTGGTTTTTTCTAATAAATTTGGTTTGGTTTTGTTGTCTGTGGGATAAAAAATGCCGGTGATATATCTATTTCAAGTTTACATTTTAGTGCACGAACCACACCTCCCGAGCTCTTCATTTTTAATGGACGTTGTAGCTCTAAAATTGGGTGAGTTATGTTACAAAAACCACTGTCGTTGCTGTAGCGACGTGATGTGGTGCTATTCTTCCGGCTCAAAGTCCAGATTCAGGAACTCTGCTACTGCCCTTGGGCGGTACCACAGATCTTCCTACGTCAGGTCGGTTGGTTTCTCTGGAAAATTGAAAAGGTGGTTAGGATCATGTGGCGTGCTCTTGTTAACAATTTCACGGTCAATTCTACTCATGTAGTTATTTAAGATGCGTCCCCAACCGGATCTTAACTGCGCTAGGATGGTTCTGGTGCTGCGTGGCAGTTTTACCTCTTCGGCAGCGACTTATGGTGGCTTACTATTAAGAACTCGATTCGGGACGTAGTTCCTTATTGTGTCTTCAACAGCTTTGGTATGTATATTTTTAAGCCTGTTGTAACGGTTGTTAATTTACATTCACCGTTAACCAAAGGAGTTGTGAGATAACATAAAAAACACGTTATACAATTTCTTTTAACTATTTCAATTCACTCCTTTTACACATATTTATTTATATAATTTATTTGTACAAATTTTATTATTAATTATTTTAAATTAAGTAGTTTGATTTAATTCAATTTAAAGGTGTTGTTTGTTTGGTGATCCAAACATGAATATATTTTATTTAATTTCGTTTCTTCTTTTCAAGAAGAAACGATGCCGGTCGCCGATGATCGGATCATAAAAATATAATTGCACACCAGTGATGTACTTGGGATTTATTTCATTGTAGATTTCATTTATGGGTTTTGTTAATTGTAGAGAATTATCTCTACATAACCCCCCTTTCAGTTCGTGAAGCGCGACCTGCTCACGATATTCAATGTATGTTAAATAATATTTGCTTGAATTTAATGGCATTGCGATTGAATTTAATTACATTTTAAAGCTTACTTTCCGCTTCTGTGTTTTTCGTTTTTCTTCGTAACTGGTTACATTAAAAGCCGGTTTTAGTCGATCAATGGAGATAGTTTTAGTCTTTCCATTTATGTCTAGTATGAATTGCTTTCTTAGCCGTCGTATAACTCTATGGGGACCATCGTATGGGGACTCTAAACCAGTTTTAATTCTGTCAGTTCTAACGAAAACATAATCACACTTAAATAAATCTGGTGGAATATATGTTTGTTGTTGAGTCGGTGTACGCGGTGGAATAGCTGTAAGATTTCTCATGTTCTGCCTTAATTTTGTAATAAAATTAGGCTGATCGATAATAACCTTATGGTTCGGTTTTAGGAGAAATTCTCCAGGTACTTTTAACGTCTGCCCATATACCAGTTCTGCAGGGGTACAAGATAGATCCTCTTTCACTGTTGTTCTCATTCCCAAAAGAACGAGAGGTAATTCTTCTGCCCAATTTCTGGTATTCGCGCGGGCTCTCAGTGAATCCTTTAACTGTCGGTGTACTCGTTCATCCATTCCGTTACTCATGGGATGGTAACTAGTAGTTCGTATCCTGTGTATTCCTAATAGCTTAGAGAGAGTGTCGAATAGTTCCGATTCAAATTGTACTCCCTGGTCAGTTGTTATAATTTCAGGACATCCAAAACGAGATACGTATTGGGATATAAATGTCTTCGCTACCGTGTTTGCTGTGCTGTTTCTCAATGTATAAGCTTCGGGCCATCTGGTAAACCTATCTATAATTGTCAGGATATATGTATATCCGTTGGATGGAGGAAGGGGTCCTACTAAATCCATGTGTATATGTTGGAATCTTTCTTTTGATAATTCAAACGCTTGGATAGGGGATTTAACATGTCTATATGTTTTTGATTTCTGGCAGTTAATGCAAGATTTTGCCCAGTAGCCCACATCTATATTAATGTTTGGCCAAAAATATTTTGACGTTACCAATTTTCGTGAAGCTCGTATACCTGGGTGCGATAGATTGTGTAATGCGTTAAATACTTCTTGTCGCATTTGTTTTGGTACAAACGGACGTATGTTTTTAGTTTTTACATCACACCATATCTTGTAATTCTGTTTATCCGTTTCCATAAATTTAAGTTTTCCTTTGGATTTCAGTGAGCCTGAGACTAAACCTTTTAGTTCTTCATCCTCTTTCTGAAGCTCTATTAAACGGTCTATGTCTATTCCAACGTGCTCGAGTGCATAAATATGAGATTCGTTTTCAATTGGTCGTGACAAATAATCGGCAACTACATTCTCTTTACCGGCTATGTATTCAATAGCGGTAGTAAATTGTGAAATGTATTCTAGCTGTCTATTTTGTCTGGGACTGCGGTCGGTTTTTGAAGCAATTGCATTTGTAAGCGGTTTATGGTCGGTCCATACTACGAAACTTCTACCCTCGACGAAATGCCTAAAATGCTTTATCGAAAGGTAAATGGCTAGCAATTCTTTATCGAAGGCGGAATAGCGTGTTTCTGCCGGTTGCAGCTTCTTTGAGTAAAAACCCAGAGGTTCCCACCGATTTTCACTCACATTGAATTGTTGGAGCACCGATCCTGTCGCTACGTCGGAACTGTCTGTTGCAATAGCAAGCTTCGCGTTGTTATTTGGGTGTACCAGTAATGTAGACGTTGCTAGTGCTAATTTTGCATCATTGAATGCTGAGACACATTCCAAAGGCCATGAGAATGACTTTTTATTTTTATGCAATTTGGACAGTTTGGCTAAATGAATATGTACTGGTGCTAAAATATTTGCTAATTTGGGAATGAACCGATGGTAATAATTTGTCATTCCCAGAAATTTTTGAATTTGTTTAATGGAAGTAGGCTGTTCCAGAGAATTTATTGCCATTATTCTATCTTCTGACGGCTTAATTCCATCCTTTGTGCCAGGCTTAATTCCATGGTGTGTGCCAGAAAATTTAAAGAACTTTTTCCAAATTCGCATTTTGCTGACTTAATCCTAATGTCGTAGTCGTGTAATCTTTGAAATACGGTTTTAATATGTATAAGATGTTCCTCTTCGTTACGACTGGCTATGAGGATATCATCGATGTACGCATACGCGAAATCCAAACCCTTTAGGACCTCGTTAATGAACCTCTGGAAGGATTGGGCTGCATTTTTCAAACCAAAAGGCATTCTACGAAATTCAAATAACCCAAAGGGAGTCGTTATTGCCGTTTTGTATATATGTTTTTCAGCTATCGGAATATGATGATAGGCCCGTATTAAATCAATTTTTGAAAAAATTGTGCAGCCGCTTAGATGTATGGAAAAGTCGTGAATATGCGGTATTGGATAACGATCCGGTACCGTGCACGCATTCAGTCGGCGAAAATCGCCGCATGGCCTCCAGTCATCATTGTTCTTCTTTCTTACTAAATGAAGCGGGGATGATACTGGTGAGTTTGATGTCTGGCAAATACCAGCGTCTGCCATATATTGGAATTCTAATTTCGCACTTTTCTGTTTTTCATCATCCAAACGACGAGGTTTGGCAAAAGGTAATTGTCCTTTGGTGTTTATAAAATGCATCACTTTGTGTTTAATTGGCGCATTATAGTCTGGAGGTGATGACATAGATGGAAACTGTCTTAGTAGATCACCATGTATATTATTTATGGCATAAAATTTTGGAGTTGGAGTGTCAACTGTGCATATACTGCCATGGACTGACAGTGCAGTTACTGAATCCAGTATCCGTTTTCTTTTCATATCTACCAAGAGTTCAAATTTCGATAAAAAATCGGCACCAATAATTGGGCGATTGACGTCTGCCACTGTAAACGAATGAGAGAAGTTTCTGCGCAATCCAAGGTCCACCGATAATAATTTGTCTCCATATGTCCTTATGTGAGTCCCATTTGCTGCGGACAAGATGTAATCAGCATTTTGCTGTCTTTCAGGACAACTTTGGTGTGGAATGACAGATATATCGGCCCCTGTGTCTATTAAAAAACACAAGTTTGTATGTTTGCATTTTACAAATAAGCGGCTTGTTGTATGTTCTGAACTGTTGTTAGCCGCTACCACAACAGAACTAATCAGTTTTTTAGGGTGTTGGGATAATTGCATGGTTCTAAACACTTGCGAGCTTTTTCTTTGTATCGGTAGTGGTAGTAGCAGGTAGGAAATTTTTCTACTTGTTGCTTACTTCTACCACGCGATATGTTTCTCTCTCTTGAATGACGTGATGATTGTCTGTTTCTTGACCTACCGAAATGGTAAGGTGTACTGGATCGATTCACTGGACGAGAACGAGTTGACAACTGAGCCACCTGCTTGGTTAGCTCTTCTATTATTTGTTTTGTTAGATGTGAAACCTGATCTGTTTTAATCTCGGATACCGTTTGTATTTGGCTATTCTCGTGTATCTTATCAGCTGTCGCCAGAATCGCTGTTATGTCGGTCTGGTTAGTAGCCGCTAATATTGCTTTCATGTTCATTGGCAAACCGTTTTTCCACATTTCCAGCAGTAGCTCTTTATTAATAGCTTTAGATGTACCGGCAAGATTTTCTAATTTTCTGTGATATTCCGATGGAGTACAATCTCCAATTACTACTCCGTCTAATAATTTCCGAACTCTTTTGCTTTCGCTTTCGGTATGTCTACCTAAAATCGTGGACTTTATTTTGGAATATTTGTTCTCAGCCGGAGGATCTTTTATTAAGTCATTAATCGTAATGAGAATATCTTCTGGGAGGGCCGTCAGTATATGATGATATTTTAATTCCTCGCTTCTGACACTGTTAATCATGAACGTCGATTCGACCACGGCGAACCATGTTTCAGGATTTGTGTGGCAAAAATTTGGCATTTTAACCCGCGATATAATATCCGTGCACCTTTCCGTTTTTACATTAGTGTCCACCATTTTAATTTGGAATATATATAATTTGTCAAAGCCTCGTAAAAAAAATTTCAATGAAATATTATGTACAGAAGAAAATTTATAATCAATAATTATGTACAGGGAAAACAAAATATATAATAAAAATTTATGTATAATCATCAAATTCAAATGGTTAAATTCAATCGCAAATATCACTTAAGTACATGAACATCTCGAACAAACAACTCACTACGCTAATATGCATATAATGATCTTGAATAAGTTATTTTGCTATCGCGTACAAAAAAAATATTTTAGACTTACTGTTACATAGGGTTATGTAGAAATGTAGAGATATTAGATATAAAATATTGTTAAATTTTATAACGAAACCTCAAATAGTGTAACTCTTATGTTTCTTCCTCTATTCTTTTGTTTATCTGTTGGTTGAATGATATATTTACTTTGAATATTTTCTTAATTTTTTTCTTAAAAGCTTGGATCACCAAATTCAAACCTAAAACAAAACGAGAAAAAAAAATCCAATTAATAAATAAAAAAAATATTATGAGATATAGCTAATTTAAATTTAGAGATAAATTTTCAATTTAAATTAATTTTCGAGTAATTCTTTATGAAAAAGGTAAACATATATAAATATAAATAAAAATGTCTGAAAAAAAACAATAATCTTCAAGGTTATTTCAATTTTATGATGCTATCGTTTTTCACTGTTATTCTTGTAGTACTCCTATGATATCATCACCATATGGTATAATATTTTCTTGTTTGTTTGTTGTAGTATGCTGTGTTCTTGTACTGTAAACTAATCAATTTCCTTCTTGTTTAATTTATTCGACTTCAATATTAACTGGTAGAACTGCTACGCTGCTTTATTTTCTTGCGTCGTTCTCTGTATTATTTATTCTACCCGTAAATTTACTGTTATAGCACTGCTGTAGCACTGTGTAGCGTTGCCACCATGCTTTATTTTCTTGTGTTATTCACATGTAACTAAAATGTTTTAATTTTTATGTTGCTTTACAGTTCACTGGGTCACCACTGTAACGGTTGTTAATTTACATTCACCGTTAACCAAAGGAGTTGTGAGATAACATAAAAAACACGTTATACAATTTCTTTTAACTATTTCAATTCACTCCTTTTACACATATTTATTTATATAATTTATTTGTACAAATTTTATTATTAATTATTTTAAATTAAGTAGTTTGATTTAATTCAATTTAAAGGTGTTGTTTGTTTGGTGATCCAAACATGAATATATTTTATTTAATTTCGTTTCTTCTTTTCAAGAAGAAACGATGCCGGTCGCCGATGATCGGATCATAAAAATATAATTGCACACCAGTGATGTACTTGGGATTTATTTCATTGTAGATTTCATTTATGGGTTTTGTTAATTGTAGAGAATTATCTCTACACTGTCTTATACGTAGGCTCGTCGATGCTACCGATGACTTGATTGTGTTTAACATCTTGTAGGAAGCATTTCGGAATCCGGTGTTGTCATGAATAAGGTGTCATTGCAGGGATGTTGCTCTTTATGACAGGCCCAGAGATATTGTTTGGTAAGCATTTCGTTATGTTCACGGACCGGCAATATGTTACATTCCTCGTGTACGTGATCTCGGTGGGCCATCAAAATTCTAATGACATCCCGTTGCCGTACGCAAGGCTGCGTTCTGTGTTATCTGTAACTTAATCCAGTGGGTGCCAGCGACTTGGGGTGTCCATATGGGAGCAGCATAATTTATGAAAGGCCTTCCCATTACTTTACATGCTGTTATTATTGTGTTTTTATCCTTACCCCACGAACTACCCGCTAGAGCTTTCAGTGCGTTATTCCTGTGTTTAAGTTTTGTGTTCACTTGTTGAGCATGAGCGTTGAATTTAAGTAGTTGATCGAATGTTACCCTCAGCAGTTTTGGATTTTTGACTGTAGAATTTAGTATGTTGTCAATGCAGATGTTAAATGTTGTATTTACCTCCTTCGTCCATGTGGTGAAAAGTGTGGAAGGGGACTTTTCAGTGGACAGTTTCAATTTTTTGGTTTTAAACCATCCATTCAAGGTGTTAAGGTAGGTGTTTGGGACATTAATAGTTGTTTCAGGTTGTTTCCTGTTGCAAGCACCGTATTAAGTTTGCACATATGTTCTAATACTGACCTAGTTTCATTTTCATGTTTACTTTGCCTTTCTGTAAACTGTGTGTTGAATTTTGTTGCGCATTTTCTATAGTTTTCGGTTGGCATATCATCGAAGGAGATCATGCAGTTGTTACCCTTTTGACGCGGATGTGTCAAACCCTTAAAATCCTTCCTCAGACTTTTATTTGTGCCAAAGTTTGACTTACTAAATCTTTCCATTTGTTACGTTTGTGTTCCATTATTAGCTTATTTATCTGCTTGTTAAGGTCCGGAATTCTAGAATCAGTTGGATTTGCCTTACGGATGTCATCTCTTTGGGAGGAAAGAACACAAGCTTCTTGTAAAAGGTTTAGTTTAATATTTTGTATACTGCCGACTGGAATGAAGCGAGATCTAGCTTTGTTAAAAATTTCTCTGAATTTTCTTTCCCCAGAGGCGTCAATTGGTAAAAATTGCTTACTGAATTTCATATCAGTAAAATTGGTAAAATTATCCCAGTCAGCTTTGTTAAAATTAATATATGTCTTCTTCTCGGATTTCATTTCCTTTAAGGAGCGGCTTAAGGTGATTATGATCGGCACATGGTCTGATCCCAATGCAACTTCAGTTCTCCATTCAGCGATTGGCATTAGTGACATGCTGGCAAGTGAGACATATGGAGAAGAGTATGAGTTTTTTGTTACTCTTGTTGGTTGTGGTTCATTGAGGACTCCAAAGTTGGAGCCGTTAATTTGATCAGCAATGTTTTCGCCTCTTGAATCAGTGTTCAAGTATGAGTGCCATAGATCGTGATGCGCATTCATATCGCCGAGAATTCGACAGTCTTTGGTATAAAATAAATGTCCTATGGACGGTCCATAACCTGTATGAACAGGATGCTTACTGGTGGAATATAAATATTGACTAGATTTATCTCCGTATTTCCGGATTTTATTGTAATATCCAGTTGTTCTAGGTGTTTATCAGTTCCCGGTACTGCTGTCTGCTGGTAATGTTGTTGTACGGTAGAAAATGGTTTTGTGTATGATAAAGGCAAAACCACCACCTTTGTCCTTCCCTCTATCCAGTCTTATAATTCTATAATCACAGATACTATCACTAATCTTAGATCTAACATTTAATTTGGTTTCTTGTAAAACCGCGACTAGAATATTGTTTTTATACATATCATCGATTTTGTTTATGAGACCGTTACAATTTAGCTGCATTATTTTCACATCACTTGGGGTTTCCGGATATGTGTTCATTCCCATTTTGTTCTGTTGCGAGCTCGTGCTTGTATGTTGACTGGATGCATGCCAACATGGCGCTATGTAGTTTTTGGTCCATTGCTTATGTGTTGCAAGGCTTGAGCAGTTCTTGAAATGACACGATTCTTTACAGCTATTACACTGGACGGATGTAGTGTTTGCCCTTAAAATGTTTTTGCATATTGCACAATGCCATGTTTTACTTGGTCCAGGATTTACGAATCAGCTATTACACTTGACGGATGTAGTGTTTGCTCTTAAAATGTTTTTGCATATTGCACAATGCCATGTTTTAGTTGGTCCAGGATTTTCTTCAATACCAGCCATGATGAGGAGGATTTGAAGCAGTGAGGCCAGTGACAACTGCTTCTTTATCCAAAAAATGGAGTGTCGGATTTGCACCTTTCGTTCCGAGTACTTCTGGGGCGTAGACCCGTCCATCGTGAGAAGCACAAAAACCACTCGTTTTTTTCAGTGTTAAAACAATTTCATTCTACATGATTTTGGAGCTCCATAGATGATTATATGTGCTTGTATAATATATATACATACAATATGGGTATGTATGTGTATGAAGGTGAAAATAACTCGCATATTTACCTACCTAGCATTCACGTATCAAGTTGAGTCAACTTGAATCGTGTCGAAGACTTATCAATTATCATCATATCCCAGAGAATCATTCATAAAAGCTACTGCAAAAATAGCGCGGTCAAGTTGTCCTATTTGGGTCCAACAATTTGAACTCTCAATAAACACATTAACATAGTTTATTTAAAACCCCAGCAAAAAATATTCGTGCAATCGATTGGGTGTGGATTAATAATGAAGGATCTTTAGATGAAACTAAACCCTTAATTATGCTGCACCAGAAGAGTTACTCAAAATAATAGTATGTCTCTGTTAAAAAGGATGCGGTGCCGCTTATGGCTGTTGAAAGCTTGGCGTATATTATAATTCAACATGTGGGGCATGCTGCGGTGTCCACTACCGGAATTTAACTAGCATAAGAAGTGGATAGAGGTAGGTCTGATGATCTATAATTTCAAAATTAATGTTATTTTTCAAGAATAATATTTTTACAATATTGTCGTTTACTTTCATTTATTTGCTAAGACATAGAGGATGGTTTTTAAGGGAAAAAAGTTGGAATACATAATAAATTATGTTTGAGAACATAAAAGAAGAAGGTTTATTGTACATAATAAAAATAACCTATATTTTTTCTATTTTTTTATTAAGGGGTAGTTTTCACCCAAAAACGCATATCGGGTTTATGTCACTTTTGAAGTTAATTGTAAGATGAGCTTAATTCCCAATTTTCATAAAAATCGATGGGGGTTTAAAGAATTCGGAGGCATTAATCTATTTTCACGTTCAGTTACTGTACTATATCCTATCAGGAAATATTGATCCATGTTATATTTTGTTGTGTAATAGGATGTAATGTTTAGTTATCCATTCCTTGAAAAAAAAAAAAAGAATATCAACAACTGTAGGAGTTGACGTGCCTCACGGTTTTCCTCACACAGATGTCTATGAACGGCTCTCAGTCGTTAAATTGAAACGACATAGGACCATGAACATTCACCAACAACAATCGAAGATAATAACATTCGTCGTTATATTGATACATAGTGTAGATGCGATCTAGAGCTTCTGAATGAAATATATCCAAATCCAAGCTGAGACGATTTCGATAACTAGTACCATGTGTAGTAGCGTGGCATTTAAGCATAGAGCAAAATACAAGCGAAAGCATCTATATGTTTGACGAACCTAGAAGAAGCTTGTTAGTCTTGTCGACGGTGGATGTGCCTCTCTGTCCGCCGCGTTCTATTGATTGAAATACACTGGTGCATTTTACAGATGTACTACCAAATGGACTATTGTTGAGTACCGTTCGTGAATCGCGAATGTAAAGAGGCTCAAATTGCTTCGTTGTTGCTGACATAGCGTCCCATCTGATACTGATATACTTTGTTGAAAACTGCGCAATGTCCATTATGTTCTAATGGTTTAAGTTCTTAGTTACTGCAGTCAATTTCGTATTAAAAGCTTCATCGGGAATTTGAGCTGAAAAGATGGAATCGATTCCATCTGTCCGGATTTTGTGAACCAGGCACATCAGAATGTGTGCATAAGGTAGACTACGACTTTGCCGTTAAACGGATTAGATCCATCAACGAACTTGCTCATACACATGTTGCTTTATAATGAAATCCACAATAAATTTTAATTTTTGTTTAAAAACACTGGCGGTGTTGTCTATGAGTGTTGTATTTAGCTGGGTAGCAGTTTCGTTCTGATTTTAATCCATTCAGGTGAATGTTAAAGGTGAAATGTTTAACGATATTGTTTAACATACGACATTGCAGTATGCGCGTACTTGTGGATGTACTTGAGCTTCCAATGTAATTGGTCGGGAAATTGCCACTCTTCCCATATTTGCATCGCCATCGGCATTAATAGCATCGCGGAGATGAATGTACTAGGTCATTCAATAAGTCCGTAGGATGACACATAGATGGCGTTACTAGAATTTTTTCCATATGATTTTTATTTAGTACTAACCTTCAAACGATACGTGTATAAATTTGACAGCAATCTGACTATTGATTCGTGAGTTATAGCATTTTGTGTGAAGCAACTTTTGTTTTTGAAAAAAAAATGGAAAAAAGTGAATTTCGAATTTTAATAAAGCATTGCTTTTTGATGAAAAAACATACAGTGGAAACCAAACAATGGCTTGATAAACATTATCCAAACTCTGCTCCATCGAGACAAATGGTAGAGAAGTGGATTGCTGAATTTAAATGTGGTCGTACCAGCACAAAAGATGCAGAGTGCAGTGGACGCCCAAATGAGGCTGTTATTCCAGAAAACATAAAAAAACTCCACAAATTGGGTATGAACGATCGCAAATTGAAGGTGCACGAAATAGCTGACATTGTAAAGGTAGCAGATGGTAGTGTTTTTACCATTTTACATGAACATTTGGGTATGCGAAAGCTCTGTGCAAATTGGGTGCCGCATGAGCTCACAGTCGACCAAAAACAACGAATCGATGCTTCGGAGGAGTCATGGCACTGTTAAACCGCAATAAAATGGAATTCTATCGTAGAAATTTGACAAGGGATAAGAAATGGCTTCATAATTACACATCAGAATTCAAAAGACAGTCAGCTGAGTGGACAGCAGTCGACGAACCGAATCCAAAGCGAGCAAAGACGCAACAGTCGGCCGGTAAGGTGATGGCGTCTGTATTTTGGGATACGAACGGAATAATATTCATCGACTATCTCCAAAAAGGAACCACCATCAACAGCGACTATTACTGTGAACTTTTGGATCGATTGAAGGCTGAAATCGCAAAGAAACGGCCACAATTGCAAAAGAAAAAAGTGTTGTTTCACCAAGATAATGCACCGTGTCACAGATCGATGAAAACGATGGCAAAATTGAATGAATTGGGCTTTGAATTGCTTACCCACCCACCATATTCTCCAGATTTAGCCCCTAGCGACTTTTTCCTGTTTTCAGATCTCAAGAGAATGCTTGCTGGAAAGAAATTTAAGTCCAATGATGAAGTAATCGCTGAAACTGAGGTCTATTTTGACGAGAAAGAGAAATCGTACTATAAAAGTGGTACAGAAAAGTTGGAAAATCGCTATACTCGTTGTATCGCCCTCGAAGGCAACTATGTTGAATAAAAAAATCGAGTTTTGTCAAAATGTTGTTTTTTTCTTACTTATCCTACGGACTTATTGAATTACCTGTTATTATTCAGGTGGGAGTTGCTGTTTGTTTAAGCAGATTTATGTCAACCGCGAACTAATGGAAACGCCGACACATCAAAATATGATTTGTTTTCTAAGATCTTTAAATTTTACCTTAACAATACTCTCAAACGAAGATCTCGAGTCACGGTAAAATTTGTTGTTATGTCTAAACCTACAAAGTGAGTATAACTGATTTTACGAAATCAAACGGAAGAAGTGACATTCTGTAAAGAAGTGGCATTCTCTGACGTATGTTAGAAAACGCCATCGACGTCCGCCACTGACGCCATTTATTAAAAGTAATCCGAATTGGCGATTCCCATACAAAATTACCACTTTTTTTTTACCTCTGATGTTCTGTATTGTTTTTCCCTACTTTTTTAAACCATCCATGTAGTATAATGTCGGCTCCAAAGCATATACGTGTGACTACATTTTGGAAAAATAGACATGAAGCGCAAAAAACGATTTATTGTGATTCTAAACTAGTTTGAAAATAAAATTTTTCTATGATAGCATATGAAAATGGGTTCTTGGGTTCTGTGAAAATGGGTTCTTTTTCTACCACAGTGTAAAAAGAATAACGAATTGCAGTTGCTATGGTTTTTTATATAATTTTACAAAGTTTTTTAAACAACGCAACCATGAAAAAATAGAATATGAATTTTTAATGTGATGTCGATTTCTAATTTAATGATATATATCGATTATACATATACTATCATAGAAAAAATCGCATTTCCTACGCGAGATAAAAACGTTTTTCGTTCGTAAACATGTCTCACTCGACCTCAGTGCGTCTCGTGAACAAATGTTTACTTACGAAAAAAACAATGTTTTCGTCTCTTGTAGGAAAATATACTATTTTTTATCAATTAATAAAAGAAAAACTATTTCTTTTTATAAATTGGTAGTAATTTTTTTTAAAAACATGTTTAGAATCGCAATAAATCATTTTCTGAGCTTCCTTTCCATTTTTCTAAAATGTAGTTACACGTAAATGCTTTGTAGCCGACGATAACCAACAATAACGACGACAAAATAGTCGCAGTTTCACTTTAATAGAGTCGCCAAACGGAATTATTTGATCCAAGTTTGTGTGACTTTTGTGCTTTTATAAACGTAGAGTTGCTGAGAGTCGAATATGTCGGCGAAATCAAGTTTTCAAGAAAACAATACGACACTAAAATAGTCTAATCCAGCTAATAGTCTAATCATCTGGTTGGCCATATCTCTAAAATCTCCTTTCATATTGAATGTACAAACACTAAGACAGATCCAGCGTTTTGATGAAGAGTGGGCCAGATATCCCAGTCTGGACTGGGATATCTGGCTTACTTGCTTCCGTACTTTTTTTTTTAGATAATTATAATCTTTGTGAGTGGATGGGAGATCCCAAGTCTACGCCATCGTTGCGCAACTGCATTTACTATAGAGAGAGAATGCAAAACTGGACCTGTAATTTTGGTTGTCTCATGCCTTTTAAAAATACAATACAATCCTATGTCATCCAATCCAAACGTGGCATCGTTTTTCGATTGCGATTGCTTCGATGTATGCCTCCATTCTATCGTTCATAGTCTGCGATGTCTCAACCTATAAATGTTTCAAAATATTATTTACTAATTAACAAAAGTCTTTCACAACTTTTTTACCGTATTTTTTTTCCAAAATGTCTTAAATTTCCATATAAACTTCTCTTAAAAAAAATACTTCCGTCAAATAAAACAAATCAATCGTTTCATTTCCGTTTTGTAAACAAAATTTTCTTGGCAATGAAATTAATTAATTGCATCAATCAGTTTCCATCATAAATCACATTTTGTTAAATAATTAATTGATTCTATTTTACTAACACTTTCATTACAATGCTCAAAAAACGTCAGTTTTTTTGGATTATCATGTTTTTGTATATCTATTTTTATTATTTCTATTCATATATTGTTATCTTCTTTTGTCATATGAAATGTAATTGAATCAGAATGAAATAGTGTTATGGAGTTTCGCATATTTTTAGTATCATTTCAATTTGTAGCAGTATTTTGTTATCTGTTCTGTTTCTTTATTTCTGTTTCTTCTTTGCTCTACTTTCTCCGTTATGTATACATATTTTTTTTTTTATAATTTTGACAATTTCCCTGTGACTTGTGAGTAGTATTATTTTTTTTAGTTTGCGTAGTTTTATTTTTATGAATTGACGTGAAAGTAGTGAAACGTTTTACTAATAAGATTATACTAGAAGAAAGAATCATGTGATTTATGTAGTGAATTATTTTTGCTATAATTAAACAATGCATTTGAAAATATACTTTTGCGATTTTCGCGAAAAATCCTTTGTTTTTGTTTAATTTTAATTAAAAAAAAGTAGTAATGTGATTGTGTTAAAAATTAATCGTTGTATATATATATATATATATATATATATATATACTGTCATTGTATTGGTGCGTGTGTAGTTTTTTATTTCTATTATAATTTTTTTATGTATTATTTTTTTTTTATTGTTATAAATTTATCCTTGACGATTTGTTATTGATTATTATTGTTGTATATAATATATAATTTTTTTTTTGTAATTTTTTTTAGTAAGATGACATGTGTCGTTTCTTGTGTTTGTAATTTTTAATTTTAATCACAGTTTCCAGTGATCATATTTTTACGGACTAAAAGTGAATTCAAAAATATATAAATTAATTATTAATTGTAATAATATAGTTAACTATTTTGATATCAAATAAGGCAAGTCCTTGGTATTATTTATAAATATTTCCTTTTGCATAATTTCGTACTAACACAATTGCTTTTATGTTTGGTTTGTTTTTTAGTGTGAAATGTTATTTTGGATGAGTTTGAGGGTCAACGACATCGTGGTAGATGGATATCGTCTGTCACAGTTGCTTTACGAGGGTCGATCTAAAAGTCATTATACAATTGAATCGGTCATTTCAAAAACCTCATAAGTCACTCAATTAGAATTTTTCAGAAATCAATAAAAACTGTTTCATACACAAACAAATGAGTTTTAAAGGACTTTTTTATGTTTAATATAGTATTTGAGTGGTGAAAAATTAAAATAGCGAATAACCTATACAATTTATTAATAGAAATAATGAAAAAACCTGAAAAACAGTTCTTGACTTATGTTGTTTTAGCAAGAAATAGGGTTAGTGGTATAAAGTTTAATCAAAAAAATCGTAGTAATCATATTTTTTATTGCTTATTATTGAGAATTACACTTAAAAATAATCTTATTGACATTTTACATGTATTAATTTGTCATGTTTTAATATCTTTATGGTACATAGTCATATTCTCCATCATTCTTAATTATGAGTTAATTCATATATAATAGTATAATACGTATATAATTCATATATAATTCATATATAATACGAATCTTCGAAAAGAGGACGAGTGTCATGGGTCCGTACCTGCGGGTCCTCTCGTCCTACGCAAGGATGCAGGACTGCTATCGCTATCGACTTACGTGGTTTTTACCCAGAATACGCATCTCCCTTTAAGGAACCATTTTCTGCAAAAAAAGCATGTTGGTAAAAAATGTGACTTATGTGGTTTTTGAAATGACCGATTCAATTTAATAGACGTCATATGTTCAAAATTGTTTATTATTATTATTTTCGGGGTGGAGAAATATAGTGGGCGTAAGTTTTCACGGTAACCTGTTGTAATGGGTTGAATTTTAAGAATTGTTAGAATAGCATATGTGGTGCATATTTAGCGGTACCGACTGCATTATTGTATTAAAGTTACAAATCGGAGGATTGACGTAACCTGTTTTGGGCGCCAGTTGTTTTTCTTTTTTTTTACACCGTTTAGTACTGACACACCTCTCAGATGCAATTTTTGCAAACCTTTATTTGATTGTTTTAAATGCTTATTTTTAGTTTGCTACCTAAACAAAAATAAAATAGCTAAATTGTATAGTTATTATTGATCGTTTCCGAAAACTTGATTATTTCGTATCCGATTGGAGCCGAAGAACATAAAATGAAAAATGGATCTTTTTTCTGAGAAATTTCCAACCATACCTTTGAATTAAAAAAAGTCCTATTACTTGAATTGAATTGCTCTCAAAAAATCCCCAATAAATTTAAATTCCCATAATGTTGTCTAACATGCATATTGCATACATATATGACAATAATTGACGATAATTGTTAGCCGGTTTTCTGGACAATTGAATAGATAGTTTGTATCATAGGGAGTGCCGTAACATGCGGGACACTTGCCCTCAATTTTCGGGTTAATTCCACTTATGTAGTTAAGATGCGTGACAAACCGGATCTTAGCTACGCTAGAATGGATCTGGGCTGTGTAATTATACCATGTGAGGTATATATGTCGGCAATTTTTTGTATGATGTTAAAATGTTAGACGAATTTGACAAAAGAAGTGATTGATCTATCAGCGGGAAGTACCAAAAACTTAAGCTCAATAATCCAAAATGAATGGTTTGGGCCAACATCAAAAAAATTTCGACGCATATAGATAGGCTAACTTCACCACAGCTCTGTAATCAAAATGTTCTGAATATAGTGAGCTAAAATCCATCAAATACTTTAGTTAATGGTTAACCAATGTTATAGGTTTTGCGTATAGTTTTAATTATAAACACATTCAAGAAAGTTGGAGTATCCCAACAAACATAAGTTCTGTAGCACGAGAAAAAGTAAAAAAATATTTTTACCTAAAGTGACAAATCGGAAGTTGGAATGCAGAACTGTTACAAATCATACTCTTAGCATATATAGTATATTATATATACCAATTTTAATCAAAATCAATTATCTGGAACTGATGCTATTGAAGTTTCAAAGAAACAAGGGTTAGGAAAGCCCTCCACTACATATCTCAATACCGTCCAAAAACTAATCAGTTCTTTGTCATTCAAATCTCTTTGAATTTTACCACTTTGATCAATGTGTCTTAAAAGTTGATCATTATCTTCGCGGAAGTGAAAAACCGACAGTTGGGATGCAGAACTGTTATAAACCGTATTAATTGCTTATGTACAAAGTTTCATCCAATTCGATTATCAGGTACAAATGCTATAAAACTTTCAAAAACACAGGTGCTCGGGTGACCTCTAACCACTTTGTGCAATATCGCTCAAAATCAGCTCCTTGTCTTGCATACTCGCATCTTTTTTTAAAGTTTTTTTTTAACCGAAAGTGGCAAACCAGAAGTTGGTATGCGGAAATATTGGAAACAATACTATATAACCTTATATACCAAGTCTCAATAAGATGAAAGCCGGGATTGGTTTTTCGATTGATTGGTCCTTGACCTTGGTTAAGGGATTCCCGGAAATTCGGACCATGGCAGAAGTTTCATTAAGATCGTATGCAGGAATGTCACGAAACCACCCACCAACCCAACCACCAACCGTCATACACCAAAATTTTTATTGGTTATTTAGATAGAGGATGGTCCAAAACAAAAGAAAAAACAAAATTTTTTTTTTTTGATATATTGCATTACTTCACACAATTGACAATTGTGGTGAAGTAAAAATTAATTCAAGAAATTAGAGAAGCTTCGTTTTTTTCTATAACCGGTGTTAGAATCCAAAATATTTCAAAAAAAATCAATTGAGCTTGATCATTCGCTACTTTGATGTTGATAAAGATCTTAGCGATTGTGATAATAGAGACAGGTTACTATTAAAGAAACTTTTCTTGGTTTCATTAGAGGAACCGTTGGATGGCAGCATAAGCAATCTGTGACCTGCGGCGTTAATCTTTTAAAATACAGGGATACGATTTGGGCAGAACTATGAGTGGGAGATATTCAGGGGTTCAAGCGCGCCTTAAAGAACTTAAGCCTAACGCGCTATATTTTCATTGTGACTCATTGTGTTTAAAAAAACTGAAACCAACGCTTTGGTTAGTCAAGTCAGCTTGCTTCTATAATTGCCATAAAATCAAGATACTCAGATGTCTGAAAACTTTGAATAAAATCATTATGCAACCGTCAAAATCCGAGGAAAGATCTGAAGTGGTTCGAATTAGAGACAATTATTGTTGCACTGATAAGATTAATTTATCGGCTGCCGAGTTTTTGTTTATAATATGCGTTTTCAACAATTATTAATACAATACATCAAATAAGTATAGTATTGTATTTCCCACGGCGATAAAATCGATTTTAACTGAATCTGCAAACCAAACTGCAAATAAATTTTATAAAGGAATCGTAGTTAAATGAATGATAAATAATTATTTTAACCGTAGCAAATGATGCGTCCTTGTTAATATTTAAACCTTTATTCTTTGCTCTAAATACTAACAACGTGTCGGTAATTTTAGTAAACCTTCTATTTCAATTAACTTAAATCTTTTATGACTTCAAGCATTGTGTAAAATTTGTATAAAGTGGATAATAGTATTTCTGCAAGTGTGCCATCTGCAATGCTTCCATATCAAGAGGAGGGAAAACACCTAAAAAGTTTACAACAACTTATATGAGGAACTATCTAAAAAAGTTTCTTCCTAATGAATATGGAAAACAAACTGGTGAGCATAAGTTGAGCAAAAACGTAGATGCCGGATGTTCATCGGTAGCAAGCAAATCGCCTACTAAAAATCCTCTGAATGAAATATTAGAATTGTAAAAGACGTCCCTTTTAAGATTGTCCCTTGCACATTATATGTTGACAAATAATAACATTTTCTTAGTATTGCAGCCAGATTCTAGAGCAAATATGGTAGCGGGAGTTCGGCATTGTGGTTTAGACTTTAGAGTATATCATGATACACTTCAACTTTTTTTTTTAATGAATGCATATTTGTGAAATATTATTATAGTGAAAAATTATCACAGTTAGTCGAAATATTGTGAAACATTTTAATCATTCTGCTACCACTGTGCATAAACTGTCACAATTACAGGAACAACTTGGTTTTTAAAGTGAGAAAAATTAGTTCAGGATGTGCCTACTCGTTGGAATTCAACGTACTACATGCCGTAAAATATGTTGAACAATGAAAAGCGCTTGTAATATTTGGTTTACATGGTGGTCACATATCTAAGTTAACTGATTATCAGTGGTCGCTTGCGGGAAAAAAATTGTGCCACTGATAAAATCATTTGGAGAAATCACTGTAGAAGCAAGCAAACGTGTAGCAATTTGTTCAATAATAATCCCTATTATTCAAACAATGAAATTATTTTTATCAAAGGCTAAGACAAGTAGTTCCTTTGCAGGAATCCAGACCACGGTAAATGAACTTCAGTTTTCAATTGAGAAAAGATTTGCATCGTATTTTGAAAATAAGTTATTATGTTTGGATACCACGCTAGATACCAAATTTAAAATGAAATTTCATAAACCTGATATAATGAAAAAATAAAAGTATAGATATTAGAATTAGATTTTTTGGCAAATTCGCCTGACTCTATTGGAGAGATTTCTAGTGCCGAAGGTAATAGTCAAGGACACGCAGGTGTATCTTTGTGAGGTTTTCAATTTATTTGATGAGCTTGCTTATGATAAATCGTCGACTATTGGCACACACATCTCAAAGCAATTTACAAAGCGTATAACGATCAAGAGTTCTTATTGCAAAAATAAGCTAGAAGAGTATTTAAATTTACACTTGCCATCAAGGCATAATGACCCATTTTTGTGGTGGAGAAATTCTAAAGAAATATTTCCTGATTTGAGCAAAGGTGTTTTGAAATATCTCACCCCTCCAGCCTTCTGTGGAGGGGTCAAACACGGGTTTTAGCATAGAAAGCAAAAGAGATTCCAAAATGCAAAATACAAACATGAAGAAAATAAATACATTTTTTTAAACAAATTTTTCACGGGTTCCAGCTCCGCTCGTATCTCCATATCCGGGCGATAGTCTTAGATACTGTTGCCCATTTAAATTTCTCGATGGCGATGCCTACATAGCCCACTAACCAGTTGGATTACATTGGATTATATAGACCACTTTAGGATTTTGTTAAATCGGTGTAAGCCAACTCTACAACGGAAAACAAACGCTTTACTTTGATTATTTTCGATTGGTGAATGACTCACATGTAAGCAATATAAACAAAACATTTGCCGCCTATCTTTACTCTATATAACTTATTTCTGTAAGTTTTGCTTAGGTTTTACTAAACCGGAAGCAGAGTTTTGATCCAACATATCGATCTACCCTCATACAATATAAAATTCATTCAGTTCAAAATAATCAAATTTCGTATACAAACAAAATAATACAAAAATCATGAAAATTTGTTATAATTTCTTTTAATATAAACAAAGATAATACATATTTCGTATTTTTTACTTTATGTCAACGAATGGCTGATCACTTTGTAAATACAAAACAAAAATATGATGTCTTTTTTTACAACCAGTCATCAATATGAATGACCTTCCCCACTCCAAAAAATTACTTAAAATATTTATTCAATTTAATTTAATGACTTTATTCTTTCCTTTAAGATTTATATTTTTAAACATAAACAAATACTATATGATTTTAAAATTATCGAACTTTGGCTTAAAAATATAATGACTCAAAACCAACTTCCATATTTTGTTGGTTTTATCATTGAACGAATCGAATCGACAGCAAAACAACGATCAATTAGCAAATAATAACAAACTTTGTTTGTTTGTTTTTCGTCTACAAAAAAAAATCTAGAAACATTTCATAATATTTTTTTAGTAAAATAAGAAAGTTTATAATTTATTTACTATATAAACTTTGCTACAGCTTTTGTTTTGTTAATTTAATATGCGTTTTATTTAAAATACAACAAAATTAGGTCAATAGTAGTAAGAGATAAAATAATTATCAATATATTAATAATGTCGTAATGAATTTCATTTATCAATACGCTAATTGTTAAAGATTTGTGTTTAATGTGCTTAATCCGTTTTATTTTTAGATTAAGTATCATTTCCGTAGAAGTTACTTTTCATTCATGATTGATAAAGAATAAAATTTTTTTTTTGACATAATCAAATTTTGATTTTGATTGTTTACATTTTGGTAATCTTATTTTTATCTTATAAAACAGTCAATGTAGTATATTAGTTAAATAAATTTGTTTGGCAAAACAACGGAATTTCCAGCTTTGCGGATTCGTTTTCTTTGGGTTTGTTGACGGTAATCGTTACCGTCTGTTTATTATAAATTATAGAGCTGTATAGAGCTAAAAAAGATAACTTTTTCGTGTAGAATAATACACAAGAGTGTTTCAAATACTAACCATAGAAAATTACTCTGTTTAATGTAAACTTCGGCTAAATAACCACCGCCTAATAAATGCAATGACAAATACCTAAATAGCGATATAATTATCAAATACTCATATCGGGATCCGATATCTTTTGTTACAATCGGTAATACATGAATTTCTATTCTATTCCAAGTCCAAATTAGAAACTGATACATATATCTATTTCTACAAAACTGATAAAACACAATAACAATTTTATTTAAACTAAATATAGCATGCAATTCCCAAAATAATAACAATTTTACAATACCCTGAGACGTCAAGACTAAAAGTAATGCATTAAATAGAATTATAAATTCTTTGTTGTCTAATATTTGTCAGACATTTTATTTCATTTTAATTTATTTAACTTGAATTAATGTAAAATTAAATTTGTGTAAATGTTATTGTTTATAAAAATAATTTTCTAATAAAATGATTATTCTTTCTTACGATAATAATGAGATAATGTAAAAATTATTATGAAAATGATTGTTTAAGATTTATGGCTTTAAAGTCATCGTTGACGTTGAATTTTTATATAAAAATTGGTTGGTAATAGGTCTGGCGTGTGGGATGTAAGATCCAACCAATATAATAAAAAACAAAAAGAACTTTAATCGAAAGCTTGTATGTTAAATGTTATTTCCTGGTATATTAAATTTAAAAAGGTTTGTTCTGGAACATAACATTTTCCACTGTGCGTTGTGATTTCGATTCTACTTCCATATACTAAGTAACAGAGCTGACAAATCCGAAATTCTATTGCCAGTCCTTTTGCTCAAAATTTAAAATTTCAAAATACAAGTTTCAATTCTCTATCCCTGTGATCGCAACTAGATGTTGATTGCCGTGCAAAAATTATATATTTTTTTAAATCTTGTTTTCCACGTGCTAAACTAGTTTTGTAAAACTCATATTGTTCATTAAGCCAACGAAATTTAAATATAGGTGTTTTTTAGTATAACAAACAATTTTATTGGATTTTTTTCAGTAAATTATCTCCAAGACTTGTCATTTGGTATTGAAAAAACTGTTCATAAGCTTTTAGTGCAGTTTTCCATAGTTCTAAAAAGCTTTTGGACAAAATGGGACAGTTATGAAATAAACTTAATCCAAATTTGTGAATTGAATCTTCAATAACATTTAGTCATGACATTTAATTGAAGTGAAAATTTCTTTAGGCGCGTTGTGCGATTTTGTATGGGGAAACATTTATATGTTCTAGATACCGTCACGCTCAATAAATATTAAATATCATTTATTCCCGGGCAAGAAAAAGCTAATGGACCAAGCCTGAGCCAAGCCATCGCTACAGCTTTTGGGATTTGGGCCAGGCCTAAGTCTGGCAACTAAAACTTGGGCCAGATCTTCCCAACCAATTTTTCCCCAGACTTTTAAATGTGTGGAAAGAGGTACAAGGTTAGGAAAGACTAACATTCTTTTTTTTAATAAAAAAGTGTTGTGTAGTAGGAATTACAAAATGTGACACAACAACACATAGATACCTTTTAAGACCTAGGTCCCACAACAACATGCGTCTTGAGGTGTTGGTGGACGCTTTTTTTTAAATCTTTGGATTGAAGGCACTCGAGACTATTGATTCTGGCAAAGCATTCCATTTGTACGATGTACGCAAAAAGAAATCCCTTTGCATTTTATTACTATGACAGTGAGTAATCTCGACATCTTGACTGTTTGCACAAACCGGTTGACGAGTTAAATGATGAAAAACATATGTCTGAGGCATTATGGACCTGATTGCATCCGAGCATTACTTGAAAACTTATTTGATCGCTAATTTGTCATATATCCGAACTGATCAGCTAGAGTTCTGACTATTTTTCATTCATATATTTAAAAAGAAAAATTAAAAACTATATGCTAGCATTTCTCATTACCACTTTTTGAAATCATTGCTTCTACGTCAACAAAATGTCTACGCAAAAACTTTATTTATAAGCGTGGTCTACGTAAAAACTTTCTTATAAGCGTAGCGAAGCACGCCGGGCCCTCCTAGTTTATAAATAACAACGAAATCAGCAACAGTGCGACGATGTTGTAGGGAATCAAGATTTAATGTTAAATTTCGATCACCAACAATTCGAATAGCACGCTTTTGTACAGAGTCCAAAAGAGCTAGGATGGTAACAGATGCAGCGCCCCAAACTTGACAACAATACTCCATACAGAGACGAATATAGGACTTATAAATGTTGAGTAATTGATGCGAAGTAAAATATTTGTTACATCTATTGAGGAGGCCGAGTTTTCTTGACGCGCTCTTTGCAATGGCCATTATATGATCGTTCCAGAGTAAGTCATTGGATATCGTGACTCCCAATAAACGAATGCTTTCACATTCGCCTATTTGGTCGTCTAACATATTAATTGAAATATCGTTGGGAAACTCGGTCTTTGATCTGGAAAAAATCAATAGCTGTGTTTTGGTGGAATTAAAATTAACCAAATTTTTGTCACCTCAATCGACGACTTTTTTTTAGGTCCTTACACGTACCTTACATTTATGGCAGCGTCTCTCCGGGCGGGATTTATTCGTTCATGCATTTTACCCTTTGAATATAGGGGAACGAATGACTTGTGCAGTGTGCTATCTTCTGCAAAACTATTTATTGGTTTACTGGTGATTTGCAACAGTTCGTTGATATAAATTAAAAACAAAGTGGGAGATAAAAGATATGTTTTCTTTGAAAATAAATAAACAAATAAAATAAATAAATAAATAAAACTGATCCTTGGGGTACACCAGCGGTTATTAATTTAGACTTAGAAGAAGAGCCATCTATAGATACCGAGATGTATCGGTTAGACAGAAAATTTTGAATCAACTTCACGACTGCGGGATGAAAACCACAACGAGCTTGTTGATCAAGTTGGCATGCCAGATTCGATCAAATGCTTTTCAGATGTCTAATGCGATCACGTACGTTTCACCACCTTTCTCAAGTATGCTATTCCAAAGATGTGCCACATAGTTCAATAGATCGGTTGTTGTTCTTTTGTTTCTAAAACCGTATTGGCTGTCAGATATCAAATGGTTGTCTTCCGAAAATTTGGATATGTGTGAATTAATATAGTGCTCGTATATTTTAGACATGACTGGGAGTAAGGCTATTGGTCTATAATTTGAAATATCACATTTCGTTCCTTTTTTAGGGACAGGCTGGACATTGGCCAACTTCCCGCAGGATGGAAAATTACCAGATTTATAGGATTTATAGAATATTTTGGTGAGAGTTGGTGCAAGTTCTTTTGAAAATGTTTTTAGAATAACAGGAGGAATGTTGTCCAGACCAGAGGCTTTGTTGTTGTTGTTTTTCGACAATTTTGGGTTTGAAATGTAATTGTTTCATATTAACTCCTGAAGACTGGATTTGGGGTATTTCTTTAGGAGTTTCTAAAACTGTTGAATTTGAAGCAAACAGCTCCGCGAACAATGTAGCTTTCCTTTCAGGGTCAGTAACGATTGAGTCACCATCAATTATAGGAGGGATAGAAGATTTAGTACCAGAATTTAAAGAATTAATGGCACTGTACAAAATTTTATCAGAAATTGACACTCGAAAGTTTTGCCGCTTTCGCTCTGTTAATCTCTGCTTTTTCGTTTTCAAGTATCTGGTTTGATATTTTATTAGCCTTTAAATATTGGGATCAATTAACAGAGTTCTTTTTATGAATCCAAATATTAAATAATCTACGTTTATTTCTAAGAGCCAATTTGGCTGCCTTCGAAAACAAATATTTTTGGTGGAGTTTCATTAATGAAAAGGGGACGAATTTGTTAATACCGAATTGAGTGGTTTCAGTAAAGTTTTGAGAAGAAACATTTACATCGTCAATATAAAAACAATCAAAAGGGAAACCTTGAGTGAAAGTTAGGCTTTTTACAAAAGGAAACCTAGAAAAAAACTTCGGAGACCATTGGTGTCCATTTTTCAAAAGTGAAATATTTTATTAGGTTTGGGAACTCTATAGTTTGTAGCAAATCAGTTTTGATAAGTGATGTGATTAGATAATGGTCAAAAGTCCCAATACTACACTTATCGACATTGACGCTCGTAATATCTGGCATAGATGTGAGAAAGAGGTGTAGGAGAAAACTTTTATCACCGCCATTACGAGGAGTAAAAGTTGGGCTTTTTACAATCTGCGTCAGGTCGTGCAATACAGCAAATATTTCTGCCTGCCTTCCATTGTTGTCGTTGTCGGTCATTTTGGAAAATTCTAACCACGATTTGTTGTGGACGTTGAAGTCACCGGTAACGACAACCTCACAATTTTGAAATTGTGCTCCAATTCCGTCGACAACATTAGTCAAGAGATTAAAAAAAATTGGGATTATGTTTGTTTGGGGACCGGTATAGAGCTATTGTGAAAAAAGAAATTTTAGGTAGACAAACCTTTAATATTACTGTGCTGTAGCCATCACCATGTAGTTCATAATTTGGAAAGCGTTTGTATGCAACACTCTCATGAATGTATGCTCATACACCTCGATGAAGTTTAAAAGCTGATTCAAGCCTATATTTGGGATTTAGTGTTACGTCGTGCTCGAGATAATGTTGCACGGCATCGCGGTTGGCATTCAATCCACAAATATTTTGGATGTGTATTTTCAATTTTTTATCAAATGTAATAGTCATTTGATCAAAATATTATTTGTTTTAAAAATAGTTAACTAAACAATAAATCTATCATATAATAAAATATGACAGGCCAATATTTCATGATAGGATGTAAGAAATAATAAACAGGTGAAAACAAAATTTGTAAAAAATTTAAAAGGTTACTAAAATATGTATCCAAATTGTTCCCACTAGGTAAGACGCAATAAAGGTCACCAACAGGCCTTCGTCTATACCTGTTAGAAGTCTATATCCAACTGCGGCGACAGGTGCCCAGAGGTTGGTATTTTTCATGGTTTGACCCTACATGAGTCTAGTGTACCCACCAGGAGGTGCTAATAAGAGAGCATCTTCTCGCGACCCGGGTGGCTAAGCCATGGTCCCCGTTCCCGCTAGACATGACAACAGGTTTACGGCTTGCAATGGCAGGCTAGAGCCCACTATATCTCAGGTACCTCGGGTTCGCCAAGTCCTGTATCACGCTCTAATCAGATATAATAAACTGAATCTTGGTTCAGTCTAGGAATTTACAACTGGCCCAGACTGAAACCAAAGTTAACTAGCCTAGGCTTGGCTCGCCAATACGGGCCCAAGGTTGGTTCGTTGTTGGTAGTTTCTACCCGAAAATATTGGCCCTACCCGGACTATTTTCTTATTTCTTATTCTCATTTTCTTGATTTGTAATTTGTTTTTATACTTTTTTTATTGAATTTGATTTTTTTTCGGTTTATAACAGTGTATTAGTGCGGTATAGTAAGCAAAGATTTTGTTGTATTTTTAAATAAAATAAAAAAAATTGTTTTGGTCATATTTGATTTTTGTGTTTTTCTTTATACTTATTAATAAAGAAAACGCAATTGATACTATGGTTGAAATTAATGATAATATTTTATTAATAATTTTATTCTCATTCTCTTGATTCATATCTTTGTTTTTTCTTTTCTATTGAATTTAATATTTTTCTCAGTTAATAACAGTGTGTAAGTGTCACACATAAGTGTGGAAGTGTACGCACAGAACCTTTTAAATAGTTATTTATGTACCAAGGGTGTAAAGTTATACATTTCAGCCCGAGTAAAAAGTAATAATAAGAGGGCGTAAAGTAATAATACCTGGGCATATAGTAATAGAGGGCGTAAAGTAATAAAGGTCGAAAAAGTTATGTTTTATGCAAACCTAAGTAAGTGTAAAATAGTTCATTATGTATAGGAAGTATAAAATAGCTATTTATGTATTAAGGGCATAAAGTATGTCTTTTCCGCTTGAGAGTGAAATTGTTGCTCGAGGCGTTAGCCGAGAGAAACAATCACTCGAAAGAAAAAAAGATACTTTATGTCTGAATTGCATACAAGATTTTTTGTTCGAGTAAGATTCTGTATTATTTGCATAAATAAAAATACAAATATTTACACAAAATAGTATAATATATTTTCGAAAATTATTTTATCAAAGCAGTTTTTCGAAAAATAGTAATATAACTTTAGGCATTGTTATTTCACTTTTAGCATTGTTATTTCAATAGGAAAAAAAGGCTTGCTTTATGTACAATTTTTGAATCGCAAAAGTGAATTTTACGGTTTACTCGTACAAAAAATATTCCTGCTAACCTTCGAAAATTCACAAATAGTGAAGTTAAGAAGTTAATCATTTCCCAAAAAACAAAACCCATAATTGCACCGTATAATACTTTACAACATACAATTGTCTTAACTGACGAATAAATCTCTAACAAAAAATTAACTTTTGTAGCTAGTGAAGTATGAAAAAAGTTTTTCGAAAACAATAAAGAAATGGAAAATTAAAATGTTTCTAACCATCAACTCTGTAGGTGCAGTTGATAGAGTGTCTACCAAAGATTTGAACTCATGTTATTGATAAGGTTACGAGTTCGAATCCCAACCGAAACAAACACGTTTAGAAAAAAAAAAGTTGTTTTAATTTAATTATAACTGTAAGGTTTATTCATATAAACCCAAAAAGTGATTTCGAATTGAAAAATTAATATGATTCATAAATAAACTTGACACTCTGTCGCAAATTGATTTCTAATTAATTGGAAACATTCAATAATAACACAAGTGACTTAGGATTGTACGGGGTAATAATATTCCTACTAACCTTCGAAAATTCACAAATAGTGAAGTTAAGAAATTAATCATTACCCAAAAAACATAAAACACATAATTGTCCCGTAATAGTACATTATGATGATGATGATGCAAGGACGTAAAGCTGAAGATTTTGGACGTATGTGGAGTTTGTAAATCGAAGACGCTAGCCGAGAATTGCATCCACATTAAGTCCAAAATAGCTTACGTTCGTGTGTCATATACTGTCTTTCTTCGCCGTTAGTAAAACATTTAAAAAAAATTAACTCCAGTTGCCATGGTATCTTCGGATATTCAGAGTCGTTTTTTACGTCGTTTAAACATGTCTAACATAAAAAAAATCGTAACGTTGCTGCAGGTATTTTACCAAATAAGACTAAACTGATATTTAAGCAACTTACTTGCATAACTAAGAGTAAGAGTAGAACTTTTGTTTTTAATTTTGGAAATAATTATATTATTTTTGAAAAAAGTGTTGACCGTGCCACTAAAATTTGTAAAAGTCTGGCACGCGTGCCACGTATTTGCAATTACTGGTAACCTCTCCTCTTCTCTTCCCTCTAAAGACAATCTGAATCATAATTCGTATTATCTTGAAATCATATTTTCAAAACTTAAAAAACTTTATAGTCTTAAGTTTAATTCACAATTTCTGCCAAGTTCGACGGTTCAAACACCAAGTGGAAAGTTTACACTGGCATTCAATTAATAAATTCATAGCTGTTGTGTGATACAAAGAAAAATTAGTTCAACTTTGCAATTTTCAAAGATAAAATAAAATATCTTGATTGCTACGTTTAATCCCATATCGTAAATTGAACCATTTCTGGCAACTTGTTTTAATCTAATTTAATATATTAAGGCAATCGGTTCATCGTTTCATTTAATTAACATCTTTTTACAATTTCGACGGTCTTTTGCTACCACGATCCTCTTACTCATACTCATAGCAATAATAAAGAACTTAAAGATCAACGTAGAAAACATACTGCAATCTATTTTAACGGTAATAACAACAGATTCTCCAGATAACTCAGTTTTCACAGTCAATGAAATAGACGAGAATTCGATGAGTATGAAACGTAGTAATGTTCCTAGTCCTGATGCCCAAATCTTTGTTTTTCAAAAATTTCAGTAACTCAGATTTGGTATGTCTTTAAGAAGAAGGAAAGATGATCGAGTAATTATAATGACAAAAGCTGAGGCTTAGTGATCTTTTAGATTGTGGAATTAACCACTGTGCAACGCCACAACTGAATATTTTTGAGAAAGTGAAAGTGATATAAAAGATAATTTAATACATTAATTTAAACTTTAAGAATGTCTTCCGTCAATATTGCTCCAAAACACGATATGTATACTAGTTGAAATTATTTAGCTAACCATGACGAAAGTAACTTCTGGACATTTTCATAAACATATCGGTTCCCGTCTCCCGACATTCAATAATCTATGATGTAGAAAGGTGTGTTAAAGTTTACATAAAGTGCTAAAGTGCTAAACTGCCCGGGTTATCTATACATATATCTCAGTGACTTTAAATGCAAGAAAAGCGAAAGTAATTTCTTAGAAGTGGTTCTCACTTCTCATAGAGCCGCGTATACTGCGCTAATTTTGCGTATACTGATCGGAAAGTAATTGTTATAACCGAAAACGTTAGAACACCGCTACAGGAACGGGATAAAGTGCATCGTATTTAGTTCGATACGAATATCGCAGATTACCGAAACCGCTTATTACATATGTACATCTACATATATAGTATTTTATGTGAAGTGACAAGCTGTGATCTTAATGAATATAGTTTTTTTTATCTAAAATATGCAATAGTACATTGTATATTAAGAGCAGAAAGTACGACATTGCTGCTCGTGCATGAAAGTTGCTGGTTGAGGCGTAGCCGAAACCAGCAATCATGTCAGAGCAGCAATGTTACTTTCTGCTCAAAGTATACATACTATTTTTTTAACGACTGCCGACATATTTGTTTATTATTAAAAAAGCTTAAATCATAATTTTAATTTTTAAGAAACAATATTTTTTTAAGTAAGATATGCGTTGCTAAGGAGGCATTTATATTATTTAGTTTTTGTTTAAAAAACATATCGAACGAACGTCAAGCTAAAAATTTAAATTAATAAATTATCTATTTTTAAATAAAAAATAATTCATAATATGTTATAAATTATTTAATATTATGTCTTTGTCTATTATGTCTTTTGTTTTACTTTCTGCATTAGAGCAGAAAAAATTAAAAAATGCACGCTAAACAGCAAAAGCCAACTTTCTGTTTTAAAATGATAGATAGAAAACATTATTTTCTATGACAGTCGTTAAAAAACATAATTGCATGAAGTTCATTTTCCTTGACCTATTTGTTTAAAGTTTGATTTAGCTATTTGTTTCATATACATATACCGCTTTCAACAAACATTCAACGTATTTTAAAACTGGTAATTTCATGTGAATCAAAAAAAAAATATCAATGATTCAACAACAAACTTTTTTATGAAGATAAACCCATCTCCACTGGACTAATATTATCTCCTTCCTATTCAACTATTTTTAAACAAAATAATAGATATTCGCGACTTCCATCAAATTTAATCTCCAAAATATAAACATAAATTTTTATTTGATTACATAAATAAATAAAATTATACTTTACTACATAACATTACTTCAACATCGTTTTATTATAATTTTTTTTTTACTATAATATGGAAATCAAAACATTGATGACCTTCCTCACTACCGTGTTATTATACTCGTTCCTACATATTTATATATATACATATATGAATATAACTTAGTACGTTTCAACAGGTTAACTTTTATATAATAATAGTTATTAATTTAAAAAAAAATTATTTTCTTTTAACTTGTAAACTTAAACGCAAACGTCTTTTTATAAACTTTCTAATGTTTATACAAAAATAATTAACGAAAAATTTTTCAATTACAAAATTGCCAGAGACACCTGTTGAATCTTCGTAAAAATATACGCAAAAAAAAAACTAATTATAATAATAATGTAAATCTCGTAAGCTCTATTTGTAAATTATGAAAAAAATTTTTAGCAAGTAATAATGACCTAATTACAAGTACAGAAAAAAACTTTTTCGTGGTTTATTGTACATACATTTAATTTAAAATTTAAAGTAACAGAAATATGTTTGAAGAAAATGTAAACAAAAAAAAAATTTTTTTACTCGTGGTGGTGTGTTGATATAAGTAATTGACGACGACGACAAGTAAAATTCCTCTAATGATGCAAACAAGTTATTTTAAGGTTACATGTGGATGAGCTGTGAAATTTGTTTATTAAATGATATAGTTCCTGGTCATGTGTTATGTCGTTTTTTGGGGGGTGATGTTTGGGTTCCTCACAACGCAGTATAATCTAATCATGATTACGATTTTATAATAAAATTATTTAATAATATCAAACAATATTATATAAAAAGAGAAGTTATATTTAATTATGATAACACATACTGGCTGCACTTGATCCCTTTATCTCTATCTATTACGATAATTTATTGGAAAAATAAAATTAAAAAAAATTCCTAGAATTTATTCTTTTTAGGAATAATCGTTATCAATAAAAATTAATTGTTATTGAAAAAAAATTTTAATTAGAAATATGAGTAATTAATTTAATTAATTTTAATAACAAATTACGGATAGTCCCAAAGTTATAAATACATTTTAAACAAAATTATCGTTTCATTGTTCATTTTTTAATCTGTTGAAAAGTTTGTGCCATGTGATATTCTCGCTTTTATAGTAAATGGGTATGTTCCTTTTTGTTATACTATGCCATGCGCAGAAATATTATTAGGGTTGGAACTTGTTCAACTGTGTTACGAGGAATAAAAAAATCAATTTCTGCTTACGGGAAAATCCGTAAAAACGTAATTTTTCTCAGAAATATATATGTACTGTTTTTTTTTGTATATATACATAAAATATTTATTGTTATAAATTTTTTATTATAGTTTGTTTCTTCTTTCAAAATTGATTTAAAATTTAAATGTCGTATAATTGTTTTTTTTTTGTTTGTTGTACACTGTAATTCATAAATTGCGTGTTTTTTCGTTAATTCGTGGGACTAACACCTGGGTGTGGTACACTAATTTGATTACAATTTGATATCAGCTGATTATTGATTTCGTGAAAGTTTTTGTATGGAAATCTGGTAGTGTCAAGAAAAATCACCAAAACAAAAATAAAGTTTAAGTGTTTTTTATTTCCTGTGTGTTGGTAAATTTGTTAGAGTTGCATATACATCTTTGTTTATAAATGAAAGTAAGTTCTCGTGCATTACGTTAGTGTCTATTTTTCAAAACAAAGTGATGCTTTTGGTTTCTGATAGTCTCCTAAAAGAGTTGTTCATAAGTCTCACGTGCCATAATTCGAATTATTGGTTTGGTGTTTGTACCTCGGCTCAACCCTCAAGTTCTCGGTTATTGGTACTATAAAGTATGAAATGATATGGTTTATTGTTCCACAACATGAAAATAATACAGCAACCAATATCTAGAATATTCTTTCAACAATCAGAGAAATTTCCAGTACAAACACAGCGTCCAAAATAATACACAAAATATTTCTATTAAATAACACTAAACACTTTATTTATACCATTAAAATTACTTCACTTCTATTTACTCTGTTTAACAAAATATCATTCTAACTTGAACTGTCCCTTATCTGCTCAAAAGGAATTTTTTAAATACAATTTTAATTTATATCGAGATTGTTCCAGGTAACTCTAACATTCGTTTACAGAGAAACTCGAGAAATTCTGAGAATAAGCAACGTCGTTATGATTTTGAATTTATTAATTGTTGAATTTTCGATCTTTCTTGTACAAAATAGGTGCTTTCGAATTGACTGAAACAACTGAAAAAACAACAGCATACAATTTTTCTGTTGTTTCAGATCAATGTTCAGATCATCAAATGTTGATGCCAGTGATGTATTGTAAATTAGTTTAGTTTTGTATAGAGTGAATTGAGTTTGAATACAATATTGTTTTGTATTTTGTAGATTTGTAACATTACCCGCCGACTAAACCTGTTTGTTCCGAACAGGCTTTAAATCTCCCTTTCTCCTGCTTCTAAGAGCAAAGTTAACCATTTTCGAAAATAAATATTTTTCTTGGGGTTTTCTTTTTTTATTAATAACGAATTCAATTATTTCAATAATTTTCAGCAAAAACGTTTAATTCTTCAGTATAAAAACAATGACGATCGATAGGAAAACTTTGGGAACCATTGGTGCTCACTTTTTAAAAGTGAAACATTTGATCGTATTTGGAAACTCTAATTTTTAGTAAATCGGTTTTGATAACTGATGTGATTAAACAGTGGTCAGAATTTCCAATACATTGTAGATCTTTATATACATTGGCCAACTTTGATGAGTCCAGATTATAATTATGTACTGTTGACCCTATTTGTTTTCTCTTTGAGTTTTGCACCAATCTGTATGCTTGAACCGTTCTGAAATCTGGACAGTCTATTAGTATGTAAGTCGAGTAGCGATGGTTTAGGAATGGCAGTTAGTGGTGTTCCAATGAGAAAGTTACCGGGGCACAGGGTTAGTGTATCATTTTTTTTTATTATGGTTTTTGTTGTGACTCATTAAAAATAGAAATAAAACTTAAAATAGGTAGATTTTTCTATGAAATCTACCTAAAACAAAACATGAATACACATTAAATGAGCTTACAATCGATTTGATTGCGCGTCTTTTAGTTAAAAGTAAAATGTTTGAACATTTGGCAGTACATCCGAACATTACATGTTTACATCGAGTGAGTCAATCCAAGCTACTACATCGGGAGTTGCCAAATGGTTGTCTGAGATGTCGCCATTGTATCGTTGAATTGGAAACACAGTTGCAATGTGTTTATGGTTTATTGTGGAGCTCCGCAGTCACACGAGGGGACTCCGAAATGCGCCACTTGTAGAAATAATCAGCACAACATCCATGATTCGTTCTTATTCGGCTTAGTGTAGTCCAAGTATGACGTGGCGGATCGAAACCAGGTTGAGTAGAAGTCGGGTTAGTAATGGAAAGGTCAGGTGGGTTGTAATGATTCCAGGAGGTGTCCCAGGCATCCAAGATATTAAAATTAATTGCCAGCAGGTTGCTGGCAGTTTTATGTGGAGGCTTTCTTGATTTTAATCGACAACGAGTGTGGTCACCGTGATATTCGTGCAAGGGTAACGTGATATTTTGGTTACCTTTTTATGTTCACGCATGAGTGCATGCGAGCGTCTTAGTGCAGGTGGAGCGATATTGCTTAACACAGGCAGCCAAGGTAAAGAAGTGGCCCTGATAGTACCACTTATAGTACGCATCGTGGCATGCAGCTGGTAGTCAACTTTTTGAGTATGTGTGCTATTCAACCAGACTGGTGCGCCGTACTCAGTCACTGAGTAAAGCAGACTTAGAGCAGTTGTGCGGATGGTAGCTGGAGTAGCACCCCATGTCGAGTCTGCCAGTTTTTGCAATATATTGTTTCTCGTTTTAAGTTTTTTTGACGTATTTTCTAGGTGGAGTTTAAAAGAAAGAGTTCTATCGAGAGTAATGCCCAGGTACTTTGGCTGTTGATTGTATTTAATGACAGTGCCGTTAAATAACACTGAAAGTACATGTTTTGCTAGTTTGTTGTTAAAGTGGAAGCAAGAACTCTCGGTTTTACTTAGATTAGGAAATATTAAGCTCCACGTTCGAAAATAGTCATTCATTATCACCAGGTCAGTTGAGAGCAAATCTTCCAAGACGTCCATGTCTTTGTTTTGAGTGGCCAGGGTTCAATCATCAGCGTAACCAAATTTCTTTGATGTTGTGTCAGGAATGTCATGGATGTACAAATTAAAAAGTAATGGCGCCAGGACGGAACCCTGTGGCAAACCATTGTTAATCATTTTGGACGTCCTAAAGGAATGTCAGTAGGACCGCTTGACAAAGGAGTCAATGGTCGTCGTTTTTCACATAATATTATGTTGCATGCAGAATTGGTTTGTCGAATCTTGAAATGATTGTGAATAGAAGAGATTTTTAACTTAAAAAATTCTCTGCGAACACCTATGAGATTTATCGCGGGTCTCAGGTGTTCATGGTTTATGATCATTCTAGTAAATGGATGACGTCCAGGGAATAATATTGTGTGTTCAAAATCTTCTGATACTTCTGCTTGAGAAACGCCACTACCCACTCGCAATATTCCATTCTCGTCTGAAAATGGAGATAACTGTTGAAGCATGCTTTTGTTGGCCAAAGATCGAGATTTAGGCAATGAGTTTAATTCGTCCGGAAACTACAGTTGTTGTGCAAGTTTTCCCAACAACATTTTTTTTTGTTTAAAACGCGTTTTTTATTGTTTAAAACAGTTTGTTTTTGTTTTTTTGTTTTTTTTTAAATATGCGAAAAAATATGCGAGCTGAACCTGTATCGAACCTGTCATGAAACAACTTATGTTACTACCGATTTCTTTTTTGTTTGTATTTAATTTTTTAAATGCATGCATTTTGAGTTTTGCAACTTTTTCTATGAGGTTTGGCTGAGCTCTGGTTTCGCATTATTTATAAGAAGATGGCCAATGGCTTTATATATTGGTGATACCTTTCGGGTCATTTTCCCAAAAGCGTAGTGCCTCGGTAGTGCCAGTAAGTGATTCCAGCACATTGTTTCGACTCTGGCGTTAGCTACAGATCTGTTTTGCATGACTTTGCGACGTCAAAAAATTGTTGAGAACTAGACCCAGATTATCGGCTGTCTATCTATCTATAGGTGGTATCATATTTCCTGCGACCTTAACATTCAAAGTTTCGTATATTTCACGATTCCATGTCTTGAAACATCAGTTGATTTCTTAATTGCTAGTTCGAGTTCTCTTTTCGTTAATCAGTTCTTGAGTGTGAACTTGTATTTATATATGTGACCACGGGCCTATTCGGTGCTTACACAGGTTGATAGCTGCTTTTACTTTGACCTGCGGATGAGGCAAACTTGATATATGAAATTAAATAATGAAGGAGACTGTACTCTTGTAGTACGTCCTGTTTGACTTGTTGATACTTCCACTTTTTGTTGTTAAATTCTACGTATGTTGTTCGAGAACCATCTTTTAATCATTTGTGTTAGTGTCGAATTGAGTAAGGTATGGTTCGAGTGTGAGTTCGAGCTTTTTTGGTGAGCGTCTGGAATGACCCTGCAGTGTTGAAAGTATGAGCAAATCCATCAGAATAGCAATTGATGACAGTAGGGAATTCGACTTGTATGGTTCGCCATTTACCAGCTGTTGATTGAGTGGTTTAACAAACATGGGCATTATTTACTGATCCTTTCACCCAAACATCGGTTTGGCGAGATAATATATTCGCTTTGACGTTTTTTGACACTCGTAGTGCATGTAGAGTCTTGACAAATTTGAAAATTATTCACAATTTCGATTACAATTTTTTTATGGTTTCCGTGATATAGGTCAGCAATTCTTGAATGGCCTCTACCCCCAGTCGATCATTATCGATAATAAACGTTCCAGTGATTCCATCAGTTCATAAACCCCACCAAACGAAATTTGTTAGTCACCAAGGGCTACGATGTGAAAATTGGTATGCATGCATTGTTGTCGCTAAGAATGATTCTCGACGAAAAATGTTCAGCCTTATTGAATCTGGTCCAATTACTTTAATTTTTGATAAATTTGAACCTTGTTTGAATGCTGATGAAGATATTCATGACTTTTTCCCACATTTTCTATGTAGCTTGTTTTCACGAACTGATCGGGCATTATGTACAACTTGCAACAGTTTCTTCGCAACTTTCGAATTTCTTATTTTGATGTGACATGTAAATTTAATTTAAAAAGTGTTTTTTTATATTTACTTTTCGTAGGTGTTAGATAAACTTATTTTTTGTACGACTAGATAATATTGTCCAACTTTACGGCCACAAATGAGGTTTTAACTTTACTCAGGAAATTTAGAGACGTACGAAAAAGCGCTACTTGTTGGTAACACAAATTTGTGTTGTATTTGTTTTTATTCTTTGAATGTTTTAGTATTAATTTACTATTCGATCTGCATTTAAGTTTTTCAATTAACTTGAAAAATAAGGGTTCTGTTTTTTTTGTCTAGGTCTGTCTGGCAATTAAATAAGTGGTGCCCTCTTACCATCTTATATTTCTCGTTTTGGAGTTGCTGATAAACTGAAATATCCTGGCACCTAGGCAAGGTGGTTGTTGAACTGTTCAGTCATCTCGTTTAAAGATGCCAGACAGTTCCGGGCTATTTTCGGCGTGGTGAGGCTCGACCCTAAATCCGTAAAGATGCTGATACTACTTCCAGATATTACATTATACATCAACCAGTCTGAAACCTCGTTCATAGCTGCAAGTTCATCCTGAAAATCACTACAGTAATCAGGTAGACACAAATAGAGTTTTAGATTTAGTTTTTTTTTTGCAGACTTCACAACTAACCCATTAATTTTTGACCCATACGTGTAGAATTTGACAACACCTCTATGTTTGTCTAATTTACTTTCCCAGTCTTTTCAGGAAGGAATAGCAGTTGTGAAGCCAACTTCCGAGGATGATTTGAGAATGGAATAGTCTGGTCGAAAGAATATTTCTACTTACCAGAATTGAAGAGTGCCCTATATTGCTACAGCTTCATATGCCAGAAGACTTCAACCTAACTGGCGAGCTGGCGATTATCTGTCTGGTCTTAGAGCTCAACTAATGAACAATGATGCGGATCTCTGCACTTTCATCAAGGGTTTCCGATTGACCATTTTATTTCGGGTTAGCCACCAAACTACAGCCCCCATACAGCAAAATTGGTCGAACTATTGAGCTGTATATCTTAGTGACTGGATACCTCATCCTTGTCCAATAGCACTTTAGCATTAGTAAATTACTATAGTACCTTTCCTTACTCTTTAAGGAATGTCGGTTTTCCAGCTTAGCTAACTATCCAGTAATTAGCCTTGTCAGTGACACTAAGGCTGATTACGTTGAGAGTTGGGGGTCAACTTCAAGTGGTTTACACTTCCTGGAGAAGACTACGAATTCCGATTTCTGTGAATCTACTCCCAGTCCACAGCTATCATTCCACTTTGAATTTAGATGTCTAAGAGTACTGCAGGACATTAGTCGAAGACGCCAATAGCAACATCATCCGCATAAATGTACCTAAGATGTGATGTACCTAAGATGACAATGACCAGCAAATTCAATCAGCATTATTCAATCTCATAATTTTTGAAAAGGGTTTTTTTAATTTTTTCGACCCTATTAAAAACTGGCTCTAAATGCTCCAAGAGAGATCGATAGTAATAATTTGCACTTAAATCCAGTCATTTGTTCACAAAAAGCTTCAAGCAAACATCAACTTCAACAAAAATGCCAATTTTGCGAATCGACCCAAAGAAACACAATTATTCATTAAAACTGATTCAAATTTTTCAATGTTAACTGGCAGAACTTACTTATTTTCAATTGACATACATAACTGTCTTATTCCAACATGAAAGACAAAGGTGAAAAAGTGGCTTATATTGCTACAATTCATTCTGGGTCTTCAGTTAGTTTAGTCTGATCAGTCCCTTTCGTTCAATACATCCAACAGTGCAAAATTGTTTATTCCTAACTGATAAATCCGATATTTTGTATTGTGAGAGTGCACCGGATGGGACAGAATTATAACTGGTTTCATATTAGCAGCTATGTAATCGAATACAATTCTGACAAAATACCACTATATATATAATCGATCATGAATCGACAATGAACATATGAAAGTAAATTTATTAAAACTAACTCACACATTTACTTTCATTATCATTAAATATTTCTTTCCTTTAACGAACCAGATACCGCTGCATTTGTTATTAAATTTAATTCCGAAAATTACTTCTACACTTGACACATTTAAAATAAATGTTTTAGTTTATTTTGTTTCTTCAATGATGACTGACATCATAACAAAAACAATGTCATCATCTTTTTTTTTTACATAAACTACAAATTGTATTAGACATAGTTTTATTAAATTTTATAATAATGTAATTTGTTAGTGTCAAGTGTAAGGTAACTTATAGTTATAATGATATAAAAAATGTTATCTACAAGTTGTTTTAATATATATAATTTTTTTTTGTCATTTCAGATTTAAATAATGGAAATACTTAACTAAATAATTTTGTTAACTTATATTTCTATAACTTCAACCTGGTTTAAAAAACAAAAGCAAAACTAAAATGATGGAACTAAATTACTAAAAAAAAGAACAACTAAAAAAACATGAAAGAAAAAGCAAATCTTATATAAACAAAAAAAACCATAACATCATCATCATACGAGTATCACATTATTAAAAAAGAAAAACAAACAAAAATCACACTTATTTATTTCACAAAGATTAAATCAAAGAAATATTACAACAACAATTTATTATAAAAACGAAAGTTACGATTTTTCCCCTCATAGTTTTATCAAAACTTAAGAAAATAAAATTATTTACATAGCTCCAAAAACGAACAACTCTAATTGCTACAATTCAATTGATTTTTGTTGATTTTATGATAACAATTTTTTTTTTGAGATTTAGTTTTTCTTATTAAAATCAACGTAAAATTTATTTGGTTCTATTGTATCCGATTTTTTTTTTGAAGTTTTATATTAAGATAAAGTTTATCTTCAAAGAATATTAAAAAAAATTCGATTTCTAAAAACAAATTTAAATAAGAAAAGAAACAACAAATATAATTTGTTGATAAAGATAACTATTTTTTGTTGTTATATCATTAAAAAAAACGTATTATTATTTATTGTAACTGTTACTAACAAGTTTAAACAATCAAGAAGCAATACACAAATCAAACTATTTTATCGTAACTACATCAAATAAGGAATTCTGGAACTTCTAGTGATATAATTTATTTTGTTGTATTTTTTTCTTCAAATTTTAACATAATGAATCATAACAATATGTTAGCAATATATGTTTTGAATATTGTTAATAGTTTGATATTGCAAAATGAATAAACGAGAAATATTGATAAATAGCCGAGGTTGTCGCCCCTGCAATAGGCGAGAACTAGGTTTAGTCAATATCATCAAAATTATTGGATTAATAACATCACGTGAATGACATTTTTATTAATAATTAAGGTAAATTAAATTTAACAAAAAATAAATGAAAAATAAACTTACTAATCATAATAACAAATAGGCATGAAGTATCCCCAGCTTGTATCTGCTAGAGCCGTTAACGCTATATCCGATTGGTTAGTGTCACGTTTAGAACGGCTTGGTGTTGATGCACCACTTGTATATTCAAGACTCTTGTTATCATTACTTCATACACCATTACAAATTAATGCATTGGATTTTGCTGATATACCAGCACAATTAAAGTTAAAAGGAGGATGTTTAGGAAGGAAAGTTGGACGTCGTTTAACACAATCTGAAGCAGAAACTCTTAAACGGTTTGCTGCAATTGAAAGTTTAATGGATGTTACCGCGTCTGATCAACTTGTGAGTATAATTTTTTTTCATAGAAATTATATTATTATTTGTTTGATTTGATTGTTTGGTATTCCATTACAAAATTTAAAAACTTTCAATAAATATTATCAAATGTGAAAAATAAGACGTGACTCTGTTGGATAATGCTGGGGATATGTGTTTCATTAACAATTTATTTCGGCTTGAACTAACATATTCACAATTTTCGTAGTGATTCTATTTATATTTCAAATTGTCTGTTCAAGATCGGATTTCAATGTTATTCCATCGGATACACCATAACTTTTTTGAACGTGATTAAAAGCTTGGGAATTAAAGTTAATTTTAATCGATCTGTTTTTATTTAATCATATAAAACTTCCGGTAAAATTGGTAGTTGGATCACAGTGTTGTGTTGCAAATATCGAATCTATCAACTTCTATTTGCACTTCTAATTTGTACTCTTTGCCTTCATGGTAAAATCATTAGAAATCGAATTTCCAGATTTGGTTTATCAGTCTCATTCGCAAACTGATGTATCTTTTCAAAGCTTTTCATTGCTGCCAATGCTATTTAGTTACTGGACCTCTAGTCTGATCTTTCTGATCTAGAAGTGAAATCATCTTTGGTTACCCTCTCCATAACTTACTCGGCTCTGTTTGTTGATAGTTGTTACCGCTCTCGAAAAATTAATTCTAATTTTTAAATTCTAATCAAACCCGGTATATATTTACTTCCGGTTTGAACCGTAAATGTAAACATCTTAAATCGCCATTTTCGCATGTTTTCAAATCGAGAACTCTCACCCAATAATCTTTTCTCGTTGCACAATATAGGTGCGTTCGATTTAACTGAAATAACTGAAAAACACAACAATTGCATTCGATTTTCCAGTTGTTTCAGCGCAAATCGAACACGGCTTATATATACTTTATTTTTCATTGTCGGTTGTTAAGTCTGACTTCTGGTTTGAACCGGAAGTTAAAATACATTTATACGCTGTAATAGTATCAGCGATACTTAGTAGTTTGGCGGTGATATACTTATTTATCCTTATTAATGGAAATAGCCACTGGGATGGATCACAAAAAATAATTGAAGACCTTGCAGCAAAAAAAAGGGGGGGGGGCAGATCCAAATTTTTGCCGTTACTCTTTTTCACCTACAATTTGAACAAACATTAGGCTATCGTTTGATGCGTGAACGAGGCAGGTCTGACGAAAATAGTCTGGACCTGACTTCTTTTTGAAACTCGGAATTGATTAGGTTGGAAATTTTTGCTCCAATAAATCGATTGTTTTGTTCTCGATGGCGCCCTTTTGCTGAAGCCTGTTTAGGCCACATGAAATCTGTTATCATGTTCCTGTAACAAATTTAATTCACAGTTACTGCATTTTCGGCCTTATTGTCAAAAGTGTGGCTCGTCGTGTGTGCATATGTTTTTTATGGATCACGCGCGGGTTTTCTAAGCCCAAATTTCAACAATTTTTTTCGTTGGCGAACACAGTTTGATGAAAATATGGCTGGCTCATCGGTGAAAATGGTTTGTTTCGAAAAATCGGTATTCACATCATTTTGCATTTCATATCACCCATTGAATAAACGAAGTGCATGATCTACTGGTTTGAGCTTCTGAGTGAGCTACATCTTTTTTTGGGTGAATGTGGAGGTATTTTTTGTTAAAATTCGCTGCGTGGTGCTGCGTTGCCGAGTTTTCGGTAAGTTGACACTATCGTTAACAGCAATATTGTTTTCGAGACCGGCCGTCGATGCACAGAAGACTTAGTATCTATAATCAACCCATTTTCTTCAAATTTATTGATTACTCTTCGAATTGTTCCGTTCAGTCATCAGGTGCACTTCCACGACCCAAAATTTCGCTAATTTTGCGAGCGGTTTCACCGTAACTTTTGTCATTTTGTAAATAGGTTTTCACAAATGATAACGCGTTGTTCCCTTGTGTAGCGTTCCATTTTTAATAAGTGGAACGATCGTTGATGCCAGCTGTCAAATTTCATAGCTGCAACCGGCACAGAAAAAATGTCAAAATTGAAACGTGTACTCTTATTGGCACACCCTTAGGTGGTTATTCTTACCATAGAATTGTGGGTGCCTGCACGGCTCGAGTATTTTTTTTTGCCCTGGAAAATTCTCTGCATAAATCTGAGTCTCTGAAGAGGTGGTCACCCTAGACACACCCTAATTCCGTTTTTCATTTTACTGCGCTATTTTCCGTTAAGAAGTGTTTCGCATTGATTTATGTAATGAGAATGAAAATTTATGAAATAAAATAAAATAACGATTTTTTGATAATATAATATATTTCTTGAGAAAAGAAATTCCAAAAGTCGTATTAATTCCGGAAATAACAATAAAAGAATAAATTCCACTTTTACTCTTTCTAAAATATCACTAACAAAATTCCCTCTTATATCTTAAATATGATACAAGAATTTAGATTAAAATTTTCCCAACAAAGCCTTGCCTAATAATAATAATCACATATTTAATATAATATCCAAAACAAAATTATAAATTTACAAATTTAATTTTTTTCTTTGCTAAACTTACATTTTCTCTTTTTTTTACTTTTCTTTTATTTCTTAGAAAACTGAAGTTGAAGATTTAGTAGATGAATTGTGTGAAAAATTACGTGAAATCGAACAACAACAAAATAATATAGAAAGTGAAGAAGAAAATATAATAATAAATAATACATCGTTTATTGAAAAATTAAATAAGAAAAGTAATTTTAAGAATTTATCCGATAAGCCATCACCTTCTGAAGATCCAGATCCAACAAAACGATATTATCGTGCATTTCCATCATTGTCTAAAGAATTGAAAGCAAAAGATAACAATCGAGAAGAAATAAAACCAAGACTAATGCCTCTTACGTGGCCTTGTGGTTCTACTGGTCTAAATTTTAATAATATTAATTCGATAAAATCGAGTAATACTAATAAAATGGGAATCAATAATGCTGCAAATGCTGTAAGCAGTAATACAGCTGGGGTTATTAAACGAAAACAAAAACGACGTCGTAATCATAATAATAATAATAATCAGAATCATGGATTGTTAAAAAATTATAATAATAACAAGAAAAAAAATAATAGTGTGTCGGAAGACGAAATATCGGAGAAGGCATCTTCATTGTGGGATACGAATTTCGAAGGTTCATGGGAGATGGGTCATGATTTAATAAAGGATTTCATTATGAAACAAAATAAACGTAATCGTAGTATTTCAGAAAACGATGCATCTCAATTCAACTTTAAGGAATTGAATGATAAAAATCGTTCTGGAAATATGATTAAATCAATGATTACAACATCAGTTGACACAATTGATCATCGAGACACTGATGATGGTGAAGATTTTATATTAGCCTCGATGAAAACTGAAAATCAAAAATTTTGGATTTATGATGAAACTAATATTACGTCTAATGAAGATTTTCTAAAATCGGAACCTTTGTCATCGTTTAACGATATATGTGATACATCATCACCATGTTCAAGAAGAACAAATAACAATAGTGGACAACTATTTGAACCTCGTCGTTTATATGAAAGAGAGGTTTCACCTGAATCCATCAATGATAATATTGATAATGAAAATTTAGCATTATTTGAAGCTAAATTTAATAGCAGTGTTGAAGCATTATGGGATGATAAGGAACAACCATCAACAACAACATCTGAAAATAATTTTAATCCTAATCGTAATGATTTGAATTTGTTTTGGTCGAATTACTATAAACATCAATACAAACCAATCACAACCACCACAACGACACAAAATCAAAGTCAATCGCTTTTGAATGACCCTTTTGATCATTATCGTAGTAATATTTCAAATAATTTATTATCGGGCATTTTGGATATATCAAATAATCCAAGAAAAATTAATAATACTAACAATGAATTTACATCATTGAATATTAATAGACATGATTTTATTGAATCTGGAACTAATTTACAAAGTTCGATTTGGTCGACGAATCCTGATAATAATAATAATTGTAATGAATCAAATGATAATAAAAATGATGATTGTGGATTGTATGCAAGAGATTTATGGGATAATAAGATGAATTCGAATCATAAAAATGAGGTATGACATTTTGTTTTAAAATTTTTAATATTTAATATTTTAAAAGAAATATTTGAACTAAGACCCAAAAACTCTGGGTGAAATTGAAAATTAAATACCAACATAATTAAACCAGAAGTTTATTTTAGAAATGTGTGTTGATCGTTAAACAAATTTGTTAAACAAATTTCCTATCAGGAGAAAAAGTTGTTACCAAATGTCTAAAGATCAATGCTTCTAAAATAACCAATCAATCAATCAATCGAGGTAATCGCAAACGAAAATACAGAAAGTGGCGAAGCGAACGAAACTAAACTTTTTCTATGTCGGAGTCTTGAGAGAACCAAACATTCTCTCACAACTGCTTCATCCTCTTCAAGATCAAAACGACATACTGGATTAATTCCTTTTCCAGGCCTCACTATGTGTTTATTCCCATGATGATGACTTGTTAGTAGTTCCAGCATTAGTATTGGAATCCAGTAGTCCAGCATTACAGAAAGCCGGTGTTTTGGCTGCTTACCTCCAGAGAATAAACATTTTGAAAACCTTGTAGCCTTCTATATTCTCTCATTGAGAGTTGAAACATCAAAAGAGAACCGACTAGCGCACTTATCCTGCCTTTCAATATACAAAAGCCTAGTTCAGGGTCTATGAGACTCCTTGAAGAAGTACATTTATGGCGAATGCTTCAGCCTTTAAAACTATGCAATCAGTATTCCCCAAAATACAGCCTTAGATCTTCAATTCTAAAGTAAATCGCAGCTCTAGCACCATTTTCCACTCCTGCATCACACGCATCATCGCATGGGAGCCCTGCACGCATGGGATCATGATGAAAAATTTGGTAACCGAGAACTGCTAGTGACGATATTTATAAAAACAACGAGGTCAGCAACAGTGCGACGATGTTGTAGGGAATCAAGATCTAAACGAGCCAGGATGGTAACAGATGCAGCGACACAAACTTGACAACAATACTCCATACTGGGACGAATATAGGACTTATAAATGTAGAGTAATTGATACGGAGTAAAATACTTTTTACATCTATTGAAGCCGAGTTTTCTTGACGCGCTCTTTGCCATGGTTATTGTATGATCGTTCCAGAGTAAGTCATTGGAAACTGTGACTCCCAGTAAACGAACGCTTTCACATTTGTTTACTTGTTCGTCACACATACTAATTGAAATATCGTTGGGGCGCTCGGTCTTTGATCTGGAAACAATCAATAGCTGTGTTTTGGTGGAATTAAAATTGATCAAATTTTTGTCACCCCAATCGGCGACTTTTTCTAGGTCCTCGTTTACATTTATGGCATCATCTCTCCGGGCGGAATTATTCGTTCGATCACTTGATCAATAATACCTTGAAAAGTGGAACTAAGAGCAGCAAGTGGCTTAAAAATTTGTTGCAACCATGTCGAAATTTATTTTGTTACTTCAAGCGGTTAATTAATTTGTGAAACAGATTGTTGACTACGCTCAAAATGGAATGAATGAACGTTGGAACTTCAAAGTTAATATGATAAATCCATCATAGACAACTGCGAAAATAAAGAAAATTGTTTGGGAAAAAATAAAGGAACTCGAAACTCTCCAATCTATACTTACATTTCTTGAGCCTTTCAAAATTACAACTGGAACTGGAAACATTAATTTCGTCATGAGCATTGCACAGTCCGAAGGACATCCTTTTGAACTAATACAATGACAGACTAGGTATGGGGAACGCACTTTCCTCTCTAGACGATATTTCCAGGAAGATCTACCAAAAAGCGTCTTTCAAATCCATTCTGGAGATAAAATTGGCTTGAGGTAAGCGACTTAGAATACCGTATATTTGGGAAAGGGGATATGTATATTTCTTGGTGATGTTATTGATCTTACAGGAGCCTAACACAGGCGAACTTTTCAAGGTTTGCTTTCCAGAAGCACTGGTGAACTCCAAGGAAGGGCACTTTTCCGATAATACCCAACGCCAGCATACGATCCAGCTCATCTCCCATCATTTTTTCTATTGCTGAAGGTAAGCGATAGTGTCTTTGTTTGATGGGGACAGCGTCGCCAACATCAATTATGTGTTTAAGCACGCTTTTGACCTATTCATTTTAGAAAACGACGGTAGAAGCTGTATCCCGCAGCTGTTCATCTTCGTCGGAAGTAAGATCTGTGGCAATCGCTTCGACAGAATTTAAAGAAGATGCAAATAGGACATGATCTAATACCTTGAAAGTTTTGAAAAAATCAATACCCAAATATGAAGGAATGACGAAATGACATAAAGATCAAGGGACTTACTAGGGTCCTTGAATTTATCTTTGGTAGTGAGACAGCAAATAACTTTTTGGCTGGTACCATTTGTAGTTTTGATTTTGGCTGTGGAGCGAGTAAGAAGATTGGGAGTTTGTAACATTTCTTTCGCGAACGCAACACCGATGTCACTGATAGACGCTCCACTGTCTTACAGTCCAATCCTGGGTTGATCCAATAACTGAACAATGGCATGATAACTTACGTAATTTAAAAGCGTAAAAATTGAAGAAATAGCTTTAGACTGGAATGATTTGCGAATATGTCAGAAACGATGCATTCGAAGAGTGAATCTCGATGGGGATTTGGTATTTCCAAAGGCATCAGTGAATATTCGAGACCTGGCAGCTAAGTAATCTTGAAGTCGCTGCTTATGTGACTTCAACGGCAGATAATGTGGAGTTATCTCATTACTTTGATCTCCTTTGAGAGTGGTTGTTGGGGGCTTAGTTTCGACTGTGTTTGTAGCTGGGTTATTCCACAGGAGGTGCAGTTTCCCCCATAGTTGAGAACCTTCAGCTGGAAACGTTGGTTCCTACAACTGGAGGACTCGTATTGGAGTTTGGCATTTGAAAAGGGGTTATATCCGAATCGTGTACATGTTCTAAGGGTTTTGGGAGCGAGGAAGAGGGTTAGGTGTCCCCACTCCTTCGACAGTTTTCCTGACAACGATGGCAGCTTGGAAAATGTTTTCTGCATCCGAAACAAAAAACTCGCCCCCCTTTCGGTGCAGTTTTTCTGAATGCGTCCTTCTCGTTTAGAGTTCCAGAAAAAGGTGGTTTTGCAAAAGGTTTCGCAATTAATGGGGTTTAAGTGCGCACACTTCATCTTCCTCTTGAGGATCATCGTCCTCGAGGGTTAATTTAGAAATTTGCCGTGCAGCTTGAAAGGATATGTTCTGTACCGAGACTTAACGTCTGCAAGTAACTTCTCTCGGTCGCGACAGAGCTATCATAAGTTTTCGATGCTTCGACAAAAGGTCTCAATCACTGGGCTGCATGTTCAACCTATCGGTTAAACGAAGAATTGCGTACAGGAAGTCGTCAAAAGTTTCACCAGCTCGTTGTTTACGAGATCTCATGAGTTCTCGCATCTCATCATCAGAACGACGATCCTTGAACTCTACGCGTAAAGATGGAGAAACGTAAGGCAAACGAAGCTGTTGGGTCGTCGATGATATCGCCAAAATCGCTCGTAAGCGCGATGGATGTGAGAGAGTTGAATCTGGGAAGGAATTTTCATTCATAACTCCAATTCGATAATTGAATTCTTCTACTTCCAGACCATCAGGTCGACTGGTGAAAACTACATTCCGTATTGGAATGTTTTTCAATAGAAATCGATCCATTGTTCCAACCTATCAATCCATTGGGTATCTGGAAGAGAGATTTATTGGGAGTGCGAATTTTAGCTGAAAGATCGATTGTGGAGGGACTGAAGATATTGATGCCGGGTATATGAACCACTTAGGTGGGTTGCTAATTAAACGGGTGATGGGATTGAGCATTATAGCGATGATCGGGTTGTAATTCGAATGGGGATAAGACAGAGGATTATACTGTGAATTATATTGCGAATTAGTTCTCAAAGAAGCTCTCTGAGAGGAGTTTTGATGTGAAGGTTGGAGGAACTGAAAGGTGGTGGCTTGTCAGTTCCTGACTACGGAAAATAGAAAGTCGTGCAACCTCTCGTGCTACCACTCACAAATATTTTCTTCGCTGGCTCGAATATCAGCTTTCATAGTTTCATGGACAACTGACAATTTTGAAGTGCGTTCTGTCCCAGATTTAGAAATTCTATGTTCACATGGATAATCACAGCTTTTTTCGTAGAAATTCGAGGTACTTGTGAAAAATTTTAGGCTTTGCAGATTATGGTCCTGCCCCTCATGAAAAAGGGGCTTTCATCATTGCTTGATTTGACTTCGCCGTTTCTATAAATTGCAGTTGGTAACTTGGGGTTTGGAATTGGTAATTTAGAAGGAAGTTTACCTTTAGAATTCGCATTGAGTCTTGGACTTCGGCGATAGACGAAGCAATGGCCATCGCTGTTTGACTGGGATGCGGTTGCTGCGACGTCTCGAAGACGTGCATACGTTTTTGAATGAGATCAACTTTTTGATAGTTTCTAATGATTGAGGAGTGGGTACCCTGACATCTATGCCGTAGCTCTCTAGTTGAGGGTCTTGAGGTTGGGCCAAAAATCATCGGCCAAGTATCGTTCATAAAGCACAACTTGTGGAACGCATGACTACACGGAATCATTATAGCCGCGGATTAATAATTAACTCGGAATATTTAATCAGTAGTCGGTAGAATGGGTCACCCTGTCGTAAGGGGATCCGAGCAGGTGAGCCTGCTGAATGAGCTCCCTACCAGATGGGATCTGGTACTGGCATACGCTAGATTGCCGGCAGCGATACCTATGCTGACCTACTTATCTGTGAGATCTGGATAGTAAGCAATTTGGTTGAAGCCTTGGTGCTTCAAGCTGTATGGTGCAGTTGAAATTAACCTATGCTCCTATGTGAGAGGGCGTCTGCGGGTAAAAGTTTACTTTAACTCTGGTACGATCCCTGGTTTATTTGATCTCGTGTCTGATGTTCAAAAACCAATTGACTCTAATGTGATCACTGCTGTAATGTTTGTTGACATTGAAAAGGCATTTAATACTGTCGATCGTGATATATTGTTAAAAATACTGTACGGAATAGGTGTGAGAGGTAATGAGTTCAAATTGTTTGCTAGCTACTTATCCGAAAGATATCAATACACCGAACTTCAGAATTTACAAAGCAAACTTAAACTGCATATGGAATTTTTCAAGGAAGCATTTTGGGCCCTATCATTTATATTGATACTGTACAACGACTATCTCTACATGGAAAGCTATTCTTGTATGCTGATGATATTGCTATTCTCTACCAATGCAACGATTTAAGCACTTTGGAGAAATATATGAACATTGATATGGAAGTCTTACTATCTTGGATGACGCTACATAACCTAACGCTGAATATAAAGAAAACTAAGTACATTCTATTCAAAGTTAATCCATTCATTATTATTAATGTTCAATATGATAAGCAGATTATTGATAGGAGTGCGACGCACAAGCACCTAGCTATAATATTCTACTATGAGCTGACATGGGAATATCAAATTATTTTTATTAAGTCGAAACTAATACCACTCACAGGTATCTTCAGAAAAATCAGCCAAAAATTACCAATTGAATCGAAACGTTCTATATTTTTTGCATTATTTCATCCATATATTATGTATGACATAGCTATTTGGGGTAACACATACAATGAAAGTATCAAACCGTTACAAATTCTTCAAAACCGAGCAATAAAAAATTTATTCAAGCTTCCATTTTTAACGGCAACAAAACTTATTCATACCCAAAATAAGATCTTACATGTTGCTGATGTCTACAAAAATGCATCGTCAACTCATATCTTTAATATAATAAATTGCCCAATTCATTCAAACACTAAGGTCACCCTCAATCAACCGTCTATTGTTACTCGAAATATGAGTGGTGTAAAAAATATAAGAATCACTCATCAAGATATGGAAGGCATTCTGCTCTATATGGAGCTATAAAAAACTATAATGAGCTATCACCAGAGATTAGAGACTACTTTTTTTTTGGCGAGGCGATCATGTAGTCATAGCCTGACATGTATACTGCTAAGTCCTTTATGCCATCTTCATATGCAAGAGCTGAAGACCTTTTTGAAAAAAGCCAACAGCCTTGAATGGTCTGCTTTGCAGAAATCTTCTCTCCTAAGATATTTTGATCCTAACATGACGCGTCGGAGCCATGAGAGAGCCAAACATTCTCCCAAAATGGGAGGGACCGTTTCATCCCCTTCAAGACAAAAGCCTGACCTGTTAGTAGTCCCACGAATACGAATTGTGGGTGATCGAACTTTGACATCAAAACTTGATTCCCTACAACATCGTCGCACTGTTGCTGACCTCGTTGTTTTTTTACAAATATTGTCATCAACAGTGTTCAGATGAAATCAGCGGCATCATGCCTCAAACTTATTCTTACCTCGTTCCACTCGGCATTCGGCTACCGCAACCAGTGAAACGGTAAAGATCCCGCGCTGTCATACTGGCAGATCGCAGAAAGACTTCTTTGTCCGAACTGCATACAAATGGAATAGTTTGCCGGAGCCCTTAGTCTCAGGTGGCTTCAACCCGCAGAGGTTTAAAAAAAAGCGTTAATCAACACCTTAGAACGCCAGTTGTTGTGGGACCCAGGTCTAGACCTAAGTCTTAAAAGGTATTTATGTGTTGTTGTGACACATATTCTAAACCCTATTACACAACACATTTTATTAAAAAAAAAAAAAAAAAATAGGGTTGAACTATGGGGTAAAGCATTAATGTTATCCACAGCTTTACATTAAGGTTGGACTTGTAGTGGTTCTGGTTGTAGAAATTCTGGTATATGGGAGGATTTAGGGCCGTAAGGAGATCCGAGCAAGTGAGCCTGCTGAATGAGCTCCCTAGCAGATGGGATCTGGTACTGGCATACGCTAAATTGCCGGCAGCGATACCTATGCTGACCTACTTATCTGTGAGATCTGGCCTTAGTGCTTCAAGCTGTATGGTGCTGTTGAAATGAACCTGTGCCCCTATGTGAGAGGGCGTCGGCGGGTAAAAGTGTACTTCAACTAGGTACCCAGAATAATAAGTACGATCACGGCAAAGTACACATTGCACACAGCACCGCTAGCGGCCAGAATATAAATGTATTAATATACGAAATGTATTAATATACGAAACTGGTCGACGTAAAAGAAATAAAAAAATAATAGTTTTATTAAATTTTAAAAAGTTTTTAAGTGAAAAAGACAATAGTTATTTGTGTAACTAGTGCAAAAACTGCATATTTGTTGCAACAAATATGCTTTTTGCGCGTGTTGCACACAACATTTTTTCTACTTTTTGCACTAGTAAGGTACTTTTTGCACTAGTAAGGTTCTTTTTGCACTAGTGCAAAAAGATTAAAATTTTGGCACAGTACATAGTGCAAAAAATAGTCACTTTTTGCACGATCGTAGAAAAAGTTGTTTTTTATTTATTTAAGAATGAATTTCCACAAAGATATTTCAATGGACAATATTAATTATATAATTTTTTTTTATTTTTAGAATTTAACAAATGAATTATGTGGTGGTTATTCAATTGATTTTGTCAATTTTTCAAAATGGTCCGATTGTTCATATGAAGCACCATTTATACCATCATCATCCCAAACATCATCGCATCATCAATATAATAAAAATCAAAATGATTATCAAAATCAACATATTGGTTATAAGTCATTGCCCATAATGAACAATACGATTACAAGCACAGCAACAAAAAAAAATTTTCGTTCTGATAACTTTTATACTCAAGTTTTGGAAGTGGTGACAGGAACATCAGTTGGTAATGTAAATCATGTAAAAATTAATCAAATTAGTTCTACAACTCCTAACAATGATGTTGAAGAAATTGAAATACCAAGAATAAAACCAACGATTATTTTGGATCACTCAGAAACAAGTCGATTCCGTAAAGTGTGTTCAAAGCCTGTAAATTATAATAGTTATTATGATCGACAATATCGGAATGTTTTAGAGTCAAATAGAAAACGTTATTTTCAAGAACGGGAACGATATGATGAGGAGAATTGTTTGTTAGCAGAACGTACACATTTTCGACCAATTAAACAAACATATATTGATGGTTATGCTTTTGATATTGCATGTAAAGTGGAACACATCAATTATCAACGTTCGAAAAGTGGATTTCTATATCATGATTCAGAGAAATATATGGAATATAATTATGTTGATAGTAACAGTAGTTTTATCACAACAAAATGTGATTCAAGTGGATTTTGTTTAAAATTAAATTTAAAACAAAACGACAAGTCATGTCAAACAGATGAAAGTGGAGCACATTTTTATGATAATAATGTTAATGATGGTTTTGTGAAATCATCCTTTTATCGTTGCGATATAAAACCGAATAGAATAAAACAAAAAATCGATGATGATATAGAAATGGAATGTCAACTAAAACGAGAACAAGCAAAAATTTTAAATTATTGTGTCTGTTACGAACAACGTTATGATTTGGATGATGATGATGATGATCTAACTAATGATTTAGATTTACGTCGATTTGATAATAATAACTATTGTAATAACGTTGATAATTTTAAACGTTCATCGAATGTTGTTTGCTCTGTTCATCCTTTATGTAATGATGACATTGAAAATTGGTCGTTAAACAAAATTAAAAATAATTGTGTTAATAATAATCACACACATACGTTATGGGGACATTGTGCAACATGTAATAATAATGATGATATTTTGTCAATTCCAGCTGATTGTATGTTAAAAGCTGAGCTATCAGCTGATGGGGATGAGATAATGTCGGATTTGAAATATATGCAAAATTTGTTTATTGGAACTGATTGGAACGACGACGATGAAGATGATGAGGATAGTATTCTACTTGAACATGATGATGATGATGATGATTTACTCTATGATGATGATGATGATGATGGTGATGATGATGATAATTTTAATCTTGATGATGATTATGAGAATCCAAATGATTTTGCTCTTGAGTTCAATAAAGATAAACATGAGAATAAGGATGATGACCTTGTGTATGAGGAGATGTATTGTAATGTTAATAAATTAATCGCGGATTTATTAAAACCTGAAACAGCTAAATCAATAACACAAATATTGGGTGCACGACAAGGACAAACGATACTGGAAGAAATTGCAATGAGTGATAAAAACCAAAAATTTAATGATTGGTATAGCTACAAGAATGTTTATCATTTATCAACATCAAATCCAATATCGTCAAGTTTCAATAATAATAATAACAATAATTATATATCTAGCGATGAAATTTTTGGGTTATGGAAACGGCATGATGAAGATAATAATATTGGTGATTGGGAAAATTGCAAAAATCTAAAATCTATTATTGAGAACAATAAAAACGAAAACGTTACTGATTATGGTGGGCATGAACCGTCAGATTATTTCAATGATCAAAATCGGTTTGAAATAATTACATTGTGGAATAATAATGAGGATGATCATGATGAAAAAATTTCAGAATCCACAAATGTTCCAATTTATTTCGATATATTCGAAGAGAACGATAATTATTTCAACCATCATTATCATCAAGGAGAAAATCATCAACCTTTATTCGGACATCATACTGGTTTATTAACAACAGTTACGGATTTGAATGCTGCTATTAATTATAACAATGTATCATCATCATCATCTGGAATAAAACGTGTTGATCGTAAACGACGTCATTCGGCATCACAAAACTTAAACGAAGATCTTTTTGGTTGTGATCAGTTTACGATTAATTCGAATAATAATGAGGACACTTTTGGTGTAACAGCTACGGTTATAACATGCAAATATTGGACGGATGAATCAAGTATTTTACCAAAATATGAAAATGATTTAACTGTACATCCAACATCAATATTGAAACATGTGCAAATGGTATCGCGTCCGTTGACACGTTGATTATTTATAAAAATGTTATTATTATTATTTTATTTTGTTTTTTTTGCAATTAATTATGTTGTGTAGAAAAGGAGGTTATTATCTTTACTATTATTAAATTTGTTCTTTTGGTCATTTTCTTTTTTGGGAAATGTGTGTTTTTTTACGGTTCGAGATCCATCTGTATACTGTTAAGTTCAGAAATAAGTATGTGTAGCATCAACTAACATATCCATTTAATTTTTTTCCTTATAAATTTTTTTCTTATAAAAGCACAACACCTCCCTTTCGAAAAAACATACATTTACAAAAAATTTTTTGGTTTAAATTTTTTGTTCTAAATATATTCTTCAATTTTTTCTTTGTTATATGTTATAATTTGTTTATTTTTATTTTCATTTTTAATTTATTTTAATATTTTTTGTTAAATCAATTATTAATTATTACTAAAACACTTTCATATATTAATAACATTATATTCACATTATATTCAACACATCACAGATTAATCTATATAAAACAAAACAAACAAAAAATTTCGTGAAAAAGTTTGCTGATTTCAAAATTATAAAAAAAAATTAAAATTAAATTAAAAATGAAAATAAAAATTTAAAAAAAAAATTAATTAAATTTAAATTCTATTACAACAAAAAAATATATATGATAATATTAAATGTAAATAATATTAAATTGTCTGATCATCTCATTATTATTATTATTATAATAAAAAATGAAACAAAATGTCATCCATGTTTCTTGATAAAAAAAATAATTTTTATTAACTTTATAACTGTTTCAGTGGCAAGATGTTGTAACATCACTTTTGACGATTCTATCGTATTTTACGCTAATCGGTATGCTGTAACACAAAACGACTGCCGATTATCGTATTTACGACAGTCGTTTTGTGTTACAGCACACCGATTAGCGTAAAATACGATAGAATCGTCAAAAGTGATGTTACAACATCTTGCCAGAGTTATATAAAATTAAACTATTTTTAATTAAAGATTATTTTAAAAAAAAAAATAGTTTATTTTTGTTCCAACTTTTGATTTAAGAAAAGCAAAAACCTTTCGTTTTTTGTTCTTTGGTACGCTTATTTATGAATATTATTTTATAATATATAGTATATATACATAATTATTTTAGTTTTCCTTTTAAATTTAAATAGTTTATTGATACATTTTAACATCTTTTGTTTTTTTTTTCAAACAAACCAATAATATATACCAATAAAAAAATAGATTAATGCCAGGCGTACCAAAGAAAAATAAAATTTAAAAGTTTACATTATCAAATAGTTAATTTTTTGTTTGATTTTAAGATATAAATAATTAAAACTTTAATTCTCCAAAATTTCAAATTCTTCTTTATAGTTAATCAAAATTTATATTTGGTCACCTTTTTTCGTTTCTGTAAATAAATCTAAAAAAGTTTGAAAATAGCACAAACATATATAATCTTTCTAACTTTTGTTAATATTTCATTTTATTTTATATAACCATAATTGTTGGTTTATACAAACAACAAATTTTCAAAACGATAAAAAATTCTTCTAAAAATTTTCAATTAAACTAATCCCAAAATCTAATCAATAATCAACCCTCTCTCTCTCTGTTCCACTTTATTTTGTTTAATTTTGTAAATATATCTTTTCCAAAATTTCTTTGTTTTTCTTTAATTTTAAACTAATTGTGCGGTATCTAAAGCAGCAAACAATTAAAATGTAAAAAATAAATATTTAAATAATAATATTTAAACAAAATCTAAACATAAAAAAAAATAAAAAATAAAAAAAATGATTAAAACTTAATAAAACAAAACAAAAAAATCTTAATTATAATTAAATAATTTAAAATCCAAAAATGATTATTTCATTATAAAAAAAAAATGTCCAATTAAATTCGTGATCTTAATTTTTTCAAAATTCCTTTTTCCAAATTTAGGATTATTTTATAATTTGGATTTAATAGTTTAAATTCGCCGTTCATTTTTCTTTAAAACACGAAAATTATAATTGGATTGCAAATATAATTTAAAAAAAAGTTAATATAAATATATAAATAATATAATTATTATTTAGATTTAATTATAAACATAAATAAAATTAAAGTAATTTAATTAATGTTATAATTAATATTAATATTCTTGAAAATAAAAGAAAAAACTTTTCTTATTTTTAAAAATATTATTAATAATTATTTTATCTCAATTTAAATTATAAGAATTAGATTCTTATAATTTAAAATTTAGAATTATTTTCTTCGGAACCATAAAATTTTTGATGAATATTGAATTTGCCAATATTCAATAAAATTCGAAATTTATAATCATAAAAATAATTATTTTATTTTATAATTTAAAAATCAAATTTAAATAGTTTCCGTTTATTTCTTCTTCTTGAATTATACATCTATATAAAAAAAATTGGACCAATAGTTTTATTTAAATTATAAAATAAAGTAATTATTTTAATTAATTGAATCATATGAGAATATAGATTCTTATATGATTTAATTTTATTAATAATTACAACAAAAAAAAAACAAATAATTTCACTTTGATTTACTAAATTTAAAAAAATATAGTTTCAAAATATAATTAAAAAACTGAAGAGGTGTTTTGTGCCTTTTGCTCTCCCAAAATTAAAAAAAATCAACTAATAACTAATCAATTGTTTTGATTCTTCAAAAAAATTTAATTAATTAATTACCATACAAATTCAGTTTCAAATGCCGCCAAAATTAAAAGAAAATTTCTTTTCTAAAAAAAATATAAAAAAAGAAATTATAATAAAATATTTATTTTATTTTTTATTAAAATTTTTCTTTAAAAGTAAACATGTCTTATAAAGTTATAAATAATTTGCTTTTTTGTTTTTTTATAAATTATTTTTTGGTTAAAATTTGAAAAGAACATTTTGTTTTGTGTTTTGTTAAATATAATACATAAACAAAAAGAAAAATTTAAAAAAAATGAATGTACAATAAAATATAAAAGAAAAGTTATTTACAAAGAAATGAATTAAAAAAAAAAATAAGGAAAACTTGAGACAAAAATGAAGATCGGAATTTAAACAACAGCTGAATGAAAAAGAAAAATTTTATTAAAAAACTTAAAGAAAAAACAAAAAGTATGCTGTTATTATTTTATGGAAACCAAACCTAATACCTGAAAAAATCCCTATTGATCCTGAATTCCTAAAGCAGTGCTGCAATATCATTAACTGCTGCATTTTACGTAAATAGTCCTGAAATAAATAAACGATAGATTTTCGTCATGCGAAAGCTAAATTACCACCAATGTTTGATTCAAATCAGGCGTAGCCCGTAGGAGAAACTTATTCTAGATTGATTTTTGGTTTGTATTTGCAGTTTAAAAAATCGTGTTTGCTGTATTTATGACGGCAATTTCGAACGTAGAAGCTGTAGAAGAAATATTATGGTTGCAGAATATTGAATTCGCAGTTGTTGAGAAGCAATAGAATTGTTTTAAACCGAGTGCTTTACTAATAATTTACCGACCGAACCAGACCGAAATCAGTTGTTAGAAACAGTCACAGGTATGGAAAACAAGTATTTTAAATAATTTTGTTTGCAAGTAATTAAATTGTTAAATGTTATGCTATCTTTCACCTTGATTTGACCCAAATTTGAAAAAGAAATATAAATTGCATATGAAGCTAGCGCCATATTTGTTGAACGCTGATCCATAAGTGGCGCTTGCTGTGCCCATAATAACTTTTCACAGGCGTGGCTCTTTCCAATGACACGCGGCGTTTTGGAATTTTTCAAAATTGCGCCTTGAAAATAAATCATTAATCTTGTCATTTTTTAATCGTATGTGGAACTAACTGGTACTAGTAAGAACAAATAACTTTAAAAAAAAGATTGAGAATTTCATAGAAATCAGAATTCATTCTCTGCAGAAGGTCTCTTAGACTGTTTCCGAGTTTCATAATAATGTAATTTTTAGATAAAAAATTTAATTTGATTTTTATGTTTTTAGGGTTCCGTTTTTATACGGAACACTACTGGTGAGATTACGATGTGTTTTTGTGTTAAAATCGGTTATCTCATAAACTATAAATCCTATGGACCTGAAATTTAAGATGCGTATAACACTAACCTGTCCTCTGAAGATGACGGATACAAAAAAAAAATAAAGTTGTTTTCATTTGCTTTACGGGGCTGCGAAGTAAGACCTTTAAGGAAGTATATTTTTAACCGAGTCAAGTAGGGTATTATATGAAAGGGCTTGGATTCAGTATCCCTTAAAATGTACTTTAGAATTTTTTACTACACAGTTTTTGAATAAAATTGAATAATAGCGTTTTTTCATGTTTTCTTACCCCACATAGTTCCGAACTTATTTAATAAAAAAAACTTCAAACTTTTGAATGAAAAATATAGCGAAGTGTAAAATTCTCATAATCGTATTTATTAAGGGGGTGGGAATGAGAAGGGGAAAAAACACCATTTAAAACCCAGCCATGTGAGATATCATATGAACCGAGCACTTAATTCAAGAAACATTGTAATTATTTTTAGAATTTTGCAGTGCAGTTTTTGAATTATTGTCAAGCAAGTGCAACAAAAAGTTGGTCCCACCCCTTGGGTTTCGAGCTTAATTGACAGAAAAATTTGAAAAAATTCACAGAGTAAGGAAGTTTGATAAATTCTGAACGAAAACTATAGCGAAGTGTCACATAATTATTTTTGGGTAAGATTGGGGGTAAGATTGGGAGAGGGTGAAAAAAATCTTATTTGACCCTAACAAGTGGAGTGTCATATGAAAGAGCACTTAATTTCATAAACATTGTAATTTTTTTTTAGAATTTTACGGTGCACAGGTTGTTAATCATTGTCAAAAAAGTGCAACTGAAAGTATATAAACCTCTGCAGTTAGAGGTTTTTGACTTGTCGGCTTCAACCGAAAAGTTTGCAACAATCCCCAACAACGATTCATGGAACCCTAGGCGAGCAAATTTTATTTTCACTTGACCTACTTTTTTTATATTTAAAAGGTTAAAATATAAAATAAAAAATCGGTATTTAACATTTAACACAATCGGTATTTAAATATAATATAAATATATGGTTATGAATTATACTTCAAATGAATTCATAGATTAAATAATATGTACGTACATACACAAAATAACTTATACTGTTATTATGAAATAAGGGATCTGTCTGATATAGACAATTAGGTCTTACTATAGTAAATTGAAAAGTTAATTTCATGTAAGTGTATGTCGAACCTCTATCAACCCCCCCATGCGTACGCCATTGTCGCACAGAGCCTATGTTTTAAATAACAACACAATAAATACAGAACTAAATAAATTAAATTATATAATACTTTTTTTTTAAATAAAGTTAGGCATGTTTAGTGTCTCTGAATATCCGAAGATACCATGCCAACCAGGGATTAGGATTTTGTTTAAAGAAATTAAGTTTCCTTAAGAAACTTATGAACACTATATTTAAATTTTTGAGGATTAAAGCTATCAGGGAAAACCCTTGAAGGTAAGTCATTCCAGAGATGAGATACAGTATACACTGTTGAAAAAGTAACGCTGAAAAGCAACAGTTCTGCACATTTTTATACAGCAGTAGCTCTGATAAAACGCGAGAAGTTTGCTAGTTCAAGTAAAATTGATTTAACATCTGAGGAAGTTCGTTTATCCATAATATATTTAAAATAATTGATAGGTAATGTATTTTTGTATTCAGATTTTAGATCTTAAATAAAATAAAACTAAAGAAGTTGTTCAGCTAATAAAATTTATAACGAATATACATGGTGAGTTTTTTAAAAAATGCAAGGCTTTTATCTCGAGAACGATGCTTGATGGGTCAAAATAACCCAAGGTGATATTTGTTAAGGGTTGAGGGGGATATAGCCCAAAGTAGGGTTTTTTAAATTAGAACCTATATATTTAAGGGCTTTTTTTAATTAAGTAATTCAAACTACACACTTTTTGCTTACAAATTTTTTTGTAAAGTGTACGATTTTGTAGATATGATGAACATTGATTTGCACTAAAGCAAACGTGTCTGCGCTAAGGTCTTCAGAATAAAAATAAAATTTCGATAAATTAAAAAAACAATGAAAATAAGTCATTCATTTAGAGCCGATTGTATGAATGCCGATAGAAGATAAATCATCGGATTAATCGTCGTTTGTATTGTATGAATCAGGATTGAATCAAGATAGAATTTTATTCTCGTATTTTTTTCTATTCATCCTTGTTCATACAATCGGCCCTTAATATTATTGCATCGTGGTCTACTGCGTCAAAATGATTTTCATTGTTTTTTTTAATTTATTGAAATTTTATTTTTATACTAAAGACCTTAGCGAAGACACGTTTGCTTTAGTGCAAATCAATGTTCATCATATCTACAAAATCGTACACTTTACAGAAAAATTTTGTAAGCAAAAAGTGTGTAGTTTGAATTACTTAATTAAAAAAATCTCTTAAATATATAAATTCTAATTAAAAAAAACCCTACTTTGGCCTATATCTACAATATTTATAAGTTTCAAGGTCATTCAATATTACCACTAGACGTCCCTCTCGACCCTTAACAAATATCACCTTGGATTATTTTGTCCCATCTAGCATCGTTCTCGAGGTAAAAGCCTGGCATTTTTTAAAAAACTCACCCTGTATAACGTGTTTATAAATTAAAAGCATTTTTATTGTGAAGTGCCAAGTAGTTAAAATAGGATTTTCAACCCCAGGGTTGACGGAATCTTATACATTTCCGGTCTCTGTCTTCCGCGGATTTTTTCGCTTTCTTGATGTCTCCTTTTCTTTGCCTTAAAGATCTTATCTTAATTGCTCTCTGCATTTATCTCTACGGCTCTCCGTGCTACAATTCTTGGTCTCTATTTCGGTGCGATTCTCAGTCCCTATTTCCATTTTTTTCGGTCTCCACTGAGAGTCTCGGCGTCTTTCTCGTTTTCTTTCTGTTGGTTACAAACCTCCTCGTCCTCGACCTCTGCTGTGCTCAACCACTGCCTTTATCAACTTTTGCCTCTTTTGATCTCTGTCTTTCTCGGCTTGTGCCTTTCTCGGCGTCTGGATATAGCTGTTTCCGGGCCGCCTCTTCTTCTGTCTTATTCTGGGCTGTGCTCTTTCTAGACTTTCCTTTTCCTGGGTATTGCTCATGTTCTATTTCTGTTCCTCCTCCTTCATTGTTCTATCATTCGGTCTCACTCTTTTTCGGCCTTACTATTTCTCGACCTTACTCTTTCTCGATCTCACTCGGGTTCACTCTTTTTCGACCTCACTCGGGTTCACTCTTTCTCGGCCTTACTATTTCTCGGGCTCCTTTCTCAACCTCACTCTTTCTCGGCCTCGCTCTTTCTTAGTCTTGGTGTCACTTTGTCTCGACCTCATTCTTTTTCGGCCTTTCTTTATCGGCACCAACCATATTCCTGTGCCTATGCGCAGCTCGTTAGTAATTGGACATGATTAAAATCGCGTTGTAGCAATGGTTCATCTTACTTATATCAAAAATTGATTGGTAAAACTAAATTTTAATTCTTCTCGGTAATATCTGAATTTGAGCCTACGAATGAAACCGAAATTCTGAATGTTATAAGCAAACTAAACAAAAAATCAGCTGTGGGATATGATCAAATTTCAACCAAGTTTTGTTTATTTCTTAAGGAAGAGTTAGCAAAAACTTTAACGAGCTTAATAAATCATTACATGGTAAGGCATGAGTTTCCTGATCCCCTTAAATTGGCTAAGGTGATTCCAGTATTCAAAGCTGGAAACAAAAAAATTCCTAGTAACTATCGACCAATTTCTATGTTTTCAAAAATTTTTGAAAGTATATTGTACAATAGATTAGAGTCGTTTTGTACCACTAAGAAGGTTATTAATGAAAATCAGTTTGGGTTTTGTACTAACTCTAGCACCCTTGCAGCCGTATCGCAAATGATTGCAAATGTGCGCTCTAGTATGGACAAAAAGTTAATAACTTCTATTTTACTCATTGATTTAAGAAAAGCTTTTGATTTCGTTGAACCAATAATATTAAGTGGCAAACTAAATCACTACGGTGTTAAAGGTAGTGCTCTCAAGCTTCTTGACTCTTACATGAAAGATCGAATGCAATTCGTAAAAATTGACCAAACTACAAGTAAAAATAGTAAGATAAAGTATGGTGCTCCTCAAGGCTCAAAGCTTGGTCCACTTCTCTTCAATATATATGTTAATGATGTGTTTACTCTCAAATTGAACGGGAAATTACAAATGTACGCTGATGATATGATAATAGTGTATGAAGAAACTAATTGTCATGATTTGATTTTGAAAATGCAAGCAGATCTAATTAAAATTGAAAAATGGGCCAGTCTTAATCATCTTCAACTTAATGCAAACAAAACGAACTATCTAATTTTTGAAGCTAAAAATAAAACATACGATCAATTAAGCAACTATTTTCTCAAACTGAATAATATTCCGATAGAAAGAATATATGAAGCTAAATATCTGGGGCTTACTATAGATTATAAATTGAACTGGGATAGACACATAGAAAAAATAAAAAATAAAATACGAAACACTAGCTTCATTTTATATCGTCTAAAAAATATCTTACCTACAAAAATCAAGTATCTTATATTCCATGCTCATGTTATGAGTCATATTCGATACCTATTGCCTATATGGGGAACAACTGCGGCTTTCAGAATACAGGAAATTCAGGTGCTCATTAATAAAACAATTAGGTCAATTAAAAATCTTCCGTATAATTGCCCAACCAGGCTTCTTTATGATAATAACGTCTTACCACTGAAATTCCTAATTGATTATGAGTTAATACTCCTAATCTTTAAATCAAAACACAATTTGATTAAAAATAATTTCATTCTTACTCAAATAGCTTCCGTAAACGATTACCCAACTCGGTGTGCTCAAAATTTTTATATAAATTTCTGCAGGACTGACAGTGGGCAATTGAATCCAATGTTCAAAGGGTTAGTCTTATTCAACGGCCTGCCGGATGATTTGAAAAATGAAACTCGAATATCGACTTTTAAGGATAAGTTAAAAGCTCACTTACAAAATATTGCAAATTAATAAATGCAAAAAAAAACTTAGACTATTAATAAACCAAACAATTTAAACCAAATAACCTTGAACTAATTATGATAGACAAATTTGATTTAGAACTTTATTTAATAGTAATAATAATTATTTCTCTTATTTTTTTAATATAAAACTATTATTTGTCATAATTAATAATGTTTCAGATTTTACTATCATACGAATTTTCATGTAATCTAAATTTCAGATCCCGATTTATTTCTAAGTTTGAATTAAATTCTAAGATTCAAAATAACCATAATTATGCTATACTAATAATTATAAAACATATTAAAAAAAAAAAAAAAAAATTTTATTCCAAATTATACGTCTTCATAAAAAATATTCAAATGTAATTTGTCTGTAACTGCATTTTATGCAACTGCAGACATTAATGTTAAGATTAAAGAAGGAACAAAAAAAAAAAAAAAAAAAAAGAAACAAAAATTTAGCAAATAAGTATATAACAAGAAGTATGTTTTTTTTTGTTTTGTTGATCTTAAATAAATAAAGTAAAAAAAAAAAAAAAAAAATATGGTTACAATTGTCAACACCTATTAGTCTAAGATCCGTGTATAGAACGAACTTCACCGAACTGGTTAATGGATGAATTCGAAGCAGAATAATGTTTGTTAGCAAAAAAATAAACAAATAAAAAAAATAACAAATTATTTGCTGCAATTAGTTATCCATAGCGATAAAAATGAAACTAAAATTTTATCTTGTATTCTAAATTTATTAAATTCGAATGAAATGTAAATAAGTTATACATGTAAAAATACTATTTAATGTTTACAAAACTATTGTTTTATTTATCTATTCGTTTACAATATTTAATTCTTATAGCGTGTTATTATATACCACACCTTATAATCTTCTGACATTACATTATTAATATGAAGTTAGTCAGAGTTCAGACAAGTAACTTAAGACTAAAGTACATTCATAATATGCTTAAGCCTAGGACACATTAACAACCTCAAGATGTTCATACTTATTACATGCATTTATATTTAATTTAATTTTTTTTTTTAATATTTTAACTAACATAATTTAAATAACTAATCATTAAAACCGTATTTCTTAGCCGGTCTGACTTCTCGACCACTTCTAGCTCTGTAGTTAATACTAGTGGTCGCAGAGGATGGAAGCAATGTCGAATTATTAGTATCACTATGAATGATTTAATGCTCGGCTGAGTTTTTTGCAAACTATGAATCAATTAGTTCAGGTCTGGACGGTTAAGCTATAGATGCTTCAGCTGATCGATCTGTCGATTGATCTGATTGCGTGAATCGCGAACTGTCATCATTATGTCAGCCGAAGGCTGTATATTTTGATTGACAACATTATTTTCACGAAACAAATTAAAAAAACCTGGATGTTCCAATAACAAATCACTAGTATTAAAGTCATCGTTCTTAGATTTAACAATGAAGCTTCTATTTCTACGAAAATAGTTTCCAAATTTATCAGTTAAAATGTAAGATCGATTATTAATATTCTTAACTATTTTCCCATATGTCCATTCTTTTCCATTTTTCTTAAAAATAATTTTTTCATTTTCATTCAAGATTGACAACGATTTTGCATGCTGATCATAATATTTCTTCTGTGTTGTTTGTTTACGCTCAAATTTGTGCTGAATATCTGTTTCACTCAAATGTTTTCGATGCAAAAGAGCTTCCTCAACTCAATTGGTAATCGACTTTTAATTAATCGACCAAAGAAAAGCTGAGATGGTGACAGTTAGTTTCATACTGGCAACTGAAATTGTATTTTACTCCAGCATGCGGTATTGAAATTGATCAACATCACCTGCTTCATAGCAGCGTTTAAGGAATTTTTTTTGACAATTGCAAATCCTTTCTCAGCTAATCCATTACTTTGTGGATATCTTGGGCTCGTAACCTTTAATGTAATGTTCGCATCATTTGCATATTGTTCAAATTCTTTTGAATTGAAGGGAACATTGTCACTCTTAATTTCTGTTGGGTAGCCATAGCAACAGAATACCTGATCAAGTGTTTCAATGACATGCCTAGCCGACTTTTCTTTCAGCCAGCGGGAAATAATAAAGCCAGAATATACATCAATTAATGCGATTAACCCATATCCCGCGTACTCATAAATATCAACCGAAACCTTTTGAAATGGATATAACGGTTTATTTTCTTGCAATAGTGGCTCCTTTTGATTATTTCTTGTGAACACAAACTGAGCAGCTCTAGACTAACTCTGTTATCTCCTTAGTTATACCCGGCCAGAAAAACTGAATTCTAGCACGAGTCAGCGTTTTTTCAATGCCTAAATGTGGTGCATGAAGCCACTTGCTAATTTCATATTGAAGCTTTGTTGGAACTACTAAACGATGATCCTTAAATAACAATCCATTTTCAAAATGTAATTCGCTTTTATATTTATGAAATGACTGACTGAATTCATCAAGTTGATGATATGACGGCCAATTAGTTGTTACGTATTTGATAACACGACAAAATCGTTCATCTTCTCTCATAATTTCACAATACTTATTATAGTTTTCCTTTGAAAAGCAAGCTCGGCGAACCAGTGAATGTATCACTTTAGATAGTTCATTACCATAATCATTTAAATCAGTCAGTGGGGCTCTTGATAGACAGTCAGCAACCAACATTTCTTTGCCTGGTTTATATATAATATTCATATTAGGATATTTGCGTAATCGTAAAAACATACGTTGTAGTCGTGGCGTTACGTTATCAATGTCACGTTTCATCAATGTTTCAAGAGGCTTGTGATCAGAGTGAACAACAAATTCCCTTCCGTATAAGAACTAGTGAAAACGTTCACAAGCGAAGACAATTACCAACTGCTCTTTTCCTATTTGAGCCCATTTTTGTGCACTCTTTGAAAGTGCTCTAGATGCATAGACAACTGGTTTATTATTTTGTAGCAACACGCTACCCATCTTTTGAACTATCTGTTAACCATAACCATCTTTTGAACTATTTGTTTGAATGATTATTGGTTGTTTTGACATTTCAATTATAGCATTGATGTACTTATTACTAGGTACAACTGTCCCATTATTAATAATATGACCCATAAATTTAATGCAATTCGTTCGATATTGAATTTTTTTGAATTTAACATTGTTCTCTTTTGCACGCTGCAAAACCAATGATAAAGCTTTATCATGATCCTCCTCCGTTCTCCCAGTGATTGCGATGTCATCAAAATAAGCTTCAACCCCTGGAATGTCAGCAAAAAGTTTAACCATTCGCTTTTGAAGCAACTCAGGTGATATATTCAATCCAAATGGAACCCTATTCCAACGATATCTACCAAACGGGGTCATAAAAGTGGTTAAATAAAAAGCTTTTCCATTGTAAAATGTTTATTAAACAAATGTAAAAATAATGTTACGTTTTTCCAAACTTACTTCGAATTGGCCTTACTCTCAATTCGATAAACGCAATTCCCAATCTCTTTCTGAGCTCGATCACTGATTAGTAAGCCTACACACCAGGTTTTATTAAGTATTCAACTCCTTAATTGTTCCACAACAACAAGAAACAATACAGCAAACAATATTCCTAACTAGAATATTCTTTCAACAGCTTCAGAAACTGCAACGGTTTATTGTAAAAATTTCCAGTACACCACGTTCAAAATAATACACAAAAGACTTCTACTTATTAACACTTATAACTTTATTACACTTATAACTTTACACAAAAACTAATTTAAAAATCACTTTTATAATTTTGACATCACTATCGCAGGTTTAAAATAAAACTAATTAAAAACTACAATAGGTAATTTTCTTATATACCTTCTGCAATACTTCTAGATAATTTGACATCACTTTCCAGAAACCTTGAGAAAATATTAGAATATTCGATTATTTTACGTTATGTTGATTTGATTCATAAAATCGTTTATGTTGACTAATTCTAAGAAGAAGACAACAATATTCATTTCATTAATTTGTTTGTTGTGTTTTGTTGATTTTATTTTCCTGGAAGTGACCGTAATCGTCTAGATCTTTCTGTAATCGTCTAGATTTTTCTGTACTCGTAACAATAATATATTAAAAAAACAAAACGCATAACTTAATATAATTTACATCACAACGTCAAATATAAATTTCCGACAAGCAAAAAGGATTCGAAAATTTTTCCGACAGAAATGTTCGAAAAATACTTTCAATCATATGCCATTTTAAATTTCCGAATAGTTATAATATTTCCGAGCCGAATTTTTGATCAATCATACCACCACAGTTCGGTGAAGGTCGTTGTATACTCGGATCCTATACTATATGTTATTATGTTATCCTATACTATATATCTACGCAACGCGTAGAGGTTTTGAATAAGAACGAAATTGCAGTCAAATCAATGTCGAAAGGCTTGGATCATAAAATCAGAATTGGAGATATGCTTTAAACCAGGGCACTATGTTGTAGAATTTTAGTCCATATAACCTTAGAGTAAGTTCGTATTTATTTGTTGCGGCCACAAGGTTGTGATTTGGTCTCGAAAGAGAAAATGGAGACGGAAAAGATCGACACTGGCTTACATCTTGCTAACTAAGAGTAACTCAAGAGTGAGGGTATAGGTTCGGACCTACCTAACGATACCTGATGGAGTCATCAGTTATCGTTCGCGGGGTCATGGTGTCGATCATGCTTTAGCAGCGTCAGTTGTGATGGTTAGCACGTCCACTAGAGAACTTGGTTTTGTTTTATGATTAGGAAAAACCAACTTTTTTGGTTTTTTAATTTGCATAGCTTCGCAGCGAATAAACCTGGATATGGGTTAGTACCAACACTACCAAAGGGGTGACAATTTTTCTGGCCATGTTTAACGTTGGGAACCCAGCTTTTTACTAGGACAACAAAAATAATATTAGAAGTTCGACATAACGAAACGAAACCTCGACTTAGGACAGTATTTTAAAAACCTAACAGTATCAAATAAGCACGCCTTGTCAAATAATAGAATTATTATGTTCGAACTCGAAGTTATACCTGTTCAGAACACAAAATGAGATCTATTTTTTTGATATTCTGTGACAATATTTTTACAATTTCTGTGGTGGCAAGCCTTCAAAGAGAAGTTGTTTCCTCAAGAAACACAACCGAGTACCAATTGTGCATGCTCAGTAGATGTAACTAATAAAGGTCAACCCAAATCTGAATCGAATAACTACCCAAGAATAAGAATGCTAACAAGCTAAAATTTTACTGAATATGCGCATGCGAATATCGTTGATAATGAGACAGCCAACAAACAGGATAGGAAATTGTTCAACACCACCTTTTGTCGGCCCAGAACCAAATGAGAGGCTGCAGGAAACATATGGTAAACCCTACTGGTCATATATTTGAATTTGGCTTTATCAGCTTGACCCTTTACTGGAACCAGTCTACGTGACTTCGAACACCAAAGAAAACTTGTTCTTGTAAAAAAACTTGTTCTTATGAAAAATAAATTACTAGATATAACCCACGCAATACAATTTCAAAATCACTTATAGTGAATAGAATCCAGCAATGGACTAACAAAAAACCATTTGCGACAAGTTGGGTATTACTCACCACAAAAGTTAAAATTAAACTCCGCCCATTTGTTGAAGAATTCAAAATTGCATAGCACATATCACAATCACATAGCTTATTGTATTGCAAAACAACTATCTTTATATAAATCATTAAATAATATTAGTTAACTAACAATTAATTTCAAAATTTACATAAAACAAAATTAAATTATATTTTTAATTTGTTCTTTTTCTGATCAGATATTTCCTCCCCAATTGAACAAATATTTGAATTTTTTTTGTTTGTTTTTAATATTTATTCTATTTTACATAAACTTGCATAAACATAATATATTTCAATTTATAGACAAGTAATGGAGATATTAATTATATTTTTGTTTATCAAAACTATTTACTTCATTTTGTTATCAATTAATCAATACAAACAATAAAATGTTTTACAAATTTATACTAACGATATCGAATACTTCTAAACAGCAAACAATACGAGGATAGTCCACATGCCAGTTGACCCAATCGATTGAAATTTATTCCAATGCATGGAATTGTAAGTTTATATATTTCCTAAAAATAATTAATGATATTGACAAAACATTTGAAATGTGTGGATTAAGGAGAATTACATACCTGATCGGATTTTGGAATTTCATCGAGTGATCGATGAAGTAACGTTCCATTTGCATATAAAACATTTGATGCAATTTCCTCATCGAGAACCATCAATTCGTATGGATATTCCGACAACTCCTTAATCATTTTCATTATAGTTTGTGACTCTTTTCCCTTACTAAAACAGATTGTATCCGGACCCGCCATTGTTACATAATATTTCAAACAAAATTTTCCCGTTATTTTAATTGGTATACATGGAAAATCAGGAAATATTTCAGCAATCATTTGTGCTCCTACCTCATTCGTAGAATAATGTACACCAATAAAAATTTCTGTTCCCGTAAATAATATATCACCGCCATTTAATTTAATTGCGGTATCATTAAGTGTTATAATTTTTAAATTTAATTTTTCCGTTAGTAATGTTTTTAGATATTCTGAATATAGAAATGATGGTTTGAGGAGGACAGCAGTGTCTTGAATGATTAATATTGAACTTTCTAGATTTGATGTTATCTCATCGACTTGATCCTCAGGAATTTCGATTACGTTAAAAACTAATGATTTAATTATTCTAAAATGATAAAAAAAAATATTTTTAATTATGGATTGTGACGGTTATATGATTAGATAACTTACCTAGTATATTCTTCAAGCTCTTTTTTACTTTCTATATAGTATGTTGATGTTGGTTGAAGATAATCTGGAATCCCGCTTATTATTGCATGTGTGTAACGTGGCATTCGAGGTAGAAATGGTGGAATTAAATATTTTAACATATCAGTCGGACCACTCATTTTAATATTTTTTTGCGTACTGGACCGACAAACAACTATTTAAATTTCTCTTTAAACTATAATGTAATAAAACAATGTCACTGCCACCGAAATGCGATAAGGAATGACTAAATTAATTTGTGACGAGATAAATCCGAGATTATATGTATATCGAAAATCATTAAAAATAGATTTAATGGATATTTATGATCGTTTGGTTTAGGATGTTTTAAAAAACTGAAATATAAAGTTTTTTTGGTTCAGGTAATTTTATTATCTTTTTTTATAAAACGGGGTGGATACAGTTAAATGTATGATACAGGTAGACTTCCAACGTTTTGATATTTTTATTAGGATGTGCATTCAAGTAATGTTAATATTACAAATTTTGTTTCTTTTTGTGGTTTGATTTTTTAAATAATCTTTATTTATCTCTCAGATTCACTTTTAACATGTATTTCCTATGTATTTATACAACCGCCTTATTATCTATGTTTTTAACAAAAATGTGGGGCTTGCGTGGGGCAAGCTTAGAAACAAAAAGAAGGTGTGGTTATTCAATTTTATATTAAGTGTCATTTTTAAATAGTGGAGCTTTTATAATTGCAATTGTGTGTTCGTTCGCCACAATACTCCCCCCTAATACCTTTTCTAAGATGGGACAATATGAAAGAGAAGAAAGGAGATTTAGTATGCCGTTGCATTAAGAAAATGAACGGCTGTTCTAGTAGTTCAACTTGCTCGAGTATTTGTAGCGGGATGGTTGAAGGTGAATGTTTGAGATTAAGCTTTATTTCTGTAGAACTGGAAGCTAAAAACTTGAAGGTGTCCGAGGAAGTAGATGGGACGTTGTCTGTAGAAAACAGTATTTTGTCTGCGCGACTAAGAGCTGTACTAAAAGGAAGAACAAGGTTTTAATCTGTCTATGGAGACTCGACTGGGTAGTGAAATCTGAAATTCTGGGTAGCGCTGACAGAATTAGGTTGATTTAGTTGTGAGGGGCAGAGTAAATATTGCTTTTGCTGATTTTTCACAATGGGGATTCATTGGCCATAAAACCAATGCAACTCAAGCGTTTGTTCACCATGTTAGGGGCGGCTTGGAGCGGGCATCGGTCTTGGATTAAGCGGCTCGCTAAATAAACGTGTACAACGGTTTTCCTGAGAACTTGAACATCAAGACGGCCCCATTCACGAAAATTTGGGTTGCTTGGGTTGGGGCTAATCCCATTTCTGTAAAACAATTATTTGTTATGAATTCTATATACTGGCCTCGGGTTATTTCGGACTCGTTATAAGAACAACCTCGGAAACTGGACCCAGCCTACGATATAAACATGGGAACTTGCAAGGTGCTAAGCCTTAGAACTTAGAAGATCAGGAGATCTACTAAAACTTACAAACCAAGTTGATAGCTACACACTAGATATCCATGAAACCGCAAAAGAATACACTCTCTACTATTGCGGTCATCAAACCGGAGGAGAATCTAAAGCCGGCTTTCTCATACATCGTTGCGTGAATCAACATGTTATCGACTTCTGTCCATATACGGATATGCACAATGAGAATCCGCACGCAAAAATATAATGTGACGATTGCCAATGTTCATCCAGCTCCTGAAGACAAAGCACAGGACATTAAAGACCTGTTCTTTATTGAAGTCGAAGAAGACATCAATAACACTCATATAAAAATCGTGATAGGTGACTCCAATGCTCAAATTTGTAGAGATGCAGAACTTAAAACACATATCGGACCTAACAACTTGCATCATACCAGTGCACTGAAAAAAAACGTTGGTAAAATCAACTACAAAGCTTGTTTGATTTTGCGTCTAATATGAACGTGGTTATTTTAACCTATGTATTATTGTCAATTTATTTTAAAAAACGTAACAAATTTAATTATTTAAATCAACAACGGCGTGATCAATTTCGGGTTCAAACAATCACAAATCATAGTTGAATTAAGTAGTTTGTTCATGTTTTTGTTTGAGAATTATTGTGTTTGTTAAAATAAAAAACGAGGAGAAACTAAATTTGTTTATTGTTAATAATAATAAACAAAAGAAAAGAAAAAATAAGAATAGAAAAATAAAAAGTTTTTTATATTCGCATATAAAATTATGAGCGAAAGAAATTTTTTAATGAATATTATAACAGAAATATCGTTAAGGAAACAGGCCCTTTCAATAAATAATTTTAGTGAGTTAAAAAAAATTATTATATATTTTTAATATTTTATATTTGTCTTGTTTCATGTCGATTTATCGATATTTTAATTTAATTTTTCATAATAATGAGAAAATTATGGAAAATTAGCATTATTTTCTACACATAATTCAAATATTTAAACTTTTTAATTTCCGAATTTTGGTCGTTTAAATTGTATCATTAAAAAAATGGCGAAAAAATGGACGCATCCTTTACAAACAAAATCACACTCATACATATGCGAACGCTATCTTCATGCATAAAAAAGTTTATCGGGTTTGATGCGAAATATATTTCTTAGAAATTGGAACATGTTCGTTATAGTTGTACACCGTTTGTATTTCATTAACATTTCATACATGCTAAAATCAAATATGTTTGTGATACTTATAAAAAAATTTATCAACGACTGAATATAGTCAATTCAAATACGGAGTATTGTTAGATTCTATCACAAACGTATTCAATATCACTATTTTTAGTCTAATTTTTAATTTACCACGTTTGTAGTCAATTGAAAATGAAATCAAACACGGCACTGTTGCTCGAAAATGAAATCATAGTTGACTCAACTGCAAACATGGTTAAATCAAATATGTTTGTGTGCCTCACACATACTTATGCTGTACACTAGTATTTTTTGCTAAATCACTGACTTTTCTTAATTAATTCCTAGTGCACATATGCTATTCATAGATGTCACTCGTATCAAACGTAAAACCTGTGCCTGACTCATATTTAAATTAGAATCTTTTTAAATGTCAAAATTTGTAAACATTGTCATAATGGAGAATGATAATGAAATTGTATTTGGGAGCTTGTTTTTTTAAAATACTTACATGATGCCGAATATTTTCTTTTGTATAAATTTGAATTATTTTCCATTTTTTTTCAATAACTTGGGTATGAAATGAAAAATCACTGAGTTAGCTCAAAAAGTTGGTGTGAGGCCTCCTCATATATATCAATAGAAGCCTGTCAAGTGAGGCCTCCCATATATCAATATATCCATATATAGATAATATCGATATATCGATAATATCGATATATCGATATATCGATATATTATAATCCGATATTGACATTCGATATATCGAAATATTATAATCCGATATTGATATTCGATATATCGATAATTATCGATATTTATCGATATTTTTTTCCCGGCCCTATGAGGTCAAAATTCGATCACCCACAATTCGTATAGCTCGCTTTTGAGCAGAGTCCAAGAGGGCCAAGATGAAAACAGAAGCAGCACCCCAAACTTGACAACAGTACTCCATACAGGGACGAATATAGGACTTATAAACATGGAGCAATTGGTATGGAGTGAAAAAATTTTTGCATCTATTTAGGAGACCGAGTGTTTTAGACGCGCTTTTTGCCATCACCATTACATGATCGTTCCAGAGTAGGTCATTTGAAACTGTGACACCCAATAAACGAATGCTTTTACAATTACCTATTGGTTCATCACACATACTGAATAAAATATCTTTGGGGAACTCGGTCTTTGATCTGGAAACAATCAACAGCTGTGTTTTGGTAGAGTTTAAATTGACCAGGTTTTGGTCACCCCAATCGGCGACATTGTTTAGGTCTTTATTCACGTTTATGGCAGCGTCTCTCCAGGCGGGATTAATCCGTTCGTGCATTTTACCTTTTGAAGGAAGGGGCTCGAACGACTTGTGCAGAGTACTATCATCTGCAAATCTATTTACTGGGTTGCTGGTGATTTTCAACTATTCGTTGATATAAATCAAAAATAGGGTTGGGGACAATACTGAGCCTTGAGGTACACCAGCGTTAATTAGTTTAGACTCAGAAGAAAATCCGTCTAAGGAGACCGAAATGTATCGGTTGGTTAGAAAATTTTGAATCATTTTCACAATATTGGGATGAAAACCATACGCAACGAGCTTGTGAATCAAGTTGGCATGCCAGACTCGATCGAATGCCTTGGAGATGTCTAAAGCGATAACGTATGTTTCACAACCTTTATCAATTACGCTGTTCCAACAATGCGCTACATAGTTTAATAGATCGGTGGTTGATCTTTTGTTTCAAAAACCGTATTTGCTGTCGGCTATTAAATGATTTACTTCCAGAAATTTTGAAATATGTGTATTAATATAATGCTCGTAGACTTTGGATAGGACCGATAGTAAAGCTATTATAATTTGAGGCATATAATTTGAGATATCGGATTTTGGTCCCTTTTTGGGGACGGGCTGGAAATTAGCCAACTTCCAGCATGAGGGAAATATACCAGATTTGTAGGATTGGTAGAATATTTTAGTCAAAGTTGGGGCAAGCTCTTTAGAAAAGCTTTTAAAATGATGGGTGGAATATTGACCATTCCTGAGGCTTTGTTGATGTTTAACCCCTTTAAAAGCTTGGGGACTGTTTTGGGTTTGAAGTGGAGTTCATTCATATTAACTCCTGAAGACTGGATTTGAGGTATTTCTTTAGGAGTTTCTAAAACAGTGGAGTTCAGAGCAAAGCGTTCTGCGAACAAGTTAGCTTTTCTTGCAGGATCATTGACGATTAAATCACTATCAATAATAGGGGAATAGAAGATTTTGTACCAGAATTTAAAGAATTGATGGCACTGTAGAAACTCTTCTCAGAAATAGACATAGACGTAAGTTTTGAAGGTTTCGCTCTGTCAATTTCAGACTTTTCGTTTGAGATAATCTGGTTAGATATTTTGTTGGCCTTTAGATATTGGGATCGATTGGCGGGTGTTTTGTTATGAATCTATATGTTAAATGATCTACGTTTGTTTCTAAGTGCCGTTTTGTCAGCTTTCGAATACTACCGTCTTCCCCCGAAAACAACGCCTAGGCGTTGTGTTCGAGGGTGAACAATTTCTCGATTTTCTTAAAAAGTGATATAATTATTCGAATAGAACGCTGTTTCAAATAGAACGCTATATCGAATAGAACGCCATTTTTCAAAGTAACCGATTTTTTAAAAAATTTAAATTTAATTAAAACTTTTGTTGTAAATAAGACATTGGTGTAAAAACATAAGTTACTAGTCCAGGTAATCTGTATATCTTTATATAATTTTGTATGTGTTGTGCATTGCCATTTTATTCTGTATTCAATTTTAAACTGAAAAATTTATTCAATTTTAATAAAGAGTTTGTGCCGGTATTATTAGCCATTTTCCAATCGATTGAATTGCTGAAGGAATTAATTGTAGCCAATTGGTCTAATATTCAGTAAATCATCAAAAGTAGAGCCAAAACAACAGAAAAAGCAATTTTTTGGCATTTAAAAAATACACAACCAAAATCGAAAATTTAGACACAATCAAATATGTACAGATTTTATTTTTTATTATTTTTAACGTTTGAAATAAATTTTTGTCGTCCCACCCTGGAAAAATTAATTTATTTCTAACAGTAAAACTCATTTCTTCATTAATTAAATATACGTTTTAATAGAAAATTTTTTCGATATAAAGTCCCTACGAAAAATTTCAGCCAAATCAAAAATGTGTCGGTCAGAAAGGTGTCCGGTTTATAAAAGAATGACCCATAAACATTAATCGTTCATTATACAATTGTTGTCCACTTTCACAACAGCAATGTTGACATCTTCTAGATTGCAAAAAGCTACAATCTCCATCATACATGATGTCGAATATCCTTTATGGACCTTGGCGTTGTCGTTCTCATCGATAAGATCATTTATATTGGCTTCAATTTCTAGGATGGTATCGCTTATAATACTACTTAGCCACGTACCGAACGGATCGAAACTGATTTTGAAGTTTTTGAAATAGTCAAACAGAGATTTCGAGTTTTTCTCTGTCAAAAATCAATTGCTTTCATGTAAAAATCAAAATACGTATGATATTGTTTATCATACATGTAGTGAATGCCTTAAAAAAATTAGTTTGTATTCATAATTCAATACATAACGCCTAGGCGTTATATTTGAATAAAACGCAGGGTAGGCGTTCTATTTGTTTACAACGCCTAGGCGTTTTTTTCGGGGGAAGACGGTAGTACTTTTGTTTGGGTTTTACAATGGAAAAAGGGACGAATTTATTGATAGCAAAGTGGATGGTTTCTGTAAAGTTTTGAGCAGAAACATTTATATTGTCAGTGTAAAAACAATGACGGTCGAAAGGGAAACCATGGAAAAAAATTTTGAAAACCACTCTTATCCATTTTTGAGTATTGAAATATTTTACTGGGTTTGGGAGCTGTAGTTTTAAGTAAATCAGTTTTGATAACTGATGAAATTAAATAATGATCAGAATTTCCAATGCTACCTTTCGCTACATCGACACTCGTAATATCTGGCATTGTGGTAAGATAGAGATCTAAAAGAAAACTATTATCACCGCCATTACGGGGAGTGAAAGTTGGGCTTTTAACAATTTGGAATAGGCCCTGAGACGCGGCAAAAATTTCTGCCAGCTTTCCACTATTGTCAACATCGCCGGTCGATTTGGAGAATTCCAACCATGGTTTGTTATGGACGTTGAAGTCACCGCTAACGATAACTTCACAATTAGGGGACTTTGCTCTAATCTCGTCCATAATTTTTGTCAGTATATTAAAAAAGTTTGGGTTTCGTTTGTTGGGGGACCGGTATAAAGCTATTGTAAAAAAAGTCATTTCTGGAAAACAAATCTTTAAAACCATTGACAAATCTTTAAAACCCTTTAAAACCAAACCATAGAGGTTTTGATATGGGCATCGACCGTATGATTGTCATCTTTAATTACAAATGCAAGTTATCATCTACATTTAAAAGACAAACAGAAAAGACAGTGCGATGAAATGTCGACGCATTTAATCTAATTCTGTTAGTTACATCCGAAAACGCTGAACAGATATCAGGAAATAGTAACGCAAAGCATAGAAGAGCATGAAATCCTACCTGAGATGCCATTTAACATACAAGAAGAATGACAAACGCTTCAATCAACCATTATTTCCGCAGCACAAACTACAAACGACCACCAAAATCACGTAACGAATGGTTTGACGATGAATGCCGCCGAAGCATTGATCAATATACAAAAACTGTGAGGAAAATTGTTAATAAGGAATACCCGAAGCTGCTAGACAGAATATCTATGCGCCAGAAAAACATCAACAAAACTTCCACTCAAAAAGAAACCCGAACACCCGAAGAGCTGTATCGAAAACATCAACCAACATGCAGCTAATGGAAATTCAAGACAACGTTTTATCAATGCGTGGAATCTGACAAAAGATTTCCACCCAAGATCCACAGTCATCAAAAATGGAAACAACGAACTTTCAGTAAATGAACGAGATGTGCTGGAAGCATGGCGATCCCACTCTCAAAACCTACTGAATAGGCCGAATGAGGTTCATTCTATTCGAGCAATTGCTTTATTAGTCCATGGGCCCACGCCGATTTTATTTGATGATTACTCTATATTTTATACTTCGTGAGGCGCTTGTCCTGGACGAGTCTGAAAACTTTTGTTCTGCCATTTTCCTTGACTCGGCCGCTTTTTCGTTTAGCAAGTTCAGAAAAATGCCGATTTCCCGGGCGGGATCTTGTAAATTTGTTACCAACATTTTTTTAACTGTGGGTGGAAATTTGTTTTAGAACACGAGGGCAATCTTGTCCGACAAAAATGTGTTTGCTATTGTTGAGTCCGACTATTTGAAATTCGTCAATTTTTGACGTAAATCACATTGATGTAAATCGCATAAAAAATTACATTAAAGTCATCCACAACAGTAATATTCGCGAAAGATTAAGTGAAATAAGTAAAATATTAAGATATTTCATTAAAATAAGACTAAATGACGCTCGACACAGAAGACAAAGGCGAGGCAAGTGCAAGTGTATCAACCCCGCGACATATTTCGAAATGAATGACGATATGTCGCTTTCGTGTAAAAGATGAAAACAGCAATAATGGATAAAAAACCTAAAGCCGTACTAGTTTCTACGTTTATGTCAGCTATTGGACCAGATTGTTTACCAGTATACGAAACTTTCACATTAACAACAGCGGATAACGATGACGTTTCAAAAGCAAATGTGCGTTCGAGTCTTATTTCATTCCCCAGATAAGTTTAACATTCGAAAGATTCACATTTAACAAATTATGCAACACGAAACAGAAACTTTTCATGAATTTTTAACTCATGTCAAAAATCAAAGTAAAAATGTGAATTTGGAACATTGCTTGATAGTTTGATACGTGATAAAATAGTAATCGGTATGAAAAGTGACATACTGCGCGAAACTTTATGCAGAGCTACTGAAGTCGCGTCCAAACAACTCATTGAAATTATAAAACACGAATCATCCGTAAATGCAATTTCTGTAAACAATAAATCGATTAAAAAGTCCAGCCATATTTCAAAGCAAGAAAACAAAACTACTAATGACTCAGACTATTTTTGTAGGCAATGTGGGAAAACACACACACGAAGAAAATGCGAACCATATAATCAGATTTGTCAGAAATGCAACATAAAAGGACATCTGGCAACGGAGTGCCGAACAAAAAAAAGTAACTACAAAAACAAAAATCGAAATGTCAACACGTTGGAAGACGACGTATATGAAGACGAGTTACAGCTGCCGGTCGAAAATCATTCGACCATCAAAATAAATAATACATTGAATCCACACGACGAAGAAAACTTATACATAAATATAGTTTCACCAACAATCAAAGACGACAAAAAATCCTGCAGCAAAATGTTGGCTATCACTACCTCATCACATCACCTTCACCATCGATTTTCATGATAAATAATCGAAAATTCGATGCTTCCCAACATTTTATTGCAGGTATGAAGAAGTAAAAATAAATAAAATAAAAATAACATTCAAACTGGACAGCGGAGCACAGTGCAGTGTGCTGCCAAAAGGATTAGTCAATCGATTGAAACTCAAATTAGGTCCTTCAAATACAAAAAAATTGATAACATTTTACGATAATAAACTCAACGTTGAAGGCCAAGTTGAGGCGAATAGAGAAGTTCGAGGCAAAATGTCAAAAATAATATTCAAAGTCATCGACGCTGACGTGCAACCAATAATAGGAAAAAATTCTTGTGAAGAATTAAATTTAGTGACAAGAATAATGAAAATTGAAACTAACGAAAAGATATTTAATGAATTAGGATGTTTAACAGATTACGAATATGATATAGACTTGATTGAAACTCAAGCAAGCAGAATTCCTTTCGTGCTGCATGAAAAAGTTAAAGCAGAGCTTGACAGCATGTAGAAAATTGGCGTTATGATGAAGAATCACGAAGCTACACCAGCTGTATCACCAATGGTTATAGACCGTCAAAAAGGAAAACTGAGAATTTGTCTGGATCCGAAGTGAATGAAAACATAATCGATGAAATTGTAGCTAAAATAGGCAATTCTAAATTTTTTACAATTTTGGCCTGCAAAAGAGGATTTTGGCAAATTAAAGTATCAAAAAGACTCAACAGTAACTGACAATGGCAACGCCATGGGTCGATATTCGTTCACCAAACTTCCGTTCGGATCAGCTTCAGCGCCTGAAGTTTTTCAAGATTTAATTTCGGGAATACATTCAAACATCGAAAACACAGAATCCTCAATGGACGATATATTAAATCATGCTGAAACCGAAGACAAATTAAGAAATACTACCCAAATGGTATTATCCAAGCTAGAAAATGCCGGATTAACGTTAAATAAAGAAAAAAGTGTTTTTAATGTCACCGAAACTAAATTTTTGGGTCATATCATCAGCAGCAAAGGATTGCCAATTGATAAAGAAAAAGTCAAAGCTATTTAATCGTTAAAAAGACCTGAAAATAAGTTAGAAATTCAAAGATTACTGGGAATGGCTACTTACCTGCCAAATTCATAAGCAAATTCTCCGAAATCACACAGCCATTAAGGGATTTGCTCGAAAAAAATATCGAATGGGTATGGATGGACAGATCAACAAGAAAATTCTTTCAATTTATTGAAAGAATCGCTATTTTCAACACCAGTTTTAAAATTCTACAACACAAACGAGGATGCCAAACTTCAAGTGGATGCCAGTAAAAAATGTTATGGAGCTGTTCTTTTACAAAATGGCCAACCGGTAGCGTATTCTTCAAAAGGAATGTCTAAGGCACAAATAAACTACCCGCAGATAGAAAAATAAGCAGCAGCCATACGATTTGCCTGCAGACGATTCCACGGGTATACTTATAGCAAAAAGTTAATAATTGAAAGTGATCACAAACCCCTTGAGTTGATATTCAAAAGCCATTACAATCAGCACCAAGTAGATTGCAGAGAATTATCTTCGACGTTCTCCAATGCTCGCCGAATGTGGTTTATAAAAAGGTTCAGCATTGTATATTGCAGACACTCTTAACCGTGCTCGTGACGTTTTAAATTAACCGGAAGATGATGAAGAAGAACTAGAAGTTTACGTTGTACTAAACATGTCATAAAACGCTGAAAAAGAATTAGTCGAAGCCACAAAAGGCGACCGACCGCGAACTTCAAATATTAATAAAAGTCGTTCTTAATGGTTGGCCCGATGATCCCAAACAATTAGATGACATCATTCGACCATACTTCAACTTTCGAGACGAAATATCATATTATAAAAACATACTTTTTAAAATTCCAAAGATGATAATACCGAAATCACAAATTAATAAAATGTTGGAAAACATACATTTCGGATATTTTGGAATACAATGGGCGCGTCAAATATTATTCAGATATATTATATTAACAGATGCAATACTTACACATAAAATGGTAAATAATATTTCATTTCAAATGAGCATTGCGAGAGAGAAGCAAAAACAACTTGCAGATCAACTGAATTTCAACCTAGAGATAAAGTTCGAATTCACCAACAACATCGAGATTGGCGACCAGGAATTATTCACTCTAAGACCGATAAACCAAGATCGTATTTAGTCAAAACTGAATCGGGAAAATTACTTCAGAGAAATTCTTCACACATAATTAAACCTTAGCGATGAGAGGGTAACCAAGAGAAATTGGAATAAGGTAAATCAAGTTGGTTGTGCCCAACATATAACACATTTGATGAATACATACATCTGGTAACACCATCTACATTTTATGTATAACCTAACGATAACTAAAATAAAAAATCCCAGCGGCAGGGATATCCGCTAGAAATAGGTAGATTTTGGGGTCAGACGGTTTTGTGTCCAAATAAAATTAGATAAGTCAGATTAGTTTAAATATAAAATATAAGTCGAAACAGAATAATTTAAAAAAATTATCGAACCAAATTAAATACATTATCCGAACTAACTCCATCAATACAATTTCGGAACAGTTTTATTTAAGTTGGTTTAAACTACTTTTAATAACATATTAAATCCACCAAAGATCAAATGAACTACGTCACAACTACAATTATACCATCACACATAATTTATAATCAAACATTATCAAACAATTTTATTTCAAAATCATCTTTTGTTGTTGTGTTTTTTTGTTCTTATTTAATCTTTTTTCAAACGGTTACTTAGAAAAAAAAATAAAAACAAAAGAGATTTTGTTAATTTTTCTATGGTATTAAATGGGTTGATATTTTTCTTGTAAGGGTTGCATTATAATGCTTATAAAAATGGAACCTTTTGGGTTAGAAAACTGAAATTTTTTGAGGCTATAGTTGAAAAGTATGTTTAAAAGCTAAGATGAACTTAAATAACATAAACTGAAACATGATGAAAGTATTGCCTTTTGCGTTTGTTTTCATTTCAACAGCCGTAGGGTCTCAACCGTTAGACTTAAACTATTATTTTTGAAAATTTTGGAAAGATTTATATTTTAAGTACGTGAAAAAAAGTTTTCAAATATGAGCTTGGCCATTTCAGCTAGATCAAGGGCAGCAAAGTTTAGTAAATTTTTTAAACAGCTGATTTTTGAGGAACCTGAAACGCCAAAGTGGTCATCTGGATACAAATGATAAAAAAAGGTTTAAATATTTAATATTTTTAAATTTTATTAAAATATTATTATTCAAACAGAAGTTATAGCGCCCTAGATTATTCGACTTTTTAAGCTCTAGCCGCTTAACCGGTACCCGGATATGGCCAGTTCACGAACTTGTCCAAGACAGACTTGTCCAGACTCCGTGATCATTAGCGGTTTATTTCTGTTGCGACTCGTTTAGCCGAACAGAGATGTTTCTGAGAGGTCTCCAACGGTTGATAATTTTTTGTTGAACTACCGCGCCAAGTACTTTATCAGAAGTATAGACCATTACGCAAGCTGGGCCATGTACCAGGGATTGGTAAGAGTTGTTGTATCGGCAAGTCACAGTTTGCATAGGTCGAAGGCTTGAATGGCATTTTCTGACCATTGAATGGACGGACCGAAACGACGGAACTCTCTAGCGGTTTCTGGACGATTGAGTTTGTTGATCGTATCAACATGTTCTAAAGTTGGTTTAATTCCAGTTCAGTCGAGTCAATGTTGTTTTTTGCAAAACTGAATTTTTCAACGTTTATAATGAGACCTGCATTAAAAACACGCTCGGAAACGGTTTATAGATGAGTGAGGTGAGGTGCCATATAGGTAAATGAGCCATAAATCGGTCTTGAAGTAATGAATGCATGAACCGTTGGATGATTGAGCAGCGTTTCGCAATCCGAATGTCATTCGAACGAATTTAAAGAGTCCGAACGATGTAGAATGATGGCACGAACGAGGATAAATTGTAGAAACATTTTTGCATCCATCAAGTAGTTTATAAAAATCCTGAATGTGTGGTATGGGATATTTATTAGGAGTTGTCACATTATTAAGAGAACGGTAATCATCGTTTGATCATCACTCGCCGTTCCTTTTTTTGATGAGGTGGAGAGGAGATGTTCATGGCTGTTAGATGGTCGAAAAATATCTTAAGTCAACATTGTGTCGATTTCGGTCTTGGCTATCGCCAGTTTGTCCGGCGCTAGTCTACGGTAATTGCACGAAATGGGAGGACCACGCATTTTGATAACGTTATGTTTGACCGATAATGCAATATCACTTGCAGAAGTTAATTTTTTGAAATTCTTTAGCATATTGACGTAAGCAGGGTCAATAGAATTATGGCATGGTAAAGTCCACAATAATAATGGTCTGATCGAATGAACGCCTAAAACGATTATATAATGCAAGGAATTGTTTACTATTTGTTTTAACTTTTGTGGCGTTCGCTGCTATGGGTGATAAATCAGTTGTTTTTGAGAGTTTTTCTTCCACAATAGCTAGAAAAACAGACACTTCGGCCCCGGTATCGACTAAAAAGGATTTCCGTAAAGTTAGAAAAACTAGAAGACGGTGGCAGGGCTCCCGCTGAATCCATTTTTTCCATTTTTTTTGGTTCTTTCCATTTTTTTCCATTTTTTCCGTCATTTTTCCATTTTTTCCATTTTTTTAAACATTTTTTTAAAATACATATACACATTTTTATATTAATTAAAAAACTTTTCCATCGTTATTCATCAACTAGTTTTATATATAATGCAAATTCAGGGAAATAGTAGGAGAATATGTGAGCAAACAATTAATTTATCGATATAAACCTCGATAACCTTTTCGTCGATCAATTAATAGTTTTAGTAATTAAACCGGTTCTATGATAAAATATCACACAAAGAAATCACACACGAAAGAATATCACGTCGAAAATATCACAGCGAAAAAATCACACTCCACGAAAATATCACATCATGAAAATATCACATTTCGAAAATATCACATCCTAAAATCACACGCGAAAAAATATCACAATTCAAAAATCACACGCGAAAAAACATCACATCCAAAAATCACACGCGAAAAAATATCACATCCTAAAATCACACCCACAAAATATCACGTAGAAAATTTTATTGTATATAACACAATGTCCGTATATACAATAAAATGTTTTGAAGTGCTCTAACTAAGCTACCAATCTGTCATTTGATATCGTTTTTGACTTAGTGATAAACGTTTTCAACAACTTTACGTTATAGCCCTATCAACTCAACATTAAGTAAAAACTCTTGAAAACAGTACGCCAAAAGTAAAACAAATGGGAGTTCTCTAGCCAATCCGAGAGACATTCATATTTTAATATTTGAAATATATAATATGGTATATGATTCAGGAATTGATAATCATATTAGAATAATTCGTTTTGCTCATACAATTTTGACAGTTTTGCTCGTAACTAATGATTGTTGGCTTGCAGATGGAACATTTAAAGTGGTTCCAGAAATATTTTTTATTTTTTTAATAATATGGTGCGTTGCATTGCCATGTATATTAGCATTATTACCAAATAAGACATGATACTTACTGTAAAATGTTGATGGCAGTTTTAGAATTAATATCCAATGCAAATCCTAGAATAATTATTACAGATTTAGAGATTGCAGCAATGTGTACCATCGATATGAAATTGTTTGGATTCTCAGGTATTGAAAATGTCGCTACAACATTGTTATTATTATATGAAGCAGTGTGTTCAGGCAAAGGAATCCAGTGAAATAAAGTACAGAATATTGGCAGAAAGGATGACAAATATTTTTACAAATTACCATCCTGAGAATCAAAATGTTAAGAAAAATTGCTCATGTATACATAAGTGTGAAAACACGCAATTAATTTATTTTTAGTATTATTTTTATAAACCGGTTGCTGCGTGTCTGTCTGTTACCGTCCTATCTTGTAAACTATAAATCTTTTCGATCTAAAATTTGAGATGAATATTGATTAAATAATTAAATCCAAAATCAATAAAATAAGATTGATTTGTTTGATAGGTTGACGTGAAGTCGTTGAAAACGTTTTTACTAAGTCAAATACGGTATCATATGTAAAATTGCTATCTCAGAATTCTTTAAAAAATTTATATTGTAAATACGGACATTATGTTTTTTTACAATAAAATATTTTTTACATGATATTTTTTCGGATGTGATATTTTGTCGCGTGTGATTTTTGTATGTGATATTTTTTCGCGTGTGATTTTAGGGTGTGATATTTTCTCGCGTGTGATTTCTGGATGTGATATTTTCGTGATGTGATATTTTAGTGTTGTGATATTTTCGTATAGTGTGATTTTTTCGCTGTGATATTTTCGATGTGATATTCTTTCGTGTGTGATTTTTTCGTGTGATATTTTATCAGGACACCATTAAACCCAAGTAACTAAGGAAAAAGTAATTTGAATTATGCAATTCAAATATTTTGAAATTCGAATATGTTCAACTTTTGTGAGAGCAAAACTCCATTTCTTTTGTATATGAAGCGATGCTATTTGAGGTTGAAATTTCATCATCATTTATCAGATCTACATAAGTTAGACATTGTTGTTTTTATTCAATTTTCAATTCTAGTGTATATTGTTTAGTTTGAAATTTGCTCTACGAACACATATTTTACTGTTTTCCATACTCTACTGATCTACACTCAGAGAATTCTGTTATTAAAAACTATCAAAATAGCCATTAGATTAATAATTTGGTGATTATTATACAGCTAATCACAACTTGTGATTATTTTCACTAATTTCGTAATAACAGCCATTATTAAACTAATATTATTTGTTCGTAATATTTACTAACAAAAAAAATTTAAATTTTAAATCTAAAACGATAGCTTTTATATTTATAAAAATTCTTATTGAAATAATAACATAATGGATTACATTTATATTAGGTATCCATTGGATAAATGACATATATTATTATAATAATAAAGTTGTTTTCAAAATAATATTAGGTTATCAGATTAATAATACAATCTAATTAGATTAATAATTGGTTCTTGTTAAATTAATAATAAGATGTTATTAAATTAATAATGAAACATTTTAAATTAATAATGGAACTTATATTTTACACTTTTTAAATAAAAGAGAGCATAAATTTTTTATTAACGTTTTTATTTATTTCAATTATTTTCATTTAATTTTAAAGTATCTATATTTCACAGTTTTAATTTTAAAATAATTCATAATTTTGTTTTAAAGTATTTTTAAATTTAAATGTGACAAAAATTAAAAGAACAAAAGGAGTCTATGTGCGTATATAAAATAAAAAATATAGTAATATTTATTATATTTTACTATATTTTTTATTAATTAAAAAATAAATTTACATAGCTAAACTAATAATATATATTATTGATTTGAATTTAACAAATCAATCAACAAATTGACCGAATAATGTGCTCTTTCTTTATCGCCTTCTTTCAATGTATAAAAATACTTTTGGATAAAATTCCAAAATTGGTTGCTGATTGCGGATATTTTAAGTTGAATAAATAAAATATTTTGAAGCACACATCAATTGCTTTCCATGTTGTATAAACTTCATACCGTAGATTATCAAAGCATACTATTATTGGCTTTGTTATAGATCCAGTAATTAACAAAAGAGGCTGAATTGGTAATTAGGTAGATTTTTTTGATCCAAATACTTTTGTAACATCTCTTCATCATTTTGAACAGTTAATAATGGCCAAACTGTTTTGAGAATATCGAACAGTGTATTTCTTATAAATTTTATGCTATAAAGTTTTGTTGGTTTGACGGAGTATCTTGTGCAGTAAATACATAGTTGATAGCAGATTATCATTTAAATAATATAAAACAGAAAAATAATATCTTATTACAGAATCTAACATTGCATATTTGTTTAATTGTTTTCACTCAAAAAAATTACAAATGACATGTCCAAAAACAACGTTTTAGCTTACAACCGGGTATTCAAATACATCAGAAACAGAAACAAAATTTCATACGAATTTGACAGCAAAAAATGCTGTTGCTGTAAAATTTGAATGGAATTCTGTTTCTGTTGGACGTGATTTTCATGTTTTTGGAGCCAAAAAAAAAAACAAATTTAAAAAACTTACTTTCTGTCATATTCTCTGTATTGCGAAGTTTTTCAACCATCTCTCTTAACTTTTCATCTTTAATTTGTTCTTCAAAAATGGACTGAGTTTTCTAAATAAATGTTGGTAATATACAACCCAAATCGCTGGCTTTCGGAAACTAGTCCAGTAACTTTATACATCACAGTATGCGTCAAATCCGGTAGTTCTGATTTTTTGCAGACTTGTTTATGATGTTGGCCTAATGAATAATCCAAGTTTGTGCCCTCGAGCGCTGAACGCAACTTTGTCAAAAAACTTTCTTAGGACATTCTTAAAATAGACTAAATTTGCTACAATATGATACTAGAATTGTCTCTGTAAACCCAATAGTTTCTGAGATTAAGCTTTTCAAAGTTTATCATTTTTTTCGAACTTCAATTGCAATTTTCTGCAATTCTGTCGTTCTGAATGAATTTTCGAGTGACGTCTAAAATATTGCAAAAAATTGCGAAATTTCGCTGTTTTTTCGATTTTTGACAAAGTTGCGTTCGGCGCTCGAGGTCACAAACTTGGATTATTCATTAGACCAACATCACAAATAAGTCTGTACAAAATCAGAACTACCGGATTTGACGCATACTACCCCATACTCTCAGGCGACAAAGTTACTGGACTAAACATTGCTTTAAAATAAAGGACTATCTGAAAATTTTAAAAGGAATATTATTATAATTAATTATAATTATTATATATATATTATTATAATTATAATTAAAATGTTATTTAAATATACTAATATTGAATTATTAATAACCAGTTTATACCCAAGCGGTAATTTAAATTGCTCCCATTTGGTTAAAATTTCCGAAGTTGATTTTAATCTTGAAATGTCGCTGAGTCTCAGTTGTTTAGTCCTGTCCCATGCAGACTCAGTTGTAGCCTAACTACTCTGTTCTTCGAACAAAATTTCTACATGTTCTGATGAATCTGCTTCAGGAACTGAAAAACCAATTTTTTTTTAACACAGAATAGACAGAACAAAAATTTACAAAGTTTCACATACCAAACGTATGAATTCGTTTACTTGCCTACTATTTGTTTTTGTTTTAAATCTTAAAATTTCTTATAGTTTAATAAAAGAATCTTATACTTTTTCAATTTTCTTAACAACACTTTTAACTTTTCACAAAACTTTTAAATATTTTTTAAAGTTGTTTATTCAGCGTCTGGATATAAACTGT